>VCII01000237.1:5280000-6500000 GCA_006030095.1 Triplophysa siluroides
TATCCAGAGTCTAAATGTAACATTTCACCAATTTTGTTGACAGAAAAATTCAATAAAAATAGATATTTCTTACCAGCCATGAACCTGCATTTGCATTACTTTCACAACATATTTTGCAACATTTTGCTTTTATTTTGCCGTTTTATTCTTGTGACATCAATTGTATATTAGCCTCTTCGTATGGCCTCTTCTCTCATATGCTTCCTCTCCGCTGTGTCTCTCTCTCTAGGATGTCCAGTATTCAGCATCAGTTGGCTCAGTTGGACAGTGAGAGCTGGTCTGGACGTGCAGAAGCTGACAGGGATTGGGACTGTCTGCTGCTGCTGCGAGAGAAAGAAGCTCTACTGCAGGAGATCACTCTGCTCAGCCAGCAGCAACACTCACCAGAGACTCTGTTTCAGCTGCAGGAGGAGAAACAAAAGCTTGAGGAGGAGGTGCACAAAGCCCAGATTGTCCAGAGTCAGGGAGCCAATCAGAGGTATAGCCAGAGTCATTTTATACATTTTAAAGGAGACATATTGAATTTGTTGTTTTAAAGTAAAATAGTTTAAAGGAATAGTTAACCCAAAACGACAATTCGAGGACATCAAAATTTAGCAAAATGAAAATAGTTAACCACACTCATGCATCATACAAACGGACAAGACTTTTATTTTGTAACGATATCTGTGACTTCATATGCATATAATATAGTAATACAAACAGGTCCAGTGCGTGAATAAATGTCGTAAGCGAAACTATAATATTACAACAAGCATATCGTCGCTGTCCTTCTAAAACCTTGGATATCCAAATTCTATGTTTTTCATGAAGAGGAACTGCATTTTTAAGTGACTAAATACTGTGTTGGCAAAGTTGAGCACTTTTTAATACTTTTTATTGGTTAGATATTTGCAAAATCCAGTGACAAACATAAAGAGTGACTAATAATTAAGATTCCTGGCAAGAATGAAAAATCACACATTATGGTGATACAAGATTTCAGAAGGACAGCAGTTATAGGCAAGTCATTTCAAATATGACAACACATTTATAACTTCATATCTCATTGGCCGGTGTCTTGTGACTAGTTGTCATATGTTGTTTCATTACAAGACAAACAATAACCAGTGAGATTACATTTGGAGTTATTCCATTTCCTTTCATTTACAATGTTCTGTACGTTTTTGTCATTTTCACAACACAGACTTTACAGCACACCCAGCCTGTTGGAAAATTATAGAAATGAATCTACAAAAACGTGCAGTTTCGAAAATCATACATGACATCCAAACTATGATAACTTCCGTCATTTATACAAAATTACCCTAGAAGAAAGAATGTTTTGTGAACATGAAATACCTCTATCCACATCATGGTGGTAGAATTACGTGCTCATTATCTGGATATCTTGCAAGCAAAATAGTTGAGTAAATGTTTTCTAAATGCCGGTAATGTATATACGGGTGCCCTTATATCCCTATTGAGCACAGCAGATGTGTTGGTACCGGATCAGGTGAGACGCATAAGGGTAATTACAGATTCTGTCAATATTCATCTGCTTCCATATCCCACCTGCATGTTTTTCTGTTGTTCTTTACATATTTATGTCTTTTCTGGATATCACATTATGAGCCACAAAATGGTAGAGTGAGATTTTTTTGATTTACATGATTGAGCCCCTTTTAAATTTGGCAAATCCGTAACATTTTTACATTGTGTGTATATGCTTTTTAGGATATTACTGCAGGAGAAGAGGAATGTACTTATGAGACATCTCGAGGAGGCCACTCGTGTCACCACATATCTACATTCACAGCTAAAGAGGTAAATCACAAACACACACACAGAGTTTAAACCCTCATGAACGTATGACTACTTTCGTCTGCGAAACACAAAAGAAGATATTTGGAGAAATGTTTTGGTGGTTCTGTGTCCATCAATAGAAGTCAATGGGGCCGACATTGTTTGGTTGCCAACATTCTTCAAAATATCTTCTTTTGTGTTCTGCAGAAGGAAAGTCAAACAGGTTTGAAATGACATGACTGGGTCAGTAAATGATCAAATAATCTTCATTTTTTGGGTAATCAACCCTATAATAAATCAACGTCAAACCATATTTCACTTTATTTCTCTTTGTATAGTCTCTCAGCCAGTAACCTGACGGTGTCATCCAGCAGCAGCCGTGGCTCTTTGGCCTCCAGTCGTGGGTCTTTAGCCTCCAGCCGTGGATCTCTCAGCTCTGTCAGCTTCACAGACATCTACGGCCTGCCCCAGTATGATCGTCCAGAGGGCTGCTCTGATGTTCCGGACCCGTCTTTCCGCTACCTTCTCCCCTTAGAGACCCACAGCAGGGACGGTTCGGCCTTCGGCCCCAAACGCTCCCACGACACACCGCAGTCTCTTACCTCCCTCTCCTCTCGCTCCTCGCTCTCCTCCCTCTCCCCTCCCAGCTCCCCCATGGACACCCCCGTACCACTCGGCCCCGCAGGACTGTCCTCTAGCCCAGATGACTGAGGAGTACATGGAAGCAGCCAGCAGGGGGCTTCTGGAAGGCCTGCGGGGTCAGACCCAAACCCATCAGCAGACTTCTCTTCCTGGGGAAGTAGAAGTGGGAGGCCCAGGCGCTGCACACCACCTGGAGGAGAAGAGCCATCGTGATGGAGGTCTCCAGGGAACACATAGCTCCACGGGTAGAGTCATACGGATATAGTAATGAGAATTTTGACTGTTTACGTATCAAGTTTTTTTGTGTTTGTTCATACTGTATTTGTGATTCTGTATAGGAGTGACTTTGCGGTGTAAAAGTGCGAGCAGGACCAGCAGAAGAGCGAGACGTGTGTCTGCAGGAGTGAACGAAGACGTTTTGGCGACGGATAGTGGGGTTTTTGAAGCCTGGAGCAGAAGGTTGGAGAAGATTCTCTTTTAAAGTTTTTAAAGGGATAGTTCACCCAAAAACAAAGATTCTGTCAAAATGTATTCGCCTAAACATGTATGTGTCTCTTCCTTCTGTATATAAAACAAGATATTTTGAGAAATGTTTTGTGTCCATACATTGGGAGTCAATGGGATCCAGTGTTGTTTGGTTACCAACATTCTTCCAAATATCTTTTGTTTTCTGTAGAAGAATGAAATTCATACAGGTTTGGAATGATGAGGGTGAGTAAGTAAAGAATTTTTATTTTTAGGGTGAACTATCCCTTTAAGGGATAAAAAAAAAAGCACCATTGCAACAGTTATTTAGGACGATGGGGAAAAAAAGCAGAAATTGTTTAGCGTGGCTTTAACATAATTATTCTTACCTCCAGCAGGACAGAAGAAGTTGATGAAGTTACTTTTGCTCAAGATGTCACACCCTCAGAACCGGTTCAGATTCAGCTTGGCCTTCTGTAAGCATCACACACACATTTACCCACCATTCACATTACCCACCATTCATTTTTATTTTTCACCTGCTCTTTTCTAGATACGATTCCAGTGGCATGTTTTTGCTGCTGCATGTCCTTCAGATGAGAAATTTAAGTAAGGCCATTGCTAAAGGTGGATGCAAAGTGTAAGTTGTCCTATCATGTACTCACACCCTTCTATTATAGTGATGTGCCCTGCAAAAAAGTGACCTGTATAACTCTTTTTCAGATTTGTAAAGATTCATGTTCTTCCGGTGGACCCCAGTCGGCCATGCACATACTACTGCTGTAAGGCCCTGGAGCCTCAATCTCTTCTCAGCTTTAATGAAGGTTTTCGGATCCCCCTGAGTGCTGGAGGGCCCGTGGCCCATGCCTTACAGCTAAACCTCTGTGCTGTCGGGCCACTTACTCAGGAGGATCTGCTGGTAAGACATTCCAAATGTTCATTTAATCAGCATTTCTACATGTATTTTGGCCATTCCAGTCTAACATGTGTTGAATTTCAACAAAATCAAACCTCTGAAGTGACAGAAAGCAACAGCAATGTGAATGACTGACAGCATTACAAAACGCATGAAAACTCTGATAAAAATGTAGCTTATCACATAAAAAAATATGTTTTAGCCTTTTCTAAATACATGTACAAATATTACCGTTGTATTGCTTAAAAGTGAATATGAACATGTTTTCTTTGCAGTATTTGAGGTCAAATAGAGGGCATCTTTTCTGTTAATGGTCTTTGAAATAGTCTCTTAATTTATTCTGTAGCTGTATATGTTAGTTATGTAATTTTTTTTATTTTTTTTTAATTAGTTTGATTTGATGAAATTAAAGTGATATGATCATATATTGTACATAGCATTAGCAACATTTTTGTTCATTTTATCAGCCCTACTGTCTTTTAAAACATTACAAATTCTCGTAAATTCTTGTAAGAATAATGTGTTAATCCGATCTATGCCGGTTTGTACCTCAGGGTTCTGCTCAGGTCTCGCTGACGGACTGCGCAGGCAGCACTGAAATGATCTTCCAATGGCACAAACTGCAGATCCATAGTATAGAAAACTACAGGCCTGAGAACAGAGGCGTCAGTCAGCCCAGTCGTAGAAGGGATGAAGAGGAGCAGGAAGGACAAGGACCAGCTGAGGTGAGAACAGAACACGTCTTCACAAAAGGAGGGCCAAAAATCCATCCAAACATCCTTCTTATTAATAAGTATAATAGCTTTCACTACCCTTGTCGACTCCCTGTGCTTTCAATTTTTTTAATACTTTAAATAAAAAAAGCTGTTTTATTAAGATTCATTTTTGTTTTCTTCCCATTCTTATTTGCGTAGTTCCAAATTGGTTTGTTTTACAAAAGAATACATTTAAAAAATATTCACGCATATGTATTTAGTTAAAGCGCCATAAACGTAACTCTAAAATTCTAAAACTTTTAAAAGCTTTGTGTGATTTTTATTTTTTATTTAAGACATTTTAGATGTATTAGTTTGACTGTAAACTGTAGGTGTGGGAATCTTTTGGCACGATTCGATTCAAAATAGATTTTTCATTAAGATTTTTTTCTTAAAATTAGATGTGATATATGTTTTAGGGGTAGGAATCGTTTGGTCCCTCACGATCGATTCAGAATCAATTCTTAGGGTCACGATTCGATTCAGAATCAATTCTTGACGTACTAATTAGCATACAGAAAACTTCATTAAGTCGCATTTGCGCCAAGAGTCAGACTAGTGTCGGCACTTTCGCTTCTAGTCCTTACACTGTAATATAGTGTACTTTAATACAACCGAGTGCCCGATAAAGCCATTCTCATTTCCATTTTCTGTTGTCAGACATAAAAACAAGTGTATAAAAGTAAATAAAAGCGATTCATTAGTGCCACATGTTAAACGGCAGTCACTTTCACGAATTGACACATCCTCTGACAAAATCATCATACACATAAGAGAGGTGATTTTGGAAATGAAACCCTATTTGTCTCGTGCATCGCGTGTGAGCTGGCTAACAAACTACATATTTACAGAAGTATGATTATGTTCCTAAACAGTGACAGGTTTTGATATAAATAGATGTATGCAAACTGTCAATATATGAAAAAAACTAAATTACTTCATACATGTTATAACATGTATCTCACATACAAAAACCTTTTCTTTCGATTGCAGGAGGCTAAATAATTTAGGTTTAGAAAAGGTCACCATTTGATCTTTTGAAAAACCATCCTTAAATTATTTTAATAACCCACCACATCATTTTCCCTAATGTTTTCCTAATTTTCCTGGGAAAATAATGTCGTCTTCTCTCTCCTGCCCATTTTCGTGTAGCTGTCAGTGGTGACTCATTTGGAGGACATGAAGAAAGAGTTACAAAGGAGTAAAGATGGGCTGGAGGAGTTGGAGAGAAAGGAGGAGCAGGCTGTTTCTGAGAGGTCTACACACTCCCTGCCTTTGTCAACATCGTTTTCAGACAGTCAAAAGTGATGATAAAGTATGTTCCTCCGGTCTAACTGTTGTGTGTTGTGTAGGAGTTGGCAGGCTGAGTCGGTGGACAGTGGCTGCAGTAACAGTACAGCGTTTGTCACTCCCTGTCCTGAGAGTCTGTGTGCTGAAGGTATCTGCACGACCTCTGGGAGGCGCTGTTTACAGCCCACGGAGAGAAATACAGTTGTGAAGGTATTTGAAAGGACATTTTGGACAGTGCATTTACTTTTTACATTAAAACAACCTATGGAAAAGGCTAAGGATATGATTTGTGTATATTTCAGGTGGACAAGGCAACCAACACAGAAGGTGTCTTTCCAGAGCCAATGAGAATGCGGCCGAAGGAGAGGGCAGGGCGCTGGGGTCACAGCTCACCATTCATGCGCAGCAGTACAATAGTGAGATCGCAGACATTCTCACCTGGAGCACGTAGTCAGTATGTCTGTAGGGTAAGTCAAAACACATGCTTCACACATACACTTGAGGGTTTTGTTGCATGATGATGTTCGAGAAGTTGTTTTGCCAAAAATGAAAATTCCGTTTTTATCACCTTTTATTTCGAAGAGCTATTTACTTAGTTTTTTTCTATTTCTCAGTTGTACCGCAGTGACAGCGACAGCTCCACTCTACCAAAGAAATCCCCCTTCATCAGAAACACTCTTGAGCGAAGAACTCTGCGATATAAACAGGTTAAAGTGACATACATCCCACATTTTCCTCGGTAACGTTTTGGATCATGGTGTTGTGCTAACGTGTGCTTGATGTAACTGCAGCAGTCTCACCGCTCCTCTCTGGCTGAGCAGCCCACACGTACTTCTCTGGACCTGGAGCTGGACCTCCAGGCCTGCCGTACTCGACAGAGGCAGCTGAGCGAGGAGCTGGCGGCGCTGCGGGAGCTCAAACTGCGGCTGGAGGAGCCCATGCAGGGTCCCCGCGGGTCCCGCAGACCTCCCTCATTGGGCCCTGCGGGACGAGCGGTTCCGAAACCTGCTCCGTGAAGCTCAGAGACAGGTACTGGACTGTTCTGCACTACACTACACTGTGTATATTGTAGCATTATAGCTATAGCCTAATGCTTTTAAGTCGCTTCACTCAAATTCTCCTGAAACAAAAATGAATTCTATAAAAGATTAAGAATTCTATATTAGGCGGCCCGTATGATATTTTGACGGTATGATAACCTTTAGGAAAAGTGTCACGGTTTCACGGTATTGCAATTACAACAACTGGACACAAATACATTTTATTTTTAACCAACATTCATAGAACATATATGTCAGGTAAAAATAAAGCCTTAAAATTATAATACTCTTTCAAAATATGTATTTTTGTCATAGCCTATATATGAGGCCTAAACATCTAACATTGCATTACATTACCTAATTTTGTATTTTTGTGTAAACACAGCTCATACCTCAGTAACTGTATCACAGACATTTTTGTGGTTTTGAGACCTTGACTCTTTCAAACCTCGGTATACCTTGAACCCGGTATTCGGCCCATGCCAAGATGATATACCTATAAATGTTGGAGTCAAATGTATAATTCATAATCTCTCTTTTTTCTCAATTTCTCTGTGTTTTGGCATGTTTTTCTTAGTCTAAGCAGAGCAGACAGGAGCAGAGGCAGGAGGAAGCCGCTGAGAGGAGGTTGCGCAAAGCCTCTAAAGAGGTTTTACAAATGAGGGGCCAGAGCCACAAAGAGCCCCTTCCTGTGCAGACTTTCAAGTGAGTCCATCATATCGAGTGTTAGGCCAAAAGTTGAATCGCTATAAATTTGAAACCTTAAATAATTCAAAACTTAACTTTGTTGTACAACACTACAAAATGTACACCATACTGCTTTCAAATTACTTTTAGATTTTACAATATAACTACAATATTTACAATAATTTAGATATCTGAAACTATATGATATATTATGTAAATTAGAACATTATAAATGTTATTTATAATGCATAATAAACTATAATAAATGCATTTGTATAATATACAGCCACAAAAAAAATCTCGTTTTTTATTTACAGAGAGAAGATGGCTTTCTTTACTCGACCAAGATTCAACATCACTCCCCTGCCAGCTGACGACGTGTGAGCGCCCCCTAGGCCACACTATCAAATATGAAGAATCTGTCTTTGTTTTTTGTATTCATGCCCATGAAGTAATTAGAACAGAAATGTAGTTATTTCAGCACAAAGATGAAAGTTATTTGATATGCAACATTTGAACAACAGAAAGCTGTACAGAACAACCGTGTGTGAGAGCGTGACTGCGAGCGTGTGTGTTATAGTAATAATGAACACGTACACCTATATTTTATGTAATTATTGACATCTTGGCCTCCTGCTTGTTTAATGGGGGGAAATAACAGTTTTATAAAAGAACAAAGCATCTTTTTACTCCTGTTTGATGTACTTCTGATATTTCGATGTCTACGCTTAAGGCTGGAAGACGGGAACAAAGTCAGTTTAGACAAATTCACTGTACTGTAACTTATTTTATAGTACTTTTCCTTGAAGGAAATAAAACTGCTCCCTGCTTTTTAATGTATTTTATAAAGCTTAAAACAAATAGCACTTACTGGAAGTGTTTTTGGACGTACAGTAGAATGGAATTTTTGGCTGATTTTGTTTCTGTTACCTGACTCTTTAAAGTTATTTACTTAATGTCACTTTTTTGATCCACATTTATTGCAGTTGTCGTTGTCCCTTGTGCTGTTATTCTATTAAAATTATTAATATTAATTATTACTTTTCAATATATAGATGAATATATGAAACCCTGTTTCAGTTTTTTATGTTATATGTAAAAACATCTTGAAGCATTAAACAGTAAAAGTGCAGCTGTTGGTGAATAATGATGAGCTTAAGATTGGGCCAATGCTTTTTGTTACAGATGTTATTCAATATATTTATATCCAATATTTAAATTATAACATAAATGGATTATAAATGTATAAGTTGTCCAGTAGGTGGCATCTCCAACCTGTTCCTGTGTTCAGATTTGACATTGCAAAATTCTTACATTTATTTTTGTGCACGGTTATTGTTAAATATGAGAATATGTTTACATTGCACTTTTATGCCCTAAAAAATAGCAAGTAAAAATAGAGCAAAATAATTTTTGTCCACTCCAGCACTTTCCCTGCCTCTGATGTTTTAAATAGATGCAATGCACATTCATCAGATCTGGAACATTAATGAGCTGGAAATTTTAACCCTATAAACATGAACTGTGTTGTTTAAAAATAGAACGAAATTGCTGTTCTAATCATTAATGATGTTTAAAGCCACACATGGGCATAAAAGCCCCTCATTAAAGTTTCACTAAAACCGCAATTATCGCGATTATCACAGTTTTCCCCAACAGGAGTGAAAGTGCCGCATTTCTGCTGAAACAATTATTTAAAAGTAAATCTGTTGTTGATAATCCTTAAAGTCATCGAACAGTAAAATTCAGTAAAAAGTGTTTTACACAGTGTTGCAGTGATTATTATAAATGATTTATTCGTTCACACCATTATTTTTTCAAAATGTATTTGCACTCGTAATCTTTAATCAAAAGCATAAGCTCTTCTCCCCCTCTCAACAACAACTCTTCACCACATGTCGTCAGCAACAAAGAAAGAGGTAGGACTATACTCGCTGTCCAATGGCCAGGCATTTTTAGCCCTTCCCGCCAGGCCAAACTTACAACAAACCAATCAAAATGGAAAGGCAAAATAAAGCCCCGCCCTTCATTTTTTTTCAAATTTCAGAAGTCGTTTCACTCGGATATACGTCACGATACGGAAAAGAAATCAATTGCAACTTCCGTCTCATAAGAAAATGGACACCACAGCTGACAGATTTTTCCTAGCCACTTTTGGGGGGAGTAATTATTGTCATGCTTAATATCACTAACAGTTTTGTTTCCAAAATAATTCAACGGTCCAGAAAACTGAGCTCATATTATCTGGAGTTAATGGGTAAAGCAGCTGTTGCACTTTTTTCTTTCAACCAATCAAGACTCCCCACATTCCACCGAGCTATGAATCCGAGCTTTGGGAGGCCTGGTATGTACGCACTCCTTATCGCTTTTGAATGATTCTCCATTTATCAAGACAGCTCCTTGTCAGTGTGGAAGATGGTGTATGGCCATACAGTATATACAGTATGTGGACACTCAAAATGGTCTTTAGTGCACTTACAATACACATGACCGGTTAGGTCTATATATCTATCTCTGTCAATAAAGCTGTTTCATAAACAAATTCCCTACTGGGACCCTAAAAGTCATGACCCCGATTTAATCTGCTGAAAAACTCCCTAGTGGTTCCATTGCCTCAACTGTTCAATACAATGTAAATAAGTAATGCATACGGATTGGCTGTTCTTATTTAATGAAGTCTTTACTTGTTGTTTCATGCCAGATGGTCACCTCTCGGCTCACCAATGGTAATGGAGCATGTTTGTACAGGTTCACTTAGAGCTGTGGGGCTCTCCTTTAACACATTTTGTGCAAAACAACTGGAAAATGCTATATTCTCAATGCAAAGGCAGGAAAAGAAGGTCAATCTGATATGACACACATGCAGTATATAAGTTTAAAGTGCATCCAAACTGGCACATTATGTTTTGGATTGAATGCGACACTAAATCAAGAATCCAGATGAAGTGTACAAGAGCAGCTTTAACCTAGGTGTGTTAAGACATCTTTTATTTCTTTATTGTAGATATACCCCATAGATATACAATGGTAAAACTATTTTACTTTAGCAAATTTTCGAACAAGCAGGTACTAAAAAAGTGCCGGAGCATAATATCCAGAAACAGTGGGTCTGTGTCTGAATGTTGATGGGTTTGCTGTCTGCTCATCTGAAGGAGAGGGAGATAAGGCAGATGGAGAAAAATGCACATGTGAGAGTTGTTTTAGAGCCAGGAGATACCAGCATTTCATGTGTGAAGAATTAGAGTCTGGCAGCATCAGTATAACACACGAAGGAGGCCGAGATTCCACTTAAGATATTACTCCTGAGCTATGCTCAAAATGCTGTCAAATCACAGAGAATGATGTTTCAATGTCTGACCCACAGCTGTTATTCTATAACAGAAACATTTACATTTATGCATTTGGCAGACGCTTTTATGCAAAGCGACTTACATTGCATTATCCTATACATTTATACATAGGTATGTGCAATCCCCTGCGATCAAACCCACAACCTTGCGTTGTTAACGCAATGCTCTTACCACTGAGCTACAGGAAAGCAAGAAACATACTTTATATCTTTTATCATTTTTGTGAATGAGCTGTGAAAGGAACAATATAGAAATGTATTGTTTAAAATGTAGTGTTCAATTAAAGCGTAAACAGATAATAAATATAGTGCAACCTTGTGGATATTATGAAAAAATAATTTTTCAATTTACGATTCTAAGCAAATAAATCAGACGTCTGCAGAAAATGATTGCGTAATTTTTCAAAATGACATGAAACCAGCATGAATACATAGATGTCTAGGAAGGTGGCTTGGGTTTTCAACAAGATTCTTTTTTATCATCTCGCACGTCCATATTTGTCATTGACTGAAGTGCTGTTGACAGATGAGTCATTAACAGATACCACCTGATTCAAAGCTTATTACGTTTCTTCTTTAAAAGTCGTCTAATACAAACCCCCACAGCCTCCCCCTAAAACATACAGGAATTCAAATGCCAAGTAAAGTAATCTCATCTGGTGAACGGCAGCTATCTCTTTCTACACAAACATCTTCCTGCCGGCATGCACCTCACCTCCCAGGAAATACCTCTTTGATATCATAGCAGTTATACAAATAAACAGCAGTATCCGATTTGATTTATCAGTCAAGGTCAGTCAAAAGCTATCAGGTTGAAATGGTGCAATGTCTTTATCTAAGCATTTGCTTACAAAAGATAGGCCTATATATTATTAATAACACATGCATCTTCATGTAGGTATTGTTCAATATTTCAAATATCTATCTAAATAATGTAAAAAATGTGTTTTTTACAATAGGCTTTCTTTCTGGCAGTTAAGTTTTCTCAAACAGACTTGAGGATTCAAAAATAAAGTAAGGAAATTTGTCTTTGCAACAGCAGGGAAAAACAATGCTAAATAAAATTATAAAATAGAAAACTTATGAGAAAGATTAAAGCTGCTAATAATTTCATCATCCAGTTTTAGGATTGCAAAATAAATAGGTTTTCTGTTTAATGTATGTTGTTGAGCCAATGCAATAACTAATAATATGAATAATATTCAGATGAGTTTGTTTGATTTAAGGAAACTTTACCTTTGTTCGTTATATTCTTGGAACTCCGTTGTCTTGTCACTTGATGTATACTGTATATTAATCTGGCACGTGAAGCAAAACCAGACATTTTTTCAGAAATGCATATGATATTCTCACAGTATTATTTGGAATATACTTCTGCTCTCAAAAAGAGCGAAAAGTTCGAATTTGGCCTTCACTTCTTTTGCTTCTTTTGACCCTGTAAGTCTTCTGCTCCATTGTGCTTCATTTCAGCATCAGTAGTCAAGAAGAGACCAGTAAAGACAAGGGACAAAGTCTCCCAGTTTCCCTGCTGCACTCTCTGTGACTCGAGTCTGTGTCTCTCTCTAAACTACACGCTGAGATATAGACCTGCCCTCCCATGTGTATAGTATAACAACTTTACACCTGTTTCCAATTACCGTGGTATTTAAGGCACACATGAATGGCCGTTTAGAGACAGAGTAAGGATGTGGAGAAGACTGTTTAAATATGATCAGAAATAAATGGGATATCTATGAGATATAAATGGGAAGTTCAGCACTGTATTCAAAAGGATTCTGTTAAGTGCAGCAATAAAGTACAGAAATTAGTTTGATTAAGCCATATTTAATTTTTTTTAGGTTGCCTGACAAAATACTGTAATTTAGTAGAATAGATTTTCAGATAATCTCATTAATTGAACAATATTAAACACATCTCAAAGCTTTATCTTGATATTAAAGTCATGAACATGGAAGGCATGAACATCATTTTAGCCTATATAAGTTTCTTTGTTCTTCCAATTGCAAAGGAAGATATTTGGAAGAATTTTAGTAATCAAACAGATCCCATCCTCCATTTACTGCCATATAGGGAAAATAAATAAATGGGAAATGAGACCTGTTTGATTCCTGACATTCTTCCAAATATCTTCCTTTGTGTTCCGCAGCACAGATACATTTATACAGGTTTGAAACAACCTGAGGGTGAGTAAATGATGACAGAATTTTGATTTTTGGGAGAATTATCCCTTCAAGGTTGTTCAAGTCAGCATGAAACAGCATGAACCGTTGCTATGGTGTTTCTCCTCCCATGTTGGTGAATAACAGTGTGAAAACCTTCTGGAATGAGAAGAAAATATACAGGGAGATTTGATTGGTTTGTTGGAAGTTGGAAGCTAGGCCATTGGAAAGTCCAGTCCCGCCCTCTTTATAATCAAATTAACCTTAGCATCCAAAAAAACGATTTCCCTAATGGTTCAATCATTTAAAATAAACTCAGTGTGAATGTCTGAATTAATGTAATATACAAATCTCCTTGTGACATTTGTCTTGAGAGCGTGAGCTTCATGTGGCCTTCCAACTCTCACAAAGAAAGATAAATAAGATGTTGAGTTGTTATTGTGTTCTTCTGTCTGTTATCCAATAAAGTCTTCAGGAAATCACGGAGGATCCCTCATCCCCCTGCTACTGGATGATTACATCATAGTGTGGGAACAGCGCGGCCTGCTTCTGCCCCTTTGTTCGCTTCGCCCTCGCTCCCACTCAACTGGACATCTCCAAAAGAAAACACCCCTCTCTGCCAGCCCCTTGATGAACATCGCAAGAGATTTACTTTGCAATGTAGTCGATATCTTCACTTTACAGCATTTTTTTTATTTATTTAAATAATATTTCAAAAACATTGGATAAACATATTACACCTTATGATGTGATGTTGCCTTTGAGTAACGAAGCACAAAATGTATATGAAATGGCGATTAAATGGTTAATTTTAAAAGAATGGCTTTTGATGATAAAAAGCTTTGATTTGGTCCATTTTATACAAGTAAACCAATCTATTTGTAACTTTTACTGTTTACCATTTAAAGTTCCAGTGTTTGAAATTTAGCGACATCTAGTGGTGAGGTTATGAATTGCAACCAACTGCTCACTCCACCCCTCCCTTTTGAAGGATTACGTTGGCTGACACTGAACTAAGATTTTTGCTTCTTTCCCGAAGGAGATCATGTATTTACGAAATGCACTCTAGAGCAGTTTATCCGTTTAGGGCTACTGACAACACTTTAACACTTTAAAGTTTTTATCATTGTGTGCAGTTGTTTTTTTTAGATAGCAAATAAAGAATAAATTCACAAAACAAATGGTAGCTTTGTTTGGTTAATGATTATAGCATACTGATGGTATTCCCATAAATATCTGCAAAAACCGTAATTCTACAAATGTTTGAGCTGATTTTCTATCTCGCTCTCTAGTGGATGTTTCTGCCGGAACAAAAAAGGCAGTGAAGAAAGGCAGGCTGCGGTTAGGCCACAGTCAGGGAAAGACTTACGGCATTACTGTCTGTCTCATGTGGTTAACTAAAGAGTTTCTCTGTGTCAGATAGCTCCACTGGGGTCTGCTGCTTTATAAGAAAACATGTTTTGTAATAAACATCGTAAAACACCACTGCACATTCATAATAAATATTTGAGTAAGCAATGTAGTATGTATATAAAACCGGCTTTATTGCTGCATGTCGGAGTGATTTACATAGTACATTCTACATGATTTGTAGTTTTTCCAGCTACTATCTGGAAAATACTTGCAGACGTCTTTTTTTTTTAAATCAGCATGAGTAAGCCCTGGATAAAAGATCGAAACCAAAATAGCTTCTCAAATGGACAACCAGAATGGAAAATGAGATTTCGTGGCAGGCATCAAAGTCATTGTAAATCATAAGATTTAACTCTACACTACAGGTGCCAAACCTTTTCGGTGCTCTGGTGTTTTTTCGAAAATTATGGCTGAGCACACGAATGGAATCTGAAACTGAGAGTTATACACGAAACCTGTAATAACAGTGCAGTGAAACATTATCATCTCTCACATGAATCGTTGAAAATCTGCATCCTCTCCATGGTTTTACAAAGGAGTTGTATGGTCCTACCAGACTGCAAGCAAAGGGGGGAAGGAATTTGCTATAGAAATCCCTTCAAAAACCTAAAGTATAACTGTAAAGATATTTATTTTGCTTCAGAACTCTCACTAATGTTCTTTAAAGGACCCATTCTTTTGCTTTTTCTGAGGCTTTGATTATGTTTTTTGGGTGTTTAACAATGGATGTTGATGTTTCTAATAAAATAAAACGCTTTATATTTCAAGTCTATTGTTCACCGCTGTCCCTCTTCTAACAAAACGACTGGATTTCTTCCGGTCTTTATAAAGTCCCTCCTTCCGAAACGCTCTGATCGGTAAAGCTGACCAGGTCTGTCGTGATTGGTTCCCCGTTTAGAGTGTGTGTGTGAAGATGTCCCACCCATACCATATCAGCGAGCTTCTGCTGCTCAGGCTGTTGTGATTGGTCGGTGCCCCTCTCAGTGCAAGTGTATTCTAATAACTTTGGCTTTGAGCAATAAACAGTAACAAGGGCGTCAGCTTCACTTTATCAGTTAAAAACATGCAGATCGATCAAAGTGTAACAGAGGTCTGCTAGTGCATGTGCAAACATCAATCTTTGTTAGACATTGCAAATTTTTTTCCTTCTATGGCGAGGGAAACGACACCAGCCGAATGAAGTCGGACCGGTTATATTAATTAACACTAATAAAAGAAGCGTTTGTTTTGCCTTTTTATATTGGACCCGAGTTGGATAATTAAACAAGCAGATTGACCAGGAGACATTTGCAAGCAGGACTCAAAGGAAGTGTTTTAGAGGTATGCGCACACACGCATAATATCAGTGTATTACACAGAACAGCTTCACAGTCGATGAAAGTCATGTCATGGAGGCTGTTATTTGACCGTTGGTTATCTTAGAATGTGTGTAGCTGAATTCTTATTACCAGCTGTGGACTGTGATGAAAGTGAAAGTAGTTTAGCGCGTAGCTCAGTCAAGTGTTTACAATCTCTGATAACCAAACACTACTCCAGCGGCTCTTCCCCTTCTCTAAGGAAGACGTTGCCCGTTTTTTGGCGTATTCCTTTGGGCGGAGGTTATTAAAAACACTCGGAATAGTGACATCATGTACCCGGGAAGTGGAGGGCTGTAGTCTGATTCCAGCCGTTCACTGTAGTCCTTGAGAAGTGATTTCTGTTAAAGACTATATTTTGCTTGTGACTGAACTTTGAGCTTTATCATTTTGCAGGTATTGTTAATGCTTTAACAGCAACATTACACACTAACTAAAGGTTGAAAAATGGGATCGTGGGGAATGGGACCTTTAAGTCCCTCTGAGTGATCTAAATACTTTTACGTGATTTAATATGTGTGCCCAATCTACAAATCATATGGTCCTCATTTTTACTAACTTATAATTCTTGTGTGATTGTTGGACAGCACCACTAACTCTCTGTGGCTCCAGTGGCTTCTGGGATATGATCAGTATCTCATCAGCCAGTGTGGTTAGTGGTGAACTCGGCAAACACTCCTCTATCCAGACAAAACAAATATGCAACAATATTTGGTTATGCACATTGATACAAAGACTGCAGAGGTTTATTATAAGGCCTTTCCATCACACAACTGCAACCACAATTAAAACAGTAAAATAACCCTTAGGTCAAAGCCATACAGGAGGACTTTGTTGCTATGGCAACAGTTGATAAATATTTAACCTGTCATATTTACATATTCTGTGCTATTGCAATTCGTCATTTCTGAAACGAGGGTTTCAGGCCTAAATTTAATTTAATTCTAGTTTTACGTATTTAATACCAGTTCTACATTGTTTGTGAAACCACAAAAATAAATATTTTTCAATAGCATGTTTACAATATGTGCTCAGTGTATACTTTTGCATCCTTGCAATTTAGAATGTATATATATAAAAAAAACTAGGCATTTCCCACAGTTCTTTGGGCAAACAGGATGTAAGAAGCGAAAAAATGTGTAAACTTTGAGCGGCTCCCCTTTTGTTGAGTAATGGTCAGGCGATGACAAACAGTAGCATGAGATCAAGGGCACTACAGGAACCAAGGACGATTTTCTTTCATCTTCTGAGTTCCTCATTTCTCCTGGCCGAAAGAAAAAAACATACTGGCATTTCCCCTACATATTGTTCTCCAAAGGTTTCCAAAGCAGTCAAAAGCCTCTTTAAAGCATCTTAGCAGAGTCTTACAGTACGTGACGTGCATATTAATCTAAGTAAAGACACATTAGCTTGAGTGTGGGAAATGTTTTATAGAGTTATTGTAAGAGGTGAAGCATGAGGCAACCTATAGATTTTCTTCCTTTTAAATGGTTGAGCAAGTTATTATCTAATTGACTATGTGTGGGACAAGTGAGCATAGATTGATATAAAATTAGTGAATGCGTACAGTATTGGACACATTTACAGTATCCTTAAGGTTAATATAGTACAAAAATTTGAATACAAAACCAAGGCCTTCTTCAGATCCTATGTTTGTCTCAATAGACTTATAGCTCTCAAAATTTTTCTCGATACAATTTTGACTTGTGGCCAATTTTCTGTGTTTAAATATACAGAATAATATGACTGCTGTGTACGTTTTTTTTTGGTGCAGGTTTGGCAACATACCAGATATATAGACTCCTCTAAATAGCCGGTCTGATTTAAAGGGCTCATATGACACAGCTAAAACAAATATTATCGTGTGTTTTAGATGTAATGCAATGTGTATACAAGAGTTAAGGTTCAAAACCGCTGTATTTTCCACATACGGTGCATGTTTGTATCTCCTCTTTGCCCCGTCTCTCATAAACGTGTGGATTTTTTACTATG
This sequence comes from Triplophysa siluroides, assembly GCA_006030095.1. Lineage (NCBI taxonomy): Eukaryota > Metazoa > Chordata > Actinopteri > Cypriniformes > Nemacheilidae > Triplophysa > Triplophysa siluroides. The sequence continues at coordinate 5,297,849 of VCII01000237.1, forward strand.
AAAAGCGAGGTGTGCTATGATTGGCCAGTTAACCAGTGCTTGGTGATTGGTCGAATACTGCAAGCGCGTGACGGAAATGTAACGCCTCTTACCATATTTGGAACATCAGATTCCAAAGCAATTGTACTGACAGGTACGCCTACCTTACTTGCGTATACATTTGGGCGGTCTTAGTCAAATCATACCACGAACTGACGTAGATTTGTGGGGGTGTGGTTACACGAAGTGTTTCAGGCAGGTTTTGATGAGCATTCGCTTTTAGATAGAATTCATCTTTTGTTTCCGACACTTTCATTTTTGCAATTATATGTGTCTTATACATGCATGGGCAACTTAGAACACACCAAAGACACAGAAAAAACACGTATTCGCGCCATATGACCCCTTTAAATAGCTGACAACAATTGGAAAGTGACGTTCTTGGGATCTGGCATAGTGTGTTCATACCTGCCATCAATTTTGCTGAAGTAGGAAATACAATGCCATTGCTATAGTGTAACTACTTTGCCCTGTGCACACTTGTGTCATAATCCAACACAGTCTCACGGGCTAATCAGATGTCAAAAGCAGTCAATGCATGTTTTCTTAGGATTACACACACCCAAAACTGACAGCCGTGTGTGATTCATACTGTCAGATAAACCCAGAAAGCTGTTTTAAAGCACAAACAAGTTTAATAGGCAGAGAAGGTGCACACATGCTTGTTGTATAGAGTGTGGTGAGGTAGTCTGTGCAGCTCATTTAACAAGAAGGGTTAGCCGACATGCTAACTAAGCACAAATCTCTCATTTGGAACCCATTAGGTAAATTAAGATCTTGCTGTGCTGTTTTGCCACCAACATTGTCAATGCAAGAGCTTTAAAATAAGTTGTTTAAAACAAACGCTGTCATTAGTTTTGCTAAGAGGAGTTAGCTCATACTGCTGACTAGCAAAAAAAAGGGATGCTTCAGTCCAAACATCCATTTATAGTGTTGAACTTTAAAGTAATAGTTCATCCAAACATGAAAATTCTGTCATCATTTACTCACCCTCTTGTCATTTCAAACCTGCATGACTTTCTTTCTTCTGCAGAACACAAAATAAGATATTTTGAAGAAAGTTGGTAGCCGGCACCCATTCACTTGTATTGTATGGAAACAAAACCAAGTAAATGGGTACAAGTTAATAATGTTCTTCAAAATACATTTTTTGTGTGTTCTGCGGAAAAAAGTAATTATTAGTTTAAAAATAAAAAGTATTTATTTTGAATATAAATGGTCCTCATTGAGTGAGGGTTGAGTTTTTAGAGTATAGCCTATGACTCTTTCTTTTGTGGAACACAAAAGAAGATATTTTGAGAAATGTCTCAGTCATTTTGAGTCCATACTATGGAAGTCAATGTGGGCAAATGTTGTTTGGTTACCAACGTTCATCAAAATATCTTCTTTCGTGCTCTGCAGAACAAAAAAGTCACACAGGTTTTGAAAGACATGAGGGGGATTCAATGTTCATTTTTGGGTGAACGTAAGACTTAAGATAAGAGGTTTCTGTAATAATGTTTCCTTTTGTATCCATTATTACATTTCTCTCCATCCAGTGCAAGTCTCATTTCTCAAGTCTCAAATGCACTCTCTCCTCTCCTGAATCATGCATCTCACACTAATATCTTCACCTGCTGCCTGCCAAAATCCATCTCTTCTCCTCCTCTTCACACAGTGGCTTATGAGATTTGTACTGTCTCCATTTCCTAAACAAACAGATGAGCAACACACACGCACAAGTTGCACTCATATTCAGTAGTCATGGAAACACTTTCCTAAAGGCACAGCCATTATTAACTGAGAGTGGGTGTGCGGAAGAAGAGAATAGTCTGTTCAGAGTTTAGTTAGAATACTGTCCTGTTATTCTCCACAAAACAAAGCCAGAAGTGCATACGCACATAATACAAACGGAATACACAGGTTTCACATGTTTAAAATTATATCAAGTACCATATTACATACAATAACGGCCTATGTTATTTTTGCGAATAGTACTGCAGTTCAGTATTAGATCAAAAACATCATTTTACAACAATGCAGTTCTTCTGGCATTCAAACATAGGCAATGCAGGATCATATTCAGTGAAAACACGGTGACAATCCAAATATAGTTACATCATATATAGAGATGAATGAATTGGATAGTTAGCCATCTCTGAGCAACTTTAAATTAAAAGTGCACTTTAGGTGCTAAATGTCATCCATACATTTACGAATGCAAAGATCACAGCACGACCACTGGCCTCCATGCATTTGTACAGTGTGAAGAATATGACTCCAATGGAACTGTGCAGAGATGATATACTTGACATCTTTCACAAAACCGAACTCATCTCAAGGGAAAACATAACTATTTGGGTGGCAAGTTAATATGAATTTGCATTATGTGAATTGTACACGATTTTAAGAAAAAGCATCGTAAAGGTCCACCAAAAAATGTACAAATGTGATCGTACAAACTCACACAAAATATGAATTACCACCAATTTGCTAAAAAGTAAAATAGTTATGAATTTCCATGAGACTGTGTTGCCAGTAAATGATCTGGATGTACCTGATTTACATTAGATTTATATTACAGCATTTCTACTGATTTGTTACATAAGCATTCTGACAGACAAATAGTCAAAGCAGTTTTCATATATTTTTCAAACACGTAATGTGATTGTACAAGTAATTGTCAAAGGCAACTCAAGGGTGTTGGTGATTTTGAACTCTGCCTTTAAAAGGGTGACATTGTAACAGATGGGAACATGCTTGGTATTCCAAATGGGTTTGTTCTTTGACCTTTAGATGTTAACTCAAAGAAACCCACACTGAGATGTCAATGCAGAGAAATGTAATACTTTGGTTGTAAAACAGGGTATGATTTAAACATTCCCTCCTGTTTGAGTAGAGAAAGTGCTACACTTCATTTTGTCCATTGTTGTAATCACCAGTAAGGACAAAATGGTCGGCAACAGGATAAAACAACATATTCTATCTACAAAGTAACAAAATAAGCGGTGTTTTTAACCTCTTGGATTGTTTTAGCTAAAGCTTTGGTCCACTCTGATATTTTGGGGAAATTATAAATGTTATAAATGTGAGCATTTGTGCATCATTGGTGTGATGAATCTCTATATTTTTGTATACTTTAAAGTTTTCGACGACTTTAACAGCTTTAAATCTCAGACAGGCTTAAAAGAGAAATATATCTGACAGGAATAAAACAAAAACAAAATCATGAAGAACGCAATAAACTACTGATTTGGTAAAGACAATGTGACTCATTAATAAATACTTGTGCTAAAATTGTTTAGATTTCAGAAAAGATTATGTTTCAAGAATAAAAAATAAACCCAAACATCTACACAACTTAATGAAATCAAAAAAAGTTTTAGCATCTTTCTATTTTTGTGTGACTTAAAGGACTAGTTCACCCCAAAATGAAAATTCTGTCATCAATTACTCGCCCTCTATTTGTTCCAAACCTGTATACATTTCTTTGTTCGGTTGAACACAAAGAAAGATATTTGGATGTTGAATGTTAGCAACGGACAGTTTTGGGGCACCATTGACTACCATAGTAGTAAAAATTACTGTGTGTTCTATTATTTTGAGGAATTTGGGAAAGCAAACTGTTCCGGGGGGCACCACTGACTACCATTTAAATTTTTCCTAACATTCTTCCAAATATCTTTCTGTGTGCTCAGCCGAACAAAGAAATGTATACAGGATTGGAACAACTTGAGGGTGAGTAATTCAATGTAATGACATAATTTTCATTTTGGGGTGAACTATCCCTTTAAAGAGATTCAGGTTGGTGTAATAAAAAACCAAGGTTTGTATTTTTAAACAAAAGCTCAGTCGTGAGCAAAGAACAACACCAGGTCAAACCCAACAAATCTGGTTTGATAATACTGTACATCATTACAAAAATGTGACATCATCCTGGGACTGCACCCAACGCCAGTGCGCATCATACTCCAGCTGAACTTTGCCATTCATTTTGCAGGTCTCCGGCTCGACCTTGCCATTCTTGTACGATTTTATCTTAGGGCTTAGATTCTTCCCCAGCTTCTCAGCCAAACAGGCTCTGGGTGAGTCCGAGCCAACAATTTTCTTCACTGCTTTGTCCAGGATTCCATTGGTTTTGTTGGACTTTGCATTATTAGTGTCGTTTTTGACAGAAGGGTGTGGTCTTCCCGTCTCAGGCACCGCCTTCCAAACCTGAGCATCTTCTTTAGGAGCATTGGAACTGACTTGTGGAGATCTTGTACCCGATCCAGTGGCGCCGCTCATCCCTCCTCCGGGACCTCTGGAGACCTCTGTCCCAATAGGGGTACCACAGAGTATAGAATCAGTGCCGCTGGAGGGGCAGTGCTCATCCAGATCATCAGCTAAAGTGTCTAAATAGCTGCCAATGGAAATGTTGTCTAATTTATCATGGGGGTCCTGCAGGCTGCTCCAGCTGCCTCTCCAAGATGTGTCGGGACCCTCCCCCAAGCTATACTGGCTGCTGGTCAGACTGCTACAGCGGCTGGTGAGGGCACCGCGTTCCTCCAGAAGCCATTTTACTGCCTCAATGCCCTCGTGTAATGCTATCAACTGGTTCAGGATCTTGACATCTGCCGCTCGTAGTTGAGCCTGTCCACAAGAGGAAATACACAACAATTAGAAATTATGCTTTTTAAGAGTGATATCTAGTCAATAATATCTACAAACAAACTTACTTTTATTCAAAAGATGTAGAAAATTCAGATGAGTAATTACAGTTTAAAAAACTATTTGTCAGTCTAGTTTTTTCAACCCTATACGAAAAAATCATGTAAAAAAAAAAAATCGGTAGCTGGGGCACCAGAAATACACTATGACTATGACAATGACAACTTTATTTGTTTAGCACAATTAACTACAACTTCTGTCCACTAATGTGCTTTCCAGTAAAAACACAAACAAAGATTCATGCAAATATCCCATCAACCATACGCTTGAGAAAATAAAATGTCTTTAGCCCTGTCTTTAGTCAAATAATGTAAAATTGACATTTCTCCCAAAATCACTGAATAACTCCTTTTCGGTTTATTTAAGGTTATCTTTAACACTAAAATGCAATAGGTCAACCGAACAGAACATTAAAACAGAACATTAGTGCTGATTCTTGAACAGAGATCTGGGGTTCATAATCATGATTGGAGTTCTGTGCTGACTGTAGCCGGAGGTCCATTACAGTAAATGCTGTTGAGATGTATAGATCTTCCTGACAACATCCATTTCTCTAGCAAGGCACGTATCTGCTCTTCCTAATTCCCATAGCAAATAGGCTAAGTAGTTTTTATCTGGCACATGTCTAATGCGAAGCCTTACCTTAAGAAAGACTGAGACCGAATCTACTTTTTCTAACTGATTATTAGGAAAAAATAAATATAAAATAATAATTTGATCATTTAAAGTCATTTTAAATATCAATTCGCTGAAACATTTCATAATAAATCTGTAAATTAATAAATGTTTTCCATAAGGAAAACATATGTAATGTAAAATTATTCACATTCCATATCTTATATGGAAAATTATTCACATTCACATCAATGTCTACAAATCTCCCTTTGTTCTGGGTCCCCTGCGGTCAAATCAAATTTGATTTATCCTCTCCTCTCTATATCTTTTTTTTATAGATTCTCATTTTATGAGTTATCACATCAAAATGTGAAGAAACTTCTCAGAAATTCCTTTACAACTATAATATCATGCTTAATTTGGCAGCACTTTCAGATTTTTAGGAAGTTAGGCATTTACCACATGTAATGTGATCTACAAAGTCTTGAACTTTCTGGCTCGCTGAACAGTTCTCAAGCCTAAATATATATCAGTTCCCATAAAACACTCCCACTTACTCCCAATCAATCACACATCTCTCTAAGAGCTACTTGTGCAAGATGCCCTTTTAAGATATAAAAACACGAAACATAAAGAGCCATAAGAGCAGCTGTCATGCTGTGATTATAATCCATTAAAACAGCATCATTTTCTGACAACATTGTATATTTCAGATGACAGCAAATGGTAGCTATAAATAATGTTCTTGAAAACTAAAACTCACAACCGGCTTTAGAACAGTTCGATTCACAGAGCCTGTCATATTCTTATCCTATACATGCAGGCCTGCTGTGTAATTTAAAGCCCATAGAGATCTACTGACGTCAACCACACTAATTACAGTAGAAAAAAAGAGAGTAAAACACTTTGGAAAATAAGAGCGTGGGAGAAAAAAGGGTTGGGAGTAGAGACAAATTTAGAAAACAAAATAAACATGCTGAAGAAAATGTATAGCTTAAAAGAGCCGCTTGACTCACTTTGGATAAAAGCTTCTGCAAAATGCATAAACATAAAGGAAAATACTGAAAATATTGAAAAGCAGTATTGCATTGCATTAGCAGCTCAAATGTTGCGGGTTTGATGTCAAGGGAACACAGATACAGATAAAGTGTGTAAAATATGTCAAATGTTTTCTAATGTAAGCAACCACACTGCAAAAAATTACTTTCTTTCTTAGTCTTTTTTTCTTGTTTTCCAGTAAAATTGTCTACAAATTCTTGAATCAAGATGGATTTTCTTGATGAGCAAAATGACCCAAGAAAATAAGTCTTGTTTTAAGTAAAGAAATATGAAATTTCAGTGAATTTGAGCTTGAGTGAAAATGCGTCTTGATTCAAGAATGTTTAGACATTTTTACTGGAAAACAAGAAAAAAAGACTAAGTAAGAAAGTCATTTTTGCATTGCATAAACTATATGACTTTGTACAGTAAACTGGGAAAGCTATGTACAATAAGATATTTGTGACCAGATTGCCACAACTTTGCTTTGGTTGGGTTTATGTGATTCTGCATCTCAGTCTGCGTCTCTGAGACTAATAAACATACTCATAAATATTCTCTCTGTCTCAGGAATGATGTGGTGAGCAATAATCTGGCCATGTCCAACTCCTGTCTGTCTGCATCTCTATAACTGTAAAACTAAAAGACAATCCCTTTGTATATCCAAAATAAACATTGCAAAACCTCTTAGTTGACTGCAAGATAGGGATTTCCAAAACATCATGTTTTTAAAAACGACTAGACAGGTTTGTGCAATGGTTCACCTGACCCTGTCGGAATACATTTCATAGGAAGCGTGTACATAAGACCCATTCTTGTGTGCAAAAACAGCTAAGCTTTCAGGTGTCAAGATGTGTTTTGGAGTTAAGACTATTTTAAACGACACACTGTCTTAAAACCTAAAATGTCAGAAGTGACACAATATCCGTCTGAATGTGTGTGGTTGTGGCAGCACATAAAAAGCACATATAGTCTAACAACTTCAGTAAAACAAACAGTCTAACAGCTAAATTACAAAAATGTATATCACATATATTAGACTTATAAGGACAGTGGGCGGTTCTTTAACCGAAATTTAGCGGCATCTAACGATGAGGTTGAGATTTGCAACCAATGCCTCCACCCCTCACCCCTCCCCTTCGAAGCACAACGGTGGCTGACACAGAACTAAGATATTGTCACATTTTAGCTTATTTGCCAAGGGAGATAACGTATTTACGAAACGTGCTGTACAGCAGTTAGGGCTACTATAGAAACAACATGGTGAATTCCCTGCAAGGGGACCCGAGGTGTATGTAGATAGAAATAGTTCATTCTAAGGTAATAAAAACATAACCCTTCATTATATAAGGTCTTTATGCCCATCTAAAGACATAGTATATTTTTAAATTTGTACATTTCATTGCATTTCTGTCAATAGATCCTCCTTAATCTTACACAGTAGACCTTTAACAACTACTGTGACCATTTCATGACTCATTTCTATTTTTTCAGGAAGATTCGAAGATATCATTAAGAAGTAAATTTTACCCTAAACAAATGAAAACTATCATTATAACCCTGTAAAAATATACTGTTGCAGCGATCACTGTTTTTACGAACCGAAGCTTCCATCCTTCCAGTCTGCAAAGCCACAGTGTGACCCACAGACTCTCCTCAGGGAGAACATTCCACAGTGTCTGAGGCTCACGCTGGAGAACTCTCTTTATTCTCACGGCCAGGAGAATACCATTTCCCCCATTCCTTAAAACCATACATCTTGTGTTCAAATCCCTGAAGCTCTGCAGAACTCATTTTCCATGCCGTGGTGTCCTGCTCTGGTGAATATCACACCACGTTGCTGTGTGCGAGTGTGTGTGTGTGCGAGTGTGTGTGTGTGTGCATTTTTGTGTGTGGGTGCATGTGTGTGTTAATGAGTAGTCATTTATCTAACTGAAGGCCACTTTGACTTATTACACAGTAGCACAGTACAACAGGCACTGATACTGTATATCATAACATTATACAATAGCCACATTTTACAATAACACATATTTTCTCAATTATGGCTTTCTGAGTTTGGAAAAAGCACACCAGAGATAAGGAGGCTTTTAATCCTTGAGTCACGTACAGTATGTGAAGAATGTCGACTGCCACTTTGAAATTCTGTAAAGTACAACCACAGCAGTAAATTTGCCTCAATGAATCATATTGAAACTGACTTTTTTAGATAGGATAGTTTGCCCAAAAATATGAGACCAAAGAAGATATTTTGAAGAATGTTGGTAACCGAACAACGGCGGTACCCATTCACATTTATATGGACATAAAACCAATGCAAGTCAATCCAGTAACTCAGAAATGACGTATTTTTGTAGGCTAACCCGGAAGTAAGCGCCGCGCTGGTTCCCTCGACCGAAAGCCTATGTATTTTTCCCATAGACTTTTGGAAGATCGCAAAAAATAAGCTCTAGTGATCAACCAGGTTTATGATGTTAACACGTTTTGTCTAACAAGATAATCTTTACAAATGAACACAACATTTTTTACCTTTAAAGCCGAAATACGATCAGCAGAAGTAAAAAGCTAACACAATGCTATAAACAGAGTACACTTAAGGTCGCTCGATATCAACGTCACCACCACCAAGCCTCCGACAACTCTTTCAAACTTTGTTAAAAATGTGTTCCCTGGTAAGTAATTACTACGTGAAAAATCCGCATCTACGTTTTAAGAGATTTGTGCCCATGTTGCATTATTTGTGAGCTTTATATAAGCACAATGACGTCTAACGTCCCAGCAAAAGGAAGAAGTTGCTGTTAGCAACTTGTTAGCAACCGCCGTCTTTAAGACACAATAAGGCTTTAGAAAAATGGGGTTGGGTTATAATTGTTGTGTTTTATGTCATAGAATAAAACGTGAACATTTTTAGAGGTTTTGTTTACCACAGACCTAATTTCAGTCGATTTACCAAAAACCCTTTCAAAAAACCCAAAGACTATGGGGCGATGGAACCGGAAGTCCTAAAATGCTAACTCGCTACTGGGGTTTGCATACAAAAATATGTCATTCCTGAGGTTCTCAATGGGCTCTTCCGTTGATCGGTTACAAACATTCTTCAAAATATCTTCTTTTGTGTTCTGCAAAGGAACAAAAGTAAAATTAAATGTAATGAGTAAATGTAAATGTAAATGATGATAGAATTTTCATTTTTGGGTGAACTATCCCTTTAAAGGCGAAGTCTGTATTTTTCTGTCATTGTGTGGTCTAGTGGCAGAGAAATAACCCACTTCACCTTCAGAAGAATCGTAAAACTTGTCCAGTCAATATGCGTCCTCGTTCTACAACAGCAATATTACAAAACTGACCGGATCACCTACAGTATATATCAGCATGCCACCTATCTCTCTTGTATTTTCTCTAATCTCCATGTGTCCCTCTATTCCTCTGTCTCATTCCCACTCCTCTCTTTCCCCTCTCGTTCAGTTAGGAGAGTCATCTCCCTTCCCTCCATCTGTCAGCACAACATCCCCTGTGTTTCCCATCTGTGTGGCAAGCAGGGAGAGAGAGACTGGCATTCACAGGCGGCCAAGATCCTGAAAGTCATTCAGGAGACCTCCCTCTCTCTCTTTCTTCATGCAGATCACAGGTGGCATAAATAACAAGCTGCTTGTTGGACTTCCTGAAAATGACTTTCAGTGTTTTGTAATGGTTCACATGCAGTTTATTTGGGCACACACCGTCTTACACCTATTATGGTGCACATGAATGAATTTCTGCGAGTGTGTGTGTGCAATGTTGGTTATTTACATTTACATTTATGCATTTGGCAGACGCTTTTATCCAAAGTGACTTACATTGCATTATCCTATACATTTATACATAGGTATGTGCAATCCCCTGGGATCGAACCCACAACCTTGCGTTGTTAACGCAATGCTCTTACCACTGAGCTACAGGAAAGCTATGTGGTTATATTTATGAGGGCCAAATTTGTGAAAATGTCCACACATATGCAGTTAATATAACTAGAGATGCACAATATATTGGTAAATAAAAGTAATTTTTCACACTATCGGCCGTAGTTTAAAAACAGCCGATGATCAGGGCCGATATATTATGTGAATCAAAAGGGGACAGGAAATGGAATGAATTTCTGGTCTGTATATAGAAAATTATTTTTTGTTCAGTATTAATAGTCATTATATGAATGAATAACATTTAGAAAGTTAAGAAATATTAATTGCATCTTCAAAATTGGTATCGGCAGATATCACTCTGAATAATCGGCTATTGGTATCGGTGAAGATATTTAGTATAGGTGCATCTCTAAACATAACCAAATCAACTTGTAAAAACATCTCATGTTGTCTAAAAAGCTCATAGACTGGCTAGATTATGTTTGTCTGTTAAATCTAATAATGTCAATAGGTTTTTTGTGAGGGTTACGTTCATTGGTAGGGTAAATATGAGCTTATTACAATAACTAGTAGCTTCGCTGTTAATGAGTGTCACTGAATAACATACTCACAGTGTGAGGTAAAGTGCAACAACAGTTGGGATGCTGCAGTTCATTACTAATAGGGAACTGTGTGAAATGGCATCAGGAGAAATATAAAACTCACAACCATGTCTTTACACTCAATGCAAATAGACAAATACTAGATTGCAAGTGATTTTTTCATGTAGTCTCAAACCACTTAAAATCACACGTAAATCCTTGCCAATTTAAATCAAACCTATTCTGACTTTCATTCTACACAAATAATCTAAATTTTGTCTATACAGATATCTTATACAGCAAACCACTGACACATAATGTCTGAATCACTGAAGCGTCCACAGCAATTGTCACAATGATAAATTAATAACGCTGCCTTCCACAATCCGTAATGTAGCTGGCAGTACAGTAGCATACTTCATGACAGCTTTAAGGCCTTTAAGAAGTCAGTAAAGTGCACCATGGCAACAACATCAGGGTCCATTTCCTTAATGGCTCCACATTCCACTGGGAAACAAGCTAATTTCCCTAACTACGACAATTCTTTATACAGCTCAGAGCATATCTGCCCCAAGAGCTTACAGTTACGTTGGGTTAAATTATAAATGCATACCAACTTTAAAAAGAGCATCAACAAAGATATTCAGTTGCAGGCGATTTACGTAGCTGTTTGTTAAAACTGTCATTTCCCGTATGACAGTTAGGAGCTTGTTTCAATGTGCAATTTACTGTTTGGCAACGCTGTGAGAAATTCTTTTGTGTCTGGCTGATTTGGTTTGTGGAATGTGGGTTGGGACCCTTCGAAATGAGAAAACAACAACAGGGTTCTACTTGGGGGTTCTGTTATAAAAAACGCAATTACTGTATGTGGGTAAGAGCTTCAGTTTTTCAAATATTGTACAGAAGTTAGACAAAATAAATTAAATTCTATAGATATGTGACAAACAAAAACAACAAAATCAAATCAAAGAGGCCAGATGCTTTATACATCATGAAGTTGGAAAATGACATTTTTGATGGCGAATAAAAATGTTTTATTGCATTTTTATTTAGTGCTCGCTTCTCTTAATGCCACAGAGAATCTGTATGTCGGATGTAAACTAGCTATGAGCGCATTTCCTAAGAAATGTGCATTAACACTTATGCACACATGCACATCCATGTGGGTAAAAAATGACGCGCTTAACTTGCTGGGCAGGTCTAACTAACACATGGGTCAGCAGCTGTGGAATCCACGGTATAAAGTGCAACCGAGTCCAAGTCATTTAACTTTATATGTTGTCACACCATCCACATATTTAATGTGCAGTTACATTTACGCATGCTAAGTGTTCAAAAGAGGATCACCTTGTCAGACACTCTTTGATAAGAGATTTAGAGAATCATTTAGAAAAAGATCTTACCATTTCCAGCTTCAGTTTTCGGATCTTCTCGTCCAAGCCCTTCTTCTCTGTTTCTTTGTTTTCTGTCTGATGATGAGAGATAGTTTTGTGGTCCTCTCTCATCCACTTGAGGAGTCCCTCTGGGGTCTTCCTCCCAACTTTCACCTCCAGGTCCTTCAAATCTGGGACTGATTCACACGTATTGCTTTCCTCCATGATTATAAAAAGGATCTCCTTAAAGGGAAAGGAACACGGGAACAGCTATGGATTGCTTGATATGATTTGCTGCACGAATACTGTCACTGACTAGTATCATGCTTATAACATATGCACTACGATTTAAATAAAATCGCAGTCGAAAAATCCGCTCGTGCATACGATCAATTACGTAATGCATCTGTATGGCCCCATAAATTCATTGACATACCTGATTAATGTCGGAAACGTTCACGCCAGTGTTTTCTTTCCCAAATGCAGGCTATGTTATCTCCTTTACTGTGAAAAGCAGAGCACCTGAGCATGATGCGCGTCTCTTCCGAGATTCGTCGTTTATAATGTATTCCGTCTACACGCAGTTCAAACTCCACGGTTGTGCTAAGGATGCCATGACTGCATTCACGTGAATAATAGATGAAGTCAGGTCTTGACAGGAGATTTGCTCGGGCAGAAGGCTGTGTCCTGATGTGGTTGAATCATACTGCTGCTGAACTGAATTCCACCTGCATGACAGCAAAGCTAAAAAACACATCGCGGAGCGCATATAAGTTCAGCGCCGTAAATACTGGAGTAGACACGACCGAATGAACTGCGCAATTCACTCCAATGAAACGTAACTGGTAATATCGTGCACAATACTTATTTTTTTTACATAATTCTCGTTATAGTTACCACACATTTACAGTGTTTAACCAATATATTTGACAATGCGTTCATGTTTAAAAAACGTGGAAAAGATATAGGCCTAGAGCGTGTGCTTTATATGAATAGCCTATCTGTCATCAAATATTAATTCACATGAAATTATATATTTCCCTGTGTTTGGAAACAGGAAAATATTAACAATATTAAAAATATAGGTAAGACTTACAATAAGTATTTACAGTGGTAAATGCATTAGCTAAAATTAATTTAGTTTTTCAGTATTTATTCATCCCTGTTAATGTTAGTTCATGTCAATACAGTTATTCATGTTAATTCATGGTGCATCAACTAATTTTAAGTGACAACGTTTGATTTTAATAATGTATTACTAAATGCTGAAATTAACATTAATAAATGCTGTATTGGTATTGTTCATTGTTGGTTCATTTTAGCTAATGCATTAAACGACTCTAATTATACAAAAAGCACCTTATTGTAAAGTGTTACCAACATATATATTAAAAAGGAACCTATACAGAAAATGTTGAGGTTATGAATTCCAGAGTGTAGTACTTCTGGTAAAAGCTGAATATTCAGCACCATTATCTGCTAACTTTCCAAACTGACATTTAAGATTTTTCCACCGCAGTTCAATAAGTAATCTGCTTCCCAACCCGTCTGAACAGGAAATGGTGAGTTTTTTGTGGTTATTTTTTCCATATAACGTTATGATTTGGACCATATGCGTTTATTTAATTTTCTGTGTCACACTAATGTTTTCTCAGGACTGAGACCAAGTAAAGATGACGTCATTAAACATATGCTGCAGCTACTATCAGGATCTCCCCTGTTAAAGTCATCATGGACAAAAACAGAACAGGAGTGTGCGAAGAAGCTCTCACAACAGCACATATTTCCTGTCTGAAGTAACCAGAAAAATGTCACTGTTCATTGATACCACCTTCAAATGGGGCAGATGAGACAGAAGAGAGCATTTCTCTTATCTATACAGAAATAGCAATTCTAATATCGACTTTCACTGATCACTCTGCTTAAATGCATGGTTCATACCAACATACGTTCATGTAATTCAATTCAAATGACTTTCTTTCTTTTATAGGCTAGATTTTGTAGAACACAAACTGAGATATGTTGAAATGTCTGAATCTGGAATGTTGAACGGTGCCTGAGACTATAATCAATACATTTTTATTGTACTGTATATTGTGTTCCATGACAAAAGAAAGTAATTCTGATGTGGAACACCATAATGTGAGTTGTTTTACCTTAATCTATTTCATGTACATGAAATGTTATCAGGATACATTAGGTCTCACATTTATTAACCAGGAGAAATAAGCCAAATACATGATTGACAAGTGTTTGACAATAAAGACAATGAACCATTTCCCAACTCAAACTGTCAAGATCCAGAAAGATCAGTGGAGACATAACTTTTTCATATCTCTGAAGACATTGTTGACCATGCTACCTTGTATTCTTAAACACAGTTTTTTTTGTGTACATGTTCTCTATATTTGGTGAAAGGTTTCAGTCTAGTGGTCAAAGTGAGAACTGCATCTACAAAATTAAAATCATTAACTTTGCGAACTTTACTGAAACTGAACCTTTTAGATAAAGTTTTTCTGATCAAATAATTACCTTGTTATATATTTTATAACACATAGTATATCTGACTATAAAAATTGTTTAAGGTCTAGTCATGATTATTGGGAATGAAAACAGTACAAAGGGTTTGAGCCTACTGTCTTTTTGTACTGTTTACAAATCACCTTTATACATTTAAATTTATAAATATGTATAACATTTAAACTAGAAGATTAGATTTTGCACTGGATTTTGCTTGTTTCTTTCTTTCAGCTTTTGGCGAATCCAAGGTACCTCTGTTAACTTTAGAAAGCATGGCTCATACATCACTTCCTCAAGCCAACACCCAAGTTTTCCTCATTATTTTAAATAGTTAATTTAAAACGACAAATGTTTACAATGGGTGGGAAAACCTGTTACAGGAAGCAAGAAAATACACGCTCTGTCTTACATATTTTTCTCCTCCTCTTCAAACCTGTATTTCTTGTCTCACCTATAAGATAGCTGAACTAAAGAGCCTCTATCTCAGTCAATCATTGTTAGCTCGTGTGTGCATTTGACCATGGAGGACAGCACAGAAGAAGACATCGAGTCTCTGATCGAGGGAATGGCCTACATCCCTGGCCACTTTCATTTGCAGCTACATCTGAACGGTGAGCCCAGTGGACCGGCTCTCCTTCGACACCGAGACACCCAGCTCAAGAGCGAGAGCCTGAGGGCTGAGCTGGAAGCTGAGACGGGACGACTACAGTATGCCGTACGCAATATGCTGGGCCTGCTGGCCTTTCATATGGATGAACTGGAGGTGGCTGAGGAGGCCTTTCGCACCATATGCCAGGAGGATCCTGAAAACCTTAACGCCTGGGCCAACATGGGATACGTTTATGAACGCATGGGACGTGAGCTGGAGGAGGGGGAGTGCATGGAGCGTGTGGCTGCCCTCATGGGCCTCGAGATGGGGGAGAACCAGGCGGACTGCAGGCTTCGGGTGGCACGGTGTTTGGCCGAGCAGGCATACGCCCACCCTCATGATGTGGAGCTGGAGAGAGATGAAGATTCACGGGAGAGGTTGACAACTGCGTTGATGTTATACAACCGTGCACTTGATTATGGAGGGGAACAGGTAAGGACATAGTGTAACAGTCTTCCGAAATGCAGGAAGTGGATACTTTGATTTTGAATTCGTCTTTATCTGCAGTTACCAACGGAAGAAAGAAGAAGCTGGAACTTCAAAATGGCAACAATTTACATAAGGTAGAATTTCCAACAGTATATTTTGTAAGAATTTGACTGCATGAGGTCACTAAAACTTTGCTTGGGTTTCAGGTTAGACGGTATTGTGAGGGATTCAAAAGACATTGAAGACACAAGATTAATCTATTTCAACAAGGCCCTCATGCTTCTCACAGAGACTATCAAATCTAACAATACACATCTCAAAGGTGATTTTCATCCATTAATGAAGATTTTAGTGCTGTCAAATCGATTAATCGCGATTAATCGATTCCAAAATACATGTTTGTTTCTATAATGTGTGTGGCGTGTATATTTATATGTGTATATATAAATGCACACACATACATGTGTAAATACATTTATATCTAAATATACATTATGTATAAACAAATATAATTACTCATATTTATTTACGTAATATACTTAAAAATATACATGTATGTTTGTGTATTTGTACAGGTATAAATACACATCACACACATATATTATATAAACAAAAACATTTATTTTGGAATAGATTAATCACGATTAATTGATTTGAAAGCACTAGAAAATGTTGGGTTTTAGCAATGCTTATTCTATGAACACAGTGAGTTCCTGTGCGTCTCCATTAAGAGACAGTCAAATAGACCAGCCTTTCCAGTTTTGTGTTGTCACTTGGCAACTTGTATGGATCTTACATGGCTTCTTGGCTCCAGCTGACATTCATGCATTTCTTTTATGTGTCTCAGATGCCAAGCAATAATTTACACAATGTCTTACGGCAGTTTCTTTCTTCTCCGCTCAATCATCCGTCTCTAGCCCTGGGCTGGTGCTACATAGGTCTCATGCTGGAACGAACGGATTTCACCACAGTGCCAATGTCAGTTCATGACTGTGGTTTCTCTGGATCGGACCCGCTTACATGCTATGGATCGGTACTGGATGTTAGATCTGGAAAATATTTTGACTGTCGTATTTTCCGTTAATAAAACAATATATTATAAAGCTAATGTTATAGTCACCAAAAAAGGCATTTTTAGTCTGAGGTTATCCTTGTGACCACATGTGACGTGTACGTTTACTGTAACTCAATATGTACAATATGATTCATTGTAAACTCACAAATAACAAAATGACTTTGACCTTTTCATACTGCGTTATTAAACACAAAGTAATCATATTTTCACTGCTCATTTCAACAGGCCATTAAACTCGCTGCAGAAGATGCATTCATACTCAACAGACTAGGGCACGTATTTTTCCTGTCCGGCAAACTGGACATGGCCACAGGTATCTGTAACATGGCATTGAGCATCCTTCCGGATGCTGAGCTCAACTGGCAAGCCTATTGCACACGTGCCAAGGTGAGAACTGCTTGTGTGCCACTTAACCAACAAGTAATTCAGTAATTCAAAGTAATTACATTTCCTTCTTTTACTAACATACTGTATAAAAATATATTAACAAACGATGATTGATTCCTTACTTCCTACTCAACTGGGTTATTCAAACGAAATCAAATGAATTGAATACATACTTTACACACCTCACATGCCTCTATATAAAGGATGACTGTGTTTATCCAGAGACAAAAGCAGTACTCCTCAGAACCTCACCCATGCGTCTTGCGTCAGACAAAAAATGTCAATATAGACGTTCTGAGTGTTTCAAATGTTTAAATGTCATTTCTGAAAAGTATCTTTCGTCCTTAATGATTTTCACGGGCACCCTTCCAATTATTTCTTAACCAATGAAAGTTATGAAAGCTATGTACTTTCTCTCCAGCTTGTCGTCACAATTTACGCGAAGGATCTGGAAAAAGCCAAGAGCGGTCTAGGTGGTCTCCCCGACCGTAAGATTCTGAAAGAAGCTCGTGTTGACCTGGAACGTGTTTTGGCTGTCCGGCCCTGTTTAAGGACTCACCTGGAGATGGGTCAGGTACGGTCAAAAATGCCATGTAGTTACGAAGATAATAGTCTCACTTTATAAATAACACATCAATCACCTTTGAACAGGTTTACTACTACATGGGTGTGGACGCCCTGCAAGAGAGCCTATTGGTTGATGAGATATCAATAAATCACGCCCTGGTCAGTCTGGCAAAAGCATTGCAGTGTCCATTGGGCTCCACAATCTCCAAACTACAACTCCTACGTGGTCGCTGCCTGTTGCTGAAAGGAGAGGAGAAGAATGCCATTGACTGTTTCAAAAAAGCGCTTGAACTGGAACACCCCAGTGTCAGAGATATGGAGGTCCTGCGCTGTCTCCTACAGGCAGTTCTCGTGAGCTTCACCCAAAGCGGAAGGGACACGGATGATGCTATTTTCCAGTTTGAGGAATGTTTAAAGCAGGCAGAGGAGCGATATGGGAGAAATATAGTCCAAACTGAGTTGAAGGCACTGTGCCGAGCACATACAGATGAGGTGACTGAGTTATCAAGGGATCTGGTGAGGAAGGGGAGGCTGGAGGTGGTTAAAAGGTTGCTGCAGTGCATACAGCCACAAGGAATAAAGTACACACTGGGCAGGTCCATGTCAATATGAAAACGGCCTGTGGAGTAATGAGACAACCACAACATGATCATGGTCTAAATGGAGAAGGCGTTACCCTGATGGGCAGTTGTGTTATATATTGTATGTTTGGAGTTGTGCACGTTACACCTTATTCAAGAATACTGTAGCTACTCATTTCAAAATTGAAATTTTCATTTTTGGTTGACGTTATACAGTCAATTTTGGAGTGTTGTCTTTATGACATCTTTTCCTCCAGCACATGCCACAAAGCTTGAAGAGCCAGTTATACAAGACTTGGGTGTTTTAAGCTGGAGAAAACACTAGGGTTCTTTAAAACAAGTATTTTATACAAACCCATACCAAAAAAGGTTTGATATTTGTGTTTTGATTAAACTTTTTACCCAATTTGTTTTTAATATAATATGAAATGTACAAAATTACAGAAATGCTAAACGAAAGCATTTTTGATAGTTGTGTCAGACGGTTGGATCTAGTATAGTAACTAACCAGCATTTTATTCTTTACCACAGTGGTACATGTGAATGACTAAACCTCAATGAATGACACATTGTACATTGTGTCCTCATCATGGAAACTAAATCAGTAATCGGTTAATGTAATGAGTGATGTAATGTAAACTATGTAAGGTGGAAACATTCTTTAGACTCCTTTATCGTTCATCATTACCAGAACATTTTCATGTTTTTGTTTTAAACTCAGTAAGTATTGTTTTAAAATATTATTCATCAAAAATGAATCATACATTTCAGCTTGATTTAAGAAACTTTTACACAGTTCACCTACATAAAATAGCTGGAATATGTTTAATACAGAATAACTTTGCAGCTGAGAAAATGACATTCGTGCTGTTTGGTAGCTTCTGTTTTCCAACGGGTGGGATGAACAAAATGTCCTTTATCTGGAGGCTGATATATGGCCAACGTCTCTTTAGAATTTCAATCATTTCGATCTCTGCACCTTTTTTCCCAATAAAAACTGCTTACAAAATGGAGAGCCTGATACCAGCACGATAAAGCTAGGAGTTCCTGCCTTCACTGTGCACCTGGAAAAAAAAAACAGAAAGAAAAACTTCAATTTAGGCAACGATGAAACAAAATATTTTTTAAGTCCTATGATATACCTTTGGTTTTGGAGGACGCTAAGAAGTGGCTTTTCGAGACCAACTTGATAAAGATTTCCTTTTTCATGGTCCTCAAAAAACAGCTGAAGGAAACATGAATGTACACAGTTATAAATGGACGCTAACCAAGACAGGATAGCATTTTATTCAAACTCGTGTATCTTTGGACTGACCTGAAGATTTTGCGGCCGATATTTTCTTTCTGTATCCCAGGGAGGCAGTTCTTCACCAAACATGACTGCCAAATGGTCTATAAAACTAAAAAACAAAATAAAAAAATGTTTGCTGATCTTAATTTATAAAGAATATCTCCAGCATTAACGTCCTCATAAATGCAATTTGTCAACTAGTGAAAAATACCCACACTCACATATTCATATGCATATAATACTTCAGGATTTCAAAACAAACCTGGAGTTTTCACAGAAGGCAGATATGAAGTCGGTCTGCTCATGTTCAGGGTATAGGAAAAGCACTGGCCAGTGGAGGACACCCTGCTCATCCATGAAAACACGAGCTCCTGTGGCCTCCTGTGAGCTGATTCCATCAAGCTCCAGATCAGCCAGGGCTCGAGATGAACCTCCATCATCATCCTCACTGTCTGAACCCTTGTGTTGTGATGCCTTGGGTTTCAGGAGTTTGATGCCACGCTCCTAAGGAAAAACAGGCATTTAAGATTTAAGACTCCTTCATAAATATCAGGGGCTTTAAGAATGATTGTTGTCACGCGGCACACCAGCTCATAACGTGCAAGACCAAGAGGAGAGTGGCGGAATGATGACCACCTTTGTGTCTGCCGTAGTAAAAGTTAAGATTCTTACCTTAATAGCAGCTAACAACGCGACTTTCTCGTTCTGCTCCTTCTTTGCTTTAACCTTAGCCTTTCTGGCATCTCTTTCTACTTCTCTCTACAATAGATTGAGCATAAACCAAATTAACATTAATGCTTTTAAAAGAACACGTCTTTATTTAACAAATAACACATTAGTCATATATTAAAAACTATCATTCTGATTAGACAGAACAGGATACCTGAATACCTTCTGCTTGTCTGCTTTGGCTCTCAGCTCCTGTAGATTTTTGTCACTGGGCAGCAGCCTGAGACCCTCATCACACCACTGTAATGCTTCTAAATAATGATGCAGCTCTATACAGCACTGTGCTCCTAAACCCACACACAATATACACAAAGACATACATAAGATTCTCTGTATATAGAATTTGGTACAAAAAAAATGCCATGGTGGATTCCCACAACACACAAACAGAAAAAGTCTACAATGCATTAAAGTATGAAGTAGTTAGTTTCAAATAGTTTAACGTATATTTTACCTCTTAAAATGGCTTTAATGTGGTCTGGCCTTAGTTTTTTGGCAGCTTTGGCATCATTCAAAGCTGAACGGATATTGCCTGGAAAAGGACATTTTCAATGCCATACATTATAGGACTGGCGTCAAAGAACAAAGCCTCTTGACAGAATAGTATTACAATTTTTTGTGTAACACACTATTTTGAATAGTTTGGTGCGTATGCAAGTAATTTTGTAAGACTGTACCTAAATGGAAATGCGCAGCTGCACGATTGGTGTACAGAATAGCATTGAGTTCGGGGTCCACACAGTTCTTCTTCAAACCTTCTGTGTAGGACACAACAGCTTTCTTATAGTTCTTCTCTTTAAAGTACTCATTCCCCTCATCCTTGTATTTCCTGGCTTGCTCTGAGAAACACATCAGAATAGTTCCATGTATTATAATTGATCTTATTTCCATTTTAAAGATTGTTCTGCATACAAATCAAGACACTTGAATAGCCTACCTTCAGGTGTTCTGTCATCATCATGAATAATAGACTGAATGCAGGCAAGATCAGGGTGATTCAGTGGGTCTATCTCCTCTGGAGCTGTTTTCATGAACATGGGCACCTTATCAAACTCCTGCAACATGCAATGTGTAAGCACTCTGCTGTTGACTCCAGTAACGTGAGCATGTTGTCACGTTTACGTATAGCGACATACCTTTGTTAGTGTTCATTAAGAAACTGACAGTTCTTACCTCCTCCCAGTTGCCTTCATTAAAAGCATTTTGGTACTTCTTAGTCTTGAAAGACTCCATAAATTCACCCATGCCATCATCACTGTCCTCGCCCTGCGCTGGTGCAGCCATATTTTTATCTTTATAAATATTTCTTTATAACTAATTTGTGCATTCGAAATAAAAGTAATCGATGTGTTTTATCTTGGAACAATGTTAAAAAGACCTCGAAAGCTGACAGGCTAAATTGGGAGGTTAAATCCGTAAACAGTACAGTTTACCACATGGCTTCGGCAAGACTCTGATGCGTCACACACCGGTCAGAAACCCTTTAGCACCACCAGCTGGTCTGGATGACGTTACATTTATTCTTCTTCTTAGGATTTTTAAAGGCGGTTGGCAAACCAAACTTAAAAGGTGCCGCCACCTACTGAACAGGAGTGTGGAGCGTTACATGGTAGGTGACGTAAAAAAAAAAAACGTATAACGTCAATGAATCAGGAAGTAAAAACCTAAATTCTGTTAATCAAATAAGTCTCTTTTAAAAAATGTAATTCTTCATAGATTTTATACTGTTTTGGTACCCATTACCTAACCGTGTCTGAATAGATAAATCCTTACCTTCCAAAACATTTAAGGCTTGGGATAACTGCAACCTTCCTCTTAAATATTCCTCACATTTTAATAACACATAACACAATAACACTGTTTCTGCCATAGCACACTTGTCACATTTGCCGGTTTCATGTTTCCCAATTCTCAACAGACATTGATTCAGTAGACATTGCCCAATACACATCCTTGATATTAAGACATCCTTTCTCCTGTTTCCAAATGTCATTCTTTCTAAACCAACTGTTCCCTGGATACCATATAAATGTCTACCTTTCTTTCCATTATCCCAATCCTTTTGCCATTTCTTTCTAATTTCATATGCAATTAAACCTTTAACTTCTGTTTTACTTAATGCAATTTTAATGTCTATTTCTGAAATATTTAGGGCCTGTTTGGCCAAACTGTCCACCTCTTCATTTCCTGCTAATGCTAATTCCAGTTTGTCTTGTTCTAAAAAGACCCTGTAATATTTAATATATCAAATCTTGCGACGTTACATTTCAAACACAAAGCAGATTGAAAAACGAATATAAAAACATAGATAAAGATATATCAACATTGATATATGAAAGTGATTTATACTCTCTGTTGGATATTTAATTTACTCTTGTACATAGTTCAGACCCAATTATTGTTTGCATCAAGTGTGTGATCTCCTTTTCAGTGCTTTAGTTTAATTTGCGTAATTTGCATAGGCGTATGCTTTCAACGATTCAGACTATTGGTGCTGTTAATCTAACATTTAGTTAAACTGATCTCAATAGAAATTACATCATCCACGAGATTATATAGAGGAGACATCACATTCACAAAAATCATACTGATGTGACTCAAGTATCTTGGTATTATTTTAATTTAAAAATAACAATATATATAATAAACAACATCTGTGCATTATTTCAGTCGCACTGTTTTAGAAATTAAGGTTACACATGTAGTAGTTCTTCCTTTAGCTCTGTTATATCAGCAGGCCCGATACGACAACAGCCGCCTGTTGAGAAAAAAGTAACCACTTCAATGATACAATATTAGAATTAGGAACATACATATGCCTTTAAAGTAAAGATTATTTAAAGCTTTTTTAATTACATACCAATCCACATAGCACCTCTTTCCTTCCAGTCAAGAGTTAATTTAGCAAACGATGTCATTTTTTTTGTTTGCCATCTGCAATTTACACAATATCCCAATGTTGTATTTAAAAAAAATCAGGCATCTCACACCTTTTGAATAAGATTTGACATTAGCTTTTCTGTTAACGGAACTATTTGGTCTATCATCAATGTCAAGAGCCATTCATTACCCTGTTTTGGTATCCCAGTCCTCTCCACTGTTGGGATAGACCACCCAGCTGAAATCTGCTTTTTTGTGTGACATGGCAGACTCTAGCAGAGGGGTCACCAGTGAAGGGGGGCAACAGTTTACCCCCACAGCAACTAGCTGCGAGGACCTACATGTCACCTGAACTGCCTCCGAAAATGTTCTCCCACTTGAAATATGATGGCAGTCCTGAAACAGATCCAAGCATTTTTACTTAATCCAACAGGGTCTCCCAACTGTTGCAAATGTGTGTGTGTGTGTGTTTTAAATGCAACTGATCACTTATGATCTGGTGCATGGGTGTGCAGGGGTGTATCCATTGTTATCAGTCACCTTACAGGAAAAGGAAAGCCAGGCTTTAGTGTCAGGAAATTCTTTGAGAAGTTCCACTAATGCTTCTGCCTCTTTAAGACCTGGAATTGTTTCCATGGCAACAAGATCAACTCCAGCCTTTACCAAACACTGGACATGTGGACGATGCCAGTCTTTCAACTCCTAAGGGAAGAAAACAGGCTCTTGAAATGCTAATGCGATGGGAGCCGGGGTGGATGGAGATCATGATTTAGCCTTACCTCCACTGTCATTCTGTCCTCATATGCCCCCGTGTACTCTGACCCATCGTGTAGGAATGCTCCATATGGACCCACTGAGCCAGCAACCAATGGTTTTCTTCTGTCTTCTATGGGAGATGTGCATTTGAGATAAAGATGTCTTTTATTTGGACTCTTTTTAATCTCACCTTAGCTCACATCTGTTTCTGACAACCATGTAAATAATGCTTTTTGAATTGCATGAAAAACAGCTGTCGAAGTTAGACACACCTGATGACATGTCCTGAGACATGAAGTCCTCCACTGTCTCTTTGGCCAGTTGAACTCCTGACATCATCAGCAGCTGTGCCTCCTCAAGTCCAAGACCAAGATGTTTGACAAATCCCTCAATGCTGGCCTGATATGTGGCTGTTGTTATGACATCAGAACCACCTTGGAGATATCTTTCAAAAGCACATCATTTTAAAGGAAGTACATTTAATTTAGGCACAAAATGAAAGATCTCGTATTAAAGTTTGTGTGTGTTTTTTTGCCATTTAATGCATTGCATTACCTATAATGGACCTCTTTAATGGCTTTTGGGTTTGTATGCAGAAGTCTTGCACTCCACAGTGGATCTCCCTATAAACCCAAACATGTGTGATTTAGTTTGTAATTACTGAAATAAACAGTTTGTAATATAGTAAGTACCTGTAATTGAAATCCATTAGCCTCAAGTTCTGTTGCTAGACCTCCATCTAAGATTAGGGGTCTGCGATCCATTTGAGATGCTTTTGTTGTGTGGCCACAACGGGACAGATTCGCGGACAACTTACAAGTACAAAATAAACTCGATTTTAAAATACTGTCACCGGACTTTGTCCTAAATTCCAATAGGTCTGAAACAGTTTAAGGTCATACGTTTCAAAAAACAGTTTACAGTTTAGCCAAGTGCTTTAATATTTGGCAAAAAAAATAAACACAGCCTAAACTGAAACTATGTGTCAAAAGTCCAAACCATAACAAACCCATGTGTTAGTTGGCGGTAAACGTCAGAAACGATCACTTCCGGGTTACGAGTGCAGCCGAACGAGCAAAATATTGGCTTCGTTAACGTCTGTAAATTCGTCTAAAAACAAATTAATTGGTAAATGTTGCAACATTGCATGCTTTAGAAACACGTTTAAAGAAGATTGTTTATTTAAACGGCATCGGTTTTGTGGTGGCATGCCTGATGTTGCTATGGTGATGGGGCTTAACAGCGAAGCTAAAGGAAGACAATCAACCGCCTGTTAAACAAGTCAACAAATGGTACGTGGGAAATTATTGTATTTTTCTATTAAAATTCAATGTTCTGGGTTGGAACTCTTATAAATTGTGAATATGTATCGTTGTTGTACGCGGGAAATATATACGTAGTTTAAACACCAATGTATTTATTAGTAACCTTAACCGATCTGTTTGTGATGCGTGCACCAAAATATAAAATATCACTGTTACTGCTACTGCTACTCTCGTCTTTTGAGAGTGACGCATGGAGTTGGGTGTTTAGAAATGTTACAACTTGAATCTTGGCTAAATAAATGACAATTAATTAAATGTTGAATTATTTATAAAATTGTGATGTGTGATGACGGTACTGGTACATTCTATTTGTAAATATTATCTACTATTTTAGGTCGTAGGTTTGTTAGACATCACGTGGCGCTGCGCAAACCGTTTGGCGAATGACGTCAAGCCATCGCGTGAACGAGACGTCTGTGCGCGCTGAATGCTCTCATATGATCTGCCACTAGATGTCAGGAGCTTCATGCGTTCAAAAAAAGTTTTTATAAGCATTTAGAAAGCTTTCAAAAGAAAAACTCCGACTCAATTAAAACTTTATGGCTCTTTTTTCAGCTGAATAGGCTCTGCATGGGCAGTCTGGGTTTTCAGCTCCCTCTTTCTTAGATCATGTTCATTCGATTTAAACATCTAGTTAAATAAATTCAGCCAAATTTCATTAAGTAAAATAACATGCTTTTTTAGTGTCATTTGCACTACAATCTAAACTTTGTTATTCTCCGGGTAACATAATGCGTTTGCCCGTCATCTTCTTGCTCTGTTGTGCTCCTACATTGTTTTATTTTCCAATTCCCATTCTGTCTCCTTAAGTAGTGTACATCTATCCATCTCCACGCAGACAGCATGAAATGTTTACTGTCATAGCATAGGGCAACAGCGGGTGTCTGAGAAAGTTTTAGCTTCCAAGAAGAGCTCTGAGAGGAAAGCCCTATTTTTTTCAGAGGTGTTAGAGGTGGAAGATAAGCCCAGCTATGTTCCAGTTCGATCTGGCCGGGATCATTAGCCAGAAATTCGTGATTTTGTATTTCAGGAATGTTCGTTTGAAGCCATGTGTTCCCTCAATGTAGAGGAACAGCTGCAGGTTTTTAGATACAGATACAGTAACATTGGATGCACTTCATGGTTTCTTGATAGAACTACATTTACATTTATTCATTTGGCAGACGCTTTTATCCAAAGCGACTTAGAAGTAGGAAAGCATATAAACATTTGTCAACAATATGTCAATAATAGTACTAATATTAGCGTAACTAACAAAACAGCTTTCTCACTGGCAACATGTCCCAATTGATTTAACAAAAGTACCCTAAATCATTAACTTATATATATGTTTGAATATATATCATATTTATGTCATTTCATTTCCTTTATTAGTTAGAAAAATCCACTGTAAATGTTATAATGTTAAATGCTGAGAAATATTAGCAAAGCATATTCAATGACTATATTAATAAATGTGTTTATTGACCCAGTTTAAAATAGAGTGTCATCCACAAATAGTAATGATGCTTAAGTTACTATACAGTATATAGAAGAATAGTGTTTCTTGACCTGTGCCTCTGCTTATATGAACAAAGAAGGCTGTTCATTGTCAATACTATCTCTGTCACAGCTGACAGAGGTAAAAATAGCCTTTGCTTAGGAAAGGGGCCCAGCTAGATTTAAGATAGACCGCTCCGTTATGTTAAAGGGATTCTCTGAGACCATGCAGTATGAAGACCTAAGTTAGGGATGAATGTTAACAGGTTTCTTCTATGAACATTGGAAAGCATCTTTCTAAATCAAATTATTGCTGTTGTACGAGGTAATCATTTAAAGGTCCAGTGTCTCATTTTTCAAAGGATCTATTAACATAAATGCAATATTATATACATAACTATGTTGTCACAGGTGTATAAAGACCTTACATAATGACGCGTTATGTTATTATTACCTTATAATGAGCTATATATTTCTACATACACCATATGTCCCTTTGCATAGAATTCGCCATGTTGTTTCTACATTAGCCCTAAATGGACCAAAAAAGTGACGACATCGTAGTCCTGTGTCAACCGTCATAGTGCTTAGAAAGGGAACCGTTGGTTGCAATTCCCAATCTCACTGCTAGATGCCGCAAAATGTTATTCACTGGACCTTTAAGTATCTGAAGATGGTTTCTTTTCATTTGTGTCTATTTATTGTGGATATCTGAATATTATTAATAGATATCATGAGTTACTTTAACAGGATTCAACTTGCAGTATTCAGTTATCAGTATTCTGCCCATTCCCTGCTCTGAAGAACGTTTCTCTTATATGCTAGATTTCAACCACAGGGTGGCGATCTCAAGGAAAAATGGTTTAAATCTAAGAACCCTCCATGTTTGTGTTCAAGGGCACCTCTGAAATGGTGTCAAGGTGAAACCAAGCACCTGCTATGATACATGTCTTTTTTCAGTGGACTTTTCATACGTATAAGATGTTTAGGATTTTCTATGTTAGTTTTCTTTACTAGTTTTTTTGAATAAACAAAGCGATGCACTGAAATGCTGTACAACACAAAATTCACAGGGGATGAAACTCATTAAGTGTTTTTAATACACAAAGCAGGACTTTGGATGAAAGAGATTTCACTATGGGTTGGGCAACTCAGCATGGCGTGACAGAAATGCAAATCAAGCAACTGACAGATTTTTTGGGGTGTTTCCTATTGCCTATGTTGCAAACTTCGTCCCTGTAGATTTGAAATATCACGCAGCATATTGAATAGAACACAAATCTCTTAATCTTCCAGCGTTTCTATATCCAAGCATCTCTAATGTGTGCACAAGTATACATTGCATTCATTTGGGAGCAGTAGTAACAGCTGGATTTTGGCCCCCTATCTGCGGCGAAGCTTCTCAGGGGATCAAAGGCTGACTTAAGGTCTGAGCCCCTGACTCAGCATGTTAACAGGCCCAGCTGCCTGTCTGTGTTGAGGGTCAGAAAGCGGCTATTGCAGCTCCCTGTCCAAGCAAGAGGGTCAGCTCGGTGACATTCCCCCGCCGGGCCTAGCTTCACTGTGTGTTTTGTTGTTTCTGTCATGTTCTACACAGGAGGAACGCTTTGCCTTTCTGGCTGAGTGGTACGACCCCAGCGCTGCTCTCCTGCGACGATACCAGCTTCTCTACTACCCTAAAGATGGCTCAGTGGAGATGGTGCGTTGTGTTGCTCAGATTTTAGACTTAGACATCCAGTCGTGGTTGAGCTTTTTCCCCTCACAAGCATCCTTCTGTCTTTTATAGTTTGATGTGAAGAACCAGCGCATCTTTCTACGGCGAACTAAGTATGAGGACCTGCATCCAGAGGATCTGTTCGTTGGCAACCGAGTGAACGTCTTCTCTCGTCAGCTGAACCTCATTGGTTATGGGGACCAATACACTGCCAACAAAATGGGCAGTAAGAAGGAGAGGTACTTCCCCTGGACACGCTACACAACTGTATTTCCTATGTGCCATCTTTCAAGGGCACCATTGTAGTGAAGAAATTGTTCACATGAGCATTCTATAATCATTTACCCACACTCTATGTAGTTCTGATGACCAAAGGTAATTTTGGAGGAATGTCCTGGTTGCTCTTGGGGAGTGAAGGACTAAGTGATAAAAAGCACCATTACCTCAATATTAGAAAAATGGCTCAAAAATGACATTTGATTTAGAAACGACTAAACATGTAATTGTTATAACCTTCGGTGGATAACATCTTTTCAATCTGTGCACAAAGCTATTGAATGGATTCAGACCATTTAGAATAGAACACATGAGTCATATGCAAAACTTGTATGGTCTTTTTGGAATTAGACAGTGGCACTTCTCATTTCCTTTAACTACATGCAAAGTATGCAAATCACCTCTTGTGTTGAATATAAGGCTTAGTAAAAAATGCCTCTATCTTTGTTTAAAACATCAAATTAAAAGTTAGTTTACATATTTATCTTTATGTTTTACACCAAAAATCAAAGTTCTGTTATCATTTACTCACCCTCAGGTTGTTCCAAACCTGTTTAAATGTCTTGCTCTGCTGAACACAAAGGAAGAGATTTGGAAGAATGTCAGTAACCAAACTGATCTCATCCCCAATTTACTGCCATAGTAGGGAAAATAAATACAATGGGAGATGAGATCTACTGACATTCTTCCAAATATCTTCCTTTTTGTTCAGCAGAAGAAAAAAATGTATACAGGTTTGGAACCTGGAATTTGAGGGTGATTATAGAATTTTTGTTTTAGGTGAACTATCCCTTTAAGGGCAAGTATCGTCAAATATTACCCGCAAAATCATACACAACAACCCAAATTATAAATGTTTATTACCGTTTACCGATTTGCTTACCATTGGGGAAACGCGAGGGGGCAGTTTTTGACCAAAAAAGTTACAGATTGTAGCTTTAAGCCAAGCTGTCGGAAACCATTTTTAATCATACTTTTTATTTATCATGATGAAAAGTCATTTGCTGCCTTTTTACGTCCATTTTAAATACTCTTATGAAGTGAAGATGAGCTGCTCTTGCTCCTCTCAGTCAAGGGCATATCACTGAACACTGATGACTGTTCTAATGAATCACACTATATTAATCACATCTACACTGATGTCACACTGCTCATTCTCTCCTGGGAGATTCATGGTGGTGTGACATGAATATAAATTTGGGAAAGGTTACAAAGGGACAGATTTGGACAGACTCTAGAGGTGTACATTTCTCACAGCAATACACACTTCCTGCTTGAACTGACTACTCAACTGACTGCTGTTTAGTCAGGGTGGTCACTATACAATTCATTGGACTTGTGGGAAAAAACTGCCCCTCAACTGTAGGACAACATTCCTGGTTGTCTATTATCTATTACTTTGATAGCAACCTTATCCAATGTTCTGGTTACTTTAGAAATATAATTTCAACGTTTTCTTTCTAAAGGGGTCCTTTAGAATGAGTATTTGAATATAACTGTACATAACAGTTAGATTGATTCCTTCCTTAAAATTTAATTTCATGAAACATTATTTATTTTAGGATGTTCACAATTTGTTTTTACAAAAAAAGCAAGGGATTCAATATTTAACTGCTACTAAACCCATTTGTCTTTTGTTTCAACTGCGCTTTTCACTTTCACAGATTTTTGTAGTATTTGGTAGTATTTTTGTCTTATGTCTTTTTCAGGACATTGGCTATGATTAAGCCGGATGCAGTTACCAAAGTTGGCGACATAATTCAGATGATATATGATGCCAACCTTATTGTCACCAAAGTCAAAATGACCAAACTTACATGGTAAGCCAAAACATACATTTGATATATTAATTGTGTTGAAAGTCTGAATGAATCTGAATGAGCTTAACTACAGTATTGGTAATACAAAGGTTGGTAAAAGAAATCTAAGAAAGACATGCTTCAAGCAATTTGAGACTAATTATGCTAATGAAAGTGTTATATGTTAATAGGAACCCAAGTGTGAATTCTCAGAACTGGTAATAGGTGGAGATTTTACAGGTCACATGTTCAGGAAAAACGATGACCTGCTTAAATGTTGGCTTGCTCTATAGATTGGCACATAGATTGTCAGGAATGAAAGTATACATTTTGTACACTCTGTGGGTTCTGTTTTCTGGAACGCTTCTTCCAAAAATGGATTATAATAACAGAATAATGTATTAATCATTAACTGAGGTGAGAGGGAAGAGCACAGTAGAAATGTTGCAGTCTTGACAGATGCAGGCACTTTCATAGTAAAGAAACATCACAAATTAGATGTTTAAGTTTAGTCTAGACAGCAATGAAATTAGATGGAAAGCAAATGAAGACTTCTCAAATCTTTCCTCAGAGATTTTACATATGTTTACATATCCTATTACTTATGCTTCAGTAGTCTCAAACAAAGTCTGTGATGGTATACAAAAGTCATATTCTCATTCAGTTTTTAGGACCAGATTTCCTAACCTATGCTCTTGATATTTTATAGCTATTTTTATAGTCTTATTTGTGCCTAAGTTAATAATGAAGCATAACTTAATATATATATTTTGAAAGAGCACGACCTGAACAGTACAGTTTTCCTCTGTCTGATTTCTTAGCCCATTTTCGTGAAGGCCAGGGGACTGGGTACAAATCTCGGCATATAACACAAAGGCTAGACATTCACATGCCGAGGTGACCCAAGAACCAGAGTGACAGAGTTTACAATTTTCCTCAATCAAAATTGTGTCCTTGAAGACACAACCCAAGGTTGCTTTGGCTCATTACAAGTAAATAAAATGGCATTTTCAGGGAATATTAAGAGCACAATGGCTCTTCATATCATTGTGTCTCCATAACTACAAGTGTAGGAATCAGAGTGAGCTGTCACAGTCAGAAGTTCTGTGAATCGAAATATCTTATTTGTTCAATTTCATATTCAGTTTCAGTGTAATAACTGTATGTGAAATATACATTTTTAGGTCCTAAATGACAAGGCTAGCTTTTTTTCCTTGTATACTTTCAGACATCCCTTCTATAATCAAACATTTGACAGCCTTATACAATTGGTATAGCGCTATACATTTTTCAGAGAATAGAAAGTGCTGATGGTTAATCTTTCCTTTTCCTCTTGAAAAAGACTGACTCTGTGATTTTTGTCATTGGTCATGTTGTTTTAGCCTGGTCAGGTTTTGCGGTATTTAACCTTTCCTCAAAGAACCAAACAGCTGTTCATTGACAAAAGCGGACCTTGTCTGAGTATGAAAATCGGTGTGAATTGTTGCATGGGCAGTTTTTGGCGTAAAAACGTCATTTCAGAAATGAGCATTATAAAAAATCATTTTTATAGTCAAGTGCAAGATGAGAGGCACTGTTTAAGACAAACTCGGTGTGAAAGATACAGTACAGTATGTCCAGATCTCAGTGTCACTGTAGAAGCCGAGAGATGAGTTCACTTATTAACCCTGTGTACTTTTTATGGCTTTCTTACAGGAAGCAGGCAGCAGATTTTTACACGGAACATCAGTCAAAGTCTTTTTTCAAGTGAGTCTCGCCTGAGTGAATGATTGACTGGACTTATATGTATTTTGAAGGAGACATTGAATTACGTTGAGATTTCGTTGACGTGTTTTTAACAGCAACACCAATCACGAACATCGCAGTTGGATACAGACACATGTAGTGTATTAAGCTGGATACACACGAGCGGTGGAATTGCCGCGCTGCAGCCGCCTTTAAGTGGCTGCAGGTGCCGTTCACAAAAAGATAAAATATTTGTATGCCACAAAGAGCCGTGCCCGTGGAAGTTGTGGGATTTTGGATGTACTATCACCGCTTGCGCGCCACCTCCGCTCCGCCAACGAAGCGGCCCGTGTTTTGCCGCTTACCGCATGATTCCCTTTGAAAATGAACTGGACGCGACTGCCGCGTACCGTGTGAATCCAGCATTAGAGACTTTGTAGTAAATGTGCACCAGTTTATGATATTAATTTAATACAGTACCTAATATTCTAACCTAATACAATCACGCAACAAAATAACTTAATATACTTCGTACATTATGTTTGTTTTTGTTCAATGGCAGTAATCTGGTCCAGTTTGTGAGCTCTGGTCCGGTAATCGCTATGGAACTGATGGGAGATGAGGCCGTGTCGGTCTGGAGAAAAGTCCTTGGCCCGACTGATTCTGGTGTGGCTCGAAAAGATGCAGCTAACAGTCTCAGGGCCCAGTTTGGTACAGATGGCACAAAGAATGCGGGACATGGGTCAGACTCATTGGCGTCTGCAGCACGGGTAACAAATGAGTAGACACAGAATTTTAGATTGTCATTGGTATTAAATCAAGCTGGTCATAAATAATTTATTGTGGTCCAGCGATATGCCGATAAAGGCAAAAATTATTGGTTGCGTTTCCATTATATGTACTTATGGTACTCAATCCAGGCTTTGTATCTATATGTAGTAATAACATGCTGCTTAATTTTGTTTGTTAGGAGCTGGAGTTTTTTTTTCCATCCACTGCTGGTCATGGCCCCTCCAACACAGCCAAGTATTCAGACTGCACGTGCTGTATCATCAAACCTCATGCCATCTCAGAGGGTAAACCCACATACAAACACTGATGCAACCTACTGATTTCAAATGAGATATACCGTAGTTAAATATTTGCTGTTTGTAATGTGTCGTATGTAGTGTATTATTAACCCATCCCTGTCTCTAAGCTTTTCTGATAGGGCACAGTATCATGAGAGAGCCATGACATGGCTGATATTTCATACCTCATCACTCCTGTCCCAGTTACACACTTACAGCTTTGTTCTCATTAAAGCTTCGCCCCCCCTGCATCCACTCATCATAGAAATCAGAGAAAATTGTGCATTCTTCCTTTTTGGGGAGGGGTACCAACAAATTTGAGCACGTCTGTAAATCTGACACAAATCTTTGGGAAAGGCCTCATTTCATCACACTAGCAAGTAACTTTTTTAGTTATCCCGGAATCCTCGTGCTTCATTTGTGGTTGTCTTCTGTTTATGTAACTGTCTTTATCCATGCCTGGTCTGCTGTTGTTTTGCTTGTTATTATACGTTGATGAGTGTAAAGGCCCCCAAAGCCACCGCGCACTCCTAACCGAGCCTTCGCTCCGGATTTGTCCAAATCCATCTCCTGATCCCTGTTCATAGAGCATGCCGCCAGGGCACTGACCTGTGAAATCTCAAATCCTCTCGATAGGACTGAGGTGGATATTTCACATAGTGGCCGTAGACTAAGCGGGCCACTAGTTGATTTTGTACATTGCTGGAGGCTGATTAACATGAAAGGAATGTTACACACTCATGCACACACACACCAGAGCCCCTGATTGAATAGGTTGCCCAATCAGTCACAAACACAAAGAAAATGTGCTTTTGTTGTTTTGTTGTTTTGACACACTTTATCTGTTGAGTTTTGGGGTGTTTTAGATTGATGATACATTCATAAATTGTCACTTCACTGTCTTGTAGACAACTCAACACGTGCTCCTTTTAACTGCAATGTTTTGTAATCTTTCAATTGGAAAGGAATGAAGGGTATCTCACATAAATGTTCAACAAAAAAAATCCCGATATCTGATAAATCTAGTTTTGTCTAGAGGCAATGACGTCTCCTGCTTCTGATTGTCATAGCTTTTACTTAATTTTCCCACACCTACATTCGTGTCTATATAAATATACACACTCCAGCAACAGTGTCTGTCAGCAATGATTTAGAGAGGATTGCAGCCCTTGCTTATTTATGATTTGTGATTTGGACCCCACCATGCTTGCAAAAGAAGTAAATAAAAATGGGCAGCAATGAAAGTCTTGGACGAGAGAGAGCAGCTACATGGCTGTAATTAGACAGATTATGTGGCAACTGCTCTGTTTATTTGGAAACCGCTTTTAGATTATAAACTACAGAAGCATATTATTAAGTCACTCTAAACAATCTGTTAAGTGTAGTAACACTGATTTTTACTCACAAAAGCAATCGTAACCTTTGAAATGTTGTCCTATTGCCCTGCAATTAGGGGGGACCCACAAGGTTCCATATTGGGACCAGGCTTTATCCAATGCCCCTTGTATTTTTATGAGGACCAACCGTCAACCCACAATACTTTTTAATATCGCAATCACAGTGAAACTGATAGCAAGTTAAGTCCTGTGTAACCTTGAGAATAAGTACATCATGGAGTATGAAACGTGCAAGTGCATTCTGTTGCTCTAGGTAAGGTGTAAAGGTCATGCTTCTGTGAATTACCTGTGCATGACGTATACAAGCAACAGCATGCTATAATTAATTTGTAATCATTTACTCAAAGCGGGTTAGGGTCATATCGCAGAGTTGTTTTGCAGATTTACTATCCCATTGTTTCTAATGTGTTTTTAATAGAATAGAATGATTAACCAGTACCTGGTATGTAGAGTGAAGTGAGATTTGCTAGATGGTTAATGTTACTTTCAGTGTTGGGCGTTATTCGTTAATAATTTTGAGATTCACACCACATGGTCCAAAGTCTACAGCAAGTCAGTTCGCAAATTGTAGGACATCTGACAAGTTCAGCCTTTTGATATTGGAGCATCAAAGTAGTTGGCATTCCATTGAAATTGTTTGATGCAGGCTTCAATGGCAGTCTTCTGGTCAGTTGGTGGAAGTATCATCCTTAAAGCAAAACTCATGCTCAGTATTGACCTTCGCAAAGTTTATCTCAAGATGACATCTAATTTCTTCAACTTGTTTTGAACTGTAAAACCTCTCAACCAATTAAAAAGCAGTTTGGTTTGTTGAGGGCTGGCTTATGACTGAAATAGACAAATTTGTTGCCTGGCAGCATTGATAACATTGTATAAAAGCTGCTGTCAGAACTAGAACCTTTAGGCCCGATTCACATTTCGCGTCTAAAACCGCAGGGAAAACGCAAGCCGCGCCACTCTCTGCACTCCGAAAAGTTTAACTATTTCCATCTTGATGCAGCGCCGCATGCGCATCGCGACCACGTCGCCCATTGTTTGCGCGCCTACCGCTCGTCTACATTTGAAATATAGACCGCAGGTCATTTCAAGACAGATAAGGGCCCATTTTGTAATTTCTGTGACAAAACTGATTTTTATGTATATAGGAATGTAAAGTATACAATTTAAAATATGGTAAAATGATTCTGATGGTTTGTCATTGCTCTGTTCAGCTGTTCGATTAAGCGCTGTGTAGTATTTTCGTCAGACTTTGCCCTTTCTTCTGGTACTGGTGAATGCCAGCTATTATGCCAACTTGTCAGATTTGCGATTTGCGTCCTTTGTATCAGTCAGTTTAATTGCTCTGTGTTAGAGACCGCAGTAACCCCTTCTTGCCATAAAACATATCAGAATGCACTGTAAAAGTATAATATTACATTTGAGGCAGTGCAGTTAATTCACGCAGATACATGTCATACAAGCAGTGTTGGGTTAATTAGTAATTAAAAAGAAAAAAGTAATTAGTTACTGTAATTAAATTACTTTTCGTTTGAAAAAGTAAAGTAAGGGATTACTAAAAAAATTATGTAATTTATTATAGTTACTTCTGATGTAATTATACTAAATACTTTGTGTAATATTTGTGTGTACAATAGTGAAATTGACATCAAAATTCATAGTCTTACTTTAAAATGCTTGCTTTAATGTATAATTCTCACATTTGTAATACTTTCGTCAGTTAATCATACTACTTTATTTAGTTTTATATTATTTATTTGAATGAATTAAAAGAGCCGTTTCATGTCTATCCTTGAATCACTGAACTAATAAAGGTTGATGTAGGATATGGAAAGTAATTAGTAATATATAATAAGTAATTAAATACTTTTCGGAGAGAGTCATTTGTACAATAATCTAATTACACTGTTGAATATGTAATAAGTAGTTAATTACTTTTTCAGAGTAACTTGCCCAACACTGCATACAAGTACAGATCCTAAGCACTTAAATAGAGAATAAAGTAAATCTAAACAGGTAACCAATAACATATTTTAAATGTCTTCCGTTACAATGACATCCTCTTGTGTATCATTGGTTGAAGAAACAGATAGTCTCAGTCTAATTTCATGCCATTGGTTGAGCCACTGTTGCCGTGTCAGGCTGAGCAATGTTTAACGGCTTCACAGTATCAGAATTGTATATTATTTTAAGATAAATATGACACACTTTAAATAGCTGCATTTAAAGGCTTTTATTTTCACGCTGTGGAAACACAGAGACACAGAGAAACCTATTATTTGATACTTCTGGAATAGAAATCACAAAGCCGTAACTGTGCTGATGGATACACTGTGCTTTTTATTAATATAATCTTTCATCACATAGTCCAAAGACTCGCACTCGTGTTTTTGAGATCAAAGTCTCCCTTTTGAAGTCACTCCTTCATGATCTTGTGAACTGTTTGTTGGCCTTTAACTCGGCGTGATCTTATTGGTTAAATAGAAGGTCAAAAGTCATGCCACTTAACAGATGCTTTTTATCCAGTGTAACCTATAGTTCTTTAACTGCAGGGACAGTCAAGGGCACAAAGTCAATGTAGCAGAGTCACATGAGTTTCTATGTTACTGTTACTTGGTGTTGGACTTGAAACCTTTGCGTTAGCATCTCAAGAACTTAATC
Organism: Triplophysa siluroides; assembly: GCA_006030095.1. Lineage (NCBI taxonomy): Eukaryota > Metazoa > Chordata > Actinopteri > Cypriniformes > Nemacheilidae > Triplophysa > Triplophysa siluroides. Next base: position 5,335,390 of record VCII01000237.1, read on the forward strand.
ATTAGACTTCCATTTAATGATTATTCTTCTAGAAGTGCAGCTTATGTTTTATGTTATGTTAAGCATGCGGGTTAAGCATATACCCTCTAAACCTTGCTGTCCTTAAAGGTGTTATATAATGATTTCCTGTAGCTCAGTGGTAAGAGCATGGCGTTAGCAATGCCAAGGTCATGGGTAAAATCCCAGGGATTGCACATACTTAGAAACAAATGTATGGGATAATGCACAATGTAAGTCGCTTTGGATAAAAGCGTCTGCCAGATGCATAAATGTAAATGTACATGTCTAATATTCAGAAGCATTAAATAAGTCAGTTATAGATTAGTTCCCCAGGGACACTCTAATACTAAGTTACTGTATCTTAAAGGGACAGTTCGCCCAAAAATAAAAATTCTGTCTTCATTTACTCACCCTGAAGTTGTTAAAATCTGTAAACATTTCTTTGTTCTTATGAACACTGAGAAAGATATTTGGAAGAATGTTTGTAACCAAGCAGTTCTTGGCCACTATTGATCACCATAGTAGAATAATTGCTTTATAAATGTCTTTGTTCTGTTGAACACAAAATAAGATATTTTTGAAGAATGTAATAAGGCAAACAGTTCTGGGGCACTTTTGACTATTGTAATTCTTCCTACTGGTAGTCAATGGTGGCCAAGAACTGTGGTTACTGACATTATTCCATATATCTTTCTCTGTGTTCATCAGAGCAAATACATTTACCCAGATTTGGAACAACTCTAGGGTGAGTAAATTATAACAGAATTTTTCTTTCTGGGTGAACTGTTTCTTTAGGATATACTGTCAGATTTTATTATGCTTTTTGCAAAAGGTAGAAACGAGTCACTTTGCATTAAATATTACTTTTTGTTTTATTTACTATATTTATAGAGACTAGGACATTGTATTAACCTATTTGTTCAGCTATTGATGAGCAATAATGTCTAGCTCACATTCAGAAGCTAAAAAACCCTAAATTCATGCATACTTCAGAAATGAGGGTTTGAAGGGTGTGGGGAATAACTTTTATATTAGTCTGTGGTTTGTGTCATTGGTGTCATACACAAATATAATTGCATTCATGGTAGGTTATGGTGTATAAATTGGTGTATAATGATGAATAAAAAGTATAAATTTGATGTTTTCTTTAAAGTTCCATTGTCTTCCTGTATGTTATTTGTGTTGATAATGTCTGTATTCATTTGTAGGCCAGTAGTGCATTTTATTTGTTATGTGGTTTAAATGAACATCTTTCATTTATAGTGTTTTCTTGTTTTCCCAGCACTGACGGGAAAGATTCTTAAATCAATCACAGAAAATGGATTTGAGATCACTGGTTTACAAATGGTATGTGTTCTGTGGAAATTTTGGTTTGCTGATGTTGCTTAGTAACTAATACATTAAATGCTACAGATAGATTGGTAAATAATAATTTAAATAATAACCTTATACATTTTTAATACAAGATTTGCCAAGATTTAATAGAAACAATGATCTAACTGATAACATTTATGAACGTAAAAAGTCTCTGTTCATCAGAGAATGAAATCATACAACAGTAAACTCGATTGTTTTTTCCCTTTGGTGTAACCTGACCCCACCATCGACCATGTAATCAGTGACCAGATCAGTAGCCTCCCACATGTCCAAATGAGTCGTTAGCTATCCAATTACAGAGCTGCAACTTGGTCACATGACCCTGCTGAAAATAGTGTACAGAGGATGCCCCTGGGCTAGATGGGATCAATGATGGTTTTGTTACTATTATAAAGCTTGTATAGCCAGTGCTGAGTGTGTGCTTTATTAAAAGACTGATGTGATGATGTTATATTATCTCCTTGAAAATATTATTTTGATTGCATTGTGTAAATAATTCATGTAAATATTTTCTTGTATTTTCAGATTGAATAGTGTTTTATGTATTATTTATTCGTTTTTTAAAATGTTGCAGTTCAACGTGGATCGAGCCAATGCTGAGGAGTTTTTAGAAGTTTATAAAGGGGTTGTAGCAGAGTACACTGTAAGTATAGGTTGCTTAACTTTCTGTACTCGCTATAACATATTTCTAGTATACATTTATAAGCCTCATACTTGCTATGAGTACTATATTCTGCACTTTAAATTGCTGTTTAACCATTATCACTATACAAAACCCTGTTACAAGTGTCAACCTCTGTTGCCCTGTGTGGTTCAAAAGAGATTATGTTTAATTATTCAGTGAGGGAAGTGGGCGTAACTGCATACTCGCTTGCCTCTCAAACCCCTCTGTAAAAGAATAGGCAAGGCATATCAAAATAAATAAATTCTTGCCTCAAGGCAATTTTTTGTTTACTAGTTTTTCCTCTTCCCTTTGAATTTTATCCGAATCATCTAGTCAAATAACGTCCACCCAAAACATTTAGACCAAAAATAAGCCAGTTCTGGGTTGAGGCCAGAGGCTATTTTGGAGTACAGGGCCTTTGCTGTTGCCATGAAAACTGTCTCATCAACATACTGATTGCCTCACATTTACCAAAGCTCAGACTGCATGCTGCAGGTGCAAGGTGTCCAACACATACGCTGACTTTTCCACTATTCTGATCTGTACATTAAGTTTGTTTGAACCCGCGAACCAATATGACGAATATATTCCTCCTTATTTTTATTATCGCACATATACTGAATGAAACACAAGGTCTTGCAACAGCACAGCTCTTCTTGGGTAGCAGAGGTTGCAGTTACATTGCCACTGATAGTGAAGTGGAGACTTTGGATGAAATGGGGACAGCCTTTGATCGGCTTCTCTATCTTCATTCTGTAATGATAACCCTACACCAGCCGATTACTCATGTAGGTTATAAATAGTTTACGATGGTCATTTAGAGGATCTTTAATGCCTGCGAATGTTGTGTTTGTAGATTTTGAAGGATCTATTTTAAAATAGTTTTGTAGTGTATAAGTTGCTTTCTGTTATAATTATTCTTAAAATAAGAAAAAATCCATTGTAGACGACATAGATCGAAAGTTAAAATGGACGGTTTAGTGGTCTGTGCGTCTTGGTCACTCCAATGCAAACTGAAAACTAGTCTTGTTGCTGCTAACCTGTTCAAAGAACAGTAGCAACAATTGTTGGGTTTGACATCCTTTCATTTAAACAGTATTTATATTAAGCGGTGGACTGGTAACCTGAGTCTTCCAGCTGCTCCAATGTTATCCCAAGGTCTGTTCAAATAATAAGCTCTTTCATTCGTAGGAGCACAGCAGGTAGAGCGGGGAGAATAGTTAACTCTTCATTACTTGTGTTGCAGAATATGGTGGATGAACTTTGTTCTGGACCTTGTATGGCCCTGGAGATTCATGCTGCCGACGCACCCAAAGCCTTCCGTGAGTTTTGCGGACCGGCAGACCCTGTGAGTGACAACTTGAATCAAATGTAGTAAAAAAGGTGTATTAGATTGACAAAACAGTTAACACATGCACAATATAACTTTACCATTCATATACATGGTATAAACGTCCATTTATGGTCATATCAAGGTATAAACAGAAGACTTAATAGTCCCTCAGTCTATTGGACCCATTGACCTCTTTTACATTATGTATCATGTACTCTTAAGCACTCTGAAGGCATATCACCTGTACCCCAGGTAAAAACCAGCTTTGTGTCTGCATGGCTAGTAGAAATGTACACCTCCGTCAAGATTCCGTCTCGTACAAAAGATTAGTTTGCTCGCTCATGTTGCATGACGACTGTGTCGGTTCTCGATGGCCGCCGTCCAATTTGTTCCAAGTGCTGGAGGAAGCCTGGTACCTTCAGTTCACACTTTTGATGTTCCGTAAGATAAGAATTACAATCATTGCTTCTTGGAGTCCTTGGACTGTGGTTCATCGGCCTTATATACAGTACTAAAAGATTTGATAATAATGTGGACTTTGTCGGTTTCCCTGAAGCGCTCCATTACAGTCCATTTCCTGTGAATCAACTAATGCGTTTCGAGAATTGAATTATGGGCTCTGCGGTGTGTAGTGTTTTAAAGATCCCATCAGAATTATTCTTTAGCATTTAATCCATTTTAAAGTGCTTTCCTAGAAGTTGCCACAATTGTTTCTTGCTAGAATAACCTAAATTATAAAAAATGTATGTTGCTCTCATCTTCATTTTTCCATTAAATTGTTCTGTAAAATAAAACGCCTCCAAGACTTAGCAAGACCACTGCCCACAAACGTGATGTCAACTAAAGTTTATAGACTTCTTTACCTCCTAGACTCCTGTTTTAGGAAGAAACATAAAACAAAAAAGGAATTAACACAGGGATCATGAAGAAGTGAATTAATCAAACAAAATGTCTGCCGAAGATTAAAATAAATGATTGCCTATTTTTAGAAGAAGTTGATAACCTGTCAAGTAAACGGTATTGTAAATAATTCACAGTTTATACTTTACACAAGCGGATGTTCCTCTGTTACATACAGTTGTACTCTTTGACGCGACTGGCTTTGATATGCTAAACATGACTCTCGTGTTGTGACCTTTACAAGGTCAAAATGGATTGCTCAGTTGTTGGCCCCCGGAAAAAGCTCTGTACTTCTGAATTGACAGCCCCGCCCTTGATCCACCCCCTCCTTCTCTTTCACACACAGAGTGGGAGAGAAAGAGCATGGGAGTGTGTTGTTGGTTTTTAAATGCTAGGGAAAAGGTTGTATATCAGCCTTTAAACAGTTACATATAGTGTCTTACATCATTTAAGAAGTATTGTAACTCACTTTTGGTAATGTGGTGATTTTTGCAAAGATTCACTAATGACTTTCTTTTCATATTGTTTGCTGCATGTTGCATGTCTCTGGTGTATATGCTAGTATGATGGGTAAGACACAGTGAAAATGTGTGTGTTTAGGATAGGCACACTGTTCCTGTTGACATTCTAGTATAGACATTTCCTTTCTAGTCACCAAATTACACACACAAATGTTTACAATAAACAAATACACAAACGAATTGGGCAAAGACACCTTACGCAAGTCAATGAACATTTTGGAATTATTGTGTACACATGAGTTTACAATAGGTTTTCAAAGGAATTTTGATGGAATGTGATGACGTGTTTTGTCTTTATATTTGTATATTTTCAGGATTACGTTTTTCAGTCCATTCTTGATGAGTTATACGGTGAATAGCTGCAGTTCTCTGAAAAAGCTGATGAATGATTTTGCTCATCGGAAACTTTTATTTATCTTATATTTCCTCCTTATTCCAAGTCATCTGATGCTATGCAATATATGAGAGTAATATTTACATTTACATTTAGTCATTTAGCAGACGCTTTTATCCAAAGCGACTTACAAATGAGGTGAACAATGGAAGCAATCGGAACAACATAAGGACAACAAAAAGCATAAGCCTACCACAGTATACAGAGCTAAGTTAGTTTTTTATTTTATAGGAAGAGTAGAAAAGAGATAGAAGTCAGAACTGATCGGTCAGGTGCTGACGGAAGAGATATGTAATCTAAATCATTATTCAGCAATAATTTTCTAATCCAGTGATCTGTTACCTGCTGAGACTTGACAACGGAGCGAGTTACTCATACAAAGCTATTCAATTACTTTAGAAAAGTTCTTTGGACTACTTTAATGCAGCTTTTAAGGTGCTTGTCATTCTTTAGCTTGATAACCCAGTCCTTTTTATATGGAAAAGACGATATTCTTCTGTTCCACCAAACAAATAAAATAAAGACCTCATCACATTGACAGCATCTACATTTTGGGTCTGTTTGTTTAAGTGGATTGCGTGAATGAGGGAGAGGCTTTAATGTTTGAGAAATATTGTCTGCATTGTTTGTGAAGGATTAGTTGTAGTTCATAAAGGGAGAATTATGTTCCCCACTGCTAACTGATTCTGAAGGCAGGCATGTTTTTCACAAACACAAAGATTGTATCAATTCAAATTGGAAAGTGTAAGGTTTTCGAGAGATCTTGACAGTAGAAGTGTCCCCGTTGTGTAAGTTGGGTGATCTGCGCGGTAGAGGTTGGAAAGAAAGGTCAAAGCATGATTATGTGGTTGGGTTGCCTAGATTTAGCATGCTTCACTAACCACTGTTTTGCCCGGTCACCCGGAGGTTCTCCTACTGTGCTTTCTCACTCTTTGTCCCTTGTTAATCCCGCTGCCAAAGGCATTTTAGTCGTGTAATGTCTTACCAAATGGCACTGAAGTGAGAGCAACCTTGTAGAGTTATTTTTGATTCAGAAAGAGGCAGAGTTGTTAAGGAGTGTCGCAGGACAGTGTGTCTTGTTGTGGAAAAAATTAAGAAGTGGAATATGACAAAACGTCAAATATTTTTCTACTTGCACAACGCTTTACTGTACCAATTGACCTTAAGGAGTCCCCAAAATGTTCTTGAATATACTCTCCCATCAATACAAATGGAAAGAGGCACTGTACTATTTCAGTTTTTCTGCACTTCTAATCTGGCTTGACAGCACCACAGCATACAGTTTGACCAGCGTGGTCCACCTTGCGTATGAATGAGCTTTTAGAGCCATTTCTTTTTAATGAGTCAATGAAACAGACTCAAAAACCCGACTAGAGCTACGAGTTATCACTTTAAATCAGTCTAATGACTCTCACTGACTAAATCGGTCTGAGCAGATCTTGACTAACTGACTGAACTGTACGCATTTACTTTTGTCATGTTGGCTCGAAACTGTACGGCCTGTGATACTCACCCTCAAGTTGTTCCAAATCTGTATACATTTCTTTGTTCTGATGAACGCAGAGGAAAGATTTGGAAGAATGGTTGTAACCAAACAGTTCTTGGCCACTATTGACCACCATGGTTGGAAAAATCACAATGGGAGTCCAAACTGCCCCTGAACTGTTTGCCTTCATTCTTCAAAATATCTTCTTTTGTGTTCATCAGAACAAAGACATTTACACAGATTTGGAACAGTTTGAGGGTGAGTAAATGAAGAGAGAATTTTCATTTTTGCGTGAACTGTTCCTTTCAGTCAGTGTAGGTGCTGACTGGTTGCTCATATGACGATGTGTTGGTAAACATACACATTTTGTTGCTGTAATAAAGGCTACATGAGCTTTAAAAAATACATGGAAATGCACAATATTTTGGTAAGTTTATTGACGTATGTGCATATCATTATTCATGCCTAATGAGAAATCCATGAATTGGAGAGTTATTCGTTTTCCATCACGCTTTCTTAGCGATCCATTCATATGAAAATAAACACCAACGAATTTTGTTAAACCATCTATTTTGGGTTAAGAGGAGAACTTTTGGTGGCAAGTCTTGCAGCCTCAAAAATACCATGAGAGTTTGTACTGACCATAAACCAGCCTATAATCTATTTGGTCATGAGCTTTGAGAATTTGGTCATGTTTGTATTCATTGTCACTTATGTCAGATGTTTCACAAATGTTTTTTGTAATGATCTGTTCTCTGAAAACATTTGTTGTATTTGTGATGCCAGTTTTTAGGAATGGTATCAGTGACTCTGGAACACTGTGATTCTCTCCAGTACCTTGATGTTACAGATATTCTTATCGTGTTAATAACGCGTGAAAGACAACACTGTGTTATTTGTGACCGTAGTAAAACCTGGTCTCAGTAGCTTTACGATGTGAAATCAAATGTTTATATGGTTTTCCTTTTGTATTTCTTCTAACTTTGAACGTTTTGTTCCATGTAACCAGATTCTCTGACTCGGATGTCTGTATTTACAAGGAAACAGTAAAAATAACGCCCTTGAATAAACAACCCAAACGTGTGAAATTGTAGTCTGCTGTATTGTACGAAAAAAGAATGCCTCAGTTCTTTTTTCATGCACTCTATAAACACCATGTCAATTCAAATTGTAATTTTTTTTAGAACTTATGATAAGCTCAGAGACTTAGTTTAGTCCAAGGTTGAAAAGCAAGCTTGTTTTGTTTGAGAACACACAAAGGTCCCCTTCTCTTAGTTTTACTTAAGTCTCATATGGTGTTTGAGCTCATAAATAATGTGCCAAAAGATCGTATCGACTGACAAAGTGCCAAAAGATCGTATAGACTGACAAAGTTCAACCGACTGCCTGTCAATGACTGACTGGCTTTCAGCTCAAGGTGCCAAAATACAGTAACTGAAGCTCCACTTGGAAACGTAGGAAACCTGTAACAGGTAAACCTGCAGTGGGAATGTAACCGTGTCCGGTTGTTTGTCACAGACTGTGGAGATAAGATACTAGATGTGTGGACACGTCTGCTTTAGACAAGAGCATACGCCGTTAGTCTTTTTTATTGCTTTGCTTTTTGTTTGACATTTGAAAAGGCGCATGTTTCAATGACCTTCACATACATCAAAACTAAACACAATGCTAAACTGGTTCATGTGGGTAGAATTGTTTCTATGTAGCTCTGTAAGCGTACGTTCAGAGTTATTTTTAGTGTGATCTACGTACATTTTTTAGTAGTATCTGATGTGCTTTGCCTAGTATGGTGGTGTGTTGCCTTCTACACTTATAAGGTGTACACAGGAACAAAACTCCATTGACCCTGCATTGACCTACACATGTCGACTGAACTGTCCTGTTAGATGTCTATTAGAACACTCTTAAGAATAAATGTGCTACAATTGGTTCTTCAAAGCGATGTCATAGAAAAACCATTTTTGGTTACACAGTAATGTTTTTTTTACATTACTTTAACAGTAATGTTATTCTCTGGTAGGTTATGTGCAAAACACGATTCACTCAAGTACAAATGATTGAATATTATGTCATTTATATGAATATTATAATGTTTTTCTATGTTGAAGCAAACGTGTTTGAGGTATGCATGTTATCTCTGCACTACCTGGGATTTGAACATTTATAATGCCATGCTTTAATAGTTGAGCTATTCATTTTCACATGTAAAAGTAACAACGTTTAAAGGAACAGTTCACCCAAAAAATGAAAATTCTGTCATCTACTCACCCTCAAGTTGTTCCAAATCTGTATAAATGTCTTTGTTCTGATGAACACAAATAAAGATATTGTAAAAATGCTTGTAACCAAACAGTTCTTGCCCACCATTGACTACCATAGTAGATCAATTACTATAATTGTCGGTTCCCCAGATCTGTTTGCTTTCCTACATTCTTCAAAATATCTTCTTTTGTGGTCAACGAAACAAGGAATGTATAAAGAAATTTTCCTACTGTGGTACTGTTTGGTTACAAGCATTCTTCCAAAAATCGTTCTCTGTGTTCACCAGAACAAAGTGTGTACACAATGTGTATAGATATTTTTTACATATTTTACAATACAATTAAGGCATGTGAGGCTTTGTAGTTTTTGTTCACTACATTTGGGGGATGAATGTTATATAAACTGTGGATATAACGCTGGATTTGGAGATCGTTTGAAACTGATATATGGAGCCGTCCCAGCGCTAAAAGATGCCGGACATGAACCGCATCCGGTGAGTGGTGTCTGTGTTTTGTTCACAATGGGTGCGCACGTGCTTTGGTTCAGCCTACCCATCCCCCCCGCGTTTTCTGAAACAATCGTAAAGCTGTGTCTATCTTTCATAAATTTGATCAAACTAAATACTCTTCGAAGATACGAAGTATGCAATACTACTCTATAGATACTCAAGATTAATATGAGATTGGCAGAAACCCTGTGTGTTATGGCCTCTTTAACATTTTGTGAACAGAGAGATTTTGTGAGAAGTTAGGCGAGCTTTGTCACAACATAGTTTTAATTATTCAATATTTAATATATGTTCTTTTTTCTTTTAAAAAGCCACATCTTATTGTGTATTGTGTTTTTAAAGAACCACCCTTAAATTGGTAGGTATGGCAGGAACCCTATATAGAATACATTGCTCCCTAACAATATTTGCTCATGTACATTTCCAATTGTAAACCAAATTGTTGTTTGTCATCATATTAGACGATTCACTTAGTCAGGGTTTAATTGTGTTCTCAGAGGGTGCTGAATGCTAGCAATGCGTAAGGGCTGTAAGCATGCTGCCAAAAAAGCAGGGCCGTGGAGACCTTCGGTTTCCATGGTAGTGTTCTCTTGGGAAGCTCCAGTGTCGTCCCACAGCATCGATTGCTGCTTAATTAAGGCCCTCTTACATCAGAGTGGCACCAGGAACACTGAGTGAGTGAGACATGTGACCGCGACTCAACTCGAGTTCTCTCACTCAATGTGTCTGTCGTTTGACATAGATGAGGGTTGAAGTACCCTTTCCCTCACATTAGAGCAAGAAATGTTTAGGGTGACTATTAGTAGTTTGAAATAGCTAATAAATGACACACTATAAGCTTGCTGTAATTTTGTCAATTGGTAAAGCAATGCATTAGCAGCACAAAGGTCATGAGTTTGATGCCCAGGGAATACACACTTACTGATAAAATGTATACCTTGAATTCATTATAAGTCACTTTGTATGACATTTGGGTGCATTAATATAAACAAAAGGGACGCAAATTATGCTAAATGTAGGGACATCCCTCCTGCCACCACCCGTAAGGTGTTTTGTTTGTGAACACAATGATGATGGCAAGGCATTGTGATGTCACTAATTCCCCAGATGATTTTGCCTGAGACTGAGCTTTCGGTGTCCTCAATGGACTCCACATTCACAGCCTGGCTCTCCCAGACGTGTTAAAAGTGCACAGTCACACTTGATATCGCCTTACACAGCTACTGAAACGTTTACATAGCACTGCTAATTGAGGTAGTTTGTAAACATCATTCAGACATTAGAGATTAAAAAAAACAAACCCATAATATGAACACTTGACAACAAATCTTAATTGTGACCCTGGAATTTGAATAATTGAGCTAAGTAAATAAGCTTTCCGTTGATGTGTGGTTTGTTATGATAGGACAATATTTGTCCGAGACACTGCTATTTGAAAATCTGGAATCGTGAGTGTGCAAAAAATCAAATTCGAAAAATTCGAAGCTTTACGTAGATACCAAACTTCGGGTTATTCCCGAAGAGCGGACAGCAACAAGCGAAGTTTGTAGGTGGCTTTCCGGACATTTTTGTTTGCGATTTTGCTGCATCCACTCACAAAAGTGTTTGATATATTTACGGATACAAACGTTTTGATATATTTACGGTAGGAAATTGACAAAATATCTTCATGGAACACGATCTTTACTATCCTAATGATTATTGCCATAAAAGAAAAATCGATCATTTTGACCCATGCAGTGTATTGTTAGCTATACTTATGACTGGTCCAGGCTCACATTTGGCTTATTTTTCTAAGCAACTGGATTTTTCCCAAATTGATTGGATTAAGTTGGATAACTGAACATAAAAAAGTCATGTTGTGGCAAAATTTATAAAAAACATAGCAGACATTCACATGCTGAAATCCGAGGTATAATTGCACTTCACAGTAGCACCAGGGTATTGCTACTATTTTCAGTAAATAGAAAGATGAGGGTTTGTGAGGTAATGATTTTTGTGCCCTGGTCTTCATAGACGGTAGTCTGACGTCAGCGTGTCCGCTGTATTGATGTTCTCTTTATGTTCTGTATGACAGGGTGGGGGATAGTAATGGTTTGGTGTGTATTTAAAGTGTCTGGCAGTGTTTCTGTTTATAAGAACATCCAGAAACAGCAGAGTGGGTATTGACGTCAAACACTCATCATTAAATATTAATAGTCATTCATTAAAATGTCCGACACATTTTCAAAGGAGATCTATGTGAGACGGGCGATATTAACCTGCTTATTCCAGTAGTCTGCGTGTGAGGGCCTGGCTGGATTTAAGTTCAGTAGCCGCAGGCCAGTTGTGGCTAACTAATGTAATTATATTGTAGAGGACACTGCAAATCAGCCAAATCAGCCTATTTAATAATACAAAATTACCACAATACTTCTGCCAAAATACATCTCTCTCTGACTCTGATGGTACTTATTGGTTGCATTTTTGTTTTATTAGGCTTTTAAATTTGATCTCCAATGGAGTTTTGGGTTCCTTGCCACCTTTTGCATACTGTTTTGCACTGTTTGTCCGACCGGGGGGCTGCTGACATCAGCTTTAGAATTTTAAGTTTTTGTATTTATTAATATCACTTTAAAATGTAACATTCTGCTTACTTTATTTATTATTACATATAGGGAATTTATAGTCCGTATAATATTTGACCTGTGTTTCTCTCTCCTTTATCTTAAATGTGTGCTTCTCTGTTATAACCATGCTGTGTGTGTGTGTGTGTTTGCGTGTTCTGTGCTCTGTGCGTGTGGAGTTGTGTTTTATGCATGTGGGTGTATATGAACCTGTGTGCTTGTCTGTTTTCTGTGTGTGTTAACTTTTTTTAGTCTTTATTTGTATAACTTTAATGTTTTGGTTATAGTCAATATGTTTCACGTACAGCTGCTTTGTTACAATTAAAATTGTTAAGTTACATTTACATTTAGTCATTTAGCAGACGCTTTTATCCAAAGCGACTTACAAAGAGGTTGAGTTAAATTTAGACTGTGTATCACTTGTAATTGATAACAACTAACACACATGCCTGTGGATTTTGTTGTGGATTTTTTTGTCGGTTTTATCTCGAAGATGAGGCACATTTCCATTTAAGCAACCGGAGTTCTGTATTGTCACTATAAAGGTATATTCACACATAAAGGGCCACCCCAAACCCAAATCATAACAAAAAATACGAATGAGATCGTAGGAAATAGGATGAGGCACCTTGCAAAATAGGTATGAATTACTATCATATTACGTTGATATACATTTATACACGTGACAGATATCACATATTAAAATACGTTAGATTGAAAGTCATGTTGGGTAACATTAACACAAATTAATAGATTATTCCTGTGAGACTGTGATGTGTTGTGAATGCTAATACAGTTATCATTACGGTTATCTCCAAACGTATAGTTCTTCGTGTGAATGGGCCTTAAAGGGATAGTTCACTCAAAATTTTTATTATTTTATCTACTCACCTTGAATGACTTCTTTGTGAAACATAAAATAAGTTATTTTGAAGAACGTAGGTAACCAGACAACATTTGGCCACGGACCACTTAGCCATTTCTCAAAATATCCTCTTTTGTGTTCCCCAAAAGTTAAATATATGACTGAATTTTTTTTTTAAATATCTATAGCCTTACAACCATGACACGATTTTCTTGTGTTTTGAGAGAACATACAGCACCATTAGATAAAGACAAATGGAGCCAAGGCATTTATTTGTTGTAACGTCACTTTTCAAAATGTGTTTGAAATACGGAGCCAAAGGATTAGAGTATAATAAACAGGTATAAGTCTCTAAATCTCTCCTGTTTCTTCCGTTTAAGCAGGTTACTCATACAATGCTGTCTTTATTTCAACCAAAACATTAATTTTGGCACCGACTTTCACTGATGGCCATGTGTGGTCGACGTCTCTCTCAATGCATTGTTGACATTTTTGAACCGTGCAGGTCTTAGCATGTACTGGTTTACTGAAATGGAACTTCAGAGATCAAAATGGAGGTAACAAGATGGGTGTGGCTACGGAAAGCCAATTTATTTACATTTAGATAACCCATCCCCCATGGTGTGCGGTGTTGAATTTCCTACTGGCAGAGATTAGCAGAGGACAGTAGAGCCAGTAGAGCTTGTGTCCTTGGGAACGTTTCATTTCATCACATTCCATTTTAGCCTTAGCCAGTTGGCCAGCTGAGCTCTGAATGAGAAGCACATGTGAGCGAGAATTAAAGTCAAGACCTGGTATTAGTCCAACATTCTGCTGAAAGGGCAGTGAAATATAAACTCAGAGTAAACTTGGCCAAGACCCCTTGAACTTCTGTCATGCTGTATAATGGAAGTGGAGGAGGATTTATTTAACATTCGTGGACCTTTCCGAAGTGATTTAGACTTGATCTTATACTTTAAAAATTTTTTTTTACTTTTATAAAATTATTTCTGATTTTGTTGCATGTCTTGAGTCTTTCAGGTTTTTTGGTCTGTTGTTGTGGATGTTATTTTTCCGTTTGAAGACTGAAAAAATGTGACCAAAAATGAAGATTCTTTTATCATTTAGTCATCATCCTCTCATTCCAAACCTGTATGACTTTTTTTCTTTAGCAGAATATACAATTATTTTGACGAATGTTGATAACCGGACAACACTGAACCCCATTGACCTCCATTTAATGGACACAAAACCACAGAGACATTTCTCAAAATATCTTCTTTTGTAATCCAGTCATTAAACAGGTTTTGATCCATGTGACAGTGATTAAATGATGACAGAACCGTTATGTTTGGGTGAACTGTCTCTTTAAGAGACAAAGGTGATTTGAAAACATCTTTAATAACTAAACTGAAAAGTGTCTTTAAAATAATATGGGGGATGGAAATTGTTTTATAAATAGCAGATGTTTGCAGTAAATAGGAAGTGTTTCCTGGCAACGTGAACAGGCACGTGTGAGTAACGCGATGCCATGGATAGAATGTGACGTTATCTGATCTCATACTGTTGGACATGAGTATCCATCACAACACTCGCATCATCATCGCAAATGTTTTCATTCTGTCGCTTAACAAATAATTTCCCGTTGCTCCATTGTTCTAGCATAACCCATTAAAGAGCTGTCATTTTGTTCTTTGTTCGCTTACAGGAAATCGCACGCCATCTTCGGCCCAACACTTTACGAGCTCTCTATGGCAGAAACAAAGTGCAGAACGGCCTTCACTGCACAGACCTACCCGAGGATGGGATTCTGGAGGTGAGCACATGCAAATCGCATTCAAACTGCGAAAGCTACAGTCACGTTGTTGTTCGCAGTTTAGAGGCAGAACTTGCTTTGATGCGTGTTGGGAAATATTTCTGGAGCCCACAAGAACAAAATGGCATCCATGTCTCATGACTGTCCACCGTAGGCTGGTGTCACGTCTCACAGGAAGGGAAGCAGGCATAGGTCGGTTTGGTCGAAGGAAAAAAGACATTGTTATGCCAGGGAGTGGGTTTGGTCCGGTGGACGTCATTGTTTTGCACAACTCCTGATCTGTTCAGCCTCCTAGCACAAATGGCCCCTTGTTAATCATTTGCCTGCTGACCGACTCAGCCGTGACATTCCAAGAGCTCAGGCCTCAGAGGACCGGCACAAACTCTTCTGCGCCGAGCTGACACACACTGCTGTAACAGGCACGATTCAGGGAAAGTCAATTGTTTGAAACTTAAACAAGCTGGTGACTTGTTGCCGAGGCCTGATAAAGTGCTAAATGAATGAACTTCTGAATGAGCATCTGAGCTTAATTTTAGTGTACTTAGAAAGGCGGCATTTATGAAATGTGTATAAACAGTTTTGTTGTGCTAATGTGGTTTTGAAAGATTGCGATTTCTTTTTTGCAGGTCCAGTATTTCTTCAAGATTTTAGATGGGTGAGCAGCTGTGACGCTATTTAAATAAAGAACACTTTAACAAAACTCAGTTGTCTGTCCATTTATTTTTTTCAGGTCTTACCCAGATTTAAATAACATTACAATCTTTTGACAAGTGTTCCGATGTACAACATTGACTTTTAAGAATTTTTTTGTACACAAACAAAATATCCTATAACATGGGGTACTGCTTTGCATCAGATCGGTTTCTAACCTTTAACCAGTGACTTTGGTATCTGGATTCAAACATATTACATTTTCTCCTGCTGACATTAAAAATGTACAACTGCATAAATATAAAATTCTTCCACCATGAAAATGGCTAAAACATTCATTAGAAAGTAACACCACACATCATGATGTCTCCAGAAAAAAAGTATAAGTACTGAGTTGCCATGGTGACCACTGGCCACTTCAGTCCTCCAGGCTAGACACACAGTTCTACACTTAAAAGAATATAAGCCTTACACAAAAATTGTCATTAGCCCCAATTTCCCAAATTGCAAGACAATCAAACGAAACGTCAAAAGGTGATGTACAAACATATTCCCCACAATCAACGAAAAATAAAGAAAGGAAAAAAGAATTTAACGGAGTGCAGTCACTTACACACATACACGCAGATCCGGGGAGTTCAGAGCGTACCATGCCAGTATTTTCAGTTTTTAAGTAGACAAAAACGAACACGCTCGCACTCAAACTCTCACATGTACTACCACATACGCACACACACACCTTGGACCGCTAAGGCTTTCTCACATAAGACAACAGAAATTACAACATGGCTTGGAAAGGACCACTGTATGCAACTACTGCACTGCAAACTCCATAAAGAGACCACACTAGGAAGAAATACTCAGGGGACAGAAACACTGCTCGCTACATCAGTAGTGGAATTACAATTTACAGTAATAAAATGAAAGTCCCATGGCTCACAGAATATTCTCATTTACAGTAGAATAAATACTTTGCTATTGCTACTCTTCCTGTAATTTACATTCTAACCCTAGACATGCAGAGAAAGCTAGTGTAAAGCATACAGATTAAGTGTAGGTCCCGTATGTTGTGAACGTTGGTTGTTGTTTTTTTTAATCCAATTGAATGTGTCTAAATGATCACGTTTTGAAATGGGCAGAGTGAAGGTGCTACTTTCGTAGCTATGGTCATGACTTGATCAGCATTTTGATGTCAAAGCGTCCCTGAGAACGGTCTTTCTCGCTGTAGTCAATGTTTTCTCCGAATACTTTGCACTCGATGCGCATCTCGAAATCCTTGGTGATGTTCTGAAACTTGATGGCCACGAGAGGCTGGAGGTACTGCGGCTGCAGCAGCTTGCCGTAGTAAGGATAATACTGGAGAGGGAAACCAAAACCCATTCCAAAGTATTCGACCGGTCCGAGCTTATCTGCTTCCTCATCTCTCTGTTGAGATAAGGATCGTTCGTGTTAGATCTTTCTCAGGAATACTGTATGGAGGTCTTCTTAGATGTGACTGATGTCTTACCTTGGCTGAGCAATGGATTGGAATCAGATTGCCTTGATAGGTAGTGTGGATTGCCGCAGGAAGACTGCTGTTAGCTGGAGCCTGGGAGAGAGTTTAAAGATTAAACATTATCATGTTGCAAATAACAAATCCGTTTTTTACTTTACGAGCACATGACGCCGCAACATGGCAATAAAATGGTTCATATTAAAGAAATGACTTTAAATAAAAAGATATGACTATTCAACAAGGTAATAGCTAATGTGAAATAATAATAAACAATACTAATAATGATAACTGTTTAATTTCTATCGCTTAATAAATCCAAGTTAACAAAACTAAATGTTATACAAACAAATTAACAACGAGTGATAGTATTTTTTTAAATGAACATAAACCTTCATGACATTTCTTATTACAAGTGCCGTTTCTAACAAAAAAAAAACATTTTTAATTAAATAATTTCATTTGTAACAAGATTAAGACTCACCCGAGGCCTGAAGTTGACAATTCTATTGAGTTTAACGATGAGACAGGGTTTGCCTTCTTTAAAGCCATAGGTTTTGTCCAAAGAGCCTGAGCAGTCTTTTAGTATAGACCTATCGAAACGGCAAGCCTTCCTGATGCCGTCATCGCTCTCCACATCTCCGCGATCCGTGTAGCTTTTGGGTACAACTAGATATGAAATCCGTACAAGTCTGTTAATGTAACTGTATTTACTGGTTCCTACAACAACAGCTCATGAACATGCAAGATGGCAAAATGAGTCAAATAAAGCTCCAATTGTCTACATAAGCAGTATGGTTAAGACATGAACTTTGAAGTAAATGAAGATCATATGACTCGGAGCTCAGTATAGTTGTAGATCACTTCCTAGACGGTACCCATTTCAGTGATCTCTGGCTGACCTACTTGGGTCTCTCCAACATGCCAGAACCTTTGGTTTTATACACATGATCTATAAACACACATGCATATATAAAAAGTATCTTAGGACTCATTGTACCTCCACAATCCTCAAACTTTTGTTGATCGGTCTGATTCTCACTGCTGTACGGCCACAGAAACTTTTCAATATTTTCCATGTATGCCTTGTAACTATTCTCGTCACTCATGGAGAAGGTGAATTCTGCTTTTTCTGAGCGTGGGTTGTGTGATAGACCTGTGAAAAAGTTAAATGGTTCAGTTTAGCCCTTCAGAATAATTGCAACAAATTTTCATTCAGATTATCTCCCAATTGCAATGAAATCTGACAATCCCCTTTAACCCCATCCATTCGTTGTCATAGAAGTTTGCTATTCAGATCCTTAGCTTGGCAGTAATTTTCCACCAGCACAAGCTCACGGCCAAAATGGGGCGTGGTATGAGCAAAACCAGCAGATGAGAACGACCAAACGGAAACCTTATATTGGCTGTAATGCCAGGCTGCCTTTCAACAGGCCGGCAATGACGTCCCATTCATGTGCTTGCAGCTATACTGTTGCAAAGCTAGCGGAAAAGACGAGCTTCCCAGTGTTGTGTGTAAAAAAAGTTGCTTAAACACGCTTTCAAGTTCACACAGACTCTGTCTATCCAGTCGAGAGTGTGTGAGAGTCACCCAGCCTCCCCCTCCTCCTCTCCACGCGCTCACGTGCTCCTCTAACACAATGGAAACTTTTAGCCCCGAAGAGGCGGGACTTGCGCAGGCAGCCTGTCTTTTCGCCGGCCTTCTTCACAGCGAATAGCAGCACACCATGGTGATCTCCACTCATTCCTACTCTTGTAGTCTCTTTCACCAGACTTCAGATCTCACTGGTGCCTCTCTTAAAGGGGAAACGTCTCTTTCTGGCACAGACGTTTATGTTCTGTCGTGAATAAATGTGTCTAAATTTAAAGCCAAGAAGGGAGTGTGCACTGTGCAAACATCCACTGGCACGGCTGGTCTGGCAAATGCCTGGCAGCCTGAGCGACGGGCATAGTAACAACATCTAAACTTCCACAGATTACGGAAAGCACAGCATACAATGCTCTCCACTGTTTCATTCGCCCTTTTTTCAGCCAAAGCTCACTTGCAGAAGATTCCTTCCAGCAAAACAGGCTTACGGAAAGCGTGATAAACCTTAAACCTGTCGTAAACTATTTAAGTGGCATGTTTAAGTGGACACAGCGTGTCAGCCCCCGACTGAATTACAAGATATACCAGTTCAAAGACTGGTAGATGTAGGAGGAATGGGGTCGCTCTGCAGGACTCAAACAGGAAGCTTCTTCTGTCTAGTAGGGAGTGTGAAGGTCATAATGGCTCTCTGTGTCTCTTTGTAACTCCCTTATACCACAACCCCCCCCACAACCTCCACCCTCTCTCTGAGGTCAGACAGACCTTCAGAGCTGTCACAAGGTTTACAGAAACAATGTTAACATCCAGCATTATGGAACAGTTTGAGTGTGTATAAATCAGACTGTCCTTTCCGTTTCTCCATATCAGTACCATAAAAATAGTATGTAATGTTCCATCTGTGTTGCTTTTTTATAGCTTTTTTTAAACTTTTTGTGAATCATGTCTCCAAATTGAAAAGGACCACAATAGCTTTCATATGACTGCATGTATGTATGACTCTTTTGAAATAAAGCCATGCTTGAAAATAACAAAACATTGTTGAAAGCAGTAAACGCGATAATAGAACATTCGAACCATCAACAACATTGTTACAACTTTGTTGCATATATCCCGGTCAAAACTATTTTTAGCTTTAAAAAGTACACACAGTTCATTCTGTAACTCTTAAGCCCATTGCACATTGAGTCCGAAATTTGCGTCCCAAATTTCAGCACGTAAAAAAAAAAATACGACCTCACGTTGTGTCAATCACATTTACACACTGCCTTCGATATTTTCGTCCGTCATCAAAAATTCGGACAGGGTTCGATTTTCTGCATTTTTTCGCATCCGTTGCATGAATAGTGGCCTTTTTTAACAATTCAGAGAACACCGTAAAAACGAGAGCCAAATACGAAAAAAACGCATATGAAAATTTCGGACTGTATGTGCAAAGACCTTTAGGGTTGCCACTTCACTCTCAGAGCTCTTTTGGGCCATTCCTTTTCTTGGACGTGTAATATCTTTAACATCATGATTGATTTGGTTCTTTACCTGGGGGTGCCACCCTGTCCTGGTATGTGGGCTTGTAGTTGCTGAGAGTCAAAAGCAAGGCCTGGATGGTGCCAATGAATATTCCAGCCAAGCAGCCATAGAAGATTACATAGAAGATGATGATTTTGACTGTAAGGAAAAGCAGACGGCATAGAATTAACTAAATGCTTAAAAATGACTTAGTTTTAATTTCAGTTTCCACAAACACACGTAAACCTGATCTTAAATCCATTCACTGACATGTTAAAAAAATCCAAGTTTATGATGAGCCATAAATTGAGCATTTAAAAGAAAATACCTAAAGTTTTATAAGAACATTAGAAGCCAATTGATTTTAGGCATTCATAATAGTTAGTGACAGTTTTAGTGTTTTGTTTTATTATGCAAAAGTGAACAAGTGGTTTTATTTCCAAAAATGTACAAACTATTTCATGTCACAATTATGTCGTCGGCCTTTCTAATATCCAAAGTTGAAGTGATCAGCTGTCTTATGAGCCTTGCCATTTCAAAGTGACCGTATCTGTGACACAATCAAAACTTTCCAGGAATTCATCACTATGCATTATCTGAGGTGACAGCGACACCATCTTTAGTCCAGCTCATACATTACTCATAACACCCCTCCCAGAACTCAAATGTCCACTGTATGACGCAACAACAGAAGATGAGCTCTGATCTGCAGCGTGCCAGTCTGTACACTTCAATGATAGTACCAATGGCTCCCAAATGCATTTGCTATAAGGTATTCCCTACCAAACACATCTGTGGTTGCCTGCGTGTCTTACACTTCCTTTCCTCCACCTCAGCCAATAAAAACATTAGAAGCATTGTATTCAAAGTTGAATGTGTTTCCTGTAGATTTAAGTTGCTCTGAGCAATGGTTTCAAGTGTGAGCAGAGAATGAAGCTTGCCCCATCTTCTTTTAAATGGCTTTTTTAATGCCAACTGAAGGCCACATTCACAATGACAGACAGAAAAAGTACAAGAAAACAGGAACCTTTTGGCTTTAAACCCATCGCAGTTGTCAGGAACAGAGGCCTCAATTATGTAACAAAACTGTGTAAATATACTTTCTTATGGCACGTGAAAGTCAAAACAAAAAAACTGCATATCACAGGGGGTAAGGGAGGTTATATCGACACAATGAAGTCAAACAAACTTTTTAAAAGAACAATACAAAGCTTTACTGAAATCACACGCGTCATAGAATGGATTTCCTAAACTGACAGCTTCCTCTTCCTTGCCTACTCGTGCGGTTTACGCAATAGTGTTTGGATACTTCGTGCCAGTAAAACTAACATTACATATCCCATGCATATCGTTCACTACACATGATAGTTCAAAAACGTTAAACTTTAGGAAAGTTGTTACAGCTATTTATGTGTATTTTAAAGCACTTAAAAGTGCACACAGTGACACTAGCAGGCTAAGCTACATGTGACTGCCCCACTCATGACACTCCACATGTCAGACTAAACTCAACCCCGTTTCATGATTTTCTTCTTTTTTTTTCCTCATGATTTCACTGTTTAAACCGAACATTTAAGAGGATTTATTTGTACACCTTTTGTAAGCAGGCCTTTGCGAGTAAAACAAGTGTACGGATCGATACAACCACCAGAAGTAGTTCAGAGATAGGCGCAAATGTTCAGAACTGATAAAAGTCGCAGATAGTAGGCTACTAAAAACCGACATTTACATGACATAAATAGCCATAAACACGGCCACGGGGTGATTTATATTAACAAAAAAACGTGTTGGAGTCTTCTTGGAATAAAAATACAAAAATCACCTGGATAAACATGTCACTGTTATTTGCTTCTTGTAAACTAGCGGTACTGTTTAGCGAGTTGACAAAATGTTTCTATTCTCTCCTACTTATAAGTCGCTTTGGATAAAAGCGTCTGCCAAATGAAAATGTTTGACATTACTCACAACTTTCATGTAACCCGGCACTTAGAAAAGTATACCTTATAGACAACTACTCGATTTAAGATCTATACATGATAATATATCATATTTTAGGATATAGCTGACAGACCGTATCTGTACTAAACCACAACAGAACTCAATAACATCATCTCGACCTTCAAAATGACCCTTTAACTTTCAAAGAGCCCAGTCAATTACGTTACATTCAACATCTAATAAAACAAATACAGAAAACATTTTACTAGTGTGAATCGGATGTTCGTGCTTTTTTCATTCAATAATTAGCACGCGCACCAACTTGTGGCTAAGTAACGTTACACGTATTAGTTCGCGATCGCTTGATCATTTATTACAGGACTATAACTCAAACGTCAATAGTAATGCTTTCACAAAAGAGAGCACGTTTTCAAGCGACGCATTTGCTCTGTTTTTTTACGCTCCGTTCATAATACAGGGTCAGAAAGCCGCCACCTCGAGGCGTTTTTCCCCTTTGAAAACGAAAGTCACGACTCATTTAACGTGTGAAGTTCGCTCAAACAGGTGTCGAGTCTCTCCCAAGTCAGTAACGTTACTGTGGTTCTATTTAACGTTGTGCCGCATCAATATTAACATCCTTTAAATAGTTTCATCCAAACGAAGAGTCGCTGAAGAGGAAAAACATCTTTAGACTTACACCAACTGGCGCCTGTGCGTCCTAAAAATTCCTTCTTTTCTGAATTCCAGATAAAGCTCTTCCATCCACCATCACCATTTTTATTTGCAGACATTTTCGGTACGTATTTCCCTTTTTGGTAATGTTTAATTGGGCCTTGGTGACTTCACAGCGATGTTGTCCCCTTCCTAAATGTTGTAGAAAAGGACAAAGTCGTAGCCGGTACCTTTGCTTGTACTTACTGTATTTATAGTCGGGTGCTCGACGCCGCCCAACGGCTGTTTTAATAAGTTACCTTCAAAAGAGGGAGGGCACATTCTGACCAATCACGGGCCGCTTTGCATTTGCGTCACAGCTTGTAAATGGGGGTGGAATTCGTGCTCGCTTGAGCACAGTTCAAAGCTGTTTCGCACAAACTTTGTGAACGGCTTTCTTTCCCTAAAAAGCTCTTCCCACCCTGTTGTCATTGTAATGCCATTGAGTATCGTACACATTTCCATCTCCTTGTAAATGCTTGAATTATGTACTGCATGTTTAGATATCGAGGAAAGTCAATGGAAGGGAGTTGACTGCTCAAATAAAGTTTGAATATTAAAAAATGTAGTGATTACTTTCGTGGCACGCATTAAAGTACAGATGGCGCTATGATACAAATCACATTTTCATTCTCTTTGTAAATCTTGATTCCATGAAAAGGAATAATTTGTGAATTATGCTCATCTTGACATTATTCTCATTCATGCTGTTTGGGAGACTTTCCTGCTGACCTGTTGTGGAATAGCCAAGTTCAAGTATATGATCTTTGCCCCATTCAAGGTGATTTGTGGGAGGTAATGGAGGGAGCTTAGAGGTGAGTCCACCTACACTGAGTCTGTACACATGTTGCTACAGAGTAAAAGTGTTCTCTCTGCAGGTTGTGGGAATCAATATAATTTCAATAGATGCTCTTTCTCATAAACCATAGACAAGCTACAACAAGTACTAGTGCTGTGCTGTTATTATTCCTGTTCAAAGCCCTTATTTGAATACTGAGAATACTGGTTCTTTCTGAGTTTGGGGGTTTGTTTTTCCCCAAAACTCCATAGTACATCTATTAAAAAGAGTGAAATGATGATTGTTTTTCAGAAGTAAGTGAAAAGGGAAAGAACACAAGTGTGTGGAAGTGTTTATACTTAAGTTGCATGTAATTAATAATTTTAGTTGTTGTCTTTAAAAAGTGGGTGTGGAGCATCAAACATGTGCATGCAGATGTTTTAACTGAGCCAAGTATGACCTCTAGTCCATATAATTAGTTTCACTGCCAAACATCTCAGTATGTCTTATGAAGCGTCCCAAAGTTCTTTTTATGACAGAAGAATATGATAAGGCGCATTTGGCTGTTTTAAGCTGTATAAATTATATAAAATTGTGTAAAAAATGATAATCATTTACATTACATTTATATTTAACAGACGCTTTTATCCAAAGCGACTCACAAAGAGTTTAGGGAGCAATAAGCGATATGTCATACAGAAATACTATTAAAACATAATGTTTATTTTTTTTAAGATAAAACAAATACTCTGTCACTGAGCCAGTACAGAACTTCCTCAGAGCAGCCTTAACTTATGTACAGTAA
The DNA here is from genome assembly GCA_006030095.1 of Triplophysa siluroides. Taxonomy (NCBI): domain Eukaryota; kingdom Metazoa; phylum Chordata; class Actinopteri; order Cypriniformes; family Nemacheilidae; genus Triplophysa; species Triplophysa siluroides. The sequence goes on from VCII01000237.1 coordinate 5,359,567, forward strand.
ATAAAGCAAAGGTATGTCAAAGTTATTGTTACAAATTGTAAAGGTTTTGAATAAGCTAAAAATAATTGTGTTGATTGACACATCGGCCTCATTCCCATACAGTTTCAAAAAATTATTAACCACTTCAAAATATTTCAGAAGTTTTTCAACAAATTAATATAAACAAATGTTCTTACTGACCAGTAATAAAGCAATAGCTTTGTGTTTACATAGATCAGGCTATTGGCAAGTCTTCTGGGAGGTGTTGCATTCCAGCATAGGTTTGCTGGCTGAATTTAGCATGACCTCAGTCTATCAGCAATGTCTTACCTGAAACAGCGTTGAAAGATGGCATGGTGGATAAACAGAAAATCCTGTTCCCCTCCCTTTGACACTAAAAGTTCACTATTATTTTCGATTTCAAAAACATCTCACTTTACTAACTGACAAGTTGAAATGAAGAAATTGTTGAGTCCTTTGATGACTGAACTATTTTTAGTTATAGGTTTTTGGTGTCATTGTAATCACAATCGTTGCATCGTCTATTACTAGGAGCTTTTTTATTATTTTTGTGGAGCACAGTTGTGATCCAATTAAAGCTGTTTAGCTTGATAGTCTCAAAGACTGCCTGGAGCACTAGAAGTTTTAAAAAACAAAAAAGTTTGTGGCCTCATTTGTGTTTATCTTATTAATGGCACTGGGTCACATTGCCGAGTATGGATGGTGATAAGGGTTTTTCCCCTGGCCTCATATTGGGCCTGGGATAGATATCTGTCAGCCTCAGCTGACTTTGTGATCAGCAACATCAAAATTCGGTTCGGGAGACCGTTGCAGTAAATTACAACAACTATGGTGAAAACACTCGAATATTATAATTATTGTAAGTGAAATGTGTGTATTTTTGTACATATCCTTGTTTTTTTTAACTCAGAAATTTTTTGAAATATTATAATTTTAGCTTACTTAATATTTTGAAACACTTGGGGAAAACACTGCTCAAGCATAGTGTTTTGGTGCACTATATACCACCTCTGTGGTATATTGACATAGAGCCATTGCTCTGGAATGCAACCCCTCCTAAATATAAAATAGACTGGATAAAAGGTGGAACAAATTTTCTGTATTCTAATAATAAAGCATATTAAAAGCATCATATTCTTCCTTTTAGATTAGACGGGATGCGACACGACAAAATACATTAGAAACGCATTAGAACCCATTATAATAAAAATTTGGTATGCTTGTTATTACCATTAAGAACAAGCAGATTGTCATGTCGCGTCGCGCCTGTTGCTTCCGGTGTAACACATCTAGAGTTTAGGCTGTATTTTGGGTGTGAGCTGATACTAAACGTAAGCCTGAATATTACAGATGTTGTATTATGCTTTTTACTATGGCATAGTATACTAAATTATACAATGATGTCCAGTTGTAAATTCTAACTTTTTTCAATTAAATGTAAAGAAGAAATTAAGCTTACCTAAAAGCATGCCAATATAATAGAAACATAATTTATTCTAAATAATGCTTTGATCACTCTGAGTGCATGTACAGTATGTCTGTTGTATCTATGTCTGTGTATTTGCAATACATAAAGTAAGTACATACAAAGTATATTCATAACAAATCATAAAGCTTTTGTACTGTAGTTTGGGTGCAGCCATGCCATCAGGATGGCCTTTGAGAAACAACGAAAAGGTCATTGAGGTTGCATTACACAATATTACACAATGCTTGTACAATAAAGTTAAACATTTCGCAAACACTTTAATCTGAATCATTTTTCTGGTGTGCATTGTATCAGTCCATGGATTTTCATGGGAAACAAACCCATCGCTTGTATACTGTAGGCCTACGCCTATATGATTTGTTTATGTTTGCACTGCTCCAACATCATTTGCATTAAAGATGCTGCACGTATACCTGTGGTAACACAACTGAGTAAGATGTTGTTCATCTGAGCTGCTGTGTTTTTATCTTTCTCCTTACTGGAGACGACAGGTCAGCAGGGTGTCTGGCCTCGGTTCACTATGTACAATTAGATGAGCCGTCTAGGAAGCAGCAATAAAGACAGCCATCTAAGCACAGAGAGGGACACAGCCTGAGGGAAGTGTGGGCCAGACCAAATCTGCATCTAACTGATCGATACCCCTCCCGCTCTTAAAAACAGCATACTATTTGCTCCTGTGCACTATTGTGTGCTATTCATCATCACTTATAATACAAATGTGTGAGGATGTTGTGTATATTAACCAAAATTGTCCTCTGAACGAGTTTCAGTTTATAAGCATTTGTGCCTTTCGGGACTTGGTATATCAAAACTGCACATCCACAAACTAGTTTTGCAAGTTTTTGTTGGTTTTGTTTCTGTTTTTATTCATCTTGAGCATAATAATATGCTGTGAAACAGAAAGTATTGTATATACCTGTCAGATTTAAAGATGTCTGTCAAGACTGGGTGTGGTATTTGGACACTTCAGACAGACCACTATTCATCACCTATAGATATGTTTCACTGCATTCCATAATCAGTGAGACAATCTATAGTTTCATTTTAAACAAACAATAGCATGCATTTTGTGAAATGTTTTGTTAAAGTATGTTTGTGCGTTTGTCAAAGATCCAGTGTGTGAAATTTAGCGGCATCTAGCTGTGAGAGTGCGAATTGCAACCAACGGCTCACACCACCCTTCCTATTGAAGCGCTATGCCGGCTCTTACAGGACAAAGATGTCGTTTCATTTTTCATGAGATTTATTTACGAAACACGCTCTGTAGAGCAATTTGTCCGTTTAGGGCTACTGTAGAAACAACATGGCGAATTCCATATAAGGGGACCCACGGTGCATGTAGATAGAAATAGCTCATTCTAAGATAATAAAAACATAACGCTTCAGTATGTAAGGCCTGTATACAGCTCTGAAGACAAAGTAATGTTTATTATATTGCATTTCTGTCAATAGATCCTCTTAAAAATTCCACACAGCACCTCTAAATTGATCAAAAATACACCACTTATATGGTAATTTATGTTTATTATCTTTTATTCACACTATTGATGCTGGGTTTGTGCGTGTGTCAATAGATAGAATAAATTAAATATAATGTGTATTAATTTATGTTCAAAAGTCATGAATTTATGAATCAGTAAGGAGAACACAAACATCACTACAGACTAAACTGAAACCCATCTATTTTGGATCCATTTCCACCAGGCACTCCACAGTGACATGTGAGCGAAGCAAAAGTCAATACTGTGATTTCAACAGAGCGATTGGTCTTGACATTAAGGTAACTCACTCTCCTCTATGCTGCAAGTCACCGATAGGTGGAGACCACGTTAACTCCGCCCATGAGTGGTGGCTGTTTAAATGTAGGGCTTTAGTCACTCAGCTGTGTAAAAGTGCCGGTAGTGATATGCACATGAAAGGTCAGCGAGAAAGAGAATGTCACAGGGTCATATTTGTCAATAAAGAGTATAAATAAATGCATTTATAAAAGAACCAGAGTAGATGCTAAATCTGTATTTGTATCTGTTGTCAAGTCTATTTACTTATTTTTGTCATGTTTCTCAGACATTGATGCATTTAATGGGCAGTTAGAGCTTAAGGGCTGTTCTGTAACAAATGACTCTTTGCAAATTATTGTTTATCTAATGGTATAGCCGAGAGTGAGGGTTAAAGCGTCTCCTTAAAGGCTTCTACAAGTTTCGCATCCGTCATGTACTTCTCTCCTATTATTTCCTTGTCAGGGCAGCTTACAGTAAAATGCCCACCACCTTCAAAATGGCTCTTGACACTTCTTCCAAGAAACCATGATGCATTGCTCTAATGAGGTGGGCACCCTGGAGTGTTTTTTTTCTGGAGGAGCTCTTGAGTATGGTGGCAGTGGTTTCTTTAAAAAAAAGCAACTTAGAGTATATTCAATCTGTATATTTATTGAATCAGTATGTGTGTTCATTGAGGCTCGAACCCATGACCTTGGTGCTGCTTTCACAGTAATCAAGTTACATGAGATTCTATTAGTGGGGTTAACAACTGGTTTTATTTATGTTGATGTTGATGGCTTTAGACTTACACTCATCAAGTCAATCATTCCCCCAAAACCGTTTCATATGCCCTCTTTTAAGCTTTGGTGGTTTGACCAAATAGTATTTGTCAGATTAAACATTTATACTATTTGCTTTGATAAGGCTATCGAGAAACCTCTGCACTTAGGCAAATTGGTGTGAGATAACAACTTTGCTCTTTAAAAATATCTCTAACATTTACAGATGGTTGGAACGAAGCTGGGTCATGGTAGTCAGATGTATGTGGTGAATAAATTATCCGATTAATAATAAGTGTTAAAACCTGTTTAAATAATATGCAGTAGAAACATTGTGCACAGATTTTATGTTATTTTCAGATCCTTAATCAAATGTCTGGAAGACAAATGTGTTCACCACAACAATAACTTATATGAAACTAAAATATTGAAAGCTACACACATGTAAGCAGAAATAGTGCTGGTGTGTATTTGGGTCAAAGGGGTGGGGATACAAAATGTGCAGCCAGACATAAACCTTGATAACCACACGAAATTGGACGTGTCTGCAACCATATTCTGCTCCCTATTTACTTATTCCTCTGTCAGGTTTGAAAAGCTGCAGTAACTGCTTCAAACATTACAAAGCCTTACAAAGAAGTTGATACTCTGACAACTCATACAGTACATACCTTTGAAAACGTTTGAAATAACATGAACTATATACATTTACATTTATGCATTTGGCAGACGCTTTTATCCAAAGCAACTAATATTGCATTATCCTATACATTTGTTTCTAAGAATGTGAAATCCCCTGGGATCGAACCCACGACCAATGCTCTTATCTACAGGAAAACTATGATCGCTATCACCAATATTTAAACAAAAGCAGATATGGAGGAGATGGGGATGGAGGTGGGTTTAGAGTGCGGCACAATTAAGCAGCTGACAATGAGCAAAGAAAGGCAACTTCAATAGGACGCAGTCTAGTATTTGAGCCGTTTGAGCCTTGGCCCTGAGCGCACACGCAAGGTATTTTCCCTTACTGTGATTTCCTATAGAAGTGAGAATACATCATTATACCATCACTCTTACTATATGGTACATTTACAATACTACTTGAAAATCGAACAAGCAAAATATAGCAATACAGTTATCATCAAATTAACACGCAATACAAATCATAATTACATATATGCATTATGATTGGCATGTCGCGTGTATGTGCTCTTCAACGGAATAATGGAACACATGACAGACACTGCCACCCTGTCTGATCATAAAACCAACACAGACTATCGTACAAAATACCATTTGAAAAAGACACACCAGCAGACAGTAATCAGAGATTCACCAGCGAATAAACTATGATTTAAATAAATCTTAATATTAAACTGGTAACGTCACAGTGAACTTAACGTATGGAACTGACCGTAGTAAATTTAACGTTACCATTTATCTGATAAAATGTCACTGTTATGCAGAATAACAGCAACTATGCACAATATGTTAAATTTAAGACTGACCACAGTCAAAATCTACGTAAAGGAACATATACAAATGTGCACATCAGCAACCAGAATGAATTGAGGCACGGCCTTATAAATCATAAATAACCTATAATTTGATGATCAAATTACTTGATAACAAAGTCCATCCTTGAACAACGTTTATCAACATTTCTCTTTTTTTCCGAGACTTGATATAACAAAGTCCACGTGCTGTTTTGAATGAGGTTTTCCGCGTTTCTTCCGCTTTACGAGACTGTTGGTGAACAGCCCCCCAGATGGCGGGAAGTTAGCAAAAACAAAGCGCGCCCATTTAGAAAAATCATATGATTGGTCAGTTTTACTGTCACTCAAAATGAATCTCTCCCATTGATTGACTATACTGTCAGCCAGCGGTAAAGCGCCCCAACCCCTTGTAAGCACACGTTCGACTTCTTGCAGCATGCGCAGGCTGCGCAGACAGATTATGACATCGCAGAAGTCCGACTGCTCCGTGATCTTGAATTACTCTCGTGAGACTTGGAAATGTCACCTGGATAGAGTCCGCGTCGATCCAGGAAATCAAATATACATATTTAATAAGGAAAATCGGCCGACTTTTATTTAAAATAGTATTTTAAAGTTTTTAAATATTAGTTTTTACGACAGTTTAGGTCATCACAAAGGGCCTAGAGGGCCACGGGTTCGCTACTGATGTGTTGTATGACTATTGTTTAACGTTGATTAGCAGCTCCTGATGAGATCGGCTGAGCTAGACTCACGTGACCGGCCAAAACTGACGCTACGCTTGATGTCTTCTCTTTTATTCGTATTCATGTCTTTCATTACGATCTTCTCAACAGCATAACACTCTTGTGGCAATGGTTTGTAAATGAGATGGCTTGGTTATAGGGGCGAGGATTAGGGGAAATAAAATCACTAGACCATTAGCAGCATTTTCGTCCCATTATAATGGACTCCATACATGCACCCTTTCCTCCTCCGCCATCTATAAAACCTTAGACAAAATCTGCCGATTATATAGTTATTTATGAGATTGTATGGTCACATAATCCTTAAAATCCATTTGGTTTGCAGTCCATAGTTTGTGTATTGCAGTATCACTGTACAGTCTGGTGTTTAGCGGTTAAAGTTAAAAGGAAGGCTGACAGGGGCTCATTAATAAAATTGTGTTAGTATCGATAGAAAAACACACAGGAAACATGTGGGAGATTTTGTCTTAAAAGCTAATTTAATAAGTTCTTGTTCCACTATAAATGGATTTTTGCTCCACATAATGGAGTAATATGCATGCATTGTTTTATCTTTTCTACTCACTGTGTAAATTTCACATTAGTAAAAGTTTGAGAAAGCTTGAGAGGCGAACAGCGGTAAAACAGTGCTTTATGACATACAATATATGAAACATTTAATGTAAGTATAACTATGTCAAACCAGTCTATAGTCATATTGTTTCAATGATGTGAATCAGATCTGGATTCCAGTCCAGCAGTAGGCCTAAACCAGAACAATTCATAATAGATGTTGTTATTATTTACCATTTACCTTTCAATTCTGTATGCAAGCTGGTGTTATGTGCTACATTATATTGTTGTTATATAATATTTTCACTAATAACACATGTAATGTGGCATATGCTTTATGTCTAATTTCCATACTGTACATTCTGTATCATATTATGTAATGTTTTCACAATGTGTTCATTGTCAATATTGTTGTAGTGTATTGTAACTAGTGACATACGTCTGCACTGTTTTGTGTTAAATGTATGCTTTGGGTACAGTGTTAAATGTTTGCACAATGGTTTCCATGAAAAACTCCATTCACTTTTATTCTGTCCTATGTAAATATATTGACTTTGACTTTGACTTAGGTCTTGAAATATTCAACCAGCCAGCCCACGACATTGTGGTTTTGTAGCTCTGTTAGTCACTACGCTGGTACAAAGTTTGCTTTGCATCCAATCGCTGATAAGATAAGTTAATGTTTAAGCAGAACAATATGATAACCTAAAGGATTCTGCAGAAGCCACAACTGCCAATTGTTATCTGAGCTTCTAAGACAAATGTTTGTGGTTAACTAGATTGACACTATGATCGAGGAATTTTTATATTTCTGGGGATCAAACTAGATCTGGTCTGAGAATCCAAACTTTGCCGAAACACTTTGTCTGTCTGAACTGCAATTAAAAGCGTTGAATTGGGACGTTGAGTATCTTGTAAATCAAAGGTCACTGCCATCATTCCTCATTCTTAAATGTTGATGCTAATCTAGTGCCTTATCCTTTTGTAGATCTTATATGCTGTTTTTGTATGTTAAAACTATATAAAGAAGGGTAAAGGAAGAAAAAACGGCTCATTTTACTCCCTTTGTGACAACATGCCCCAGTTAGTTATATTAACTTAAGCCATAAAATGTTGCTTTTAGCAATATTTAAACAGTGAAACAATTATGAAACATACGTGCACACACACACATATATATACAAAACTAGAACAATAAATTAACATAATTTCCATTGAATATATGTGTCCACTAATTGTAAAAATATGATGACTTGAGTTTATACCTTATAGCTACCACAGTACCTACTGTATATAGCTACTAACAGCATTGTGACAACTTACCCCGACCTCTGATACGGTCTGTAAAAAACATACAGGTATATGAGATATATTCCTAAATGATTCCCAAGATTGTTTGAATCTTTTCACACTGTTTTTTATGCCAGAGTAGTGCTTGGAACAAATGTTCACACTCAGAAATGCTGTCTTCATTATATTAAACAGTTTACAATATGAGAAGTTTCTCTTTAAGACATCCCGCTCAGGGTCTACAGGACATTCATGGGAGGAGGCTAGTTACATCCTCCTTAACAAACATGAGAAAGTTCAGTCTCGGATCATAACTGTTTGCTCATGTTCAAGCCTTGGATCCAGACACAGAACATCTGGCCAGCACATCTCAGAGAGCTTTGAGGCAGAGGAATCATTCAAAGGTTCCACAGTGTTTCACTTCAGGATGAACTCAGCTCATGTTCTGCTGGCTCTGTCCCTGCTGATGCTTTTCTCCAGAGACAACGCTCAGCATGGCTACCCGTATGATACGGGTGAAGAGTGGGTGAACACCTGGCGCCAGGGCTTTAACTTCCAGTGTCCCCATGGCGAGGTGTTGGTGGCCATCAGAAGTTACTTCAGTGCGAATGAAGGCTCTGACCGCCGGTGGACATTTGAGTGCCAGAGGACTCCTTATGGCTGGGGTGAACCCAGTGAGTGCTGGTGGGATGATATCAACCGAGCGGGGATGGAATGGTACGTGTGTATGAATGCGGGTGCTTGTGTGCTGTCCATACTTGTAAAGGTGTGTGCAGTGTGATTTGAAAAAATTCTGTCAAACTATTTGCAAAGTTCTGAAAACAATGAATTGTGCATGCAAGAAACAATCTAATATCAAGTGTGCAGCTAAGGACAAAAAAATAGCTATAGAAGGTTCTGCACAATGCATCATCTGCTTTTTCTGGAAGTTTATAATGATCATCAATTTTTTTATCTTGCTCTTTATTTTTATTTATTTGGAATGATTTGTGTAAACATCTTGCACATGCCTTTCTTTAATCCATGCCAGAAAAGGTTTATTTCATGTTTAGGTTACACTAAGTGTTCTCTTTCTTATATGATTAGACTCAGATGTGTGATGTTTAGAATAATTCTTGATAAAACATAACTACATTGTTTTCAGAGTTGAGCAGTTGGTTGCTGTGGGAACATCACGATTATTTGTTTGTCATTGGGAAAGCAGCTGAAACTTTTTCAAATTGGACTGAAGAGAGACAGCAGATGTTTGGGCCCCAGGTCAACCGTTCTAAACCACAAACCTCATAAGAGATATAACAGCAGCGTTTAAGTTTAAGAGCCTTGTGCAGTGCCAAAAGGAAACAAACTGCTTGAAACATATCTCCTTCGTACCACCTGCGCTGCACATTTGTGAATCATTTTAGTAATGTATCAATAAGAATAACACTTAATAAGTCAAATAACACTTATATTTTGTAGATTTTGTATTATTTGTTGCATTAGAGCCTCTATTTGGGATTTGTTGAAGGGTCTTGTTTAATCCATTCAGATAATGTTCCAGAGACACAAAATACATGATTTTGCATTTGTGCATTTGCATTTATTCACATGTATATTACAATAGAAATTAATTCTTAACAGAACTATCAATACATACATAATCTGATACCATTCATCCCTACATTAGGGTCACAGGTAGAGCTTGAGACTTTCCAATCTTAGGTCAGGAGACTTTTTATTAATACAAACATGAATCACTGTAGATTTATCAGGTTTTTTTAGAAGCCCATTATGCCCCAACAGAATTCAGATGGGTACAGCATGGTGGAGACTTATTTGACACTTAGGCCTATTGGTGAAATTGCAAAATGATGCATTATACCAAAGTCCATTTGCGGAAGTCGTGCCGCTCGCCGGAAATGTTTGCAGCTCAGGGCAGCTTCTTACCTACTTGGTAGCAAGATAACAGGCAGATATTCATGGAATGGCTGGCAAAAATTTGAATTTAATAGCATATTTCCAATTAATAATTAAATTTTACATGAACTGTATAACAACTTGGTTTTCTAACCTTAAATTGTGCTAAAATCACCATTTTCGAACGACCATCTAAGCATTGCATTTCTCTTCATAATTGTAAAGGCAGTGGCGCATCTTGTTAATATCTATTATCTTTGATCATATCTCCTTTGTTTACATTGATCTTTTGTTTACATTTAAACACTCTGTTGTAAAATATCTCTGCAGTATGATGTCATGTGATATTATGACTTGTCTTAGTAATGTCAGCTCTCAGCTAGAGGTGATGAACTAAAAAGCGAACAGTTGCAGGGTCTGAACGGGATTAACAGTGTTCATTCCCGTCACTGCAGAACATCTTGGGCCCGTCTATTTCTGACATGTTATTATTTCAAAGCATAAAAGCAACTGGGCTTTTAGTGAACAGTCTTGTTGTCCAGGAGTCTCACTCACTACTAGTGCCAATATTATACATGTGTGTCCCTTTACAGATGTTTTTTATTTTAATGCATTTTAGCTTATTATTCATAAAAACATTTGCTGTAGTTTATATAAACTCAGAATTTGTCTGAAACATCCAATCTGGTATCTGAAGTATTCAGCTTGGTGTCAACTGATAATTATAGAACAGTCTGCTATGCCCCCCCCTCTCTATTTTATTAAATATAGGTTAATGCTAATTCAAGTGAATGCTAACATAAAAATGACCTCCAAGCCTCTCAGCACATGCAGTTCTGACTGTGGATAACAGCTTTATCAACTTAAAATGAATGCATAAACTCTTCTCTCATTTTTGCCATGTTTACACAAAGACTTAAGACTAACTGCTTAGAGGAAAATCTGACCATTTAAAGGCTTGTGTGAAAAGTGAAAGCTTTCTTGTTTCGAATAAAATCAGGAGGTTTGGTGGAAAAACAAGCTTGCTCTCTGGTACTAGCGGTGCTAAATGCTAACATGCAACACAAATGGTTGTTTGAGTTGAAGATATAAATATATCTGATCATATAAAGATCATAATCAACAGTGAATGTATTTTTATTTCACTCTTTGTTCAGATAATCATGCTTAGTTTGTGAATAAAAAAAAAATGTATGATGGATTCTAAGATCTAGGCCTTTAAAGGTTCTGTGTGTAATTATTAGTGGCATCTAGCAGTGAGGTTGCGAACATGCAAAGGGACCCACAGTGTAGGATATAAAGATAGAAAGAGCTCAAAGGTAACAAAACATAACACTCCATTATGTAAGGTCTTTAAACACCTCTGAAGACATAGGTATGAACAGTTTGTTCTATTGCATTTCTGTCAATATCCTCCAAAAAACTACACACTGGTCCTTTAAATGACTTTTAAATAACAAAGAACAAAAGAGACTTTTCTGACAATACTGTATCCTGCATCCAGACTTTGGTGGACCGCAAGAACGTGAATGTTTGCCCAGAATGGTTTGAACTGAAATTGATTTACAGCCATCTCATTCCTCAACCTGAAGGATAAAACGACGATTTCTTTAAATGTTTGAAAAGTGATAACATTGTAAATGTCTCAGACACTTTTTTTTGTTTCAGTGCTGTTTGGCTCAGGTTCTTCATATCATATCCAGAAAGACATTTCTTTACGCAGAACACTTAAGACCACTTTGTGACTTCTTGACAAAAGAATAGCCTTATTTGACCGCTTCTCCAACTTGTTAGAACAGGAAAAGTCTGGTTGCTGGGATCAGTCTCAGAGGGCGTAAGCAACAGTGCCAAAGGGCCATTCAATGTTCCACCAAGCTCCCCCCACCTTTAAGAGCATTGGGGGGAGATTTTCCAGTGGGTTAATTGGACTCAGCATAGTTTTCCCTGATCTACCCCTGATCTACTGCCCACTTTGGGAGATTTCAGCCAAAGCGGGTGACCTCAGCCTGCTGCTGTCTTTTGCAGACTGTTAGTGGACTATATGTCAGTCACTGGGAAATTATATTTAAGAAGTCATACAATGCAATCCTAATTCAAGAAAAAAAGCAGTAGAGAAAAACATTAGCTAGCAAGTAATCATGCTCAGTGAGAATACTCTCTACATCCCATCTTTGACATCATTGACTTCAGGCGAATCTTCCGTTCTCTCACCCTCTACACATTTTAAGAACAGTCCTTTTGATTTGCACTATGAAGTAGATGACATTCCACTGGGAAAATGTCTTGGCCTATTTGCTATTGGTTGAACGGTTGCCCATGGCATTAGGGTTGCTAGGAGAACTGTCTGGAGCCGCTGGTGGCCAGGGAGCAACGCAGAGCTTCTCGTGTATTTGTTGTGATGGCAACTGTTTGTATAGGTCACAAACAAGTGGCAAACCCTAAATAAACCCATATTTACAGAAAACCGATAAAACAACTCCCTTATAGCAGCCAACTCGGGGGTGACATTTTGATGACATCACTTCCAAATATGTAGAAACAATTGTTGGGTTCAGTTAACCTAGAAATTGTCCATATTTGACCAAAACAACCCAGCATGGTTAAGGTTGATCATTTCTTCTATTATATTATAGTTTATGTAAACCAATTTATGGAAGGTGTTCCGGGCATGTCCCACCGGGAGGAGACCCCGGGGAAGACCTAGGACACGCTGGAGGGACTATGTCTCCCGGCTGGCCTGGGAACACCTCGGTGTCCCCCTGGGAGAGCTGGAGGAAGTGTCTAGGGAGAGGGAAGTCTGGGCATCCCTGCTAAGACTGCTGCCCCCGCGACCCGGCCCCGGATAAGCGGAAGAAAATGGATGGATGGATGGATGGATAAACCAATTTATTGAATAAATAATGCACAAAAACTGCTGGATTTTGCAAAATGGTAATTTTAAAACGGCAATCTGTTACTTTTTTGTTTATTTTGTTTATTTAGGGGTCAAATTATTGTTTTGTATATACTCAACAAAATTAGCCTAAACATGTTCCTAACAATGATTATTTTGTGGACTGGACTTGAAGTTATTGGTCAAAATGTGTAGAAAAATTTGCCCAGCTTACAAAACGGGTATTCTGAACAAGAGTTTGAAAGTTTCCAAAATGCATTGCAGCATGTTCAATTCTGTGTTTCTTATTTGTATTTCTTTTAAAGATTAGTGTTTTGGTTCTTGGTGTTTAATTTAAGCTTTAATATAATACTGTTAGTTATCTGTTGTGTTTAGTGAATAAAGAACTAAGTTGATCGCCACAGGTCACTTAGTGCTTAAGAGGCTCTAAAACCATAACCAAAGAGTAGAATACCAAGAGGCGAAACTCAATAGAACGTTCCATTGCAACAAAACCGCCCTTTCGATTTCTGCCATTTTGGGGTGAAAGCGACTCAGCTTTTTGTTGTTGCCATGGCAATATCAGCTGCTTTGTTAAAAAAAAACATTAAAGCTGAAGTTCAACCTCAATGATGATAATATATGACAAAAGCCTTGGCTCGCTATAAACCATGTCAGTTGTAAAGCATTTTCACCCCAAAATGGCGGCCGCGCTGTTTCCCAAAAAGCACCAGATTTTCGCCTCTTGGTATTCTATACTCTTTGCCATAACTCTTCCTGTGGACGTAGAACAGAATGGGTTCTTCTCACTGTTAACGTTTCTGTATAAACAGGAAGATGCTCACCATACAAGGTCAACAGCTAAAGGCAGATACGCCACACATCACGTCATATGAGACTGACTTCTCTAAATATATTAATATTCAAAAGCTTGGTTACGAATGACTCATTCATTCAACAAATACCAAATGTATTTGCTTCAGCATTTTTTCTAAATTTTTTCTCTAAACTAAATTTCTACTGTCTACAGGTCCTCCGTTTGCACTAACAATGGACTAGTTGCTGGCGTGCAAAGTCAGTATTTTGATGCGGTTTTGGACCGGGAATGGCAGTTCTACTGCTGTCGATATGGCCGCAGATGCCCATATACCTGCTGGTGAGTTTTTATGCATAAACACACCCTAAGGACCCCATATTATTTAATATTGAACCGACATATTAATCACTGGTATCAAGTGCATTGGTTATTACGTTAAAACTGGATTACAATTACTGTTCATGAGGAGTAAGTGATATCTTTCCTTTAATTGGGTTCTTGTGATTTATTTTTATAGGAAGACGACTGATGTCCCAGAGTACCATACGGAAGAAGGGGAGATGGTAATCCCCAGTTATGGCTACTTTATCAGAGGGGCTCAAACCACCTTCAGTGGTGTAATGAGGTATTTATGAGCAATTCATCTTCCTTTCCATTCAGGCCAGATCGTGTGGTCCTCATGTATTATCATAAATAAAAAAATCTATTTTATTAAAATTTGATGTATTACTGTTACTGTTAATGGTCACCAGTCTGTTTTTCATGCCTTACAGGGATCGGCAGTGGAAGTACATATTGTGCCGAATGACCGAATTTGATTGTGAATTTGAAAATTTCTAGTTTGCAATTGTAATAAATTTTCTTTGTGAACACATGTGAACACAAATAGGCAAACAAATCGCCCCAAGAACACTTTATTTAGCTTACTAACCTGTGTGAAGTAAAAATAGTCCTTACCTTAAAAATCTTTTTCTTCTTAATGCAACCGTAAAAATAACTTTTCTTGGTACGATCTCATGTAATCTGGTTAGTTTATTTTATAACTTTCATGGTACCTGATAAAACATCAATACAAAAGTATTGTAAAAAGAAAGCATATCCTGAGAATTACATTTACTGTAAAAAACTGTAATTTTATAGTTTTTAAAAGATTTTGCTAGTTTTTTTTTAAATATGTTTAATAAATTCTAATTACAGAAAAAGACTGCAAATTTACCAGAACAACATGAAAAACATGTTGGTTTTGCCTTACTACAATTTCTGTCTGCATGGATCTGTACACATTTTTGCTCCAATTTCTATAATAATCATGTCTGTGTATCTTTTTTAGATATTTTATTGTTTAATATTTTATTTTACAAAATATATTTTTTTGAACATATACTGTTTTATCACCAATAAATTACACTTAAATATTATGCACCAACGTAATAAAAAAACTGCATGATGGTGACAGCATTTTGCACAATTATTAATATGATTCCAACAAATCATCCAATTCATTTTGGAATGGTTGTTGTTTGAGACCCATTTAAAAAAAACACTCAGATGGAGCCATGGGAAATTCTGAATCATCTGGATAAAATGGTAGAACTAATAAATCCCTTCTCTCATGGTTTTCAAGCGTGTTTTTTCTGAGTTGTGCAACACATAACAGAGGAGGCTGTTTACCTCTTCATCCTTTCGCATCTGTTTTCTGCTATGCTAAAACCAGTACGTTTTCTCAGAGGCATTTGTGGCCAGTTCTGATCTGCTCTTTGTGTGTAAAAGTGTACAGATGTGTTTTAGAGGTATAAATACTAAATACAATACTGTGTAGTTCTGCGCTACAAAAGAGTGTCTATGAGAAAACATGTTTGCGTTTGGGTGTGTCTCTCTCAACAAGTGGGACAATTATAGGTAATTATAGATAAGGGTGGTTGGGTTTTGTGTACATGAGGAACTTTTAACAGAGCTGCGAACACAATCCTCCTTATATAGAATGAGTTGCTGTTGTAAACAACAGGTTGTCTATTGACATCAGCCTGGATCTTGCCGTGCATCTCTGTATTTTGTCAGTAACTGACTGTAGTGATTTTGGACCACATTACTTGTTTTATTATCATTTAAATAATAGCATTTTTATCATCATTAAAATTAAATATAATTCTCCAGTCCATCTGCACAGTCATGCACATTTTGCTTCCCTTTGGTTTTCATAGTTTGCTTTGGTATTTTTAGCCATTTGAATAAGCACCAGGCACTTAACAAGATAAACTGTTACTATACAGTATATATATATATTATAAAATATTGTAATGTTATTGCACAAATATCTGAATGAAGCACACACAAAATGTCTAAGTGTTAGATTCCCCGTACCTTTTTCAGTAAAGGTCATGGGTCTATCCCCTGGCGATAAACAATCTCATAATCATCTTAATTGAGCTTCTATTTAAATAATTTTCTAAAAACATATATTTTCAAAGACCACTCAAAAAAAGTTACACTCCTGATCTGTGATAAAGGTTAAGGAGAGGGCCACTGACACCTGCATTCCCTTTGCTGACTACTGAGCAGACGGTTGGGAGTAAGCCAGTGGCTCTAAACACTGTTTATTTATGGCAGCTGCCGACTTGAGGCATTGAGCCAAGCATCACAAAACGACACTGCTGTCCCCAAGTCAAGCATGGCGACAGTCGGTCAGCTGCCCTAGACTTACTGTGCACTTCTTCTGGAACAATCCACCGCAGAAGGTTTTCTATAGGTCAAGCTACCCGTTCATTCCATCTGGTGCACTTTTCTTTGCACCTCCATTGCGAGTTTTAATTACACAGAGTTACACAAACTGTTTGTATTATCAATAGCCAAATTCTGTTTGAATGGCAATGTTGTAATTATGGTTGTTTGCAGCAACAAGAATAAAACTTTAGTCAGAACTGTAATGGACTTTGGATCCTGTGCATAACTGTAATTAAAAGATAAATACGAGACGGCACAAAAAAGCAGGAGAGAATAGACAGATGCTAAATCCAGTGAAAGCTCTGAAGAATTATTGACTACGAGTTAGCCAAAGAGGTATTTGCTGTGTGTGTGCTGTAAATCAAACTTGGAAAATTATGAATAGATTCTATACTTTTCTGAACCAAAAAGAAGATTCTCCTTCTGTTTATTATCACACATTATCACATCACACACACTGTACACACGAAAATGCAAGGGTGGCATTTTCAGATTTATCCACTCTTGGACACGGTTTAAGAAAATAACGCTTTCATGCTCCCAAAAAGAGCTTTCATGCTCCCAAAATGCCTGATCCGTGTGGACAAAACGCCGATACGATACAAAATCTAAAAGTATACAGCTAAATGCGTCTCTGTGTGGATGGTTTCTAAATCTATCTTGACTGCCATAGTAGAACTGTATGCTTACATTCTTTTTTAACAGAATGTTTAACAGAACAAAGAAGAACAAAGAAACTTATAAAGATTTTTTTCCTACTAAGGTAGTCAATGGTGTCAAATAACTATTTTGGTTAAAAGCATTCTTCTAAATATCTTTCTCTGTGTTCATCAGAACAAAGACATTTATACAGATTTTGATGACAGAATTTTCATTTTTGCGTGAACTATTCCTTTAAGTTAACATGATAAGTTGAATGAACAAATTCAGAAACTGTAAGTTGTGTTAGCAGAAAAATGTATATAATGTTTTTTTTTTTACAGTGTTGATACAATCAATTAATGTGGGACAAAAGGGCAAACATTTAGCTGCTACTGCACTTTTTGCGACAGCATCTAGGTTTGAACCAAAAATAACTTTGAACTACAATCAAGACAAAAAAGAACATCTATACGACTGAAGAGAAAAAAAGCTCCGCTGTTGTATAGGTCAGTATAAATAATACCATCCCCATGTTTCTCAGGAGTATATATCTTCTTACAACTGTCAGGCTAAGTTATCTATTAAAAATACTACACCCCTAACCACTTCAATGTGTGAGCACTTGTGTAAACACAGAGACTCCCGAAGTATAAGTGGCTTTAATTCCCATGTTTTGACAATAACTATTTAGGCTAAACAGCCAAGGTAGGAGGGACAACCAGCCCTGTGGTGAGAATTAAAAGAGGGCCCTAAAATGTCCTCTGTGGTAAAGTCTAAGCAAGAAGAATCACACCGATAAACATTACTGAAGTTTACTATGCTCCCTCAGTTATTCAACAATCATGTTTCACTTAAAATGAGAATTATAGCATTGTTAAGATACACTGGACCCTTGGAATTAACCTTTGAAAAACTCAGTGACCTCTTTCATGACCTCTGTGGTTGACAGTGGGAGCGAGCTGGAGATCTGATTATTTCGTGTTAATGGTTCTAGAGCACTTTTGTGTTAACCCAGTACAGGTAACCTGATTCTGCTGACCTATACATACTCTAGTCTACGCCTGCATCGTCCCTCCTTTTTCCTCATATCTGCCCGGCCTCCTCCCTCCTCCATTGTTCTTTGTGTCCAGTCGCAAGACAAGTTAGAAGTACAGGAAAGGTGAAAGCAGAATCCTGTCTGATAATGTTTCATTTCCAAGCTGTCATCAGGTTTTCATTGCCTTACGCTTCTATGTGAAACAAGGATACATACTGAGTACACAAGAACACAGGCCGAGTGACCTCTACAATTCAAGGTCAAACTAACATAAATTGTAATATTTTCTGTCTCTGTGAGTTAACAGAAAACTGTTTATTTAAAGGAATAATTAACCCAAAAAATGAAACTCTTTCTTCAGCAGAACACAAAACAAGATATTTATCCCCATTGACTTCCATTGTGTGAACACATTTCTCAGAATATCTTCTTTTGTGATCCACAGTAAAATAAATCGTATACAGGTTTTGAATGACATGATGGTGAATAAATGATGACAGAATTTTTCATTAAATGTCCCTTTAAGAGGTTAGTTCATCCTAATGTAAGTTTTATAATTTATTCACCCTCTTGTTTAAAACCTATATGACTTTTTTCCATGAAACACAAAAGAAGATATTTTGAGAAATGTCTCAATGGTTTTATGTTCATAATGAAAGTCAATGGGGTCTAATGTTGTTTGCTTACCAACATTCTTCAAAATCGTGTGTTCTTCTTTTGTGTTCTGCAGAAGAAAGTCATACAGATTTGGAATGATATGAGGCTGAGTAAATAATATAATCCTTTCTTTTGAACTGTTTCTTTAAGGGTATATTTCTATGTGATTTGACCCTTTATTTACTTTTTATCCTAATTAACTTCAATAAAACCATATTGTACCATATAAAACACAATTCATAAAAATGAGTTTTGCACTCCCGGGTGCATCGCAAGAGTAGGCAGCGCTACAGGTGCCCGAACCAATTCTAAGAAATCTGTCCAGAATTCTTTTCATCATAACTGCATGCCTGGATACACTGGGAAAATTTTCAATCCTTAAGAAATTACTTTCTCCTTGAATTCAAGGTTACTTTCCATGATCGGTGTATTTAAATTTTATGGCCACATATGCTTTAAAGAGAACAAATTCTGAGCATAAGAACGGTTGTTGATTT
Source organism: Triplophysa siluroides (assembly GCA_006030095.1). NCBI lineage: Eukaryota > Metazoa > Chordata > Actinopteri > Cypriniformes > Nemacheilidae > Triplophysa > Triplophysa siluroides. Next base: position 5,378,814 of record VCII01000237.1, read on the forward strand.
CAGCCAGATAAAGCTTTGCATCTCAATAGACTGTTTCCAAATGAGTGCTTTTTGAATGTTTTATTTACTATCGCATCTAAGCATAGTCAGGATTGGGTCACATCTATTGTGGTCATTTGGGAAGCAGCCTGCTGGTGCATTCTGGGAAACAGAGAGGCCCCAAGTTACAAGATGAACCGTTAGCGCCTGTTCGCACTCAGTGTGATTTGAGAGTCATCTGACAAAGGGCTTATTATAAGGGGCCGTATTGTGTAATGGTGACTGCATGGTTGCTAGATTGAAGGGCATGAATCGCAGGTTTACAGCATGCGATGGCACAGTCTAATTGGATGCTGTGACCAGCCCATAACTAATTCTCATAATCCTGGTTTAGGAACTGTGTCACCAGAATAAATGGAGACCATTCCTGCTTTATTTCTACTGTCTGGTCAATATCATTTATTCCACGATGCTTTTAGGTTTTAAATAGCATTCCGAAGTGCAATGTAAGTGATATAAAAAACCGTTCATCACAGATAAACAACCCCTAGACATGTGTGACTCGCTGTCAGACATAAATGTGTCCCTGGGGTTTTGTAGGATCTGCTGTATGTGTTAGGTGAGAGTTGACAGTGAAGTCTATGGAAACAGTGGCAGTACTTTGATCCTGTGGCAGTGTATTAAAACTCCACTCTCAAGACCTGGTCTATGACTGGCTTGCGTAATGGAGTGAGGGGGGATTTCAGGGTGTTACACTTGGCTGTGGGCCCATTGAGAGATGTCTTGATTTTCCCAGCATGCTTGAGATTATCTCTGTTCTTTTACCCACTATAACTGTTTCACAGTATATATGTAATACATTTATATTTAATCAATTAATAATATACTTCAAACATATTCAAACATGGTGAACTCAATGCAAGGGGACCCACGGTGTAAAGATAGAAATAGCTCATTCTAAGGTAATAAAAACATAACACTTCATTTTGTAAGGTCTTTATACACCTCAGAAGACATACGTAGTTATGCATATTGTATTGCATTACTGTCAATAGATCCTCCAAAAAATTGAGACCTTTAATATAATGCATTATATTGACCAGTATAGTCCCATGTATTTTGTTTCATAAGGAATACGGTTTTATTTACATACATTTTCATTTAAAGACAGGTCATAAAATATTTAATCAATATTGTAACATTTATATTTTACAATGTATATTTTAACTTATATTACATTATTATATTTACATATATTTACTTAACAAAAGTTCAGTTAAAACGTACATATTGGTATATAATGGAACTATATAGTCAATATTTTATTCATCATTTTGGAGTCGCTATTTCTTTTTTAATTTTCCTGTGCTAAAAAAATATTAGTAGTTGTTCTCCAATTATTAAAAAGTCTATAAAACGACTGTAAATGTTTAGGTTTTTGTTATAGTTGATCAATAGTTTATTGGTTAACACTTTAGGGAGCTTCATGCTAAAACCGCTTGTAAACGTCAGTTGTCCATACACAGGAGTAGAACTTTGCAGAAATGTTGTTTGCATTTCAACACAAAATCAAACAGGAAATTAACTTTAAATGCAAAGATCAAAAATTACTTATTTATGTCAATGTTCAATTTTTTATCCGTTTGATTGAATATATCACAGGCACGATTCTAGAAGGTCTTGCTCGTGTTTCAAGGTTATACTTACAGGCTCATAAACTTCTGGTGCCTCTGGGATTTTTCCAGCAGTACAGAAAGTCACCTTGAAGCATACATCGTCCTCCTGGACACAGCTGAAACAGGGCACTTGTCTATGTAAGGACATTCCGTTCTTCTAAATACTTTTGAATGCTGAAAAGCTCACCTGACCTTTTTAGTCTTATGTAACCCTGTAATTACAAGTCACTATAAAAGACATAAATGCAGTTATTGTTTAAATCAATTTAAAGTAGTGGACTAGCTTACTTGTATTGTCAGTAATAATGATGTGCAAAAACTCAGTGAGGAAGTTTTTAGTCAAGGACTTTTTGACATAAATAAGTTGCATTATTAGGAACGTAAAATATGTAGTTGGATGTGTTGATTCAAGACTTTCCCTGTCCCTGTGATGCAATGAAAATGTTTGCTTTCCAGTGAGAGAGACCTATAAGAACCATTGTATCCTTTCACTTCCTCACAGGAAAACCAAGACAAAACAAAAAACGAATCATCGTCTATTGTGCCTTGGGGTAATGAAGATGTCATGATGTCTAAAGATAGATAAGAGCAAAATAAAATTCCCACATTAAATCTTTCCAATGCTTCAATAACTTTCGTCTGCAGAACACAAAAGAAGATATTTGAAGAATGTTGGTAAATAAACAACATTGGATGCCATTGACTTCCATTGTATGAACACACACCACTGAGTCATTTCTTGAAATATCTTCCGTATGTTCCACAGAGGAAAAAGTCATATACAAGTTTTGAACAACATGAAACCTTTCCTCCGGGTGGCCGAGTGTGTTCCCTTTAACTATTTTTGTACTTTCTCTGAGTTGTGTCTTTCATTAAGACATTATTCATTATTATACTGAAGCTATGACTAGAATTATAAATGAAACTGCTTTATTTTTCTCTGCACTTCCCCTTTCGCAAATCCATTCATTCATCACGGTGTCTCTAATTTGTGTTTATTGCAGCACTTCTCTGGCATCATGCCATCTCTGTTGGCTAGCAGAGACTGTGCTGCAATGTTAAGCCCTAAATATAAAAGACTGAGTCTGATCCTGGCAAACCAGTTCATTCTAGTAAAAGGAACCGCTAGTCACCTACCCAGTATTTATTGCTAGCTGCCCCATTTAACTGCACTATAAACAAGCAAACAGCGCTGTGGCATCTGCCAATTTAGCGATAACATTTCCCACAGTGCATCACTGATACATTGCATTCTTCTATGACCAATCATGAGAAAAAACTGTGCTCCCTGCATAAACAGATAAGCATTACACTACAACAAGATAATATTTGATATAAAGGTTTTGAGATCAAATCTAATTAATATCCTAGGTTAGATTAACAAAATAATACAAATGCAAACGCTTCTTCTTTAATAATTAAAAAAAAAATGTAAATAAAGAGAAGGTCTGTTTATTCAACATCTATCACTGAGGAACTTGCGATACATCACATCAGTTTCAGTCAGAAGAGATCTGATCAATAGATTCCACTATTTTATTGCAAATGATGGAGAAGAGTCCAGATTCACTTTCCTTTGAACCGAGAAGTATGTTTTGGGTCTGAGAAAGACAAACAAATACTTTCCCCAGCTCAATGTTCATTTATGGACGAAGGGACAAAGACATTACTGTTCTTTAAGAGAACATAGAGGACATGCTTTTTAAAGGGAATTATCACACAGCATAAACAGAATCCCTTAAAGAAATAGTTCAGCTTAAAAATTAAAATTCTGTCATCACTTACTCTTGACATTTTTTACCTCTGTGATTTTCTATCTTCTCCAAAACACAAAAGAAGATATTTTAAAGATCGCGTATCACAGGCAGTTTCTGACAATCTCATATTAATCTTGAGTGCCTATACAGTTGTATTGCATACGTCGTATCTTCGAAGAGTATTTAGTTTGATCAAATTTATAAAAAGAGAAATACAGCTGTACGATTATTTCTGGAAAAACATGTGCTGCTAGAGGTGGGACCAGTGGGGAGAGTGGGATGGAACTACAGCACGAGCAAGCAACACATCATCACATTAATCCCTTCGTGTTTTGTACATTATACACGTACATGCCGATTTGCATAGAAAACACAGACGTATGACTTAGTTTGACTTACCCTTAGTTCATGTCCGGCATCTTTTAGCACTGGGACTGCGCCATCTTTCAGTTTCAAACGATCACCAAATCCAGCGTTATATCCACCATTTATATAACATCCATCACTAAAATGCCGTGAACAAACAGACACACCTGAACTTCACTATCGCAAGAGTAACAAGCCGCAGCGCAGCCCCTCTTGACGCATCACAGATAATCTTGATGGTAAGCGGGTCTCCCTCATCGGTTGGCTCGTGTGCGGGCTCTTTCTTTCGCCTTGCCATGCTCTTCTGGGAGAATCGCCATATTTCTGAAAGTTTTTATAATTCTGGATCCCTGTGTTGTCAAAGGGATCCAGAATTATAAAAAACGTTCAGAAACAAGTTAGAGTGCTGGGGGAGTGTATCAAGTACAGAAATACTACGTCATACGTCCAACTCGTTTTTTAACAAGTTGACCATGTTAAGCATGAGAAGCCAGAAGCCTGCACGTTTAACAGAGTAAAGAAGTCAGAATGCATGACATAGCATGATAACCGATCTTTAAAAAATGTTGGTAACCAAAACCCGTTGTTCCACCATTGACTTCTACACAGAACCAGTGCAAGTCAAAGGGGACCAATGGTTTTCTGTCACCGACATTTTTCAAAATATCTTCTTTTGTGTTCTGCAGAAGAAAGGAAGTCATACAGGTTTGAAATGACAATAGGGTGTGTAAGTCATGACAAAATTTTCATTTTGAAGGTGAACTATTCCTTTAAGGTCTATTTATATGGGCCAGAGGTTATGTGACATTGACCTGATGCTCTGCTTTATTTTCTTCTTTTCCACCTCTCGCAATTTTGCTAAATGATTATAGAACATTCATATTTAATAAATATGTAGGCTACTGGATGCTAGTGGGTCAAGACTAGGCTTGTCTCCTTTTATGGTGCCAAAGTCATATTTCATACACAAAAGCAAATTTAGTAAGCAAAGCAAATAAACTCTTATTAAGTTAATAATAGATGAAACACCTGTGACAGTGATAATGAACTGTCTCAATGGAGCACTTAAACCATACACCAACATTTATTTGATGTAATAATCCACGAATCCACTATGAAGTTTGGGATGTTAATGTAAAGGCAAACTTTGAGTGTACTTAAGCTATCCATGGCTTTTATAATATAATCCCTATTCAGTGACAGTCTATTCTCTAGACATCCCTTTTTCAGTCACAATAAAGTCATAGACTCCTCAGAGGCCTACATGTTGCCATGTGCTCCGACAACTAAGACGCACCAAGAGTCAGGGCGCCCCCTTTCTGCAGACATAAGGTCAAACTTTTTTGATGATTTTCATCTGATACCATAGGCAGAATGTCTCCATACCTTTTATGAGTCTCGCATGCATGTATCCGCTAAAGAAACGTAAGTATATATTTCATTTGACTCTCTAAGCCTCTCCAGGAATTTGGAAGTTTTTCTGCTTTTCCGTCTGTGTAAGCACTTGTGTATGTCGGTTGTTATAGAGTGTGACTTTATCAGTTCAGCAGGTCGAAAGTGTGCAGGGAGTAAATGGGTCTTCTCAATGGAAGGAATGTATCAGTGATAAGGACGGATGCCTTGTGGACAAACTAGTAATAAGCTTTCACAGAGGAGTAGGTGATGAGTCATTTTGGTCGCCTAGCAACCCTCCACAGGGGTGTGGGTTATTCAGTCATCTCTGTCAGACGGTGTTCCAGTATACCTAGATGGAAAGTGAGTGGGGGGTTAAGACACCTCACACGATTTATTAAGAAGTATTTCTAGCTTCACCCTTAAATTAATGTAGTCACACAGGCTCAGAGGTATACGTTGATCTTCATTAGGTGTTCGTGGACGGGTTTATAATCAAGAATAGGAACATATAATAAATGATTTTTATGCCTTTTGACCATTCTAATATTATTGCATTTTTTGTATTTAATATTTTGGTTACACTTTATTTTACAGTGCCCACGTTACAGTGTAATAATAGATTTAAGTACTGAGTAATAACAATTAACTACATGTACATACTACAGGGTTAGGGTTTGGTTCAGGGTTAGTTACATGTAATTATGCATAATTTATAGTAAATACATGTATGTGTAAGTGTAACCAATATTTTAAATGTATTACGATTTCTTACCATTTTGTCAGACATTTTATGTTATTAATAATTCGTGAACTAATCTATTCATTAAATGAATAGTTTTATAGGCCAACGTTTTTATTTATATAACGTTAACGCCTTCCTAGCCACAATGCACTTTACAGAATATAGATAGTCTACAGAAGACATCAAATAATAGGAAACATAACGAACAGTAAACATGACACAAAATATCCTTGGACTAAGATCGACCTGTGATTTATTTTAGCATATTTAATAATTACGGCCCATGTATATTTACTTTGACAAATGAATGTCTAACTCTAGCAGAATAACATTATCCTTTGGGTAAAGAGCGCCCTCTGCTGTAACGCCTTACACACGAGGCCTGCTCATCGACGTTTCCGCCATTTCAATCGCAACATCCGGTTGTGCAGCAGCCATTTTGTCTGTTCATGCAAGTCCACCCCACACGGTCAGAACTGACGTTCCCCCTTGGAAAACATTTCAGAAATATCACACGCGATACTTTCCTGTGTCATCCATGGAAGTTGAAACGGGCTGAAAAAATACCCGACTGAATACTGTGCTCGAGAATATCACTCATTTTCCGATGTGTCTTATTTTTGTCGAGTAAGTGTCATTAATCGGGGACATGTCGAACGAGGAGAGCTATCTAGCTATCCAGCGCTATTTGACTGATGAACGGGAGCCGTACGCACCTGGCACGCACGGCAACACCAAGAGGAAGATCCGCAAAGCTGCCGCCTGTTACATAGTGCGCAACGGGATTCTTTATTATCAGAGGCGACAGAAAGGCCTGGATGAATTCTCGGAGTTGGAGGTGGTGCTGCAGGCCGTTCGGCGGAAGGAACTCATCACGGAGGCGCACATTACGTCCGGAGGGGAACACTTGAACCAGCAGCAGACGTGGGAGATCATTTCTCAGAAATACTGGTGGAGAGGTACACTAATATAAATAGCAGTGTTTCTGACTGTGACTAAAGCACGTGATGCTCTTATTGTAAAAAGTTGTGACAGGTGTCATCTCCTTAATATTTCCTGTAAATATTTCCTGCCTGTCTGTCATAGCAACTGACATATAGGCGATCAACCGGTTAATGTGTGACTTTGACAGCTGACTTTAAATATTGAAATAGTAATGGGCAGAAGATCGAGAAAGAAAGTGAAGGATCTTAATTCTAGACACACAGAAATAATAATTCCATGAGAAAAATGCACACTACCGTTATTTTGCGGTCACTTGTTAACGTCTTATTCCAAGTTTTACAAAAAAAGTTATAAAACAATGCAATTTTTACTTTGAGATTGTGTTGTGACAAAATTGAATAGTTGAATGAATATTTAAGGACCTTTAGTCACTCTTTACCTAGTATTTCTAAAAAATATTATTTTGTCATTTTATCAACCTTAGTTCCTGAGGCAGAATTAAAATAGTTTAATCTGATCTAGGTGCATATTGACTACTTTTTGTTAAAGTCGTCAATTTCAAAAACACTTTAAAAAAAATCCTTCTGTGATGAAAGAAACTAAGAGGCCTATGTTTTCCCCAATTTATTTTTGTGGACAAAGCTAATGTTAGACATATTCCCTCAGATCAAAATATCAAGAGAAACATTTCACTCAAGCTGTCCTAAACTTTTAAACTGGATTGTTCTTCATTTCTACAAAACAGGTATTCTAAAGCAAGTAAAGGATTGTATACGGGAGTGCGGTCATTGCCAAAGCAAACAAGAGAGGGTACGAGGGAGTCCTGAGGATGCCACGAAACAAGCACCAATCAGACGAAAGACTGCAGCCCAGGTCAGTGAGGAAGAAGACGACGACGCACATTATGAATTGGATGAGGAACAGCCCGCTGTTGTCGATAAACACGAACTGGTGATTGTGAGTACATTATGCCCACATTTGTGCCATTGTATAAAAGTATGTCCTTTGAACTTTGCTCTGGTTTAATTGGTTTATAAAGTTCATGATAATGTATGTTTCTTATAGGTGGACAGTAGTGGTGTTGTCAAGCAGTTCTTACCTAAGCATGGGCAGACCATGCTGGACAAGCTAAACCAGCAGCGACTCAAGAATGAGTTTTGCGATATCACTCTGCTCATCGAGGGCGAGGAACATCGCGCACATAAAGCTGTATTGGCGTCCTGCAGTGAATACTTCTACGAACTCTTTGTGGAGAAGGGTGCGGTGACCAGTCATGAAGCTGTGGTCGACCTCTCGGGTAAGATGACTGCAGTTATTTTCTTGAATCTTGAATGATGAGGTTGCCTTCGTTCTCATGCGATTCCCATTTTTACCCACAAGGCTTCAGCAAAGCCAGCTTTTTGCCGTTGCTGGATTTCGCCTACACCTCCAATCTGACCTTCAACTTTTGCGTGATGGCGGATGTGGCCACGCTGGCACGGCACTTACTGATGGCCGAGGTGCTTCAGATCTGCGAGACTGTACATAAGAAAGTGGAGGAGCAGAAGCTGATGGTCTACCAGAGAGGAGACATTCACACCGTGGTGGCCAACCAACCTGTCCCCCCTGAGCCAATCCCATCCATTAAATCTGAAACTTACGTGGTGACTATGCAGAGTGATGGCCAAGTTGTTGCCCACACGGGGCATCCCGAGGTAGGACAGTCCTTGGCTGTAATAACCCGTGAAGATGGGACTGCCGAATCCCTCGCGTTGCTCGCTGGTGCGACTGTAGATGGACAGACAATGACCGTTGTTACTCATAGCGGACAGGCTGGATCAGCCGAGTCTCTTGCTATGGTGGCCCACAGTGGCGAGGCGATCGAGGGCGAGACCATGACTTTGGTGACTCACTCTGGGCAGGCGGGCTCAGGTGAGTCTCTGGCTGTAGTGCAAGCCTGTTGGTCTGTAGAGGAGCCACAAGTTGGTGACACTCCTGTAGCAGAGAGCATGCAGCCGGGAACCTATCTTATTACTGTGGATCCTGGCAAAGCTGATGCTTCTGAAGTTGTGCATTTAGCTGCTGCGGCACCACCTGCTGTGCAGGCTGAGCCCACACAGCCGCCCGAGCCAGCGGCACCGCTCCCACAGGAAGCTCCGGCACCAGTCAAACGAAGGCCAGGAAGACCACCTAAAGTGAAGCAGCCGGAGCCTCCTCCCCCTCCAGTGGAGGACCCTTCGGAGATGGAGGGCATTGAAGATGCATCTGCTGCTGATGAAGAGAAAAAGGAAATGGAAAGCATAGATCCTAACAAGAGATACTTGAGAAAACGATCTATGAAGGAAGGAAGCTATGTTCGTCTTCATATGGGTCTTGAGAATGAGGAGGAAGAGAATAGCTCTTTGCCCCCTATGAAGGTATGTAGGACATACATCCATCACAATAGTCCATATGTCTGTTACTTTTTTAATGTAAAGTATTAGCATAAATAAAAACACAAGCCACTTGGTCAAATTGTCTCACTGGAATCTCACTGACCCCAGATACCTCAAAAACTGGCCAGGAGAGGTCGTGTGGTTCAGACTATGAGGAAGATTTCCGGTAAGTAGGCATGTGATGATATTGTGTTATTTCATATCCTACTAAACGATGGAACGTTTATTGTGATATACAGTATTATTGTGTTATTTTTATACAAAAACTGGTTGAAAAACTGTTTTGTCCTCTTAAAGGTACAGTTTGTAACAATTTTGCACTAAAATATCCAAAAACCACCAGGCCAATGTTGTATATTTTGTTCAGCTGAGTACCTCGCCCTCTAGCTGCGTTTTTTTCACAAACTGTTGCTTTAATAACAAATGTTACAACTTTTTTGCCAACAACAACAATACCCTTAAAGGGAACCCCTGACCAAGAATGAAAATTCTGCCATTAATTACTCACCCTCAATAGTTTAACATCCCTAGGACCTCCGTTTTCCCCCAGAACTCATATTAAGGAAGTTTGGAATTTTCTGACTCCTCCATGGATGGCAACGCAACCAAAGCGTGCGTTCCTGAAAGTAATTAATGGCAGAATTTTCATTTTTGGGGGGGACGTTCCCTTTAATTATTCAAGTATAAAGTTTTATTTAAAACAATTTAATTTATTATAAATATTAATTTAATCAGCATTTATAGATGTATAATGGCCATTTCAGTCCAGTACCTGTTGAATTTCAACAAAATCAAACCCAATAGCAATGTAAGAGACTGAATGCATGACAAAATCTTTTTTCTTTTATCACATTAAAAAATATTATTTTTAACTTTTCCTAAATACATGTACAAATTACTTTTGTAATGCTTAAAAGTGAATAAATATGATGGGAGAGATATTGTTAGTGGTTCGCAGAATGAAACAAAAATTATGATTTTACCTAAACCTGTATCTATAAATACCTAAAAAGTAAATTCAGAAAAGCTGAAAATATTTTTTATTTACATTTGGAATACATTTTTGTCTGGGTGGGGATGCTTTAGTCTAGATAAAAATGTATAATATGTTTTACTATAACATGGCTCAATGATAAGGGCTGCCCGATGCCCCGGGGCCAGCAGGGGAGACCCTCGGGCCAGCTGACAGAACTGTCACTTGCCCGATCGGGCCACAGCTGTATCATCACAAAAGTTTATAATTTGCACTTTTAAAGCCCTGCCTGTTTAAATATCTCAAACAGCCTGTAAGAACCTAATCAACTTCTAATATGTACACGACCGTGAAAGCCGCATCTTGGACAATCTGTAAAATACTGAATTAAGTTCTCTTTCACATCTTACTCTTAAACAGATATATCTACACAAAATAATGCCCATATTATGCCATAATTACTGTGTTATTTTGCTTTATTGCATTTATTTGTGCTATTGCACGACTTTGATTACTTGTTCTTATTTTAACACTTACTGATGAGTTCTCTACAACCATATTTGAAATTTCTGTGAGTAAGGCTTATATTTTTAATTGTAACATAACCGTATTTATTTTGAATTCTTTTATTGTGGTTTAGTCACTCAAAGCCCTATTTTCATTCTAACCCTCTCACAAAGTTTACACATGGTGTTAAAATTTTGAAAAGGCTGATGACAAGTTTGATGAACATAAGCTAATGTGCGCTCTTGAAATCTAAACAATTAAGATCATAAGAAATATTCACCGTTTTTTTTAACTGTGCACAATATTGAGCCTTTTTCATTATTGTGATGTATTGTATTATTAAATACATGTCTTCATTTCTACAGATGAGTTTTCAGAAACAAACCTTGAGTCTGCTTCCCGATACTGCAACTGCAGCAGAGGAGTCCGAGTCTGTTACAGTCCAGTCTGAAGCCGAAGAGGAAGGGACACTGGTGGGAGACCCAGTAGGAACTGTGGAGGGAGAACACGTGTGCAATGAATGTGGCATGGTGTTCCAGAGACGTTACGCTCTCATCATGCATGCTCTTAAACACGAGAAGACTCGCAGCTTCAAATGCAGCGTATGTATTCTGCTTATATTCTGCCTTGACTTTTTGCTTTTCTGTCAGGTTGGAGGTTGTTATCAGAAAAGTCACACCTGACCATCTTTTTAACCTTTTAGATCTGCAATAAAGAGTTCCAGTATGCAGCCTCGCTCCGGGCGCATTTGGCCCGTCACAAGCATCAGAAGACCCAGAGAGGCAGCGTGACGCGATCCACGGTGGCGGAAAATTCTCAAGAGTCAGAAGACTCGGCGAAGTACCGCACTAAGAGGGAGTTCGTGTGTGACATCTGTGGCAAGACGCTGCCCAAGCTGTACTCTCTACGAATTCATATGCTGCACCACACAGGGGTGAGGCCGCACGGCTGTAAGGTTTGCGGAAAGAGCTTTGCCACCAAGCACAGCCTGAAAATGCACCGGGCGCTCCACGACTCGCTCAAGAGATTCCACTGCAACCTCTGCGAAAAGTCTTTTGTCACCAAGAGAAGCCTGGAGGAGCATACAAGCATTCATACAGGTACGCACATACCAAGTCATTTGTTTGATGCATCACATTGTTCAGTATTAACCATGAATCACATTTTTGGGGGAGCACTTGCTCTCCTAGTATTAACAAACTCACCCTGTGTTAGCGAATGGCTTAGTAACAGCAGTTGTTTGACAGGTGAATCTAAGTACTTATGCACAACCTGTGGAGCGTCCTTTCACCGTGCATCCGGACTGAGCAAACACCTAAAAAAACATCTACCCAAACCTGAGGTGCGGTCGTTCCAATGTACTCAGTAAGTCCTTAACAGCCCAACACACACGCACACTTCAGTGCCTACGTTAAATCACCTTCCCACATATCTGACACCTTTTATTTATTTCTCATAGATGTGATAAGAGCTTCTTTGAAGCAAAAGACCTGCAACAGCACATGAATAAGCACTTAGGCCTGAAGCCCTTCCAGTGCCAGGTCTGTGGGAAATGCTACAGTTGGAAGAAAGACTGGTACTCCCATGTCAAATCGCACACTGTTGCAGAGCCTTTCAGGTAAGAAAAAGAGCAATGCCACTCTTGACACCACAGAGCAACTTATTTGTTCATTTTTTAAGGATTTACAACGTTATTGTCATGCATGTATAGACGTTTTCAGCGGCAATAACATAAACATAGGTAATGTGGCCCAAACCTAACTTCTGGTAAGCTTCCTTTAATTTAATGCAACCAGTATGCAATAAAATATCAATCTTAATTAATATTGACAATATAAATAAAATGTAAAGTAAATTTATATTACGAGCCAGCCACTAGCCAGACCGATAACCAAACACAAACCGGAAGTTAACTTCGGGCCATGTGCGTGCGTCCGATGAAACTGTCTGTACATAAATGGAGATGTGATGAAAATGACGTTGTGGTGTTAATATGCAAATACACTTTTTTCTCTTGCTATACATTTAATCACTTCTTATAAAAAAAGTAAAAAACTCAGTAAATAACATTGTACAGTCTAAACGTGCTCAGTTTAGGTAACATCCAGTTACACGATACCTGATGCTTTGTAGGCAAACTCCATGGCATGTGTTTTGTCTTTGGCAGGTGTAATGTGTGTGGGAAGGAGTTCTTTGAGAAGGCCCTGTTCAGACGCCATGTGAAAAAGGCCACTCATGGAAAGAAGGGCCGAGTGAAGCAGAACTTGGAGAGAGAGTGCGAACACTGTGGGAGGAAGTTCACTCAGCTCCGAGAATACCGCCGCCATATGAACAATCACCAGGGTGAGTGGATAGAGCTGCATAAACGCATGTTTTAAGTAAGGGATAAAGTTACAGGCACCCGGTTGTTATCGCAGAAAGAAGCCCCTTCAGTGTGATACAAGAACCTCCGCTTCGCGTCGGGTCCTGATCACACTGTCGGGGCTTCTTTTGCGATAACAGCTGGCTGCTTGTACATTATGCCGCTTATTACACGTCTACTTGCCACATGAGAAATAAACTGGAAATTAAATGTGCATTTGAAATATTTTATTAGCTCATTTTTACCGAATGCAGACCTTCCGCGAGGAAAAGCCGTTAAGTTTCGGTTTTAAAGTAAGAAACGACGTTCAAACTTCACGAACAGGCAAATTGGTTTAATCATTCGTAAATATAATATCATATATGTTATTAAAAGACATATTTATTATTATTTTTTGTGTAATATTAAACTGCCCCTCTCAAAATGATTTGCAGTATCCGTGTTGCAAGGTGTTATTAGTTTTGAGCGTTGTTATTTGAGAAGAACAACCCTTGGAATGTTGCGACTGGCCAATCAGAATCAAGCATTCAAATGAGCCGTGTAATAAAGAATGATAATGAGAATGGAAGAAGTTTTTGTTTAGAAATACCTGTGGTATTTTTTCATGTTGCTGTAGGTGGCACTGCAGGTCTCCGTATGAACCGACTAAACAGGAAATGACAGAAATGAATCACTAGTTGAATCTAATCATTTTCCTGTTGACATATTATAATCAAACACCCTACATATGCTTGTTTTGTGTCAGTCTTATACGGAACTGAGATTTTATTTTATAAATCCCTTTATATAACCTGAAGTCGTGTTTCACTGTTGTTCTTTTCAGGAGTGAAACCCTTCGAGTGTCTAACCTGTGGTGTGGCATGGGCAGATGCCCGTTCACTAAAGAGGCACGTTCGAACCCACACGGGCGAGCGCCCTTACGTGTGCCCATTGTGTCAGGAGGCTCACATAGACGCCCGGTCACTGCGAAAGCACATAAGCAAGTTCCACGGAGACCAGTTGCCCGGCAAGATCATGCTGGAGAAGGACACACTGCAGTTCCATAACCAAGGCACGCAGGTAGAACACGCCGTCAGCATCCTCGGTTCCGATCTGCCTCCTGAACTCCAACCTCCACAGCCTCCCACCACAGAGGAGATAGAGACTGTGCTCATCACCGAAGAAACTGTGGAGGCTGTGCAGGCTGTTAGCGAAGGCGCTGTAACAACTTTATCAGATCAGAGCATTATGCAAGTAGTGAACTACGTTCTAGCGCAGCAAGCTGTTGTCAAGGTGGAAGATTCCACTGAAATCATCCAAACCATGGAAGTGGAGGTTGCCCATGTGGCTGAAGTGGAGTGAGACGGTAGTACTCTGATATGATCGGATTGAGGTTTTGTGAATTGGCTTCCAAGCTTCTGTTGGGAAGTGCATCATGGACCCGACGGTAAAAGATGACTGAACGTCTTATTCTTTTCTGAAATGATGTAAAAAAAGTTATTTTTGTTGTAAATGTAAATTAAAGTTCACTGGAGGACTCTTTACTGAGTGTATGGGCATGATGTTGATGCTTGATTTGTATCATAATAAAGCGTGTACAGGTTTGCATAAACATAGGAACAAGGTTTAATAATGTTATAATACAGTCATAAGCATACAACAAACAGTGTGAATTCTATTGTGTACATGAAGCTTTTTGCAACCCGTTCACATTTTCTATGCATTAGGCTGAGTGTGATGGGTTTTTCTTTTTCATCCTTCGCAAGCTGACATAAAGGCTCTTACCTTTAAGTCCGTGGTATAATATGGTACCTCTCAATCCCAGCTGAGTACTATGTATAGCAGCAGAAATGTCAACCAAATAAAAAAGCTCATTGTCTGCAGGGATGCACCATGTGCTATATTGTCTGTTTTTCGTTGTGTCTGTTAAAAGTGTGAAAATATGTGAAGCCAACACTGCCAACAAGACACTGTGAAAGTCAGTTTACAAGTTTTTTTAAAGCGTGATTATGATGGTTTTAATATAGTAACAGTAGCTGGTGAAAATATTGTAGATCTAAATCCATTTATATTTATTACATCTATGGCTGTTTTTGGGACAGTAGATTTAAAATGTGCCTTTTCATTGAAACCAGTGCGTTTGGTCTACAGTAGACTTGTATAATTTCTTCTAGAGTAAGCATAGTAACAACAATTCAAATACTTTTACCAATTTCTCACTGTAGTAACCATAGCTTAACCATTGTAGTAAACTATGGTAATCAATCCATCAAAAAATAGCTACTGGGCTATTCCAGCGTTATGGATGTGACATTTTAAGTCAAAACTTTTAAGTATAAATACTCAGAATGTGTTTATTACCAATATATTGAATCATCTGTTTATACACTGCCCAAAAAATATCACCATCTGGATTTAACTAAGCAAATAGGTTAGAACCTCCTATTGGATTGGAGGTCTAGGTTCAGCAACGTTATGTGCCCAAAGAATGACATTAGCTGACTACCTGAATGACCAGGTTATTCTATTAATGAGTTTTTTTCTTTCCTGATGGCACGGGCATATTCCAAGATGACAATGCCAGGATTCATCGGGCTTAAATTGTGAAAAAGTGTTTCAGGGAGCATGAAACATCATTTTCACTTGTGGATTGGCCACCACAGAGGACAGACCTTAACCCCATTGAGAATCTTTGGGATGTGCTGGAGAAGACTTTGTGCAGCGGTCTGACTCTCCCATCATCCATACAAGATCTTGGTGACAAATTTATGGAAATCTGGACGGGAAAAATCGGACATTCTGGACTTTTCAGAAGCTTATCGAAACGATGCCACAGCAAATGCATGCCGTAACCAAAACTAAAGGGGTCCAACTAAATATTTTGGTCGGGCAGTGTATTTTGATAGTGTCCACACATCAGTGAAAAAGAGCACACACTTTTTTGAGAAGCACAATACTTTGTAGGATTTCTTTGAATTAAAATGTACAAACCAAAAGCAATTATACACAACAAATGCGGACGGGGATGGCTCTTCATTGACCAAACAATAATATTTTTTCAATGGGCCCATTTATGAGGAATACAGACGATTATGGATGTGACGATTCCGTTATGGGTGTAGTTTACCATAGCTTACCTGACTATGGAAAACTATGCTTTAGAAACTATGAGACTTCACATGGGTATTTAAACCACCAACTACTGACATCTGACCTATCACTATGGTGGAAACCTTGATTTTTTTCATCTTTAGGTTGACATTTATTCTACACTTCTTTGCCCCAATAAAACCAGATGTAATTTTTATAAGGCATACAAGAACTATCCTAGTGTATATTCTTAAGAGGCTTGACAGCCTAGTGCAAACTGTTAATTTAGTTTTACTTCAACTCGTGTATCTATGAGCCATAATATTGAGAAACCCAAATCGATATGACCTCAAATCAATATTTATGCACCTTCTTATCCTGAAATCATGTAAATATCAAAGTACACCTTGTAGATGTGTATACAGACATCACTACAAATGTGCACAAACTTCCTCAGATTATGTTCATATCTGATGTGAGCTCGGTTGGTCCAGTGGATGCGCGCGCTGATGTTGCTCACCGCGCGTGAGGTGCGGCGCTTGAACGCGGCTTCAGAGGAGCCTCGCAGAATCCTCATCTCTCTCTCCATGGCGAGAAAGACCTTGGCTTGGTAAAGGACACTGGTGGCTTTAATGTACAGTAAATGTGTTTTTGCATCATCTAAACTGCCGTCGTTGTGCACTAATTCTGTATTTTTGCTAGGTTAGTGTTGTGAAATGTGGTGTTTCGATCATGGCACGGGGTCTGATACCGTGGATCTGGCTGAAGAGACCCGTCTATATCCAGGTAAGACGCGTTATAAACGCTATGCCACTTGTTCGCGGATCGCTATAACACATACGGCGATTCGTCTGCGCGCATCTGTGTACTTTGAATAATCTGTGCAATAATTCCGAGTTAACGAGGCAGGGACGCGGTTATCCCGTTTGGACTCTGAAGTTTCTGAAGGCTTCGTTTCTTCCTAAAGCTTCACTTCATTGTTGAGTGAATGCACCGCGTTTTACTTACACAATTCTCTTCAACCACCTTTTGTATGTGATATTTATGAGTGAATACATTACATTTATCCATTATTTGTTTTCTCGTGCTTTTTGATGCGATGGATAACATCGATGTTGCTGCTTTTTAATCCATCGTCTGGTCGGTCGTTGCTGTAGCAACCGCGCTGCTATATAACATTTTTATAGCTCTGCTGAAAACATTTCTCTTACTTGTCAGAAATGTAGTCGAATACAATATATAACCCATGAATTCCCAAACTCATCGGGGCGCTGTGTTCGTGTGCGTCAAAGATTGACGACCTCATTTTACACCTCTATTAATACTGAGTAACGTCAATACACGCGCACACTCGATGTATTCGTCGCAAGAAACTAAACCTTGATGTATGTTACAGTGACAGTGGCATGCAGGCTCATGTAAAGTTTTGCTTCTGATCTGTCATTTGATAAAACAAATATAAATAAGACTTTTCACTGATGATGTAAGTGGATTTAGCTGTTCCTACAGGGTCTATGTGTCTTTTGGATGTGACCATTTACTGGAATAACATCATTTTTCTACTATTGACACGAAAAATTAAAGTTGGACAAAGTTGGACTGTCATAGCTCGCCACTTTATCTGGGTGAGCAATATATGGCTCTTTGACTTTTTTACCATTAACTATAACATTATTCCTTACCATTATACCTACACATCATAAAGCATTTATCCATAATTTTGGGCGAGTATAGGTTCCCATGGAACATGCATACTGTGGCGAAATATTTACATTTTGTCATTTTGGCAGACGCTTTTAATATTATAATATTAAATATTACCCAACTGTTACTGAAAAAAATGTGTACCTTGAATCCACCACATTTTGACTGCAAAATGTCATTCATTTTTGTTTCCTGGAAACATTTTATTTGATATTTATTTTGTCCTTTTCCTTTCTATGCTAAGTGCGACACAAACACATCACAGCCTCAATTTCAGTAAATATAAACCGATCAGATCACTACAAAGTTAGTATGAGTCATTTTTCCCTTAAATTCTTTGATTCTAAATATAACCAGCAATGAATAATACAGTTTCAGGGTGAATGCAGTGAATGTTGTGTAAAGATCTTCCATCTCAGTCTTGTGCTGTAATTAGAAGCAAAACAAGTGCTGAAGGGTAATCCTAATATGCGTTGTTTTGCACATCTAAACTGAAGAGATGGTTTGAGGGATGAGCTGTGCTGACTAGAGAGCCCTCCTTTAAGCATTTGTTTATTTTCTAAGGAACGTAATCCTGCATGCCTTCAGTGCTCTCCCCACACCCAGAGTTTGGCTCAATGTGAGGTGTTTGCTTGCTTCAGTATGAGAGTGCAAGAGAGACATTGAGAGCGGAAGTGAACGTGAATGTTAGTTGTTTATGCAGTCTTCTGTTACCAGAATGAATCTCAGAGGCAGATATGAACTGCTTCGCACTGGTCTTCTTTTTTGTTGAAAAAGGGAATACTGCTTTAAATGGTGCCCGGGGAATGTAAATACGGCTTCACTTGTTTTCTGAAATTGCCTTAAAATTTGATTACATTTTAAATATTGTTCATATTTCTCTGTGCTAATCCCTGATGCTCCCTGTGCAGATTTCATTTTGGAAGAAAATATAGACACATTATATTATAGATCTGTGTTTGCCCAGAGGATCTGCTTTGGTTGTCTGACCTTTGGAACTACTGTGGACAAACTAAAAACAATCCTTTATTGGATTTAAATAAGGCATTTTGTTTAGTGGTCATGCGCTCAGGGATTTATTATTAAACAACAGCTTTGCGCTCTGCAGCATATGGTATTGTGTTTGCTTTATAAAAAGCATGAGATTACTGCGGCTTGATGTTTTAGGACACAGTACCACTTGTTCATGAGGTGATGCTTCTCATAATATATGAAATTCTTGTCAGTTAGAGGCATGATTTACCAAAACTGTGGTCTGTTTTAGATCCAGCCCTTCAGAAATGCATACGTGATAACCAGACAAATGTAAAAAAAAACAAGAGAAGATGGCATTGCTGTTCATGGGTATTATCATTAAATAAAATAAATAAAAATTTAGACCTATATGCATATACATACATTCATACATACATACTAGGATGCACAATAAATTATCGGCCATATCGGTATCGGCCGATAAATGGTCTTTATAATGTTATCGGTTCCGGCTGATAATAAAAATTTACGCCGATATATTATAGCCGATAAATTATTAATAATTTCCTTTTGTTGAACCACTTCAGCTGCACGCTGCTCACAGTTAAAATCCATTACAGTTCTGTCTTTCTGTCATGATCATTCACATACTGCTATTAGCAAAACATTGTTGATGTAGTAGATATTTATGAATATGTAAATTATAGGACTAAAAGCATATGGTTTAAAATCGACTGCTGTCTGAATGCTTTCTGTCTTGAGACTAGACTTGTGGCTATTGAGAACCAATTTCTGGGTTGCTATGGGAGAACATCTAAAATGTATTAAATAAACAATATACCAGAAATGTTTAAAAGTTAAAGAATCTTGAATTAGTGTAAAGTAGGCTTGTTAAGGGGAAAAAATAATTTTCACTCTCAGAATATGTTATTTTAATATTTAGGTACTGTATATCGGACAATACTATATATCGGTTATCGGCTTCCAATGTTCAAGAATTATCAGTTCTCATTATCGGCCACAATGTACAAATCGGTGCATCCCTAATACAAACTGTATGTTGTTTTCAAAAAAGTGTGAGTTGAGGACTGAAACAGTCAAAACCACAATGCCACAAGGAAAGGAGACCATTCAATAGAGAAGACTCCACAGGGAACCATCAGAAAACAATTCCAGACAGACTATCAGATATCAAAAGACAATAGGAAAACATGCAATCCAAAACAAATAGACACAGCTAACCCGATGCAGCCATATTGTTGTTTCATGGGCTTCCGTCCCACAGCATGCTTTATTTCTTCACTCATTTCCCATCCTAGTTAGATTGAATAACACTGATCATCAAGTGTATCACAAGTATCAAAATGTGTTGAATTTTAGGTCATACATTGCAATGAGGGTGAAGCTGTTCTATCAAGCCACCCAGAGAAAAGCAGAATATTTTTTATGTGACTGACTCACTGTGACCTAAAATCCATACAGAGCACTTCTAGCCTAAAGACTTCAGCTGTTTTGAATAAAACCACAGGATAGCACAGTGTGTCACGGGCAATGGAACGTTATATCTAGTTATCACACGGCTCATTGGAATGCTTGATTCTGATTGACCAGTCGCGACACTTGCAGGTTCCTTATTCCCAGATAACAACCTCTCAAAGCTAATAACACTCGGTTATCCGGATGCAGCAAATCATTTTGACAGGTTTTTTTTGACAAATTAAATATAAATATGTATTTTAATAACATATATTACATTATATTTACAAATGATTAAACCAAATTGCCTGTTCGTGACATTTGAAAGTCATTTCTTACCTAAAAACCGAAAGGAAATGGCTTTTTCTCAGGTCTGCATTCGGTGATAATGAGAAAATAGTTTCAAATTCACATTGTAATAAGCGGGATAATGTACAAGCAGCCTCCGCTTTGCTTCAGGTCCTGATCACACTGTCGGGGCTTATTTCTGCCATAACAACCGGCTGCCTGTACATTATCCCTGACATATCAATTTGGTTGAACAAGATCTAAGCTCTTTAAGTGCCTCTAGTCTTTAAATGCATCAGAAACAAAAACTCAAAATTCTTGTGAACACCTTTAGCCCTCTGCTGGTTTATGTTTTAGAGTTTGTTTTAAGTTTAGGTATACCTTCTCTCTCTTTAAGGGACAGTTCACCCCCAAAATCTAAATTCTTTCATCATTTACTCACACTCATGTCATTCAAAATTTGTATGAATTTCTTTATTCTGCAGAAGATATTTTGAAGAAACTTGTTGGTAACCAAACAACATTAGACCCCGTTGACTTCCATTGTACGGACAACGCTGAGACATTTCTCAAAATATCTTATTTTATGTGTTCCTTACATGACTCACATGCGTTTGAATGACATGATGGTGAATACATTTTGGGGTGAACTATGCCTTTAAATAGAAAACGTGTACCTTATTTCAGCCATATTTCAGCGTCATCTAGGGTTTTGGTATGAGCAGACGACCATTCTTCTCCATTTTGTCCCTGTGAGGATAAAAAACCAGGTCTCCTATTTACAATGAGTGTCAGGCTGGCGCACTTAGCTTCCAGTGCTGCCCAGAGGAACTGTGTCACATTCAATGAGGTTATATGGTGGGACAAATTTAAATATAAAAAAAGATATATTACGAGGACAGCGAGACGACAGTTAGAGCGTATACGATTAGTTCATTTATTCTATTTTGAATCAAACCATTATTTCAGAGTTGAGCTAAATAGACTTCCCCCTGAAACCAAACCTGTAACTAAATCATTGTCTCTTTATAAATCTTTTGCGTACATTTTTAATAGGATAGAATTTAATTAGCCAGGACTGACAAAAGATCCAAAGCACTATGTGGAAAAAACAACAAACATTTGTGACGCAAGTCTTTCCACCTCATAAAAGAGCAGCTGCTTTAAAATGACAGCTTGCGATATAGCGAGCTCGGGGAGGGTGAGATTTAACTTTCAGTGAATTGCAGTGAGCTCCTGCAGAGACTAAAAAGCCTTGCGCTACATGACAGCATGAAGACATCTAGGTTATTTGTCACTGTTATCAAAGATGAAGCTGATCATCTTCTAGATTAGTCTCGCATAGTCATATCTGTGTTTTGTTGGAATGCTCTGTCATGAGCTGCAGTTTTTAGGTTGATGTAAACATTTCGGACTGTTGCAGTGTTGACTTAGTGTGTAGATAGACGCGTCCCATGAGGCAGCAGGAGTGGGAGAAGCAGAATTGAGCGTCTGATTGCTGGTTGTTCTCACAGAGATGAGTCAAATTAGACCTGCAGTGCCTGTGTGACGTCTTTTTCCATCAGAATGTCATCACTTGGGAGCTGAGGAAAAAAGAGAGTGAGAACTAACGCTATCCCCCATCAGACTTATAATGCACCAGAAAAGCTTTCATTTGTTCTTCATGCTTTATGTATTCCCCAAGAGAGGGAGAGAGAGATGTTTCTTGTAAATGTTTTATCTGCAGTTTACGGAGTAAAAGAAAATTCTTTTTGTTTTTTAGTCCATGCACAGCAGCAACATCTCTCTCATACTCTCCGTCTATCCTTGTCATTTTGTCTTGTCTGCTTCCTCCATCTATCTGCCGTACATCGGCCTGATGGGGAGGGGAGCATTAGGGAGAAGGCAGCAAGAAATCTCTTTATGATCATGAATTATGGATGAGAAGAGAGCCAGCTATGAAAACAAGTGTCAGTGCAAAATTCTCCCCCACTTGATTCGCTTCTTCCCTCCTGTCATCCCTCTGTGTGCCACAAAGGGGTTTGAGGATTAAAAGCAACAGACATGCTTCGTATTCCTATTATGTGTGAAAGGAAGAGTACCTGAAATTGAAGGCTGATCTTTTCCAGTGAAAAGAGAGAAGCTTGGAGCTGTGGGCACTAGAAGATTGATTGCATGCTGAGGCTTTAGTAAACTTCAGAGAAACCATCGAGCTGTTGGTCCCTCTGAAACTCATCTCACAGGGAATATAGATGCTGCTGTCTATCCAAACAAGCTGTCTAACAAGATCAAACGTAATTTCCAACTTTATTCCAGGCACTGAATGTTTCATTGCTTATTCAGAACAAATATACTATTAATAGATCCATTTAGGTACATTTTGTGATACAACAGTTTCTATTTGTAACCCTTTATAGTAGGGGTGTCATAATGCACTGTTATTGACAATAATCGGGACATTATAGCCGTGATTGTTGATATGGTTGATACTACGCATATGATAATATCGTTAAAAAAAACCTTTTCCTTAAGAGCCACAATGGCTTAAAACCTAAATACACAAAATTATTTTGTAGTTTTGTTTTCAGGTTCTAGTGTATGAAATTTAGCGCCATCTAGTTGTGAGGAATCAACGACTCACTCCACGACTCAAGTCTTTACGGATTTGAAAGACTTTGAATTTTGATGTCAGTTCCACTATTGCACACACATATATTACACAAAGTATTTAGTTAAATTACATCAGAAGTCACTGTAGTTAAATTACAGGAATAATTTTAGTAATCCTTTACTTTTTCAAGGGAAAAGTAATTAAGTTACAGTAACTAATTACTTAGTAACTATTTACACCCAACACTGGTCATCATGTTTTCACTTCTTTGCCAAAAAAGTATTATGGCTAATGCTTACCGCCCTGGCTTCAGCGTGACGCAGGAAAGGAGACCAGATGCTAGTTTTTTTTAATGGATGTGAAAGGGTTTTGTTAGCCGTTACGGTTTCTACAATTAAAAAAAGTATTACAGACCCTTCCATCTCCCTATAATACGAGTATATCTGCTAGAAACTTCCAGACAGGTTTGTTGAGCCAAGTTGGAGCTAAACTCTGTAGGACACCGGCTCTCCAGGACCGACTTTGGACACATAATGTTATAAATAAAATGTCACTGAAAGTAAAAGTCATAGTTTGAGGGAAATTAGACTTAGCTCCTTCTTCCTATGCAAAACAAAGCAAGAGAATTTGCTGAAACTGTGAGGTGAAGTGCACTCAATGCTCTCTACAGCGATATCTGTCATAGAGCCTGACCAAAGGGATGGGATGGAAGGGCTAGTAACAAAAGCAGAAGATAACACTAAATCTGGCACATGGCACAGGGATATATAACACTAAATATAATATAAAAAGATACAGATTAGGTTGATGATTATGATTATTATACATTATATTAGTTTGTCTTGGTACAAAGTACTGATAAGCAAAGCCTTTGTCAACCAGATGGGGAACTACTTGAACTGCACGACGCAACACTCACTCGTTTGCCTTTATGTCCTCAGAACTACTTTGATTAAAACATTAGATAAAAGCCTTTGAGGATCATCAGGATACCAATGTTTCTGACCACCTTTTCCACAGCCACTGGTCCTCACTCACTCAGCCACTAATGAAAAGCCAACACAAAGCCTCAATCAATAACCTCTCATTACCCACTTCTGTTCGCCTCTCCCTTTGGTGATGACCGATGTTGTCCTGAGGATGAACATGCCACATTAGCCCAGTTGAAATTAATGTCTCGGTGCATTGACTGAAAAGGTCAGGTGTGGGTTTGTTTTTGTTCGTGGTGTCTTGCTCTTGTAATGGAGCAGGATACGTTGGTTATACAAGGATCGATCTGGGAGAGAATGCATTTTGGCAATGCTTTTTACAGCATGTCTCAACCATAGACAGTCCGTGACGTCAACCATAGGTTTCTGAGGAGCTTTTTTGAAGCATAAAGTGGGAGAAGCCATTTTAGCAGCACGTCATGAAAGGCAAAATTAGCTATATAGACCAAAATCATTTTTTTGTACCAGGCTGTAAACATGTTTTTTTGCCGATGTCAAGTTGGGCATTTTAACATGGGGCTAAATGAGATTCTGCTCTCTTTTGGAGCCAGTCTGTGGTGGCCAGTCGATGAATTGAAGTTTAAGTCACTTCCATGTTGGTTTCACAAGAGAAATCTGAAGGTTGCCGCTTGGTCTCAACAAGTGCTTTTTGGATTAAACAGACTAAACGTGTGTTGATTTTTTAAATACTTTAAACACCAATAATAGTTGTCTTAATATGACATTTAACAAGTTGGATATGCCAAACTATAAATTCATTTTAATATATAAAAAATTCAGAAAATGTATTTAAACTAAATGGAAATAATGCCCCAGACAAATTTGCGTGTCATGAAATTGACACATTTGGCTAGGATAGAAAATGGATAAAAACCCCTTCAATTTTAGGTAATTAAACTAAATGATTTGGCAAAAAATAATATGCAAAAAATATACAAATACACAAAAAGCTTTGCATGAATTATTTTGTATAAAGTACTGTATACATTGACTACAAGTTTATCACCTATATTTATATTAGTTATGTTAATTAATATGATTAAATTATTAATCATAATATTTTGTTGATTTTCTTTTGTAGTCATATTTTAGCCATCGTCCTGTGCATCAATAAGCTTTGAGCTTTGTGTGTTATCCTTAATGGTCCTGTGTGTAATTTTTTGGAGAATCTATTGACAGAAATGCAATATAATATACAACTATATCTTGATAGGTGTATAAAGACCTTACATAATAAAGCCTTATGTTTTTACTACCCTAAAATGAGCTGTTTCTATCTACATACATCGCGGGTCCTCTTGCACGGAATTCGCCATGTTGTTTCTACAGTAGCCCTAAATGGACAAACTGCTCTACAGAGCTTATTTCATTAAATGTTATCTCCTTCGGCAAAGAAATTAAAACGTGATGACATCTTAGCCCCGTGTCAGCCGCCTGCTTTGAAAGGGAGGGTGGAGTGAGCCGTTGGTAGATGCTGCTAAAATGTATTCACTGGACCTTTAGAGCATCTTTAAAATTATATTAAAATAAAGAGCCAAGGTTGGAACTTAAAAATTGTATAGTTTTAGTATTGTGACAAAAGATGTTCGAGCATCTCAGATAACAGGCTATGGAGCAATTCACATTTCGCATCTAAAACTGTGTGGAAAACGCGAGCCGTGCCGCTTTCTCTTGTTTAATGACCCGTGGTGCGTGCGCAGCACTCTGTACAGTTTAACTTTAAATCTCCATCTCGATGCGGCGCCAATGCGCTTAGAAAAATGTGCCGCATGTCTACATTTAAAATAACGAACTTGTACGTGAAAAAGACACGAAATGTGAATCGCCCCTAAAACAGAACAGTTCACCTCCAAGTTCCATGTACCTACAGTAAAGCTTATACTGATAAGCAGGAGCAGTTGGGGCTTTTCAAAATATTAATTGAACGTTTATATGAAGAACCCGTGGCTCAGACTCATCCCTAATGTGGATCTCTTCCTCACTAAGCATAATAAAGTACAAATTCTGCCTTATCTACTCCCCCATAAAAAGACTGACCCACGGGCTCATGTGGTGTAGCTGCTCATGTGAACTTTTCTCTGTTTCCTCCACCGATGTGATTGAAATTCCACGCAGTCTTCAGTTCAGCTGAGGGCTGGAGTGATGTGGGGGCTGCTGCTAAATTTTTCACACTCTCTCCGTCACATCATCTATGAGTTCACAGCAGCCGAGAAGCCAAATGCTGTTTGACACATACAGACGTGCGTCCGCTGACCGGTATGCGCTCGATGTACTAAACGACAAGGGCTCGCTGACACTGTGATCATTTGTTAATTCAAAGTGCTGCCATGGAAACATTTCCAGTCACTAGGGGGAGACCCATGAACCAGCGGCAAACTATAAAGCTTTTGATGTCGGGTACCCTCTGTTTGATATATGAGTGTTGCTGCTGAGGATGAAACAAAAGCAGAACTTGTTTTGAACAGTTAACATGTGTTGAGGGCATTATATTTAATGTGCGTGTTTCGTAGCATTAGATTATGGATTCCTGGAGTAAAGGGGTTGATCGGATTAATTGTTTTAATTCTGTCATTTCAGGCCGACTGATTCAATCATCACTTTATCTTTGGACGTCTCAGGCTTTCGCATGGGCACCGCCTTGAGACTTTATCAGGCTTCCTTAGTTCATTATACAAGATACGGGCATGCATTTATAATTTATTACATCTAACCAAAAACGTAAGAACATTAGAAATACACTTTGCGCTAAACACATTAAACTGATTACTTGCAGCTGCAGCGGAGTCTTGTGAATTATCCTTAGAAGAGAAATGGGTAATTCTTAGGAAATGGTGCCATTTGTGCCTGAGCATTTATGGACTATTTATATTTTACAGTTATGGACATTAAAGGGAGAACCCCCAGTCATTACACCAGACCGTGATCTCACAGAAATTCGGCATTTTGTGTTTAGGTTGTCTTGGCCAGAATTGTTGACCATTAGTGTAGTGCACTAATAAATTAAATAGGGTCAATTTTGATTTCTTGGGGAACCTCATTCACCATCATTTACTCAACCTCTTGTCATTTCAAACCTGTATGACTTTTTTTCTTCCGCACAACACAGAAGATATTTAGAAAAATGTTGTTAACCGGTACCCGTTCACTTGCATTGGTTTTGTGGTGTCCATACAATAGCGCTGTTGCGTTACCAACTTTCTTCAAAATATAGAATTTTTTGTTCCGCGAAAGAATGTCATAAATGACATGAGGGTGAGTAAATGATGACAGATTTTTTATTTTGGATTGAACTACCACTTTAAAATGTTATTTGTATCTTTTGTTTCAGTGTTGCATATTGCAGCTGTCCATATTTTGTATTTACATTTTTTGCATTATTATTATTTATGTTTTTCACTGGGTTTTGCTAATTATAAAAGTAATTAAAGTGTTTGTTAACTTGCACATCACAGTATTCAATCATTTAAAAGTGCTTTTTTCATGCCCTGAAATACAGCTAATTTTGAGTTTTGGAAGGAAAACAATATCAAACGAAACTTGCAAACATTATCTGTAATAATCAAGTGTTGTATTAACAAGCATGTGTTGGAACTATTTCCGTAGTTCCTTCCAATGTTTTCTCAGTTTTTCTGTCTCTTCGTGTAATCACAGACTGACCTGAAACACAAGCAGGTATAAATAAACCTTTTAATTATTTATTGTTTGTTTGTGAAGCATCTTATGTGCCTCAGCCTTGCAAACGCCTGTAAATTCAAAATTTGTGTAGCACAAATATGTTTCCTAGGAACGACCCAGATATGATTCATGTGGTAAAACTGTAGGATCATCCCGAACTTTCAGGCTTTCAGACATCCGGCAAACAGCACAGAGAAGATTGCTGTGGGAGGAATTCACTGATGAGAAAAACCTGATTTAAGTTTGATGAATGAACTTCTCCCAAACCTTGACTCTGGGCTCAGGGAGAGGGCTGCCTACTAAACCGAGGATTCTCCCTGCCTATCGCCATGGCAACAACTCCTCTGGGTCCTGTGAGGTACAAAAGGCTGTGCAGGACGCTGGCCTGCCACAACTCTCTAACGCCTGTCATCCTGGTTTAGTGAAGCAGTGAGCTTAAGACGTGGGGTGGGGGGTTGAACCCTGAAGGGCACGAGATTTGAAGAGTAGAGAGGAAGATGGATTCTCCGATGGAAATGGCAGAATTACATCTCACTGAGTGCCCGTAGCAGAGCGGGAATGATGGCCTGTCATTAGGGGAGCCACTGAAGAGAGAGACAGAGAGAGAGAGAACAGATTAGATTAGATACAGACTAACAGATGAGACCAATAAGTGGGTGACTAAGAACGCTCTTGTGAAACGTATAGGGAAGAACTTGTATATCATCTCCCAGTTCTGCTGACTGTAGACACCGACCACACTATAGGCTCTTTGGAGCTGACCATGTTTTAAAATGGAGCAGTTCAGATGGTCAGGCTTAGTCCGGTCAGCTGGGACCTGAAATCTACTTTACATGATCAGGATTTTGATTATTGGTTTAGATCGGCCCAACATAGGATATTAGTGTTTGTACGTCTCCAGGCTCTGAAAATAAGTGAATTTGCTTTATCAAAAGAGAGCACATATTAAATCTTACTCAGCCATGTGCCATGAAATAGGAGGCTGATTAAAAGAGGCTTAGAAATTTGGATGTTCTCTCAGATAAAACATAATCGCAAGATAGAAACTGGAGAGCTGACACAGTGCCATAAGCACATTATGTGCTAGCTTGAGGAAGAGGGAAGTCCATCACTGTCAAACACACGTCTCATCATCATCATTAATAGACACAAGTGGCTCCATCAAGTCTGTTATTTGCCTGCTAATGCCCTGCAGAAAGCACAATTGGCAATATGCTATGAGATCATTTATTCAAGAGCATTAAACATTGCAGGATGAATGGCAGCGTATGAAGCGTTCATTATAGTGATGCTGTAAGTAAGGGTCCGCTATATGGGCTTTATAATGGTTGACTGCGAGTGCTATAACTTAAGAGGCTATATGACTAATATAAGTGACATATTTAAGAATATCAAATCAGAAGAATTTAATTTGAATTTGAAGAACTGAACAGTGACGGCACCCATTCACTTGCATTTGTTTTGTGTCCATTCAATAGAAGTCAATTGGTGCGGGTGCTGTTCGGTTACCAACATTCTTCAAAATCTCTGCATACAGGTTTGAAATAACAAGACTGTAGGTAAATGAGAACAGAATTTTCATTTTGGGGTACACCGTCTCTTTAAGAGAATAGCAGAGTCCACACCACAAGTATAATGGTTGCAATACAGTTGGATCACTTTTGACAGCAATAAATCCATTCACATTTAAAGCAACTGACATTTCAAATGTGAAGCTGCAGCGCACAAGCTTAAAATAAACATAATGGCATCGTGTAATATTTTGTATATAAGGTTATCTTCATAATTTTAGTTTTTGGTGTAAATGGGCCTTGAGACGTACTGTAGACAAGTTTTTTTTCCCACAAAATATTCACTCGCAATTTGGAACTTGGATGCTTATGCTGTCAATTCGCCAGGCAAGCTCATATATCAGACGATCCAAAAGGTCTGAAAATGAATAATTTTGGCTGATGTATCAGCCAAGCTCATTTTGCCGTTTGCAACCACAAATTACCAGCTTCCCAGGAGCAGTATACGATTTAAAAAAACCTAAAACCTTGTCATGAATTGACTTTTTTATAAAAGGGAATATTTTCAGACTGTACTTCCTGTTCAGGGGCTTATTTTTACCATGGCCTTTCTTCAAACCATAAAACCGTTTAACAATTTAATGTCAAATACCGTTAAAGGAAGAGTTCACCTTCAAAATGAAAATTCTGTGGTCACTCACCCTGTTGTTGTCATTTTAAACCTGTGTGATTTTCTTTCTTCTGCAAAACACAAAAGAAGATATTTTGAAGAAAGTTGGTAACCGAACAGAATCGGCGATGGAACCCATTCACTTCTATTGTGTGGACACAAAACCAATGTCATGGGGGACCAACAGTTTTCTGTTACAAACATTTTTTAAATATCTTTTTTCGTGTTCTGCAGTAGAAAGCAAGTCATACAGGTGTGAAATGTTTGAAATAATTGCAGAATTTTTATTTTGAAGTTGAACTATTTCTGTAATTTCTCAAAATCTACCCCACCTTCCTCAAATACTTATATAGGTATAGTACACCCAAATATAAAACTACATCAGACTTTTTTATAGTAGGGAATATCTGCAGACTGTTCCTTCTGTTCAGGGTTTTTTTCACCAGGGGCTTTTCTTCAAACCATAAAACCGCTTAACAATTTAATGTAAAATACTGTTAAAGGAATAGTACCCTTTCAAAATGAAAATTCTGTCATCATTTACTCACCATCTTTTCATTTCAAACCAGTATGACTTTCTTGCCTCCACAGACGCAAAATAAGATATTATTAGACAACAGCGGTACCCTTTCACTTTTATTGTATAGACACAAAACCAATGCAAGTCAATGGGTACCGCCATAGTTCGTATACCGACATTCTTCAAAATATCTTCTTTCGTGTTCTGCAGAAGAAAGAGAGTCATACCAGTTTGAAATGACAAGAGGGTGAGTAAATGATGACATAATTTTTTGTTAACATTTTGTATTTTAGTTATTTTGGTTAACATAAACATGTATTACAGTTTCACTCACATTTCGATATTTGGGGCCTTTTCGTCATACTCATAGTGATACTCATACAAGCTTAGAATCAAATAATGACTTTACAGAAACAGGTTAGATGTTGCATATTGTGGAACATCACTACTTCGGACTGAACCTGAAAAGTGTATTAGCATCCAGACTCAGCCATCGAGCTACATCTTGGTACCTCATG
Organism: Triplophysa siluroides; assembly: GCA_006030095.1. Classification (NCBI taxonomy): domain Eukaryota; kingdom Metazoa; phylum Chordata; class Actinopteri; order Cypriniformes; family Nemacheilidae; genus Triplophysa; species Triplophysa siluroides. The sequence goes on from VCII01000237.1 coordinate 5,409,915, forward strand.
ATTTTATTGTACAGGTCAGGGCTATCGTACACATAATGGTTAAACACTAGATACGTTGATACAGAGATGCATGGCTGCAACAGTTGCGATTAATAATTGAGCGTTTCTTATAAATATTGCAGGCAGTATAGCTGTTTGCACTGAGCTGTGCAGAGTTCCGCAAACTGCTCCTCTGAGGTTTGCTTTGCACTGAGAAACAATGTGTGCTTTTTCAAAAGCCATCTAAAAAATAGACAGGTGTTATCACCACAACATCATATTTTACTTAACTATTATTAGGTTTGTAAACCAAGTGAGGCATCTAACTATTATATTCGGGAATCATAGCCATGGTCATTTAGTGTTGCTCCTTTTGATTTAGTTGAACGTGTGCGGGTCAAGAGCACCTCAAACAAACTTTGCATACAGGTGGCAAAGTCTGGAAAATGTTGACAAGAGCTTGGAGCTACAACCTGACTCCTCCAAACCCTCAGCAAACAAATGAGGTGCGTGTACCACAATACAAAAGAACAGACACCAGAATAACGCTCTTTCGTTCCTCTCCTGAAGGCTATCGAGCTACAAGGTCCCATTTTCCCCTCTTCACGCTGGAGGAGAGGTTCTGTCAGCTCCAATTTTTTAGATAAGGAAATGTCAGGCTGTGATGGTGCTGAAATTAGCTGGCTGTGTGTGCTACCCCGCTCACTCAAATATTTGCTTCTAGTTTTAGGACAGGTTTGACTCCAGCTCTTCATCTGTAATCCACTCCCCTTTCTCAACTAGAGCTCTGTCAAACCTTTGTGATTATTTTATTTGCATTATTTGCTTGAGTATGTCCCACAGTGACACCGAGATAAATGTTATTTGTAACTTCAGACTTTGATCCCGATTTTGTTTTAAGGAAAAGTAACTTGAAAGGGTCCAGAGGAAAAAGAAAACTGTCTGCATAAGCAAAGCACTCTGTCAGAGGAATGTGCATCTGAAGTCTAATGGATTTTGAAATATACCTCCATTGCATCATAATTAAGTTTGTGATGTATTTTTACCTCGTATCACACTGCTCTTTTTAGAAATCCAGGTAAAAATGATATATTGTGTGAAGAGTGCTTGAGCCGAGGCGACTATTTATAGTGGATCACACATCACGTGTGCCTGTCAGAGTGATAGTTTCCCACTGCTCTGTGCTCTTTTAAAGGTCACACATAAATAAAAGATTTGAGATCTGTGACTACCTTGTTGGTAGTCTTGATTGTCCCTGTCTCTTGAGTCTTACTTTTTTTTTGTATGTTTGGAATATATCAAAGTATGGAGGCTTTTTACTAGCTATAGGCATTGGGGATTTAGTAAAGCCATGACAATAGATTTAAAAATCCACCCATCCATTTTCTTCCGCTTATCCGGGGCCGGGTCGCGGGGGGCAGCAGTCTAAGCAGGGATGCCCAGACTTCCCTCTCCCTAGACACTTCTTCCAGCTCTTCCGGGGGGACACCGAGGCGTTCCCAGGCCACATGCCCGGAACACCTTCCTGGGAAGGCGTCCAGGGGGCATCCGGAAAAGATGCCCGAGCCACCTCAGCTGGCCCCTCTCGATGTGGAGGAGCAGCGGATCTACTCTGAGCTCCTCCCGAGTGACCGAGCTTCTCACCCTATCTCTAAGGGATCGCCCAGCCACCCTGCGGAGGAAGCTCATTTCGGCCGCCTGTATCCGGGATCTTGTCCTTTCGGTCATGACCCACAGCTCATGACCATAGGTGAGAGTAGGAACGTAGATTGACTGGTAAATCGAGAGCTTTGCCTTGCGGCTCAGCTCCTTCTTCACCACGACAGACCGCTACAGCGACCGCATTACTGCAGAAGCTGCACCGATCCGTCTGTCAACCTCCCGTTCCATCCTGCCCTCACTCGTGAACAAGACCCCCAGATACTTGAACTCCTCCACTTGAGGCAGGAACTCTCCACCTACCTGAAGTGGGCAAGCCACCCTTTTTCCGACTGAGAACCATGGCCTCAGATTTGGAGGTGCTGATTTTCATCCCAGCCGCTTCACACTCGGCTGCAAACCGTCCCAGTGCATGCTGAAGGTCCTGGTCTGATGGGGCCAGCATGACGACATCATCCGCAAAGAGCAGAGATGAAATCATGTGGTCCCCAAACCCGACACCCACCCTCCGGCCCCTGGCTGCGCCTAGAAATTCTGTCCATAAAAATTATGAACAGAACCGGCGACAAAGGGCAGCCCTGCCGGAGTCCAACATGCACCGGAAACAAGTCTGACTTACTGCCGGCAATGCGAACCAAGCTCCTGCTCCGGTCGTACAGGGACCGGATAGCCCTTAGCAAAGGGTCCCGAATCCCATACTCCCGGAGCACCCTCCACAAGATGCCGCGAGGGACACAGCCGAATGCCTTCTCCAAATCCACAAAACACATGTGGATTGGATGGGCAAACTCCCATGAACCCTCCAGCACCCTGGAGAGGGTATAGAGCTGGTCCAGCGTTCCACGACCGGGACGAAAACCACACTGTTCCTCCTGAATCCGAGGTACTACCATCGGCCGGATTCTCCTCTCCAGTACCCTGGCATAGACTTACCCAGGGAGGCTGAGAAGTGTGATCCCCGATAGTTGGAGCACACCCTCCGGTCCCCCTTCTTAAAGAGAGGGACCACCACCCCGGTCTGCCAGTCCAAGGGCACTGTCCCCGACCGCCACGCGGTGCTGCAGAGGCGTGTCAGCCAAGACAGCCCCACAACATCCAGAGACTTGAGGTACTCAGGGCGGATCTCATCCACCCCCCGGTGCCCTGCCACCGAGGAGTTTTCTTGACTACCTCGGTGACTTCAGCCCGGGTGATTGACGAGTCCGCCTCCGAGCCCTCAGCCTCTGCTTCCTCAATGGAAGACGTGACGGCGGGATTGAGGAGATCCTCGAAGTATTCCTTCCACCACCCGATGATATCCCCGGTCGAGGTCAACAGCTGCCCCCCTCCACTGTAAACAGCGTTGGTAGGGCACTGCTTCCCCCTCCTGAGGCGCCGGACGGTTTGCCAGAATCTCTTCGAGGCCGACCGATAGTCCTTCTCCATGGCCTCACCGAACTCCTCCCAGGCCCGAGTTTTTGCCTCCCCAACCACCCGGGCTGCAGTCCGCTTGGCCTGTCGGTACCTGTCTGCTGCCTCGGGAGTCCCACAAGCCAGCCAGGCCCGATAGGACTCCTTCTTCAGCTTGACGGCATCCCTTACTTCCGGTGTCCACCACCGGGTTCGGGGATTGCCGCCTCGACAGGCACCGGAGACCTTGCGGCCACAGCTCCGAGTGGCCGCGTTGACAATGGAGGTGGAGAACATGGTCCACTCGGACTCAATATCTCCAGACTCCCTCGGGATCTGGTCGAAGCTCTGCCGGAGGTGGAAGTTGAAGATCTCTCTGACAGGGGATTCGGCCAAACGTTCCCAACAGACCCTCACAGTACGTTTGGGTCTGCCGAGTCTGTCCAGCTTCCTCCCCGCCATCGGATCCAACTCACCACCAGGTGGTGATCAGTTGACAGCTCTGCCCCTCTCTTCACCCGAGTGTCCAAGACATACGGCAGTAGGTCAGATGAAACAACCACAAAGTCGATCATCGACCTCCGGCCAAGGGTGTCCTGGTGCCATGTGCACTGATGGACACCCTTATGCTTGAACATGGTGTTCGTTATGGCCAAGCTGTAACTAGCACAGAAGTCCAATAACAGAACACCACTCGGGTTCAGATCAGGGGGGCCGTTCCTCCCAATCACGCCCCTCCAGGTGTCACTGTCGTTGCCCACGTGGGCGTTGAAGTCCCCCAGCAGAACAACGGAGTCCCCAGTCGGGGCGCTTTCCAGCACCCCTCCCAGAGTCTCCCAAGAAGGCCGGGTACTCTGCACTGCCATTTGGCCCATAGGCCCACACGACAGTGAGAGACCTATCCCCGACCCGAAGGCGCAGGGAAGCGACCCTCTCGTTCACCGGGGTAAACTCCAACACATGGAGGCTGAGCTGGGGGGCTATAAGCAAACCCACACCAGCCAGCCGCCTTTCACCATGGGCAACTCCAGAGTGGTGAAGAATCCATCCTTCCTCGAGGAGTGTGGTTCCAGAGCCCAAGCTGTGCGTAGAGGTGATCCCGACTATCTCTAGTCGGAATCTCTGAACCTCACGCACAATCTCAGGCTCCTTCCCCGCCAGAGAGGTGACGTTCCATGTCCCTAGAGCTAGATTCCGCGTCCAGGGATCGGGTTGTCGAGGCCCCCGCCTTCCCGATCCACTTTGCACCGGCCCCTTACGGTCCCTCCTGCAGGTGGTGGGTCCACGGGAGGGTGGCCCCACGTCGCTCCTTCGGGCTAAGCCCGGCCGGACCCCATGGGGGGGGGCCCGGCCACCAGGCGCTCGCATACGAGCCCCAACCCCAGGCCTGGCTCCACGGTGGGGCCCCGGCTGCGCCATGCCGGGCGACGTCACGGTCCTCGAATTATCTTTCATCATAAGGGATTTTTGAACTGCTCTTAGTCTGACCCGTCGCCTAGGACCTGTTTGCCTTGGGAGACCCTACCAGGGGCATATAGCCCCAGACAACATAGCTCCTAGGGTCTTTCGGCTACTCAAACCCCTCCACCACGGTAAGGTGGCAGTTCAAGGAAGGGTTTAAAGATTTAAAAATGAAATTTTTAATTTGTGCCGATTATTTTTAAATATTCCTTTCACCATCTATGAATAGTGCATTTCTACTAATACAGATTCATCTTTCTTCAATTCAGCTTCGCATCAAATTCCAGGCTGGAGCAGGGGCTACTTCATATATCCTGCCCTAACTTCAAGTTTCAATCAAAATAATGTAAACACATCTGTAATTTTTCCTACTATGTGTTTGGTTACAAGCATTCTTTCAAATATCTTTCTCTGTGTTCATCACACAACAAAGAAATGTACAGATTTGGAACAACTTGGGTTGAGAAAATGATTTTATTTTTCGGGGAACTGTCCCTTTAAGACTTTAACAAAAGTGACTGAGAGCATCTTTATTTTGTGGGTCTTAACCTAAAACATTTTTACTCCGTGAGAGGGAACTGAAATCTGAATGTCTTTGGTGGAATGGAGGCTGTGTTTTTCTCCCTTAAGCTGTTCTCTTCATCTGACTCATAGCAATCATGTCATTATCACCATCATGGCAGTACAACCTCCAGCAAATTGTATCAGCCCATAATAAGCACACATCAGCATAATCATGTCTCCAAAAACTGCCTACTGCTGAAATATAAGATTTACTACATAGTCCAAAACAATCAACATGATGAAAACTCTAACAGTTGCTTCATTAATAAACTAACTGGCTGAACAGACAATCATTAATATAACTGTGTAACACACAGAATTTAAGTATTAAGTACGCTTTTATCCAAAGTGATCCTTATGTTTAGGGTTTGAACCCAACACCTCTACCAGTTATTTGGCTTTAAAGTACGTTTTATCTAAGTACAGCTACTCTTTATCACACAATATTCCCTGTGATTCTTTGTTTAAATGCAGGCCCGGTTTTCCTACCTTCACATGAAGTACCTGTTCTTTTCCTGGTTGGCTGTTTTCGTGGGAAGCTGGGTGGTGTACGTGGAATATTCATCTTACACAGAGCTGTGCCGTGGACATGAGTGCAAAACCTCCATAGTAAGTTTCCAGCTGCAGTGATAAACTGGATTTGAAAGCTGCTGGTGGCTTTTGCAAACATTATTTAGAAAAGGGGGCCATCTAGGGGAGAGTCATTGTAAAATATGAAACTAAAGTGGATCAGGTGACCTTTGAGAGTACCTTTACATGAAATAGAATAATTAAATAAGGCCGTATGAAACTTTGATGTATGTTTATTTCAGTGTGATAAATTCCAGAAGGGTGTGATTGATGGCTCTGCCTGCAACAGCTTGTGTGAGAAGGAAAATCTTTATTTGGGGAAGTGTCTCTCTGCCAAACCCAGCAATCAGGTCAGACACACAAGATTGTGGTTGTTCCTAATATTACTTACTGCATTGATTCCTCTCTTAAGTAAAACAAATATTTTTGTTTTCTAGTTATTATTTATTTGAAACAACAGTTTTTTTTGTGGAGGTCTGTACTCTGTACCATTGAACTATACAGTATGCAGGATTGCTGTAATTTTAATTCTTTCTTGTAGTTCAGTGTTTAAGTATAATGAAATTGTAAAAGTCATTTCAACTTTCAGTATTTTAAATATTGACATTTATTATGTTGCTGTAACTTATAAGAACAAGATGAAATGTATTTTCAGCTTATTTCAAGAACAGTATATCACATAACATTTACTCATGTAGCAGATGCTTTATCGATAGCGACTTACAAGTGAGAGAGCATTTAACATTTTGTCCATAAATTATTGTAAAAATATATCTTGCTATGACTTACCGATCACATTTTGTTACAGTGTGTGTCTAGATTAAATTAATTTATTGTTGTTTTTAAGAACCATTGGACCAAGGACATGATCACATGATCATTTTCACTTTAACATACACTTTATATTTTTCTCTGATTTCTTAAACTGCTCTATTACTGTCTGCTTTTGTATTTAGGTCTACTCTGGCAGTTGGGGGGATATGGAAGGGATCATAAAGTGCCAGATGGAAGAGGTCCCTCATTACGATCTGGGTGTAGAACTAGAGCCCCGGAAAGACTTTGCCTCCTTTAACAGGCCGACCAAAGGGACATCTGTGGAGAAGTTCAAAGAGATGGTGTTTAGTCATCTGAAGGTCTCAAATTCAAATGCACTACTGTAATAAAACATTAATGCCTTTAAACAGACATGTTATCGATTTAACCAGTGTTGCCGGGTCTATATGCAGAGCGATGATTAGATAGCAGCACAGAGCCACATTATTTACACTTTGAAAATCTATATACAAATGGCTTAATCGTTTACTCATTCTTATGTCACTCCAAACCTGTATTACTTTTATTGGAGAACACATAAGGTCTATTTAAGAACGTTGGTAACCAAACATTGTGGCCTCCATTGACTTACATAGTATGGACACAAAACCAGAGAGACATTTCTCAAAATATCTTCTGACACATGATGTCATACGTGATGAAAAATTGTATTTGTAGGTGAACTATCCCTTTAAAGATGTCTCTGCAGAACTGGAAAGTATTTTAATGTCACGAATTGCAGGAGACAGAACCCAGGTGCAGACAGCGTCAGGACAACAAAAACTAATGAAGAAACAGGGGGAAACAAAACCCACGAGGGGTTAAACAACATTAACTTTGACAGATAACAAAGGCAGACTGAACTAGACTAGACAATAAACTGAAACAAAAGCTGACTATGAAACACTAGTGATGGGCGCTTTCGAAACAGGCTTCATGAAGCCGAGAAAACCTGTATGGAATCAGTGCTTCAAAGCGCGTATCATGATTTTTAGCAAATGAGGCTTCGTTATGTCAGTACTGTTTCGAAAAGTTTCAAAACTCTATGACATTTCGCCACTAGGGGGTGTTGATCTGAAAGTAACCAGTGTCTATAACCGATTTCACTGTAAATCAAGAAATAAAAAAATAACCATGTGTGTAGTGATCTATGGACAGTGATCTTGGGATAAGTATCACTTAATTTGAAATCTAGCCACTTTACAACAAACAGAGCCATATGTTGTGTTATTGATATATATATAACGTATGTGCCAAATTTTCCAACATATAAGATGAGTGCAGTAAAAAGTCAAAGGTCAATTGTAGCCTATGGGACCATTTTGAGAACAGCCTTGTGAGTGATGGCAAATCATAACACTTATCAATGTTGAAACACATGCACTCCTACCACCTTCATTTATTGGATGGGCATAGGTGTAGCCAAAAACATATGCTGGATATTAAAACCTCAAAGTAAAAAAACATAAGAAACACTTTTTTAAATGACTCCGAGAATGATTTGAAGACTAACGCTTCAAGCAAGATTCGACCCTGAACTACAACACACCAGTCAAGAACACTAACCACTCCCCCACACACTCCAACACACACCTATGAATATACAGATTTTAATGCATCAGTGATTGTCTAAATCGTTGTTATATAAGTGTGTTAGAGCAACACGCACAAATGACCGCTAGGTGTCACAGTGGAGACGGTGGTGGAATGTTTCGAAGCCTCCACAGGATATGGCACATTTGATTCAACTGTTTTATTGTTTCACAAAGCCTCTCCCTGTCCATCACTACGAAAGACTAGACTGGACTAGACTAGACTGGACTGGACTAGACCACTACAGATCTCAAAAGTCACACAATGTATTCATAGGTAACAAAAACGAACTGGCACAAGACACCACACACAAGGGCAATAATTAGGGAGCAAATAATAAGGGCAACAGGTGAGGGGCATGAAACAATGGCAAGATTATTAATGAGGAAATAAGGAGGCGGGGTCAAGAGACACAGGAGAGCACATGTAACACCAAAAACAAACACTGGCCATGTGCTTCCACACAAAACACGTGGGACTGTCACGATCCTGACACAAGACTAAAAAAGCATGAACGAAAGAGGCAGGATCATGAAATTTTAATATAACTCTTAGATGTTTTAGGAGTTTACAGTTTCAATTTTGCTTCATGAATTTGTGAATATGTACACTGAGAGCCTCAAGCCCGAGTTTGTTACAAATCGTTATTTTACTACTTTTCTGAATTAATTGAGTCAATTGAACCATCTTTATCAATTTTAAATTGTAAATTTGCTCAAATTAAACTACATTTTGCAGATATGTTTGCTCTATGCCATAGTTGGGGGAGAAAAGTTTAATATATTGCATTGATGCTTTCCCCCTTGCAGGCTAAAGTTGGAGACCAGGCCAACTTACAGGACTTGGGGACCCTTGTATTTAGAGTTGCTGACAGCAACAAGGATGGCCAGATCTCTCTTTCAGAAGCCCATTCAGCTTGGGCTTTACTGCAGCTGAATGAATTCCTGCTGTCCGTCGTGTTGCAGGATCGAGAGCACACCCCCAGACTGCTGGGCTTCTGTGGGGACTTGTACGTCATGGAGAAGGTGCCTTACGTACCACTCTACGGCATCAGCCTGCCGTGGTTGGTCGAGCTGTGGATTCCAGCCAGTCTGAGACGAAGCATCGACCAATGGGCCGCACCATCCTGGCCACGAAAGGCAAAGATAGCCATTGGTCTGTTCGAGCTCGTAGAGGACCTCTTCCACGGCACGTTTGGAACTTTCCTAATGTGTGATGTAAGCGCTGCAGGGTTTGGTTATACAGAACGGCATGATATAAAGGTTGTAGACGCAAAGCGAATTGTCCCTGAGGCATCTTTTCAGGAAGTGATGCGAGAAAGGCGCTGCGACGAGGACAGTGACTGCGTGTACGGGAAGGACTGCCTCACGTCCTGTGATCTCACTAAACACAGATGCACTACAGAAGTAACGCAGCCTAATCTGGCTAAAGTATGTAGCATGTTGAAGGACTATGTTCTGTATGGTGCACCTTCAGACATTAAAGAGGAATTGGAGAAACAGCTGTACGCATGCATTGCTCTTAAGGGCACCACTGAACAGATGGAAATGGAGCACTCTCTGATTCTCAACAACCTCAAAACTCTGCTGTGGAAGAAAATATCCCACACTAAAGACTCGTAATATATAGCTATAGTTATGCAAAGTTATTATTCTATACACAACAAACCGAGACTGTCCAACTAATATCACACAAATCCTAGAATCATATTCAGATTATTTATACGAGTATGCCACTATATCCTTCGTTGCCCCTTGTTTTACATTACTCAGACCTGAATCAAACCCAAATCATAAAAGCTTAGGCAGCAATGCATGTCATCTAATGCCAAGGAAATGGAGACATTCAAACAGTCTCTGGTCTTCCACTAGAAAGATATTGATTTTAAATCCTGCCTATTGACTATAAAAGGATCGAAACAATTTGCATGAGTTACAATTATTTTTGACTTTGCAGTTATTACAATATTACAAAAAAAAAAAACGGTTATTTAAATAAGTTAAACTGCCAATTCAAGTATTTGGTGACATGACAATCTATGTTTTTACACCTTGTCCGTTTTAAATCTGTATGCACCCTTATATACAAGAGATAGGACTCAGGGCCTTGGAGAATAATTTTTTTTAAATATATTTCAAACATTAGTGTGACTACTTTGAAGTTTCAATCAGAGTTGTGCTGCCATAAAGGATTATATGTGACCACTTGCGGTTTCCATGCCAATGATTTCTTTAGGTGTTGAGAAATTATGCACACAATGTTTGCAAACAAATAAGAGATTTCTACTCAATTAAGTATGATTGACACGGAAGTGTTTTCTGATATTTATTAGAACAAAGAATTTCTGCACAAACATGAGGAAAGCCAAATAGATGTTTAGTCCTCCTCTGTAGCCTGGGCCCGAAGGAAGCTGGCCTTCTTCTGGGCAACGCGGTCTTTTCTCTGAGCCAGTGTGAGCTTGGCACGATTCCATCTGTCAAAAATAAGTCATATTAAGTAAGTAAAAGCACAAGAAACTTATCACAGTAAGTTTAGACAAAGTAACCATTTAATGGGTGTGTGTTTTCTAGTTTTCCTGACCCAAGCATCAAATGTTAAGTTCATCTATGCAACCCATTCCCCATTCATACATTTCTAAGGAAAAATCATGAGAGCCAACTTGATAAGGCAATGCAGCATGCTTATTCTGAAAAAGTCCAGCATAGTCAGCTCTAGTACATCTGACAACACTGAATGCCCAATAATTACCCAAAATGCCTGCATCAACTGTGCAAATGAAGGACCAACTACATTTTGCTCAGTCTTAACCAGTAACATCATCAAGCAGCAGAAACGTAGTGTCAACAAATCTCACCTCGGAAATTTCTAACATTAAAATACCACAAATAAAAGGAAACCACACGGCACAATGGCAAACAGAACGAGTAAAAACATCTGTACCTCTTCTTCTTGACTTCACGCTTGGGTTTCTTTTCGTGCACTGGGTTCTCTCGGATTCCTGCGTGTGCCTTTTTGTACATTTCCTCAATCTGAAGGAGAGAAGTTTATTAAGCGTTAGAACTCAGTGAAGACATCACAAGATTAATAACATCAGATTACAGTTGCACTGATATATTTTAAGAAAAATCAGTGCAAGGCTGGGACAAGGTTTACGGGCCTGCCCGGAAAACCGCTCCCTTAAGACATATCAAGCAAATAAACAGAACGTACTGCATCGTGTTTGACTCCGTTCTTGATGAAGCGAGAAAACTGTTTCTTGTAGGCCTCCTCATCCTCATCCATCAAGTATTTCATGTATTCCGCGACGTTCAGGCCCATGATGTGCTTGCGGTGGACCTCTGCATTGAACTCCTTGCTTTCAGTGTCAAAGCCAGGGAAACGCTTGGTGCTAAAGGAAAATTTGAGACTCTTTTATATGTTGAACATCATAGATTCAAGAAATACTAGGGAAAATTCTAAGATTCTGAACAGTTGGATTTCCAAGTCAATTTTTGGTTAAAAAAAGAAGGAACCTATGCTGGGTTGTCTTAACCCATTGACCAGGTTTGTCCCTTTTGACCAAATACTTTTTTTTTTTTAACTAACAAACCACAATATTGTAGCCTCTTGTGTAAACAAACTGCTCTCAGCCCCGTCTTGAAACGCATTAACATCAGTTGAGCAAATGAAGGACCAACTACAAATTGCTCAGTTTCAAGTGGTTTCATCATCAAGCACACAGAAATCTCTAAATAAATTACTCTGTCTATAATTCAGAAACATTAGTAAACCAAATGGAATAAATTTAAAAGTAAGTAGAGAGAGATGTACCTGTGAGGAATAGAAAGACCTCCATCCACTGCCCCCTTCAGGGCTCCGAACACCTTGTTGCCGGTGGTGGTTCTGGCCAGGCCTGCGTCCAAGTAGCAGGTGAAAGCCCCTGGCTGTCCATCAATGCTCTCCACATTAAACTCATCACCGGTGACCTCCACCTGGCCTTCGTACACCTTATCAAGGCTGAATTTGTTCAGCAGCTGAAAGAGTGCACATAGTGGTCCAGTTAAAACAACAGTTTGTCTATGCATCAGTTATACCCAGTTCAATGAAAATGTCAAAAATGGTCCTCATTTACAAGACCCTGGTTAATGACACAAAGACTATTCTAGTGGAGGTTGTCTCTGGATGCGGAAAAAATCAGTGCAGATGTTATTCATTCTGTTGTAAAAGCAGGCCGCTTTATTAAGTAATTATTTCCCTGCTTCTTTATGCGATACAGAACACACTGCTATTTCATTATTCTGAGCTCCGTTGTCTTTCTAGTGGATCAGCACCGTCGCGGCTGTTACATGAAAAGTCACTAGTTTTCCACGTTATTTTTGGGACAACTTGTTTGACGTGTGCCATCAGTACACAGTGGGCGTTTCATTGACAAAACTATCGTACATGTTTAAAATCAGAGTTTACAATGCAGAAGCAGTGTGGTGTCATTTGCCTGTCAAATTAGCGCTTCACAGCTTTAACAAATTTGAACAGAAGTTCAGAAATATATGAGAATGCACTTTATGCGTCCTCTGAACTTATTGGAAGGGAGACAGAGAATGCACTGATTCTAAACTTACAGTCTTGAAAGGTACTTATTTGCTTTAGTTGAAGACCCATGCTCTAATATGTCTTATATATTTAGTCTTAAATTTCCACATCACCCAAATCCCATAAGACAACAAAAACAACGCAGATCACAGCATTCTTTGTTTTCCTGCGGTTGGTGCAAATCACAAAAAATTGACTCAGGGGCCTGGTTCCTATAACTACCTGGTGCAATAGTAGCTAATTCCACTAATACAAACAAAATGCTAATAAATTCAAGACAAAGGGGCAATAATGCATTTCATTAAATTACAACAACATCAACTATTTTTAATTTTGACAGACTTGTGGCGCTGGTGACATCACGAAATCATTAGCATATGTGTGACATCACATCGTGTTTGCGTCTTGTTAGTGTTAGCACTTGATATCTGTTTTTCTTCTACTCTCTGATCAGTCACATTATTCTGTATTTTTCAACTGAATGCCAGCAGCAGTCACTTTAACTGCTGTTAAAATCCTGATTTATAAACTCCACATCATCAGACAAAAGTAAAGAAAAAAAAAATCAAACACGAATGAGCACACGCCACTCACACCAAACAAGTCAGGAAAAAGAAAAGACGCAGAAGTGCTGTTTATCTGCTAGTTAATCGATCACATTTACAGATACAGTAATTATCACAGATGGATAAAAGACAAAAATGTGACGGCAAATATATACTTATAGGCGAGCATAAATATACCTGGACGGACCACCCAAGTAAACGCAATGCATGTAAAACGCTGAATTTTCCAATCTTGCACAGATACCGGCCTGATTCCTTGTCAAAAAGCAACTTTTTTGGTTGCCTTGCACGCTTTCCAAATCAAGTTTGGAAACACAAACCAACTAATCACAAAAACAAACATCTTCCAGAATCAACAAGGACTACACTTGAGGACGACTAGCAAGAAATACATTTTATCTCGAAAGACATTTTCCTATACTCTGTTCCAAGTGAAAAAACACTGTGCCTTTAATTCAAGTTTTACATACAACATGCAAATTACCAATCAATTTTATTGTGAATGACTAACTCTTACTCTACAACTGTATGTTGAAATTTGACTTGATGTCAGTTTCCGGTTTGCTCTCGCACCACACGTAATGTCAGTGTTTACAAGATGTCTTAAAGATCTGCCAAATATAAGCATTAACGATGTACACCGCATCATTGATGCCTGGTCTCCTGCTCCAACAAGCAAGCGGGACAAAGTATTTAAACTCTATACATCAAGTTATATCCACAACTAGGAGGATAAGTAGTTTAACTAATGTGGTGTGCCAACAGCTAACGTTAGTAGCTAATTACGTACTAATTTAAGAGCTATATTAAACATGATTTACCTTAACTAAATCCCCAGGAACATTAAAAACGCTGGGTTATTAAAGTAACAAGATTATAACGGTTTATAAGGTTCATAAGTCATAGCTTCACCATACACTCAAACTGTAAGGTTGCTCAGCTTTCCTCGTGGATCTGTAGCACAATGACTTCACCTGAGCCCTGATCTTTATTAGAAACTAAGAGGGGAGAAAGTTAAAACAATTGATAATTCATACTAACGTTACAAAAAATAAACACGTCTCTAACTAGCGTAGCCACTAACGTTATCTGTCGGCACACAACATTAGTTAAACTACTTATCCTAGTCGTGGATATACTCGATATATAGAGCTTAAATACTTTGTCAGGAGACCAGGCATCAATGATGCGGTGTACATCAAGACATCTTGTAAACACTGACATTTTGTGTGGTGCGAGAGCAAACCGGAAACTGACACGCGTCTGTTCATCAGCACTCCACACCACATTGCTTCAGTGGACCTGACCACCACTCGCTATTAGATATTACTCGTATGCATTTATCCATCTCAGCATTCCGACAAACACTGACAGAGCCAGTTCAGAGTGTAATTAAAATAGCACAGAAATAATTTAAACGCAAAACCGCAATTCACTTGCACGTATTGAACCGTGGAGGTCGTACCGAACGGTTCAATATTATATTGAGAATCGTGGCATCCCTAGTAAGGTGCATGGCAGAGTTCTATCAAAGTGTTTAAAGATGTCAACTTGGGAGCGAGACTTACCCTGCGGGCGAGAAGTAGACCAGTGCAGTAGGCTGCAGCGTAATTGGTCAGACCCACACTGATGCCATACTTGGGCAGCTCATGGGAGTAGGCCGCACACACAATCATGTCACCCTCGATCTTGGCATAGGCGATCTGAAGAAAAACATCATAATTTGTCTGTATGCATGAAAATCTGAAGAAACACTACAGCCCAAATTTGTCAGGGACAGTCAAAATATTAAAATAAATATCAACTATAAATGGATGGTTGACAACACATTTGTGAATATGAAAACCAACATACAAATGTTGATCCGAACATGTGTCAATAGGAGGAAGAGACAAACTGTCCTTATTTCCCCCCCAACAAAAGCAATGATACTAGGCGTTTGTGGGGTTGTCTCGGAAGATGTTCTCATGCGGAAAAGAAGAGCTTTAAACCAACCTGGCAGATAATGTCCCTGTTGGTGAAACGGACGATCATCCTATACTTGGGTGTGTTGTACTTATTCTTGTCTTGGATAACCAGGCGCTTGCGGGCAAAGTAATCTGTTTTACCCTCTGGAAAGCAAAAATAAAAGTCAAATCAATATCAGGTAACCCTTTAAAACAATGTACAAGTTATATTTATAAAGACCAGCATTTACCTCTCCTTCTCCTGAACTTAACCTGGTACCTCTTGAAGTAGGCCTTGTTCTTGACAACTTTAACAAATCCCTAAAAGATAACAGAACAGCTTATGACATCACATTTCAGAACGATGTAAACCATGCACAATGTTGCTGCAATAAAAACTGACTTGATCTGATTGTTAAAGCTCCAACCAGATGCGCACGTTTACAGGTTTAGCACGTTAGCATTAAACATGTCAAGCTAGTCATGCAAGTGTCCGAACGCTGTTCAATACTTCATTCATGCATTTTGAGAACGTGTGAGATTTCGAAAACGATTAATACTACAGCAGACCCGGTCTGTAGTATGCATCGCTCTCCAATACTCATGTGGGAAGGGCTTGAAATCAGCCATAGGCCACACGTTTGAATTCGTAACGGAGTCTGTTTGTCCGAGAAAATCTTAATCCATCCTTTTAATTTCAGACATAACAGCATAACAAAAGGGCACCAAACAGACAATACACCTTTAGGGAACATGATAATCGTATTATTGCGGCGCTGTACTGACCATTTTGCAGACTTTTCAGTCTCCTAAGCAGGAGCCTGGAGTCAAACTGGGGAGTTTTGACTCCGCCGCACTGGAAAAAGAAAGAATGATGTGCGCATGCGCTGTAAATACCGTCCGCCGCAAAACTGGTGAGAAAACTCGAAGAGACCTCTGCTGCTTTGGATGAATATAATTGCGATTATGCTTATATACCGCACACTTTGAAAGTCTTATATTTAATACCCAGTTTAAGCACTTGTTGCAAAAAAAACCCACATAGAAGTAAAAATTTAATTCAGCTATTCATTTTTAAATATTTTTGTGTAATAAACGTTTAAAGCAGTGGCCCTTGACAGACATATTGGGATATTATTATTATTTTTCAGTTTTGTTAGTTGTAAGTCCTTTTATAATAAATATAATATATAAATCTGTTTTTGGACAATACTGACAGGTTTTGACAGCTGAACTAGGCCTTACAGACACGCCTTCTCAGGAGAGATGATGAACACATTACTGGAGAAAGTCATTCTCCTTCTTTGTACTTTTAAAATAGGTTCCACGTAGAGGAAGTCTCATAGGCTGGATTTATGCGTCAATGATGCATTGTTGTGGAGAGAAAGGTGTGTCCTACATCAGAAAGAAATGAGATTCACGTCAGCACAACCAGGGAAAACCAGAAAAGTTGGTTGTCTGTGCGACGTCTTCTGCCACCCGTGTACCTGAACGGTGTCAAGTCATTAATTCATGTAAGTCTGTGAAAAGTCTATTTTTTTCCTAAAGATCTAGCCACCTGATGGTGAGTTGTTTATTTTATTTGTGTGTCTAGTTTATTTTTACAAATGTAGCATATTAAAACTGAATACAAATAATAAACGGGACAAATGCAGCACATAAAGGACAATCGTGACACAACATGATGAAAAAGATCAAATCCATTTCGGTTTACTTACAAAACATTGCGTCACATTCTCTTTTTGACACACAGTATCAATGCTAAATGTATCCTAAAGATTGAATTCAATATTGTTGTGTGTACACCACTATTATCCTTCAGTGATTGTCCTGCATATTTTAATAACGTAAAAAGAACACAATAGATAAGTTGTCTTATTATTATTAAACATTATATTAGACATTATTAGAATATGTTTGTGTTGTGTTTATATTCAGAGGTTAACTTTCATGTTTTTTTTACATTGAGCAGTCTACATTCCATAATTGGACATTTAAAATGTGCATTAAACTTTTATAACAAAACAGTGAAACGGTCACTAAAATTATTAGGCGACGCTTTTAAATGGTTATTGTTAGTCTTCTGATTTATACTTTTGGTTGCTTACAAGTTATGTTTATGTGGGACCTTCTATGAACAGCAGAGGGTGAAAGAGAATCAGGTAGTCGCTCATGCAGCCCATGTGTACGCATGCGCAGTTCTCTTCTGTGCGGCGCATAGTCAATCATCTGGTGGCATGACTGACTGCTGGAGGAGCTGCAGTAACAACTGCTCTGCTGCCTTCGCATACACGGGCTTATACAATGAGTCTATGGACTGGACTGTTGAAATCCTGCCCCGGTGTAAAAACTGACCGCTGACGTCGGGATTGAACCCAGTGCGCAAGGTTATGCAACTTTAGCTCGCTCCATGGAAAGTTAATATTTAGCTCAGACCCTTGGGATCGAAAAAGGCTTCAAGGTAAACAATCTGAGACGGTTTTTAGTGTGTGTGTCTATATGTGGCTGTTGCGGTAGGAGTGTGAATACCGACCAGCGTCCGTAGGTTGTTGTGGCTGTTTTAGTCATAGTTTTCAATTTAATTGTTTTATTCGTCCTGTTTCGTCTCATATCCTACCACCTGTCAAAGTACAGTCAAAATATACTAAAATAAAAATTAACAACTGTCAGTTTGGTTACTTATTAAACAGTCTATAGTTGAGGTGTAGACTGTCCGTTAGCCACCACTGCTAACATCTTTAGCCAGAGTCTCAGACAGCTGTAAACATAAAAGTAGACGTCGACATGTATGTATGTTATTGTATTTTGTTATGCAGGTGTAACCTGCTATATGTTTCCAATATTTCCTTGTTGTAATGCGATTTACTTAAAGTCTTGCATACGGATCTTATGAGGTAACGTTACTCGCTGGGTTGTTTGCCAGCAGATATTGAAAAACGGGTATACATATCCTCATAGCTATTTAAATATGATTTTTGCTTTTGACTATTAAGTTCACATGTGTAAGCAGCATACACTACTATCCCAGGTCATCGGAGGTTACCGCACGTGCATGTGATCAAAACATTGCCATGGTTCACAGTGCCACGTTTAGAGGTCTTGGGTGGGGTGAGAGCCAGGCATCATATATTGATCAGAGAAGACCAGCCGAGTGTGGTCATATTAAACAACCAACTAACATGATCTATTGTGTTTGTGTTGTTTAGAGAGGAAGTTATACAAACAATATGCTATGCAGCATGGGTGTTTTCCACTTTAATATGTTGCTTTACTTGCTTCACCCTTACATTATTCAGTGCATCTGGAAGGTTTAGGGGATTTTGAGTTGGTTACCACCTATATAGTTGGAAGGGTTGCTAGTAGAGCAGCTTACTTTGTTGTACTTTGTGTTGTGACTTCAACATTATGGAAGATATTCATAAAGAACTAAATCGGGCCTCATGTCTATTTTTGAATATATTCAAAAATATATATATATTTATATATTCATGTGTTATAATCCTTTATTGCTGTTGGTTTTAAAGCCCATATTGAAAAACACTCGATGTTCCATATTTTTAACAAAATGTGAACAAAAAGACTGCACAATACTATAAATTGTTCAAAAGAAATACTGCCAGAAACGTTTAGATTAGCATGTTTAGTTGATATGATAGCATGATATATCCAGTGTTTACATTTTGCCTTTAATAGTCAATGATTATTTGTCAAGACGTCATCTCAAAGAAGCCACTTGCTCTAGTTCAAATTCGCACCATACCCCTTCACCTTCATCCTCTGACCCTGTCGCGGTCTAGAACCATGAGTGAAACTAGAACCATGAGTGAAACGAAAACCACTGGATCGTTAGTGATTACAGCTGATCCCGTCTGATCGCCACTGATCCACTTTAGTTAAGAACCCGTACAAACTACAAAGTTGACGGTGGCCGTGACAACCGCCACACCGCGGTGGTAGTGCCATGACAGTGGTGAACTGCCACCGGCAGTAGTGCACGTCACTCTGACAAATATAGGTGTAGGCAGTTGCGATAACGATTGCTAATTGTAGCCTTTCAGTTGTGGATGGTTTAATTTAAAAGATTTTGCATTACCAGAAATTATTGGCATACGTTTCCGTTGGTGCGTTCGAGCGCGGGCCTGCACGGCAAAACCCAGGTTTTGCAATGGATCTTGTTGTGAACGTTTTTATGGCAATCTGAATAGGAAAGCCAAGGGTTTAAACAGTTTGTTTCAAATGGAATTGTTAAGGATTGGGTTACGCGACTGACTGAAGTTGTCACTGCAACAAGAGTTTTTTTTATTTAATATTTAACTTTCTTATATCCTTTGAGTTTTCATTATTTACTGATGTTCATTTAAATGTTTTATATGCTGTAGTGTGCCGTTTCACTGATGGATTTGCGCTTTAAACATTGACGGATGTTTCATCCTCATTTATTTCAGATATCATATTTCTATTTCAAGTATTTAACAATTTCAAGTATTTAAATAAGTTATATATTTATCATCCACTCGTCATTTGGTTGCTACACGCAAATATAATAATATTAATATGATTTATATAAATAATATAAATTTCTCAACCACCGCACCACCGCGGTTGATTTGTCTATTACCACCGCGGTGGTAAAAAACTGCCACCGTCACAGCCCTTGTACATTCAGGAAATGGACTGAGTATGACCTGAGGTATGGGTTTCATACCTGATAAGATTTTCGTGATAATGTTGACTGTAACAGTAATGTTTGTAGATCTTGTGTGTGTTTTTGTGGAAATGCTAATGCTTGTTGTTGTGGCCCCAGTCGTGTTATTCTGTGTCTCAAGGTTGTTATGTTGGGACCTGGGTAGTGCTTACAATGACTTGCCTGTACTTGCCTTCCAGGAGAAGCCTTCTAGACCCTTGCTTTTGAACTTATATTTTCTCAGTAGCCTATAAGGGATTGTTTATTGTACCACTTGCATAAACCTTTGTCAGCATAGTTCTGTTAGCACACTGCTCCAGTGTATTTCATAATATTTGTCACATTTAATCGCTGATCCGTACAAGAATGTTTAGGTCTGCTTTAAGTGGCCTTTGAGCAAATCTGCGTGGCTTTCTAATTTTTTCCCGTCGCCTTTATTTTCTTTCTCCCTCTCTCACTCCAGCCAAACACACACTCACAGTCTCACATGCACATTTAGCTTACATTTGGCCTAAGCAAATGGAACTTGTGTTAGCTCTGCAGGCAGGCGTTATTGCAGTTCCCCTTCCTTAAGACTATCTTGTTATCTCAGACTGCATGACCGAGGGAATTTTAAAACAGTAGCATTTAGTCAGGTTGATAATGCAACCCTGCCATATGCAAAACATCAAAAGTCCTGATCACGGAAAGAGAGGGGAAGATATAATGAAACATAATGGTATACCTTGATCAGGCCTAGTGGTTGTGTTCCTGTCTCTCTCTCACTCACACGTTTCATAATCTAATAGGGGGCATGTTTACCTGCCGCACATCATTTGTTACAGATTTCGACAGATCAGATCTCATTGATTTAAACAACTTGAGAAAAAGGAAAGTAAAATTGAGTTTGATCGGAGCAGCGGAAAAGATTGAAAATTTGTTCTTGTAAACATTGTGATTCCAGTGTTGCCGTGTCATATTATGTCTTTCGTTGATAAAGTTGTTTTTTTACTCACTTAAAGGCTGAGTAGATCATTTGGAAAATGCTAATGTTTGCCTGCTAGCAGTGCAATCATACCATCCCTCCCTCTTGCGAATCACCATCCAAAGCCACGCCTCCTCCAAAACACATTAACGCACGCACAGACCAGAAGCTGTTGGATCGGTTCCAATGAAGTCATGTCACATTCACATTACAGTACAAAGTGAATTCACATCTCCAGGTACCTGCTCTCTGTCCGCTATTTTCCCGCTGCTTGCACATCGCACATGTATAAAAGTTCACCTCAAAATCAAAATTGTGCTATTTTTTAACCACCCACATGACGTTCAACATGTTTTAACCTTTTGACCTCTCGTCTTCGGAACACAAATAAAGATATTTTAGGTGAAATCCGAGAGATTTCCACAGGCCTCCTCATAGACATCATGGTAATAGTTGTTTTCAAGGTCCAGAAAAGTACCGAAGACATCGATAGACATCGATAAATTGGTCCATCCACTCATAGTGGCTCAATTGACTTTTTGTTGAAGCGACGAGATACTTTCTGTGCGAACAAACCAAAATAACGACTTTAATCGATATATTCTCCTCTGTCTTGTCAGTCTATGGTGTGCGTTCACGAGAGCACTTGGACGCATGCGCATTGGGTTTAAGAATATATCGATTAAAGTCGTTATTTTGGTTTGTTTTCTGGTGTTTGGAGATGTCTGGATAACATACCACCTGCGAGACTGCTCCTGCTGCAGGCCCATACAGAGAACATCTTTGAACTTGCTGTGATTTCTGAAGACCTTAAACATTCCATTACAATAAGTCCCTAAAGCGCTGTTCTAAATCAATGGTTTAGTGTTACATAATGTGAGAGCAGACCATCTGGTCTATGTGGGAAGTCTATAGACAATTCATGAAAAAGTCTGTGGCTGTTATGTCTTAAAGGAGATTTATGGGATAATGCAGTTGCTCTATACTATTACAGAAAGGACATTTTTACAGGACGCCAAAGTGAAGTGTGAATTTCTGTGCCACTTATTTCAGCCATCTGTATTACAATTGGTTGGATAGTCAGATAGTCCTTCTAGTTTTTTGAATCTCCAGGGTTCATGTTGCTAGATTTAACTATTTATTTAAATGAGTTTGTTCTGTTTTGTTGCTGTTAATACTTCTTTATTTACATGCCAGTTTGTGGTTACAGCTTACAGATTGAATTTGTCCTGTGAATTACCTGTCCTTTATCTGCCTCATGCATTTTACCTCTTCTCAACAGGTGCCGCAAATGATAAATCGCTGTTTTCCAAACCAACCCCATGCACCGTTTGTTGGTTGTTGTGTTAAAGCTCTTGATGTGTGTTGGATCCACTGTTGACTATTTGGACAGCTGAAGCAGAATTTATAACAGACAGTGGGGGACTCAGCGCTTTGGATAAAGATGTGTCTGAGTCCTGCTCTCTTTGCTTTAAGAATAAACCTTGAGTCAGGCCTGGACCTTTCTGTTTGCTCATTCTCACTTGTTGTTACTTTAAACAACTCTTTTTAACCAATAGCATTGATCACACAATTTGTTTGGTTGTTAAGACTTTACTTGTTATCATCCAGTTGTGTTGGTTACATCTTTGCGATTGTCGTGCAACGTCAGTGCTGTCCACATAAACTCTTGCTTAGTTCATTTGGCAAAAGATGTTAGTCAATGTGACATTAACATAAAATGCAAGTCTATCTTGCAGGAACAAATGCTGCTATCATATATTGTAAAACATCAGTCTCCACTGTGTCTGACTCTGAAAGTCTTTTATTCTTGGATTTGTCAGACAGTTCATTGTTTTCATTATAAGTAAATTGTATGGCTTTCTGCATAGCTAACGGGTATCACCCTCTACAGGGTCAGCCTAGGGAGGTTTCACCAAAAACATTGGTCATTTCTAGCCTGTTTCCTGTTTTTCTATGCAACACGGGATATATGCCAGCATGCATGTTTGGCATTGTTTTGTAAGTGGCTTTACATAATCATATGCAATTTTTTTTTAGACTCTACCTTTAAGGAACACAGTCTTCACTGCCTCTTACTCTGTTTCTGATAAGCTGGCCAGTTTAATGGGTTGCTGGAAAGTGTTGTGTTGATTCAGCATGTTTAGAGGTCTGTTTTTTCCTTTTAAACCTCCAGCAGTGCAGATAGAAAATGCATGCACATCACTTTCTTGTTCTGTTTCCAAGATGAGCCAGGACTGGCTGTTATTGACATCAGCCCAGAATTTTAAAGCAACACTTTGTAGTTTTTTTTTACCTTAAAATAATGTCTCTGAAATTATTTCAGTGGTAGAAGAACTCTTAACTTAACAAAGTCTACTCACGTTGCTATCTGAGCAGCGTCATAGCGGCTACAACCACACTCTGTTAGTTCTGTGTTCGGGTCGGTACACAGAGCCCGCCAGTCCCCCGCCTCGAAATAGTGCGAAATGGTTTCCAACAACGTTTCTGCATTCACCGGTTTCTTCAGTTTAGTCAACAAATTCATGTGAATTGCGCTGCCCACAGGGAAGCTTATACATTAACATTATTTACGACACTGGTGACAGACAATTGCGCTTATCAACCACATGGGGAGCCGTGAGCAAAAGTTAAATAGTGTGGCTTTAATGTTACCTACCTATACCGGGGTCCTAATGGGGTAGTTTTGCATTGAAAATGTAGCAATGCACTGGAAAAATGGACTAAAATGCATAATGTCTTTAACTTGATAAGGTGACTTAATATGGTGTCTTACTATTCTTGACACACTGATAAATAAAGTAGTATTGTAATGGTCATGAGTATAAACGATAAAATTGGAAGCAGTGGGGCGTCTTTTATAAAGGCCTCTTAAAGGGATACTTCACCCTAAAATGAAAAACTTGAGAGTGAGGAAAAAATGACAGAATCACAATTTCTCCAGTATAAAACATTTGTTAATATATTAAACTGTAAACTGAACTTCTGAAGTTTTAATCACTTTCATGACTTAATGTGACTTTATTTAATCTTTTAATATCGTATATCGTATATTGAAATGGTTGTTTTCTTCTACAAGATCCGAGCTGTGCAAGATTGCTGACAGGTTTCAAGTTCTTTTTTTCACGACGACTTTCAGAATGTAAAAAATAATAATAATGTCATTGCGATGTGGCTGTGTCAGCTTTTGTTAATTTTTTTATTTCATTGCAAATAATTCCACTGAATGAAGGCAGGCACATCATAACCTCTCATTAAACACAATAAAATGCTTGAGGCCTAACTTTCCTCTCTTCTTTTGTCTTGCTCAGCAAACATAGCCCAGCACCTCTACATGAATCATTTAGGAGGTCAGGGTAAAGGAAGTGATATTGTTCTGTTTCCTAGCAGCTGCTCTTCGTCTTAGTGTATTAAAGTACTAGGCCTTATTTCTCCTAAGATGCTGAGGCGAGTTTACCCAGAATGATCTTGCATTGTTACAGTAACATTGTTAGTTCCTCACTTGCTATTTAAATACTAAGCCAATAGGTAGCTTCTACCGGCAAGAGTAAAAAATCTGTTTTTGGTTTTTGAAACCAGGCAACATTGTATTTGCATGTGTGTGCAAGGCAGCTCATAGTGCACAGAAACAGCTGTGTGAATGTGGTACAGCGGTATCCACTATCCAGGTACAGAATGCAGGCATAAAGGCCCACAGGGGTTGTAAAGAGGAAACAAGAAGACCTGCCCTGCAGCTAAAGAAACCAGCTGGAGCTTAAGAGCTTGATATGACTTTTTAAGGCAGTCCACTCCAGATCATCACTACTCTATATGATAAACCACTGGATATGTGTGAGATCTCACTCAACCACTGCTGTTTAGTTTGTCATCCTCAGCTGGAATGTTATTATTAAGTTTATTTTTATATGAGAATATGCAAAACCTTGATTTGAATTGGCAGAACATATTTGGTTATTTGGCCATGGTCTTTTTATGCAATATAAGTTTGACTTTTGTACAATTTGAATTCGGTTGGACGAGTGGAAGTCCAACTTTTCAAGTTATTTGCAGGTTCATGCAAAACACATTAAATCAGTACACCCTAACATTCTATAAGACACAAGTGATAGTTCACAGAAAAATATGAATTCTGTCATTATTATTTACTACACCTCAGGTTGTCCCAAACCTGTATGCGTTTTTTTTCTTATGCTAAACACAATGAACGATTTTTGGAATATCAGTAACCAAACAGATCTCATCCTACATTTACTATCATAGTAGGGAAAACAAATGCTATGGGAGTCAATGGAGGATGAGATCTGTTTGGTTACTGACATTCTTTTAAACATTTTTTTCTTTGTGTTTAGCAGAAGAAAGAATTTTATACAGGTTTGGAACAATCTGAGGGTGAGTAAATGATGACAAAATTTTCATTTCAAGATTTACGAGTATTAACTTATATATTAACTTTATATGTCAACTATGAAAACGTAAAACAAAACAAAAAACCTGGCATTCTTTTTAATCCTTGCTCCTTTATTCATATCTGAACTGTGTCCCGCTGTTTTCTATTCCCGCCTCTTTCTAAAGCGCTATCTAAAAAAAAGGTTGTCTTAAACCCTGAGAGTTTCAAGTCATTTCTAGGGAATATTATTACATGGTATATTTTGTTTTTCAGTGGTTTAGGAGACCACAAAAACCCAGGCGTGCAACACGTGCGGTCATAATTTGTCAGAAATGGGAGGTCGCAAGAGGAAACGTAAGCTGTATAATAGAGGATTCAGAGAAGTGCTTATGTAAATGAGAAACCTGCTTTGCTGTGCAGAGATAGACTTCCCCTGAGTTTATCATTACAGCTCGCTTATGTCGCGAAACTCGGCACAGTGAGCAGGAAAAGGGCTTTTTTTCTCTGTTGGGTAAATTCCAACGCATGAGTTGGTGATACAGCAGCTGTAAATGACAGTAGTGACTGACACTGCTACTGTACAGCAGTCTGTCTTAATGATTCTGCTGGAGCACTTTGACCCGAAGTGACAGCGTGACTTAGAAAAACTGCTCAGATGACTTCGGAAATCGTAACTTTTAAATACAGGAGAATCTCAGAGGATTCATGATTTTAGTTTTTTTTATGGTTTCTCTTGTGGCTTGGTTAGTGGAATTGGTTTGTGAGGGGACTTCAGTGACATCTTTCTTTAGGTAAGAGCAATGCGAAGTTTGTTCTTTTAATACAAGAAGGAAATTACTATTACTATTAGAGTAAGTTAAGTACAATAATCTCGTAGAAATAGATAAGGGATTTCAGCCATGATCTGGAGAAGAGTGGGTCTTTCTGGAATAGTGTTGCAAGATTTCTCTGTTTGGGCTATTGATACTCTTTTTGATTTGTGCTTTTAATAATTGTACTATTTGTAACCACTATGATTCAGAGCAAGTCATTTGTGAACTCCACTCTTATCTTTGAGTTGGAAAGTACACAACTACCTCAAACATTTTCTTAGTCTAACCTTTGTAGCAGTTGTCTTAGAAAATATCAAGTGACACATGTCATCCAATTCACATGGGTGCACACCTAACTAATGACCTAGTAAACCATTTTGTGCTTGTGGCTGTAAAGGACTTTTCATTAAACCCTTACACAGCAGTTTAAAGACTCTGTTCCAAAGAGGAAGCCAAAGAAAAGTGACATCTTGGTCAGATTTATCGTCAAAATGTTTATTTTCTGTTTTTTGTGTGATGTATTTGTTTTAAAGGGATAGTTCAACCAAAATTTTTAATTCTGTCACCATTTTCACCCACAAGTTTTTCCAAACCTGTATACATTTCTTGGTTCTGAGGAACTCAAAGAAAGATATTTGGAAGAATGTTAGCAATTTTCAGTTCTGGGACATGATTCACACGATAGTAGGAAAAAACATTTCTGGGGCACCTTTATCTTTCCTACTATGGTAGTCAATGATCTGAAAATTGCTAGCATTCTTCCAAATATCTTTCTTTATGGTCAACTGAACAAAGTAATTTATACAGATTTGGAACAACTTGAGGGTGAGTAAATGACCGAAATTTCCATTTTTGGTGAGCTATCCCTTTAAAGGGTGCTATGTGTTATGGCAGATAAGCATTTTTTAATCCTTTTTTGTATTCACTCTTGGATGAAATGTGCTGAAAGATTGTCATGAATTCTACTTAAAAGCTGTGATCTATACATTCCAAAAACGTTTTATTGCCAAAGGCCTGTTTAGAAGTATGCGCTACACTCCAAAACAAGTATGAAAAACGTTGAATATATTTGCGGTAATATACAGTTCAAGAGTTTGTTTGCCACATTCAAATCCTAATAGTCTGCATGCTAATTATTTGGACAGTACAAAATAATTTTTATTGACCTCAATATTTTGATACACAGGAATGCATGTATAATGTAGCTTTCCTGTGGCTCAGTGGTAAGAGCATTGCGCTTACAACGCAAGGTTGTGGGTTCGATCCCAGGGGATTGCAAATACCTATGTAAAATGTATAGGATAAAGCAATGTAAGTCGCTTTGGATAAAAGCGTCTGCCAAAATGCATAAATGTAAATGTAAAATGTATAAGTGTATTGCAATTGTATCAGGTTGAAGCACCCTTGAATTTTTAGCAAATGTTGTTGAAAAATGTAAACTCTGAAACAGATGTGGTGTGTGACCGCATTTAAGAGTGTAAACTCTCCCTTGTCCACCCCTATATCTTGAAATGTAGAAGAAACCTAATACTAAGGCCACCTTTTTGGGTTTGCAGAACACTGCCTATGATTTTTGTTATGCTTTCTTGATTCACCATTTTAATCAATTATTTTGTTGTTGTTGTACCGTAGGTGGCGACAGACAAGGTAACAGGTAAGCTGAGTTCAACTCTTTCATGGGTGAAGAACTCAGTGTCGCATACGGTGAGTCAGATGGCTAGTCAGGTGGCCACGCCCTCTTCGCTGCACACCGGTGCGGCATCGTCAACGGCCTCCCTGTCGTCGCCCTCCTCAGCCTCCCCGACCCAGCTCAGCCCGGATGAGCTGGAGCTATTGGCCAAACTAGAGGAGCAGAACAGGTAAAAGCTGGACGATTTGTTTCCAATCTTTGTCTAAAAAAAGCATAGCAGTGTAACACATTGCTTATTCAATGTTGGGCAGAAGCATGTGAGAAAAGCATTGATTGTCATTTTGGATGCATTGCTTGGTCAAAATATTTGCTGTTGCATACATAAAATAAGCTGAAAGCTTGGAAAGGAATCACATATGTAGAGATGTCTGAATGTCTCCTTTGAATATTACACATACCTTAAATCTCTTATTTCAGGTGATTATTGGATGAAAGGATTTTGTTGTGTTTATAGCATTCTTTCATGCTTAACAGCAGGAAGTTGTAAAGGTCCTCTGGCTTTTTCTTAACAAAGCACTTTTTCAAATTTTTATTGGGCTTTAGACTTGGAGGCCGTTTCCTTTTAAGGTATGTTCATCCTTGAATTGATGAGCTCTAGTCTTGTCCAGATTCTCTGATAGTGTGGTCCGAATTTAGACAGCACTTAAGTACATTGTTATGTCAAGAGTGTTGACATGTTGTTAACACAGTGAAGCCTTCGCTGGGGTGGCTGTGTTGTGTTTTCAGACAAGTGATGGCACAGCGCTCGTCCAAATAAATCTAGATCCTGTGAGAGATCAAGGTCTGTGGAATCTGCCTGTCACTGTTACTGTGTCCCTCATGTTCTCCCCTCTATGCTATGCACTATGCTTCATGATAACTTTCTTCCACATACTGTAGTAGGACAGGAGACGCATATCAGATGAAACAAACATGGATATGAATGCAGATAACCACAGGCCTCTAGTCACAGATATCCTTTGACTGGATGGAGCTAAAAATCAGCATCCATTCCCATTATGCACTGTGATTTTTTTGTGAAATCTTTCAACTCCATCTGCCCGTAATCGGCAGATTTGCACACATTCACTAGCAATTATTGTTGACTCATCCAGACTGCAGATCAGGGCAGAAATCTGACGATATTGAGTAGTGTCTGTCAAATAAAGCAGGTTTACAGAGGAAATATATATCTTATAATTCCCATCATATTAAGGCCTAATCCACACGTACACAGGTATTTTTCCTTCTACATTAAAAAAAAACCGTGTCCACACGAAAACAAGTTGTAAAGCGCTGTCAAAAGCATGCCAAACCAATAGGTGGCGATATAACCCTAACCATAAAGCTGTGTTGGCCAATCAGAAGCCTGGAATCTGACGTCAACAAAGGATTCCAATGTCATACTCCAAATCTCTGTTTCACAGTCTACACGACAACACTGAAACCGGAGTTTTCAAAAAAGTTTGGTTTCAGTGACCGAGTAATGCGATTGCGTGTGGACAAACGGCCAAACTGCGTAGAAAAAAGTGTGGTTTTGAAAATACCCGTGGTCCTTAGTCAGTATGTAGACTCAGTTTGACCTGTGACCTTTACTAAATGGCAGCGTGGGTGCGGTGCACAGAACAGCTGACCTCTGACATCAGCGTTGATCAGGACAGCTGGAGGCCACAGCTGGTCCCACTGCAGACTAACAATGCCCATTCACCTGCTGTCTGCCACAATACTCATACCATTAGGGCTGTCTGGAGTGTGTTTAACAAAGCAGTATTTTGAAAAGAAGCAGTGGTTAAAAAGCTTATTTTACACACGTGAATAACTGACCATCATAGTGGTCATCATACACCACAAGTCAGTATTTTGGTGTTGTTTACCAGTAATTGTGTAAAATTGGGTCAGAAGACTTGTTTACATTATATGTATATATATATATATAAAGAAACAAAAAAAAAAACAGGAATAAGCCTAACTGATTTAGTTAGGCTTATTCTTTTTTTTTTTTCTTGTTTTGATGGGAAAATTCTGTCATGAATGAAAATTCTGTCATGAATTACTCATCCTCATGTTGTTCCAAACCTGAAAACATGAAAGATATTTGGACGAATGTTAGCAACTGAGATTTTATGGCACCATCGACTGCCATAGTAGAAACAATCCCTTTAAGCTTGAATCTTAAACAATAGTAAGGTTAAGAAAATACATTTTTGTTGTGTAGACATCAGTCAGAAGATACACATTTCAAAAAGCCTTTTTTCAGTCACCTGAATCGCATTTGAACTTGGCTGTTTTAAGATGTAAATGGGCAGGTTGACCTTTTTGTGAGATTTTGTGTTTGTGGATCACAACCCCTCCTATTTCCTCATGAATTATTAATGAGGTATGGAGTGCATGTCAATTTAGGGATGGCTACTCAGTCCACCTTTGCTTTGGGCTCAGTGTTTTTGCTATCACAGACTGGTTTCAGTGTTAGAACGGAATCGGAGTGTATTGGCTCGAGTGTAACACCCACACAGTTTTCTCTGCAGCACAGAAAGTAGGGCAGCCGCCTCACAGGATCTGTGGAGCGTTTGGAGCTCAGATTTTACACATGTGGGCACATGGGCTTGTATTACCACAGGCAGAAACAGGGCGTAGAGTGCCACTTACTGACACTTCCAGCATTACCAAAGAGTACCAATGTTTTCCCTGGTCATCGAACCCATAAGTTTTGCTTAGGAAAGCGAGTCTGTTTATTTTATAGTCATTTCTTTGTCTTCATGTATAGTATTTATAGTGACAAAAAACTGTCCTTCAATTAATTTTGTGAAAGCACTAAGCTAAAAAATATAATAATAATAATAATTGTATTAAACTGTAAAATATAGACCTAAATGAACAATTTGTTGTTTTCTGAAAACCTGTTTTTGTCATGGAATGGTTGGCATTTCCATAGAGTTGCACTAATACATTAAGAGCAGTTGACACTGTGGAGATACAGATTTGAACTCCACTGACAGGGACTCGAGGTCAAAGGCCTTTGTACTTTAAAGATAAGCTTCATATGTGTGTGTATGCGGGTTCGACGGAGAGAGTGGGGTGACACAGAGACGGTAAGAGAGGGTGGGAAAGAAGTATCTTGACTCGCAGACACACACATTGCCAATTAGGATTACTTGGAGGACTAGGAAAGACATGCGGATTGCAGAATGAGCTTCACATGGTGAGCAGCTTCACAGTAATACCTTTGATCAATTCTCTATCACACAACACAGCAGATGTAACCGAGCCGAGCGGAGATCTGCAGGCAGCCACAGATTTTATTAACAGTCTTTTTCTCTAGCGGTGTCCTCTTTACTGTTTGTCTGAGTGTTTAATTAATTCGTAGAACGGTTATTTTGCATTCTGATTTCTTGCAGCTGCTTTTACTGTGTGAAATAATTTAAGAGTGGACTATGCAGTGTTTGTGTCCTGTACAGACATCCATGTTGCAGTTTAACCAGCAGTGAATCATTAACATAGGCAACAACTGCAATGCAAACGCATTTTGTCTTGAATGTTTATTGAATCAGGTAGGACCAGACTTTTTAGCGTTTTGACATTTTGAATATTATTTATAAATGTAATTGGTTTTTTTCTGGGTTTTCCCTGGAAACTTCTGACCTTTGGGTTTCCCTGAGTAAAGTACATACTCCTACACATTGGAGCTGTGGTGCTCACATGGAGATTCGGGTTTGTGCCAAGCTACCAACCATTCTTGATCCTGTTGACGCCTGCCCAGTATTAAGCCCCAATAAATATTGAGGTTTGTTTGGGATGGCTTTGGCTTTTTAAGAGTTCGCGCCCCTATGTTTGACTTAAAAAGTTTAAGAAGTATTGTCACTCAATACTAACTGGATTCATGGTTAATATAACAAAACAGCATGTACAGTATAATATTTTGTCTAAATGTTTCGGTAGCTTGGTGAGACTGATGTGACTCAAGAGTTAAGAGGTGACTAAGGCAACCACAACCAATTGGATTACATTCCCATGTATCCCTGTGCAACTCATGACTGGAATTTAAAGTAAGCCTTTACCTTATTCACAGTGCAGTTACATGCTGCTTGGGTTGAATAATATAGAGGAATTTTAGTGGAAATGTCATGTTCTGGATGAGTTCGGTTAAGACAGGTAGTGTCTCCATCCCTCTGCCCACCTACCATCAGTAACGCATTCAATTTCACACTTTGATAACAGCCCCTCAGCTGTGAACCCTTCGACTTCTCGCCTCCTTTCACCCCTAACAACCGTGGCCCCCCTCGTGTGACCAAAATGCGGCTGTAACTGGAATTGTTTCTGAGCCCTGGTGATGACGTCACCTAGTGCTGGCTTTAGAGGCCCCGGCCCCTCTCTTTTTCCGAGATCATGTTTCCATGGCTTTGTGTCTGTGCTGTCAGCTCTTAAATGTTAAAGGTTATTGTAGAACATTGCATGCCCTTCTTTCAGCTGATCCAGGGCCAGTATGGCAATAAGAGCAACTCCCGACTGTTGCTTATAACCATAGAGGGATATCTTTTTTTCATTTAACTTTTAATATGAGTTTTATAACTTTGTTTAGGAGAGTTTTACAGCTGGCTAGGGAAGGTTTTTATTATGGGCAGACACTAATGTGACTAGCCTTTAGGAAATGATACAGCTCACGATTACAATACAATACAAAACACAATTCTGAGTTCAGTTTCACAATATTTAAACAGAATTTTAACAATAGCAGATTTATTTACAACATGAACAAATTTTGATAACATTTTATTGAACTTTCTGTATGAAAAATAAGAATCATTTAATAAATTATAAGATAAAATAAAAATAAGGAAATTAATTAAAAAAGTGTGCCAGTTCCTTGATGTAAATATAATTTTCTTCTTGCATCTTATTGTCATCACCTACTATTGTACATCATATACAGTATGTTCAATTTCATCTCAGTCTGTCGTAAATTTGTAAACAAAGTCTGACTTTCACAACAGTGACATCACCGATGTTGGTTCATAGAATAGGCGGAAGTCTCTTTTTATTCTCTGCCCAAAAACCTGTTTGTCATTCAGTTGGCTGACAATAAACTTGGATGGCTTCCCTTAAACTGGAAGTTTTTTTTTTATTGAAGCTCACATTTTTATTAACCTTTCATGTAAGTGTGACGGTTACCATTTTACTTGATGTGATGGATTGTCTTATTGTACATCTGTACATCAAGCCTTGCACTCATATGACATCCTTAAAGTAAATTCATGCTTTGCCTTTGGAGGGATTCTCTATTTTGATGTAGTGTAGGTCATAAATCACTTTTTTAGGTTGTGTTCCTTTTTAAGCACACACACAATTGTTTATTTACCCTTTAATGACTTTTAATGGTTTTCTTTCCAGGTTATTGGAGACGGACAGTAAGTCTTTACGCTCTGTAAATGGCTCTCGGAGGAACAGTGGCTCCTCATTGGTGTCCAGTTCATCAGCCTCTTCCAATTTATCACACCTAGAGGAGGATTCGTGGATTCTGTGGGGACGAATCGTCAACGAGTGGGAAGACGTGCGGAAGAAGAAGGATAAGCAACTGATGGTAAGAAGATGTACATGTACGTCAAATTTATGCAATTAACATAGAACTACATCGTGCAGATATTCAATCAAAATAACACACAATACGTTTTATCGATCCTTATGCCAAGATTTAGAGATGCACATAAAGTACAGATGAAGTGCAGTTTTACGGTAATACAAAACACTGGGGAAAAAACCATCAGTATGTAATCTTAAAACAAAGTCATCCATAAAACTGAAAAACCTCCTTTCAAGTCCAAAAATAGCATACATTGACATTTATGTTCTAATGTTCTCTTTAAAAATTTAGTAATTGTTGAATTTGCACGTCGAATCCCTCCATCATTTTTTATCCATTTAGTCAATTTTAGTACATTCCCCTGCTCAAATAGTAGCTTAGCTTCTTGAATATTCTCCAAGCACCTCTAAATTCATGTATTCTGCATTATGCTTTGGATATCTTGCTCCCATAAAACCAAAAAAATCATATAAAGCTCTGCTAGATCATCATATTACCAATACTCACTTATGCAGATTTCACAGAGCCGTGCACAACATCGTCAGTTACTCAGAACATGTTGAGTTCAGTAAGACAAAGTATATGCCACTTGTGTTACTGTGAACGACCCCTTCTATGGGGCTATAGGGGCGGATGTCTTCTAGCCAAGCAGTAACAGAAGGCTTTTGTAAGGACTTGTGTTTTAACAAAGGCAGTCTTTAGCACGTTCCAGATTGCTTTTGAAGACTCGGAGTGCTAAAACGGTGTGTAGGTGGACTCTTGTCCGCTGGAATGACCAGCTGTGTTATGAGTCTGTTCTGCTGAGCAGATGAGCACAGGAAACAGCTTAATCATGTCAAACGGAATTATCTCACAAAAACACTGAGCTGTACTGTAGAAATCCCTAGGTTAGAGTACATAACTAGGGATTTTTAAGGTCCTACTTTGGTTTATGGAGTGTCCAACAACAAGTTTTTGTACATAGGATTAAAACACTATTATTTCGTAATAATAGGCAGTTATTCTTACCTTACTTCTTGACTGACTCTCAAATGATTTGTTCCGCGATTCATCTGTCTAATCCCCTTCTTTCCGCTTGCCTAGTCTGATGTGATTGGTCAGTAGGTCTAGTTTGCTGTGATTGGTCTACCACGAATGAGGCTCACGAGCTACATTGCTTGGGGGAGAAGAGTGAAGTTTTCGCGGGCAGTCCTAGCAAAACGTAGGCGGGGACTATATCTAGTGACGTAAATCCGCAGCTGTTCGCTAATTCGGACTAGGGACGACTCGTTTAGCACACGATATAAGTACAGAAGAGTCAAGTTTTAAATAGGAAAAATATTTTTGAACGCAATGCTACTGGTCTAATTGGATTCAATGATCTATGCTAAGCTATGCTAAAAGTGCTATCGCCAGAACCGGAGATCGGCTGAATAGATTTCAAAACAGTAAAACTCAATTTATTAACTCTGGGGGAGTTGGAGAATGAGCCTATTCCCCAAAAAAGTGGAGTGTTCCTTTAATATGTTCATTTTCATTTACTGACTATCATATTGTTTTGTTACACACATGCTGAAAAAATGTATAACTTGTATGAGCTGTACATTGCTTTGGATAAAAGCCTCTTTCAAATTCATAAATTTAAATGTTAATTTAAATGAAAAGCTATCAGGTTGTGTTTTGATCTGTAGTGATCAAATGGAATCATTGATTAATGTGTGTTTTTAGGATTTGGTTAGGAAAGGTATCCCCCATCACTTCAGAGCAATAGTATGGCAGCTGTTGTGCAACGCCCAGAATCTGCCCATAAAGGAACAGTACTCTGAGTTGCTGAAGATGACCTCACCGTGTGAAAAACTCATCCGAAGGGACATCGCCCGGACTTACCCCGAACATGAGTTCTTTAAGGAGAAGGACAGTCTGGGACAAGAGGTGCTCTTTAATGTTATGAAGGTAGGTCTTCTTGCTGGCCATCTGGAGTAATGACGAGGAACGAGTTGTCCTAAAACACTGCATACATCTTAGCAGTACATATCTCTCTCATTTGTTGCTCTGTTTGTGTGTATATGTAGTTTATGTATTATTGCCGGATTTGAACCTACAACCTGACATAACATTTTCAAAATCAGCTCACTATAGGTAATGGAGCTTGTATTACAATGTATAACTGATTGGAGCTCAGCATTTACCAGATCTGTCTCTCTTTGCAGGCTTATTCTCTGGTTGATAGAGAGGTGGGCTACTGTCAAGGAAGTGCTTTCATTGTTGGCCTTCTTCTAATGCAGGTAACGGAAGAAAAATGACTTAAAACAGCCTAATGATTTTTAACAAACAGTATTATCGCTCATCTTTTTTTAATAGTTAAAATGATGCTAATTTAAGTTTTTTTCTCATTAAAAGTTGTATGTGAAATATTTCTGTATCTTGGCAATGTATTTTAACATGTGATGTTTAAATGTTGTTTTTACACAGATGCCAGAGGAGGAGGCTTTTTGTGTGTTTGTGAAACTGATGCAGGACTATAGGCTCAGAGAGCTTTTTAAACCCAGTATGGCTGAACTGGGTCTTTGCATGTACCAGTTTGAATTTATGATTCAGGTCTGTGACTATCCACCTTTTCAATTGAATTGGTCCTTCATTAACATTTTTAGTAAGATTATACCGCTAGTAATCAACTAGTAGTCAACTGCTAGTGATCAACATTATGTTATCATTTATGCACCCTCACGTCATTCAAAACATGTATATGACTCTATCTTCTGTGGAACACAAAAAAATATATTTTGAGAAATGTCTCTGTGGTTTTATGTCCATACAATGGATGTCAATGAGGTCCAATGTTTTTTGGTTACCAACTTTCTTAAAAATATATTTTTGTGTTCTGTAGAAGAAAGTAAGTCATACAGGTTTGGGTGAGAAAATTATTTTTTTTGGGGGGGGGGGGTGAACTGTCCCTTTAAGAGGATCTAAAGTTCTCACTGTCTGTTTTGGTTTCTTCTTTCAGGAGCAGCTCCCAGAGCTTTATGTGCACTTCCAGGCTCAAAGTTTCCACACCTCCATGTATGCTTCATCCTGGTTCCTCACCATCTTTCTTACCTCATTTCCTCTTCCTGTCGCCACTAGGATCTTTGACATATTCATGTGTGAGGTAAGACTTATTCCCTTTTTCTTTTCTTTTTTTCTCTCTTGCTCTTGTTCTCCCACTTCATGTCATTAATGCATTTAGTCATGTTTTGGATGGAGGCCTAAGCTAGTTGAAAACAGCATTAATGTTTATTTTAATGGTGCGTTTCTTTTCTTTTTTTCTCTCTTGCTCTTGTTCTCCCACTTCATGTCATTAATGCATTTAGTCATGTTTTGGATGGAGGCCTAAGCTAGTTGAAAACAGCATGAATGTTTATTTTAATGGTGCGTGACTGCACCCTGCTGGAGCCATAACGTTACTGCAGATATATGCTGAAACTTGAGTTTTCACCAGTAGGTGTCTTTCTTTATAGGGTTTAGAAATAGTGTTTCGTGTGGGGATGGCCATCCTGCAGATGAATCAGGCAGAACTCATGCAGTTGGACATGGAGGGGATGTTGCAGGTGTAGTATTTATAAAATGTTTTCTATAAACTCACACTTGATAAAAGCTTTAAATGCTAGCTTGTAATGATCTATATAGAACCTAACAAACCATTTGAGTCTAGGATTTTGTCAGGAGTATACAAATTTATAAGGTGTAAAGATTTTCAGTTAAGGTATTTGACACTTAAAGGACAAGTATGCAGTATACAGTATGCTAAAAGGATCTCATGTAAAATTAAAAGAAGTAAAGATTTACAAACTGTAGGGTGGTAGCATAGTGTCGTGTATTATAGTAATTACGGTATACATTGTGTTGTATAATATAGTATTCTGTTGTATTACCTGTAGTAAATACTGTATACTTTTTTTATTTAAGATCAAGAATTTATACTATAGTATCTTACATTAGTTGGAGGAGCAGAGATGACATATTTTTGTAGGCTAACCCGGAAGTGAGTGCCGCGCTGTTTCCCTCGACCAAAAGCCTATGCATTTTTCCAAGACACTTTTGGAAGATCGCAAAATATAAGCGCCGTGATTAACAAAGGTTTATGATGTCTACACGTTTTACACAAAGCTAACACAATGCTATAAACAGACTACACTTAAGGTCGCTCGATTTCAACGTCACCACCACCAAGCCTACGACAACTCTTTCAAACTGATTAAAATGTGTTCCCTGGTAAGTAATTACTTTGTGAAGGAATCCACATCTACGTTTTAAGAGATTTGTGAGAGATAAAATAAAAGTTTTATTCTGTGACATGAAACACACCAATTATAAAATTATATTTATTATAAAACGTGAAAATATTTAGAGGTTTTGTTTACCACAGACCTTATTTCAAGCGATTTACCAAAAACCCATTTAATAAACCCATATACTTTGGAGCGATGGATCCGGAAGTCCCTAAAATGCCTACTCCGGGTTTTACATATTAAAAAAAATACGTCATCTCTGAGCCTCCCTATTTGGTTCATTTTATTTTTTGAAACACACGTCAACATAAAATGTTGATAGTTTTTCTAGTTTTAATATTTCTACATCTGTTGCAGCACTTTCAGAAGGTCATCCCTCACCAGCTGGATAGTGGACCAGACAAAGTCATCCAGGCTGCTTATCAAGTCAAATACAATGCCAAGAAAATGAAAAAGTGAGTCTACGTGCATTACAAGTCTTTTTTTCATTTTGTCTGTTTTCGTACTTCTGGCATTGATTTACTGTTTTTATGTTTTAGATTAGAGAAGGAATACACTACAATCAAAACCAAGGAAATGGAAGAACAGGTGGAGATCAAGGTGTGACAAGTCCCACAAGATACAAGCTACGTGTTACCAAATAATTCAGAGTTTGACAGTTGTCTGACACTGTTCTTGTCTACCTTCTATTACAGAGACTACGAACAGAGAACAGACTTTTGAAGCAGCGAATAGACACTTTGGAAAAAGTAAGTCATCAGGTGCTCAAGGAAGGGGCAATGTAAACTGTCTATAAAATCATTCACCAAACAAACAAACACATACATTCACCACCATTTCTTCCTATATTTGCATATCTTAAATTGGTTCATTGCTCATCTCCTCGCATCCTCTGTCGCCATCGCAACGCTCACGTGTCACCAATACCAAAAGCATGCACACCCGACAGGGTGTATCATAACTGGCTGTCTGGCATGGATGTCATTAAAAACCGTCGAACATTTAAATGTTTGTTTATCATGATCTATGAAGTTGGTAGAGGTAACAAGAAGAAAATCGTGCAGGTCGTTTGGGTGAGCACATGGCTATGAAATAATTCTCCAGTACCATGTAGGCCAAAGCGGTTGTCTGACAGGCTTGTTCTTGAGCCCGAACATGCAGTGCTGCATGTTGGAATACTCTCTGCTTGTTTTTGTCGTGCATGAAAAGAAAATAAGCCAAAGATCAGAAACCAAAAACAGCTCATTGCTTGTAAACCACCTCCGCCTCCATCACCTCCCAGCATGGGATTTTTGTTCAACTGAAGCACTAACAACTAAAATAGTTTCCTGAACATTTTAAACGAACACATCAGAAGGTTTTTCCTCACATGTGGTTTATTCTTACTCTACTCACGCTCAAACTGTCTCTGCTTGGCCATTTTTCACCCTGTTATGGTGCCACAATCTTTCTTAGTTACCTCTGACATTGTTTTTATGGCCACGTAGTGACCACCACGCTCAAACCATGTTCATTTTCTACCCCACACCACCATGTTTCAAAGCGGCTGTAATTCTACAGATGTGTCTGTTAAATGTGCCTTTATAACAGCGTCCAGTAGGGGTATGAAAAAGAACACTGTTTTCTGTCAAATCAATCTTATTGTTTTGTTCTGTGTCTTATTTCTCTTTGCTTTTTCCTTTGTGGATTTTCTTTGTTTTTAGGAAAGTGCTTCTTTGGCAGATAGATTGATTCAGGTACAATTTTCACTCTCTCCTCCACCTTTTCAAACTGTCATTTCCTTGCAAAATCCCACCGGTTCTATCTTTAGCTTTGCTTCATTTCCTTTATTTGCTTAAATCTAAAATAAAGGACTCACAATCTAGGATAAAATAAGGCAAATTCTGACTTATGGGAAGAAGGCATCACTATGCTTGTTATCTTTGGGCTGCAGTCCTGATCATTGGTGAAATACAGGAATAATCCTCATTAATAGTTCAAAAATGCTAAATCGAAGGCTAAAACTGCTAACAGCATGTTGCCGCAACAGAGCTTGAGATCCAGCATTTATTTTTCCCATCCATGCGTCCGTTTCCGCCTTGTGCTCACCCCTCATCCGTAATTGGTCAGGGTCAGGTGACACGAGCCCAAGAGGCGGAGGAGAACTATCTGGTCAAGCGGGAACTGGCCACGGTTAAACAACATAACGAAGACACCAGCGCGCAGCTGGAGCAGGCGCACAACACCATCCGACAGCTCCAGCAGCAGCAGCCCTATGCGGTAAGGACCGTTTGTAGACATCGATACTTTTGGATGAGAGGCCCCTGATCTTCAAACGCGGAAAGAGTCTGGGTTGCCTAGCAACAAAATCTGTCTGCGACAAAAAACCAGCGACTGCAGAGCTGGCAGCTCTTGTAATGAAGCTGTTTACATGCATGACTGCAGAGCAGAACAGCAGGGGTCATTTGCATGCACAACGATGCGAAGTGGGCTCATGGAAGTGTTGGGTCGACCTATAAATCTACACTGTCGACAGAATGACAAAATATGCCTCATACATTTTTAACACGCGCATGTTCAACACAGAGACGGGCGGATAATGTGTCATGTGCAGCGGGAAAAGTGCTGTTTTACATAATGCTGTGTCGGGGTCTCATTATGATTTAATGGGGCTTGTGCAGTTAAAGAGAGAAAACACTTCTGACCGCTGCCGTTTTTGTAATCGTCGATAATTCCAGCAGTAACATGACAAGTCAGTAATATTGAATCGAGTCGAGTTTGTACTGAGTTTGGATTCTTTTGATTGTTTAGAAGATGAACCCGCGGTACTCTGAGGAGTTTATTCTGCAGTTGGAGAGAGAGCTGGTGCAGGCCAGACTTAAGGATGCTGAGTCTCAGTGTGCGCTGAAAGAGATGCAGGACAAGATCCTCCACATGGAGAAGGTTGTAAAACTTCACTGACACGTATAACCCACACACTCTACACACCCATAGACAAAGAAAGGAAGTTCTGAAATTATTTAACCACATGAAATTTCTCACCCCTTTTCTATGATGTATCCTTTTGTATGACTGAGCAATCTGTTTATCAAAAGCAATGTTTACATAATCTTTATTATTCTCTAGGAAATTTTGAGATGTTCTTACACCTACATTCAGTTTTATCATATGACTATATAGTCAGTCATTTGTTTATCTTTTTTATTTTGTGTGTTTCTTTTTTGGCCAGTGAATTGCACCTAAAATACAAGTGAAGGGAGGTGGTGAAATTTTGTAATCATTCTGAGCATTAAGCATTCTGTCAGCAAGATAGCAAAAAAAACAGAAGCTTACGTGTCTAGAAAATGCTCATGTGTGACTGAAATTAGCATTCTATCAGAGTGAGTTCAGAGAGTCCAGTGCAGTTGGCAACATTGTTACTTACAACCGCATCTTTTTAAACGAGAGAACTATTGCTATAAATAAGTGAATATCATTCATCCAAATGCGTCATTGATGCCCGCATGCACTGTTATTACTTCATTGCCAAACGGGAACAACTCATGCGCTGGTTTTAAACCCTCATGCGCATAGCACTTCCTGCGAGGAAAAGCCAGAGCCGCGCGTATCACAAGCTCTCTCGAGCGCTGAAAACTCAAAGCCCGCACATTATAAACTGTCTCTGGCACGAGGTAAAGCCTAAGCACCGTGCATTGCAAGCTCTCTTGCATGAAGAAATGCGCAATGCGCGTTTGTAATATTGATTTGCAACATATATTGGCAAACAGCCAACTATCATTTAGGGAATCAGCTATCGCCGATAGGTCTGAGGATCGTCGATACACGATAGTATCGTCAAGCAGAACAACCCTACAAGGGATTAGTATTATCTGGGGACCTCGTGTGATGTAGACATTACCTACCCACATCTGTATTTCTTGTGGCGCATTCGCACGGGATAAGTGAAGCCTGTGATTTTACTCAAATTTACTGACTTATTTCCCGGATGTGCTGGCAAGGCTTTGCGTATAGTTTGTGTAGCCTATAGTTGTATGGTGTTTAATGATATATGACTGTACCTGGCAGCTGGATCAGAAGATCACCGCGATCGTGGGTCTCAAATGTTACGAGAGTTTCCATGATAAATAAACAAACGGGAGATTCCTGGCCAAACGACAGTGTTGGCAGGTAACTTATGGATATGACCCAGCACCCGAAATAATATCAAAACACTTCAAAACAGCCTCCATTATTCATAAACGGTGGATAAAACCTTGAAAAAATTATATATGAGCCCGCTAAATCACAGAGATGCCGATTCGCACGGAACTAATAATATCACAGGACCTCGGTGAGTTCATTTGTGGGGTCATTTTTTACTTTACAAATTACAGACAAGGCCGATTCACAATAAGATTGCTGCGCCATTCTTAT
The DNA here is from genome assembly GCA_006030095.1 of Triplophysa siluroides. NCBI lineage: Eukaryota > Metazoa > Chordata > Actinopteri > Cypriniformes > Nemacheilidae > Triplophysa > Triplophysa siluroides. Next base: position 5,451,754 of record VCII01000237.1, read on the forward strand.
CAGATCCAATATTGACGGCACATCACTGCTTTTTAAAGGTTCTGTGTGTAAGTTTCAGAGGCCACTATTGGCGTAGTTGGAAATTGCAACCTACAGCTCCGCTATCCCCCTCTCCCTCCCATTAGAGAAGCTACGGTTGCCGTCACAGGACAAAAGGGTTCCGTAAATGACAGCGGGCATTTATCGGTGGTGTTGATAAATCTACGTCTCACAGGCGAACAACAGACTGAAGCTACGGACACAGGACAGAGATGTCGTCGTCTGAGACAGCAGAGAGTAACCTTTGCAAGTCAAGTGACGAGGCTTTTTTACAAAGAAAAATAAATAAATAAAAGTTACTTAATTCATAATTTAATCTAATCGTTACATTGAATATTATTGTTACTTGTTTAACATTGTGTCAGTGATTTATTCGCTTATTATACAAAGCATTTTTTGGGACGGTAACTTGGTTCGTAATTTACAGCCTATTGAAACCGCTTGCTAATTCTAAAGGCGTGTAATCTAACCACGAAAGTCTTAGCAGACGTGTTTCTCATCATCACAGAGTCAATCAGAGGACTTTACACAGGTAGTATGAGGAAGAGAGCAGAGAGGTGCTAACGTTACCCAGGAGGACCGCACAAGAGAGGATGTGGAAGCTAAGCAGTATTATAATATAATTTACACCCGATTAATGCAAATTATGATTGTAAACATGATTTCTAACTTGATTTGCACACGGCCATGCAACAAGGATTTATAGAACAATTACAAAGTGCTAAATATTTACAAGGAAAAACGCGACTTCTCTTGATGGTCAGCTCATCTATTAGCTAAAGCTATCAAACAAACACTTCACTTATACAGCGGAAATCAGATAAACTTACCAGTCCGGCAGAAAGCTGGCAACTTCGGCGTCGCTTAGCAAACCCTTTTCCTGCTTCAGTGCCTCCATTTGGGAAAAGCCACGCCGATGTTTATTCAGGTTTTCTTCCGTTTTTTGTCTCGACTTCGCCTTGCTGCATTGTATTTTCTCTTTTTTGACAAAACAGATTGACGCTCTGTCGGCTCTTGTGCAGAGTATGTGTGGTCCGGCCGCCATTAGCGCAAATTTCACTTCTTACCGCAACAAAGAACCGTTTCTATTTCTAATAAAAAACACGACAAGTCAATTTTGTTATTGTTCTTCCTCTTCTTCTGCTAATCCTTCTATGAAGTGGCTTTGCAAGCTGCCTCAAAACACAGCCGAAGAAAAAGAACTAGTCCCGTGCATCCTTCGTTTTACGAAACGCGCTTAGTTTGTCCGTGTAGTGATACTATAGAAACATGGCTGTGCAATTTGATAAATTACATGTAAGGGTGTGTGCCCGCGGTGTATATACATAAAATGGCTCATTGTAAGGTAATATAAACATTTCGGTTCATTTTGTAAGGTATTTCTTCACCACTCACAACATAGTTTTGTTTTATATATTACATTTTGGTGAATAAATCCTTCAAAATCCTACACACTGTACCTTTAATATTAGTCTGTGCCTTGTTCACAAAGGAGTCTGCGGTGAAATGAAGCAAACAAATGCTCAATGTTTTACCCACGTGAGCTGAAACGTCTTTTAAAATAAACTTTTAACAACACATTACTAATGTCGGAATCCGAAGGAAGGTTATGCAGCGACTATGTTCTTCCACAACCAGGCACTGACTGCACAATATTTTGCGATCTTAAATGGCATGTTTATTGCTTGCTTGCTCTATCTGGTTCCGCGGAACTTGTGTTACTTCAGTACTATCATGGGCGAACCAGTGGGCGGGGCTAGAGAACTAGTCGTTGATATTCTTCTGTGGAGGCGGTTTTCAACCTAGATAGCTGCATTCCAGGACCTGGCGTTCGCTGGTAACAAGTAACAAGGGTTTTTTCAGTTCTGACACTTACAGGATGTCGCTTGAATACGATTACCTGATATATAACAAAAGCTTGGGTTAAAATTGATGTCTTAATTCATGACTCCTTTAATATTATGAAGCTTGCTTGTAGCTCAGTGGTAAGAGCATTGCGTTAACAATGCAAGGTTGTGGGTTCGATCCCAGGGGATTGCACATACCTATGTTTAAATGTATAGGATAATTTAATGTAAGTCGCTTTGGATAAAAGCGTCTGCCAAATGCATAAATGTATGTAAATTGAAACACCATTAATAACAAATGGCCATCACAGGTCTGATTTTTACTATTTTCTTTTTAGAATCACGGGTAAATAAAATGTCATGAGCTGCTCTAAAATGCAGCTTTGTAGAGGCCAGTGGCCAAACAAATTGTTTTGGCCCCTAACTGGCTATTTTGTAAAATATGCCAGTTGCTTCCGGTAAAGGGACTTTGTGTGCTTTGAAAGGTTAAAACCGATAATGTGCTTACTTTGTGTATGTTTGTTTCTGTTTCAGAGAAACGCATCGCTGCCTGATGAGAATAATGTGGTACGGCTACAGGAAGAGCTGATAGGTGTAAAGCTGCGGGAGGCGGAGGCTCTAACAGGCCTTAAAGAACTTAGACAGCAGGTCAGAGACCTGGAGGAACACTGGCAGGTAGATACACATGTGTAGAAATTCATTCTCCTATGTTATACTGTAGCTTGCCTGAACAATACATTTTCAAACTTTAAATACAATATCATTCTCGCATTTAAGCTCTACTATGCTGCACTTTGGCCATGAAAGAAGTGTCCTGTCTCTCACCTTCATGTCTGTATTTAACTCGCGAACGTCTGCATAAAGCTTTGAGTTTGGTGTTTGCAGAGGCATCTGGCGCGCACGGCGGGCCGCTGGAAAGAGAGCCCACGGAAGAATGCAGCTAGCGAATTGCAGGACGAGCTGATGAGCGTGAGGCTCAGAGAAGCAGAGGCGCAGGCCGAGCTCAGAGAGACCAGACAGAGGAGGCTGGAGCTGGAGACTCAGGTCTTGACCCACAGTTCACTTATATATGCTCTCACACCTGACCTGTCAAACGCATGTGGTGGCAATAAAGAACAGAAAAGGAACATAAGATTATCTGATCACGGGTCCTTTTCAGTCATTGTTTGCATTTCATTCTGCCACCTGAGACTGATACTTCTAAAGCCAATATTATTTTGGATTCTGTTCAGCTGCCTACTGATTTAGGCTGTGTGACATCCTCTTTTATTGCCACTAGAGGGAGACAACGTGACAAAGGTGTGAGGGTAGACTCGTTTTCCATTTAGTGGTTGAGTTCTGAACATATACCGTATGTTATTGTACCAAAATACAGAATCAAATACATGGTAACCAATTGCGGCGGGCGGAACAGGAGGCACAACACCTACAGGAGCAAGTGCAGGTTTTGACCAACCAGAACAAGATGGTGCATGCAGAGCTGCAGGAGACGAAACGGAAACAGGCTGAAATAGAGTGCAAGGTGAGGATCATTTACATGACATCAAATAAGCACCCACAAACCAGCCCACTGCTTGGTGTAAAAATACCACTTGTACCCAAAGAGATTGAAGAGCTCTCAGATTTCACAAATGCATGAAGTAATCTCAAATTTATTTTTTTACAATCTTTACACCCTTTTTACAATAAAACATTGACATTTTGCCTTGCCATGTATTTCTTATTTCATCTTCATTGTTCTGCTGTACAGATTGATGACTTAGTTTTAAATAGAAGCCAGAAAACAGGAACTGCAATAAACTGTTTAGGAACGGGGCGTTAAGTGTGTTTTTACTTTTATGTTTGTCCTTTTATTAAAAGTTAGAAATGTATGCTTTAAATGTTCCTGTTCACAGTACTTCTCTTTTCTCCATCTCAAATAGAATAAGGAAGAGGTAATGGCAGTGAGATTGAGAGAAGCTGATAATATAGCTGCCATGGCTGAACTACAGCAGCAGATCTCCGAACTTGAGATTCAGGTACAAATAAGAATTAAAATCACTCGTGATCTGTCGGTTCAATCAAAGCAAAGCAAACACAGTTTACCAGTCTGGAAGACCATGGTCATGCCACGGCACACCCCAACACATCATAACACAGTGTAACAGTCCAGTTCATTCAGCTGTAAGAATACTCATCGTGTGATATTTCTTATGATGCATTTACCACATATTTTAGTTCTTGTGTGAAATATACAAACTCTATACTGTAAATAAGGGATTGGCTCAGGGAATCTTTGCGATCTTTTTGTGTTCCGTGTGAAATTTTTTGGAAGTGAATTGATGCAGCGCTGAGCAAAATACACTGAGAAGTGCTGAGAACGCACTTACTGTGTGCACCGCTTTATTTATGTCTTTTTAAAGGAACACGTTTATGCAAAAATACAATTCTGTCATCATTCACTCACCCTCAAGTTGTTCCAAAACTGTATAAATGTCTTTGTTCTGATGAACACAGAAAAAAAGAAAAATGCTTCTAACCAAACAGTTCTTGGCCGCCATTGACTACCATAGTAGGAGACGTTTCTTTGTTCATTGTACTTTGTTCGAGTTCTGTTACGCACAAAAGAAGATATTTTAAAGAATGTTGAAGTTCTGGGGCACTTTTGATTACCATTGTAATTTTTCGTACTATAGTAGTCAATGGTGGCCAAGAACTGTTTGGTTACCAGCATTCTTCCAAATATCTTTCTCTGTGTTCATTTAAACAGATTAGGAACAACTCGAGGGTGAGTAAAGGATGACAGTATTTTTATTTTTGGATGAACTTTAAGACTTTTTTTTGTATCGTCTTATTGAGATTTATGACAAGGACCACTTGGTAAGTTGTTTGGATGTTGTCAACAAATACTAAAAATATGATAAATTCACCTAAACGGCACATACAATGTATGACACTCCTGCTTGCTATTATTCTTTCCCTGGTGAGATCACATGTCCGTACTTTTAAATTATTCAACAAATTGTTACATTTTAAGCTGTGTTTATAAGTATACGTCATTTCAAGTAAGTGAACTGACTGACAGAAAATTCTTGCATTACTATAAATGCATGTCAGCTGTGATTGAAACGCCGGTTTGTTTTGATTTAAGGGAATTAATTATTAGTAAGAGTTACTGGATGAAGTGTCGCATACGTGTGTGATCCGTTTAAAGGAAATGCTGCTGTCTGAAAGTGTTGTGTTCCTTGTGCAGGCAGACTGAAATTATTTTGAAGATTAACTCAGTATGTCATAAGTGGCATTTTATATCAGTGTGAGTTGTGTGTCTTTCCTTCCTGAGACATAAGATGGGGCTTTTCGTATTCGAAACTAAATCTCACCTCTTTTTCACGAGTCTATTCACTTGCGTCCTTTTTCTCTTCAGAGCTTTTCATTTACCTGTTTCTGAAGTGTTTTCTGACGTGTGACAGTCTGTATATGTCTATAGCTCTCTAAACATTTGAACAAACTCGAGTGACTTTGTGTGCTGAAATTGTATCAGTTTGTTGCGTATTAGATGAACATGCTCCTTCCAGGCATGTGTAGTTCTTAGCTGTGGTTCTGTGGTTTTGGCTACCTACATGGTTTCTACCCTGAGGGCTGTGGGCAACTGATCTTGCTCACCATGCTATATTTCACCTAGGTTATTGGAACAGACAGCACAAGGAGAGAGAGAACGAAAGACATAAACTGCCAATTGTTCTCTGCTCTTGACGCATAGGCCATGAGCACTTGTCACTTGTCTCTATGTTCAATTTAAGTTTTTCCTGGCTCAAAATGAGGCGGAGATGGTGCCATACTTATCTTGTAAACACACGCACGTGTTGCCCAACTGTACCTTTAAGTGGCTTAACCAAACACTTTACATATTTAAACATAAAAATGACAATAATTAAGTTATATAAAACATAACTTTTATTCAACCAAACAGAAATGTTTTTAAATCAAATAAAGCTTTTTATCCTTTTCAGCTAACTTTTCAACCCACAATAGCCAACTAAATTAATCAGTGTTACCTGATTTAAAATATGCAAGATTACAAAATATGCAGAGTGGGGGGTTTCGAGGACCAAGATTAAGAACCACTGCTATAGACGGTATGCTGTCCGTTATGTTTTTAGGCATGTTAAGTCAAATGCTGGTTAAACATATTACATTATGTGACAAACCACCTAAGTTTTCATTTAAAACAGTAGTTTGCATCTCTAAAATCTTACAGTTTATCATTTTTATTGTGAAACAGTTGGTTTTGTAATGTTTGAGTTATCGTAACTCACTACTCCACAGTCATCAAACTGAATTCGCATTGGTTTCTGTTAGCGCCCGCCTACCGAACTTCTGTCTTCCAGTCTTCTTCAATTTAATTGGCTGAAACATCTGTCTCCTTCAGTTTGATTGGTTAAAGTTCTGCTTGGCCTCTGTAATTAGAATTCTCTAAACCCAGTTTGATTGGCCAACCTTTTGACATTGATGAGCGCTGTGGCACAGAAATCAGAACTATAACAAGTGAGCAAAAGAAAATATTATTATTATTTCTTCATATCCTTAGCAGCGGCCCATCTGGAAAACTCCCAGTGCTCCAGACGGCCAGTCCGCCACTGTCTTCAGCACAAGTTTACATACACAGAGATTTTTTAATTGTAGTGTAACACATAGGGCCCTATTTTCACGATATTAGCGCATGGTTTAAAGCGCACGGTGAAGGTGCGCTCAGGGCATGTCCAAATCCACTTTTGCTAGTTTAATGGCGGGAAAACGGTCGGCGCGCTCGGGCGCATGGTCTAAATGGGTTGTCCAGAATCTCTTAATGAGTAATGGGTGTTTTTTGGGCGTAATGTGCAGTAAACCAATCAGAGTGTCCTCTTCCATTCCCTTTAAGAGCCAGTCGCGCCATAGCCGATCGCTATTTACATGCATGGCGGAGTTTGTGTGCGGAAAAGCTGGACGTTTTAATTGCTGAAAGTATGGATACATGATCACTGTAATTTCCAAAATATGAAAGTATTTTTTAAATAATCGTTTACAAATATCCAAGAAAACGGTTTACACTCTCAAAGTAATTTACTTGTAACAAACAGGAGATAAAGAATTTACAAATGTTTGTCCTGCCCTTTCCTCTGTAATAAGTAAAGAGAAAGCGCATTGTGGACCAGTGACGCATTTTCTACTAACGCGCTCTTTAAATAACAAAAAATATTGCACCATTGACTTTAGCCTTTAGACCAGGTTTGACTTGGTCTATGGCGCAGTCAACGTGCCAACAATGAGCCTGAGCACACCTCTTTTTTAGACCAACACGCGCCCATGGGCGCGCAAATGAGCGCAAATGCATTTGCTATTTAAACAACTCAGCGCAGGACAGGAAAATGAGAACTGCGTCGGCCCAAAACTAGCAAAAACACTTGCGCTGCGCCTTGCGTCGCATTGCGCCGGGTGTACAATAGGGCCCATAGTCTTAAAATGTGAAATAATCACCCACCAGCAAAATATCAAAATTTGCATGTTAACAGCATTATTAAACCCACATATGTCTTATATATACGCTCGGTTATTCTGCTATGAGTGTCTTTCACGCAATCTGCTGAACCCACTTATTACGTATATTAAAAAAAAATCCTATAAAGGAATATAATGTAGTTAAAAAAACAAATTCTGTAGGTTAAGTGCTAACAAATGAATTAGTTGATTGACTAATCGCTGTAATATATAATGAAAAAACAACTTGTAGAATTTGTCACTCTATCACAGTTGCCGAGAACCTATTTATTCACTCACTTAACACTCGCCCACACTTAACTTGACGTCCCATCAATGGAAAATATAACACCATGATGTCAATACAGACTTATTTCTCTGGACAGATTTTCTATGAGTCACCTGTGTGTCTTATTGAGTGTATGTAGGTGTGTGTATTTTAACTGGAAAGATCCACTTTAATGTAAACCTACAAGTCTGTCTGTCACCAAACACCCAAAACGCCAACACACTAACCCAACTCCACTACAGACAAAAGATGTAGACACCTTTCGGAACACCCACACAACATGTCCGGCCCAAGACAGATAATAGTTATTTTGAGCAGCGTGCAGGTTAGATCGATGCTCTGCGTATCTTTTTACAGACTTCAGTCAGGGTTGCTCTTTATTGTTATGATCTCTTGGCTAACTAAGACAAAGTGGAGTGAAGTGGGTTTTTTTGTTTTAACACTTTGCTGAGCTCAAGGTTGAAACGGCTGCTTGCATGGCCCATGGGGACCGCAGTTTAGCTATCTTCATTACCAGATGAGAAACCACTTCCTATCAGGCTGAGCAACACACTGAGTTATAATCAAAGCTCGCATTTTGCTTTACTGCTTTTCATTTATATAATCGGCTCAGCGTGATTTAGCTCATTTAACTCAGCGTTTTTGAAATAAATATGTGAAGAAAGTGTTAAAAGAGAAATCTCTGTGCTATAGTAGTTTATGTGACAGAACAGTGACAATTAAGAGTTTCACATTGTAAATGCCAACAACGGAGTGGGAGTATTTGTTACCATGCCAACCAAATATCGAACAACAACAAATGTCCTTAAGCGTATACTTTATTTCAATATGCAAGCTTTTCTATCCAATGTTCTTTTGTTTATGCTGCAAAGTTCATTGTAGGGATAATAATAACAGTAGATTTTTTTATGCATCAATTTCCATCTGATTAGTATTGCTCAATTTAACGAAGAATCCTTCCAAGAGGCCATCAGATCAACTTTTAAACTTCATCAGTATTATGATTTGTTCAAGTCATTGTGGCTCAGTTCTCTTCTGCTTTTTGAGTAAGACGGTTATGCTGTTTACCTTTAAGTTGTGAAAATCAAAAAGTCGCTATTATTTGTACCATAACCCGTCTGAAAAAACTATAGAAACCATCACGCAAATTCTAATGGTTTCCATTGAAATATACATTGCACCAATAAAATTCATCACATACAAGTAGAACCATAACCGTTTCCATTAAAACCAATACAAATCCCTTTAAAACCATTATAACTTATTTAATGGTTTCTACCCTGCTGAAAAAAACAATAGAAACCATTAAAGATGTTATAATGGTTTTAAAGGGATTAGTACGGGCTTGAATGGAAACTGTAATAGTTCTACTGGTATGTGATGGATTCTATTGATGGGATGTTATATACTATTGGAATAATGCCCAAAACACACTACAAAAAATAATTTTGTAATGGTTTTAATGGAAAAGCTAATGGTTCATAATGGTATTTTATTGGAAACCATTAGAAATTCTGTAATGGTTTCTGTTTGGTTTTATTGTTTTTTTTCAGCAGGGTATTGTTTTGTCCATTAAAAGCATTACAAAATTCAATTTTGTCGTGTGCTTTGGGCATTATTCCAGTAGGATTTAACATCCCACCAATAGAATCCATCGCATACCAGTAGACACCATTACAGTTTCCATTAAAACCAATACAAATCCCATAGCCTCCCTGCTGAAAAAAAACATAGAGACCCAAAATAAATCATCACAGAAATTCTAATGGTTTATATTAGAATACCCTTACAACCCAATAGCTTTTTCCATTAAAACCATTACAAAATTCCTTTTATAGCATGTTTTGGACATTATACCAGAAGGATTTAATATCCCACCAACCAGTAGACACCATTACAGTTTCCATTAAAACCAATATAAATCCCTTTGAAACCATTACAACTTCTTTAATGGTTTATATTGTTTTTCTATTGTTTAAAAACACTATTTGTATTGGTTTTAATGGAAACTATAATGGTTCATAATGGTATTTTTAAGGACACTATTAGAATTTCTGTAATGGTTTCTGTTGGGTTTCTATTTTTTACCAGTAGACACCATTATAGTTTCCAATAAAACAATACAATTCCCTTTATAACTGTTAAATCCATTTGTTCTATTGTTATTTTTCAGCAAGGTTTTTACGACAAAATATCCTAGTTTTGTCTTTTCCCCTTTTAAAATGCGTGGTCATAAAATGATTATGTTGTATTTATTACCTACATTGTTAAAAACTGTATAAATTTTGAAGATTCTGAAGATTCAGATTGAGATGAGTTCATGGCATCACAAACTCCATAAAAACTTTCTATGAACAAATCACTCATTTTCTAATTTGTATCTAAAGTTTCTTGTATTCCAAATAGTTACGGAGGAAAACTGCAGCTTTCGTCACCTTTTCACAGATGAGCGCATAACATCATAAATTAGATTTTCGCCAAGATAGGGACAAGTCGAAGACTTGGGGATGGTTCGGGGAAGGACCACAGTTCTGCTTTACGGGTTCTTATCAACTACCCCAATAAGTGGGGTGTGGGGTTATTGAAGTGAGGAAGCCATTACTCAGATGTTTGATGTGCCTAGCTGTAGCCTGCCACCTGCTGATCTACTACAGCCCAGTGTAAGGAAGTCAGCTAACTGCCTTTCCCTTATCACCACAATGTGAGGGGTGGGGGGAGAAACCTCAAGAAAAACACATATTCTGGGAAAAACACTTCAGATCCCTCACCATCCCCGTCCTGGGCCTATCACAGCGCTGCATGCGCAACGTAACGCAGACCACAAGAATTGAAAACACCCTTCCCTGTTAGGAGGGTGTGCGCACATGTGTTTATCTCACCTCATTACCCCCATAACACACCCCTTTCTGCACCTCTTCCCCTGTATCTTGCTCCCCGCTCTGTCCTGTGTGGCTTGCCGTAACTGTACTGAGGCACAGGAAAACAGCTTTATCCTCACGTTTATACTGTATGTTTTGATTCCCTTTATAACAGGTGTGAGGGTAAACAAGCCATGTAACGCGAACGTGTAGCTGTTCAATACCACAGCTCCCATGGGGCATTTAGCAGCAGTGAAAAACTCAACAACATTTAAAGCATCACAATCTGTACACACTGTCAAAACACATACTGTCTATGTTAACCAATATGGCCGCCGCAACATGTGACAACTTTACCTACACATTTTTCCACTGGCTTTTCTTAATTATTTTTCTTAAGTATTAAATGTTTGACTTATGACATATTGACCCTTCTATAAGATTAAATCTTTTCAAATGTTTCTTTTTATTCAGAAAGAGGAAGGAAAGGTCCAAGGCCACTTAAACAACACAGACTCCAGCCAGTACATCCGAGACCTCAAGGACCAGATAGCAGATCTCAAGCACGAGGTGGGGTGCAAGTGTTTACGCAAGACTACTTTTTTATATTGAAACATATATTTTTATGCCCCCCAAAAAATCTTTAATGGTGCAGCAAGTCATTTTTACACTTCTGGAAGCAAAAATGATGAAATGGAGAATTGGGATAAAAACTTTTGAAAGTACTTTTCTGGTTTTCTGTGATCATTTAAACACATTCGTCGACGTGGTTTTCTCTAGATATACATATTTTTGTGAAAGTGGAAAATGTTGCTTGGTGCACCTTTAAGCAATAGCCACATATACTGTTCTGTGCGCCCACTAAGGTGTCTATCTTGGTATCAAAGTCACCATGGCATCTTTGATCTTTTACACACCTAGGTAAAAATTTGCTCCTTTTCCTGCCTGTTGTACGTTTTTGATCTACTATTTGTTTTGCGGTTAGCGTTCTTACTTCTTGGCAAGCTTTTGAGCACTTTGAACAGATTTGTTAGTTTATTTACATTTTTTCACGTGTTAACTACGCCCTGCACATGGCCTCTTCCTGCACTCCGTTTTACCCGCATACGCCCGTCACACTTCTTTGTGCTGCATGTGTCTTTTTCAGTTGGTGTCACAACCACCCAAAATCTATACTTTTGAGCCGTTTTAAGCAGGCTGGATCTGTGATGAAAGGCTGTGCTCAAGTCACCTGTTGGGAGCAGTAAGGACAGATTTTAAAGAAGTATGCAAGCAGTTGACAGATAACGAGTGCTATATATATCACCTTATGGGGTACTCTCATTTCCTGTCTTTCTGTCAGGTTTCAGGTTTCAGGTTTAATATCATGCCTGACCTTTAATATTGACAAATAGTATGTGACAGGCAATAATAAATGGAATGAAATATACTGCTCTATTTATGCAGAAAGCAAACACTATTTAAAATTGAAGTTTTGTTGCATACTTTATTGCCCGTGCATGCTTCTTAGTTTGGGTTAGGTGTTGGGCCCACTTCACTTTTTACTATACATCCGTCTGGTTGTTCTAGCTTGAAGTCCTCGTAGCCTTTGTCCGGTTTCTTTAAATTCTTCAAATGTACTCTTTGCCCTAATGCATTATGGGAAGTGTGTGATGTATTGCTGCAAGCAGATGCCCAACTGATTTACTGTCATGAATTCCATCAGAGCCACCAGTTCTGCATGAATTCATCTTTGTAAGATTCCCCTTTTAGTAGCCTGCGGTTTTGTGTAGTGTTTGTGGCTAATGTGTTGTTTGGTTTGTAGACCACTTCTGATAGGGAAATTGTTTCTAATATTGTCGGTTTTGCTGTTTCTGTAGTACTGCTACATCTCAGATTCTGCCATGTTATAAAAAGCTGCCAAGGACGCGTTATGATTAGAAGCCTATAGTCCTTAAAATCGAATGTTCTAATGAATTTTAGACAAATGAATACATACTTGTTTCAAGGCTAGCTTTGTGAGGAATCCAAGGTAAAAAAGGATGATGTTTGACAAATTTTATGCAAATTTACAGTCATTTGGATGTACCTAGACTCTTTATGTATTGTGAGAATTGTTTTGTATTTTTTGTACTTGGAAACTCGTTCACAGACTAAGCATGACCTAATGTGATGACGATTCTTCCTCGTGCGTATTTCAGCTTGAACATGTGAGGTTTGAGTTATCGAGTATGACTTAAACGTTTATCTTACATTAAAATGTTTTGTTGGCTGTGTGTCATTATACAAAAAGATGTTAAATTTATGCACGAGTGCACGACAGAAGAGAACAGAGCGTTTTCAATTGATTTACGCAGGAGGAGGATGTAGTCTGATTTTCCTCCTCCCTAATACTGACAACAAAAGACTGGTGGTTTGCGGTCAAACAACTTTCTACTAAATCGTCCATTCTTGGTTCGCTTTAATCCCTATCAACAGAGTGCAGCAAGAGGGCTTTACCTCATAACCTGCCTGGTTCCTTTTCATACACAATCAGGCAGTAGCACAAATCCTGTCTGAAGCCACAAACCCTTGTGAACAAGACTGATTTGGATGCCTGTGGTTGTGGAGTTCGAGAGAGGATTGAATAAGGAGGCTGTTAAGTGAACTTTCTTTCTTTTTTTTCGTTCGTTGTAGGTTGGAGATACAGTATCTCACAGAAGTGAGTACACCCCTCACATTTTTGTGAATATTTAATTATATCTTTTCATGTGACAACACTGAAGAAATGAAACTTTGCTACAATATAAAATAGTGAGTGGACTGCTTGTATAACAGTGTTAATTTGCTGTCCCCTCAAAATAACTCTACACACAGCCATGAATGTTTAAACCTCTGGCAACAAAAGTGAGTACACCCCTACGTGAAAATGTCTAAATTGGGCCCATTTAGCCCAATTATTTGGTTCAGATGGTGTCAAGCGTGTGGCCGCAGGGCAGTAGTCCAACATGATAACGACCCCAAACACACCTCCATGACGACCACTGCCTTAAAGAAGCTGAGGGTAAAGGTGAAGACCTAAACCTATTGAGCATCTGTGGGGCATCCTCAAATGGAAAGTGGAGGAGTGCAAGGTCTCTAACATTCACCAGCTCTGTGATGTCGTCATAGAGGAGTGGAAGAGGACTCCAGTGGCAACCTGTGAAGCTCTGGTAAACTCCATGCCCTAGAGGGTTAAGGCATTGCTGGAAAATAATGGTGGCCACACAAAGTATTGACACTTTGGGCTCAATTTGGACATTTTCACTTAGGGGTGTACTCACTTTTGTTGGCAGCGGTTTAGACATTAATGGCTGTGTGTTGAGTTATTTTGAGGGGACAGCAAATTTACACTCTTATACAAGCTGTACACTTACTACTTTATATTGTAGCAAAGTTTCATTTCTTCAGTGATGTCACATGAAAAGATATAATCAAATATTTACAAAAGTGTGAGGGACGTACTCACTTCTGTGAGATACTGTATATTGAAGGGTGTTAGAATTCACTGTGCTAATTTCTATTCATTTATTTAATTCCTGATGAAGATCAGCCGTGTTCAAGGTTCGAAGAGTTGGCTTAGTCATAACCTTAAAACAAAAGGACGGATGTCTCGTATCTGGTTGCTATTTAAATCACGTAGTTGCTAAACAGCGAGAGGTTTCCAATCAGCCACATTTGCACCAAGCAAAACCATACTCGAGCATATCTCTAAGCATCACAAAGTCACGACTTGTCATGTTTGCGGCCTCACTGCTGTTTGGTGCTAGCTTGTTCGCTTTTTTCTTTTCTTTCGAAAGCCTTCTCAACCCACACATCACCTCTCGCATGCGCACTGCATTTGAATGCAAAATTGACAGCGTGCTCTCGTTTTGAAAGCTTTTGGAAGTGTTGTAGTTTGAATAATATAAGGTGGAATGCTTTACAGAGTTGTTTTACTGATTGTGGTTACACTGAAATACCCATAAATGCGTCTCTTCCCACATGTCTGTCTTTGTGAGGCAGAAAGTTTCAGGTAAGAGTGTGCATCTCAATCAAATATGTTATGATTCTCAGTTCAAACCCGAAGTTTAAGCATGAATTTTTATTATAATTTGATACACTTGACGTTGAATTATAATGTTATATGGTTTATCCCTTAAATCCAGATACCCTTCTGACATACCTGCTTACTATTTTCTAGTTGAAAATGCATTTTATGGAGACATGAGAGAGTATTTTACACTTTCTTTGTGCATGTTTCAATTTACGGTGCTATTTAGAGAACTTGCATTGGTGTGTTTTGTTGTTAAAATGTTGTCTTTGTGATGAAGCGAAGATATTAAAGGTTATCCTGACATATTTTTTACTCTTCCTTCTCATAGATCCGATGTTTAAGAGGAAAGAGGGGCCTTCACGACAAACCCAGTTTTGATGGGATTCATATAGTCAATCACTACGGTGGGGACAACGACTCGTACCAGTCCTCTGATGAAGATGGAGTGAAGATGTCACCCCACCTGACTGGTCGTCAGATTCGAGGCCGGATCACACTACATCCGAACCTTGAGGATTCTGAGAGTGAGGATGATGAGGATGGAGACACCCTACAACTTACCGTGCCCTCAAATGGCAGCTGTAAGACAACTACAGTGTGATCGTGCTCATCGATGACAGAGACTGTCATCTAAAGACTGGGAGGAAGAGCATGAAGCTCGTATAAACTGCCTACATTGCATTGAGCATGTGGCCGAACCTGAGAACTTGAAAACTCAGAACTCTGGAATCATATCTCTCATTAAGTCATGGTTTACATCTGCATCGGTTTTGTTTCTGCCAAAATGCGTCTGATGTTTGTCGTGGCACTTCATTATTATTAGGTGCAACGTGCCTTTCTAGACTCGAGATCATAGTCATGAAGACCATCATATTCGCAAACCTCAAATAGCCCACAACTTTTTCTTATTACGAGAAGAGGCATTGTATAGTATAGTGTTTTACGCATACGGACGAGTTTTCATTGTCATAGCTTTTATTTTTTAAATCATGCTTTTTTTAAACAATGAGACACCAGCGAGTGTTTGCTGGTGGTTGGAACGAAGACGAAATATATTAAAGAATGGAACACTATCCTCTTTAAATAGACATTAAACAGTCCCATATCAATAGAACAGTGTCATATCAAAAGTTTGCAAGCGCAATGTGATTCCTCATGGCATGAATTATACGATTGGGTAATGAAAGTGTCTTTGTGAAGTGTTTGTCCGACATTCAACATAGATGTAAATATGTACATGTTTTTCATCTTTATTATTACCTGAAAATATGTATTTAGTGGATGTCATGTCTATATTGTAATGTATTGTACAGTTTAGTTGAAAGGGACGTATTACTGATTTTGGGAGGTCTTCAGAGAGACATTCGCCTGCCACACTTCTCTCCAGTAATTGTAATGTACTGTAGCTTTGATGGCACCGGTTCTCCATTTCAGAAGATGGAGTTTTGTTTTCATGCAGTTGTTTTGGTGCCTCGAAAGGTTCTATGAAACTCTTATTTAGAATTAATATGCATTATGGTGTGCATGTTATGAATATGGATTTTCATTTATCCCAGGACAAGCACTCTGTGCCAGAGGCAATGAAAAAACATGTCCTCTACTGTGCTTCCTTTTCATTTTACAACCCCATTTAAGTTTTTTTTACTTTGGAATTGGTTTGCTTTTTTGCACAAATGATGAATTAGACTTCATTATGGTTCTTCAAAGGAAGAATTCGGTTAATATTTTTTTTCTGTCGGTAGCATAAACCTGCTGTTCAGATGATGGCATCTGAGAGCAAGCCTTAATACTACTAAGATTGATGCCATGTTGGTACACTATTTGCCCACCTTTTAAAACTGCCAGTCCTCTAAAATAAAGACTTTGGGAATGACATTATTTTTGCAGAGTGTTAAACTCTAATGTGATTTGATCAAGAAAACGTTATTTAATATAAAGAAAAATCTTTGTGCGATGTGTGATAAAATGAATTCCGGTGGAAACGGGATGTTCCGGTAGTGGACATGATTCAGATCACCAAAAAAACGCATTTATATACTTCCGTGCCTTGTTCACACTTTGTCATGCACCAAAATACAAATAAAACGGAACGTCTTTATTAACATGTTGATGAGTTTGTTATAACTAAATGATATTCTTGTTACTAAAGAAATAAGCCCCAAGAAGCAGTGGGTTACAGTGCATTTTATAACAGCCAAGGGCGTTGTGTCACGACGCGAAGCGGAGTGCCTGAAACCCCTTTTGCTGTTATAAAATGCACTTTTAACCCACTGTTTCGTGGGGTTTATTGCTTTTATAAAACGGTTATTCCAAATGCGCAGCAAGGTTTCATAAAATAAAGTGATATTTAGGCTATGTAATGCGGTGAGCAGGTGAACTCGGCTCAACCAATCAGAATCAAGCACCAGAACTGACCCTTTTATACGTTTTCTTTTTATTGTTTTAAAATGAGTGTTTTATTGTATCATGTCACGTTTAAAAGAGACGCATTTGCAGGTTTGCTTCTCTAGAAATCAATGAAATGCAAGCAAGGTGTAGGCTAGTTGTCCATTGTCTATATTTTTGATTAAGCCCGCATTCTTTCAGGGGACAGGTTAAATTAAACATTTATATTACATGAAGAAAATATGAAGAGTTTATTTCCAAAAGGAGAATCATGTTTTGTTATTGTGCATTCTAGTTGATATCAATCAAACTGCAGTTGGTTTGTTGTGATTGAATTCTTAATAACCCAAAAAAAACAGCTAACTAACACAATCAAAAGCATGAACATATAGTAAAAATGTTTTTACATTGTTTTTAAAAATGTTGGAAACAAACTCTTCATAAGTATATAATATACATACATAAAGCAATACGCACGCTAATATATAATCATATGCTGACAGCACAGCCCTCTTACACCGCATTATTGAGCTCTGTCGCAAATAACGTTATTCAGGAAGCTTTTTTGTCTTGCGCTTCAACCCTATGAGATGGGCTGCGCGCTCTTTCGCTTTAACTAAACTCACGACTGCACTGAAACAGAGCAAATCATTTCTCAAAGACCAACGTGATCGGGTGAGTTGTAAAAATCCAGTCAGCAAATGACCCTTCGTTGAATTTCGAGTGATTAGGCTACTGTACTATAAACCTTAATGCTTAAATCAGAGTTTCGCTATATCAAATCACAGTTGTCGCGTCCCCGGCTAGCCGTGAAGTTTCATTATAGCTATAACAATTCGAAAGAACGTAAAATAAAGTCATTGACTCATCTCAGCACTGGAAAACGTAAGATGCAAATTATAAATGTTTTTAGTCTGCAAAGCTTGCTTCCCACTCGTAAATGCTATTTCTCTCGATGATGTTTGACTCAATATTTTGTCATTAGATATAACGTTTCCATGGTGACTTCTCCATATTGGTTGAAGAAGTAATAATTTCTATAGCTGTAGAACAATATTGGGGTAGCCTGTGTGTTTTTTATATCGCATAAATAATGACGATTCACTCATTACGCATTAAACATAACAAGGAAGCAACTAAGGTCAGTCGTTTAGCAGATTTGTTTGTTTATTGGTTTGTTTGATGTGTGTTTATTTAATTGATATGGTTTTGTCCTTAATGTTGGACGGAATCTATAGGCCGATAGTTGGCCGGAGTAGCAGAAGTACATCGTCACCGTAAATACTTTCACCTCAATTTGTTACAGCATTATTTGTGCAGTAATCATATGCTTTATAACACACATGACTAATAACAGAAAACCAAATAAGCATTAAGAATTATAGACTATTAAGAATATTAAATAGTGTGGAAGAATACATTTGCAAAAAATGTGATCTTCGCTTTTACAGTGCATTGCAAATCAAGTTGAATAAATTGTTGTTTAAGATGAAATAACGAAATGTAAGCAGTTCAAACACCATTACACCGAGTCTTGGTGTACTGGAGACTAGAGTCTAGTGCAAAAATTGAATTAGCCTATCCTGATGGAGGACACAGTAAAGAGAGACAATGTTTTATAATCAGCCCAGATACAGAATTGCCTAATTCTTGCATTATCAGTGTCCTATCTACCGAGGCCCGGATGGCCTGAGGTGGCATGTCTAATCGACGGAGGGCACATTGCGCTTTGATTTCCTGCGCTTCATGGTTGACCAGTGCAAACTCTATTGCAGATCCTGACATTGATGCAGCTTGATGTAGACTACTGATGGCAGGGACAGCTTTCATAAATGTATGCAGCTATACAGAAAATGAATGAATTCAAAGTCATAATTATTTTGCAGTTGTGCAATCAAATAATTTGAGAGTTGACGTGACAGGCTGCAATATGCTACCGCAGTCAAGGTGAGAGGAGAAGTGAACCGATTCATTGAGCAGACGGCTGTCACGAGTCAAAGCAGGTGAGGCGTAGACTGACGGATTGGATGTATGGGCACCCACTGATTGTCTGCTGCACGAGCTGAATGCGTGTCCCTGTTGTGTCCACGACAGATTCCCGGCGTCCACTCGGAACAAGGCGGCTCTGTTCACTGAGCCATCACGAAACTCGAGAACGCAATGTGGCGTGTGTGGGCAGCTTTTTTTCGATACATTTATGTTTTCATTAACGCAATAGACATATGCTTTTACCAAATGAATTTTTTCCGATGCATTCATTTGAATTTAAAAAAAAAATCATAATATGTATTTCACGGGCTCAAACCCATGGCCTTTGCGTTATTAACGCAGTGCGTGGAATAATAGCCTATTATTCACTTGTTTGCTTATGCCCAATAAATAATTCTACAGTCAGTTTAACGTCAGTCAACTTAAGATATATATTTCAAAAGTTATAACTGCATATTGTAAATTATTGTGATAAGTGAAACGAATTTATTGTAATAATTGTAAATATCTTGACTAGTGGTCATGTATTATAAAAACATCCCTGAGAGAAAAATGCACACCTTGTGTATTTGTTTTTAAACAATTATTATTACATTAAAACGCAAACAATCAAACTAGACGGAGAAGGTACTCAGTAAGTCTTGCCGTCTCCGCGTTTCCTCTGCCCCCCGCAGCTAGGGATTGAGTAACGCATTGATAAAGCAATGTATCACTTATCCTGATAGCCACGGTTCCCCCAGGACCTGTCTGTCCTCTCAGAGAGGGGCGGACCAATCACAGGCTCAAGGCTGGGTGGTTGTCCCTTTAAAGCACCTGTCTTCATAACACCTGGCAGACGAGAGAGGTGCTTTACGCATGCTCCCACTCTGCCATATCCAACTATACAGACGCGCTGCTCTTCAACCAATGGTCTTCAAATCTTTTCAGAGATAAAAGAGCCGCCGCATCCGTGGATCTGACAGATCATCACTAATGACAAAGGACGTAAGACGAAGGAACCAGCGGAGACAAGATGCCTAGATCTTTTTTGGTGAAGAGCAAAAAAGCGCACAGCTACCATCAGCCACGGTCTTTGGAAGATGACTACAACAGACTTGATACTATTTTAGCTCAAATATGTTCAGGTAGGTCAAAATTAATTACGTTTGTTAAAAGTATTCAAATGCAAAGTGCCTGGGAATTGTCGGGGTTTATTTAAATTAGAAATGATATAGTTGTTTAAATAAAAGGTTTGATTTACTTATTTATTGATGCCGAATAATGATTTATTGTGTTGTTTATTTGTTATCGTTTATTAATTGCTGATTTATTGTATATTTCGTTAAAATGTTTAATATTATATTATCCCCTTCACAAATCTATAAATAAATATGACAATAGAACGAGGTCGGCACCTTTAATATGACAATAAAACTTTAATTGCACACGTCAGACTTGTTGTGTTGTGTCTAGTTTTGACTTTTGTGTGAAGGGAAATTTTCGAACAGTCTTCCATGTTGCACGCAGATGTTTGTTCATTGACATTTTTGAGATAAACAAGTACACACCTGCGGGTTTGACAGAAAATCTATTAAATTATAACAGAAAGCAAAACCGCAGACGAGTTGGAGTGCAGTACGGATGCCTTGACAAGCGACACGACTGGTGCCTGTTCACCGGACTCTCACCTGGAGGATCCAGCTGATCTTTCCCTAAAGTCTCCTCTCAGTTGTGGCGGAAGCGTCTGCGACCGCTCCTCAGATTACGAGGACTTTTGGCGACCTCCGTCACCATCAGCATCACCCGGTAAGAATATATTTCGTTTTTGTTGAATCATTGCAGATAAATGCTTTATGTACAGAATTATTGTTGGTGCATTTAGAAAGTGAAAGTATGCCCTTTCCTTTCTGGAAAGCTGGCAGTACTAGGCCTGCATTTATCAGCATTCTTTTTTCAATGCTTGAAACATTGAAACGATTTTTTTCCAGCAGAGTCAGAAAAATCCTTTTCGCCCTCCGTTGAGGAAACGCAGTCCTTCGCCGTCCCCTTCAGACCTTACGCATGGAGTAGTTACTCTGGATGTGAAATCAGACAGCTGATTTCCAACCATCGCCGCTCTCTGGATCTAGAAAGGCCTAGTCCACCAACCTACTATAATGACCGAGTGGCCGAGCCTTCTCTTTTCACGGAAGGAGGAACTGGCACGGGCATTTACAACAGTTATAGCTCCACTGCCAGCCTATTCGAGCGCGCATCTGCCTCACTTTACGATGACAGCAGCGTAATGGTAAAAGGAGCTGAGATGAAGACCTCCGATGTGATGTGCAGTCGTCTCCTGCTAAATGGCGCATACAAATGTATCAAATGTAGCAAGGTAAGGGAACTAGAGTAAATATTGCTCGTGTTTTGTTTTAAATAATGGTAAGCAGACATATTTTAAAGATGGTCCTGTCTATTCCACAGGTGTTTTCTACACCACATGGCTTGGAAGTTCACGTCCGCAGATCGCACAGTGGAACGAGACCGTTTGGATGTGACATCTGCGGGAAAACGTTTGGTCATGCGGTCAGCCTAGAGCAACACAGAGCCGTTCACTCACAGGTGGGTTATATACGTTTTTGTTACTAAATTAAGTGACTGCGTAAATGCGTAAAATGTGGTCAATTAACAAAAGTGATTTAAAGAAAAAATAATGACAAATGAACACGTTTTTCCTGTTAATAGGAAAGAAGTTTTGATTGCAAAATTTGCGGGAAAAGTTTCAAAAGATCATCGACTCTGTCCACTCATCTCCTGATACACTCCGATACACGACCCTACCCGTGCCAGTATTGCGGGAAGAGGTTTCATCAGAAATCAGATATGAAGAAACACACATTCATTCACACAGGTAAATATATATATATATTATTAAAAAGTGTAAATATTATTTTTTGGCAGATAACAAATATAGCCATAGTTTATAAACCCTGTGCCACGGTTAAACTATGGGTATTTGTGGTTAGTATGATTTTACTCCAAAAAATGATTACTATAGTTAAACCACAGTCAATTTTCGATAACCAATCAAGTTTTTTGAATTTCCAGTTTGGTTGCATAAATATGTTTTAGGAAAAAAGGTGTCTCACCAAAAGCTGACACATGCATGTTGTCTCACAGGGGAGAAACCGCACAAATGTCAAGTGTGTGGGAAAGCTTTCAGTCAGAGCTCCAATCTGATAACCCACAGTCGAAAACACACTGGATTCAAACCGTTTGGATGTGACCTCTGCGGCAAAGGATTCCAGCGCAAGGTCGATTTAAGAAGACACAAGGAAACACAACACGGACTGAAATGAGGAAACCCATTTACGGACCCAGGACTTTACCCAACACTATAAATCAACTCATCTGAACTTTGTTAGGTTTCTCAGATTTAACATTCAACAAACATCGAATCAGTGTTTTAAATAAGGCTTCGAATAGAGTTTACAATAGTTGTAGAGGGCTGTTTATGCTTTGTGTGAGTTACCTACGAGTCAGCAGCAGGCCAGCAGGTCTGGCAGCTTTCATGGTGATGTTGTAGAGGCTATCATAGGATATCTTGATTCGAATCAATCGCCCGCTGCAAATACTTGCAAGGCATCGTGTCTGAACCCAAAATATTATCACCAAAATAATCAGGGGAGAAATATAACCGCCGCGAGAAAGCATATTGTATCACCCAAAATATCAGCTGAAGGAGAGAAAAATCACCGCACCTCAGAACAATGCCACTTTGTTTTTAACGCTGCAGAGGGAATGCTGGCAAAACAAGCACTACAATAAACTGCGTGATTTGATCAACTAAAGGATTGTTTGTGTACTATGCTGCCCAACCTCATTTTGGCAACTGGTCGAGCTTTTACCATAGCCCTACATCTAACACAGCCTTAAGTTTCATCCTCTAGTATTAGATTCGTTTTCTTGAGAATAAATATGTACAAAATACTCTACGCAATTGTCTAGAGCCTTTTCAGATACAGTATATCAAAAATGATAAATATTTGTTTTATATCATTTACACTATTTATTGAAATAAAGAATGTTACGAACGTTATTTATCTTTTGTAAAATTGTTTCTTGTTTCCTCATTTATCAATGAACTTATAGCCTACAATGTTTAAGTTTGCACAGCTCAGTGTCCTACAAACATTTAAATAAATTATCGATCATTTTTATAACACAATCTTTTAAGCATAGGCCTTAACATATTTACATATTTTTTTTAAATATTTTGATACAAATAATACGTTTTGTTCAATAAAACATGTTCACATATATCCCGTTTTGTAACATACTTCGTTATCACGGCATTGTTTTACATTATGTAGTTTGAACGTGATAGAGAAGTTAAAAACATCAATAAGCTGATCAATTGAGTAAGAATTTTGGAAATGAGCTTGTTTACAAGATTGCGAGGAAGATTGAGCAAGGTTAACGACGAGAAGTAAAACGAAGAATTAAGGTTTGAAAAAGACGATTTATAGACTAGAAATGTCACAAACGAATTTCTACATAACGCATTAGAAACCATAAAAGCTCACAAACTTCGCCACAAAATTCGGTCAATCTATATAAAACGCCTATTTCAATGGAAGAGAAAGAAAAAATACGTCAAATCAAACGAGATCATTTTAGTGTTTTTAAAAGATAATTTGAAGACAATAAAATAATTTCCTCGGGCGTTCTTCGTATTATTCGTTTAATCTTTAACAACAACAACAAAAAAATCTTTCAATTAGCTTTTCTACTTGATTACCACACATTTTGCGGCAGGCCTAACGCTGATTTCGTTTAGAAATATAATAAATTGCACGAAGCAATGATGACAAACAGTTGAAAGGTGTATAAAAACGTTCATTATTTTTTACCTTGAAAAAATAGTGACATTTTTTATTTGAAAAAATAAAAAATATATTTTTCTATCAAAATAAATGAACTACACTGCGTCAACAAATAAGTATGCATACTTAGTGATTTCGTAAGAAATGTTAAATCTAAACAGCTTGTTGGCTCTTGGTAATCTTGAAAGTAGTATCCCCATTTTTATTTACACTAAACACTCATTTGATCTCCTCTGTTAACCAAACTGAGTGTAAATAAAGACAGTTTATTCAGCAGAAAGTGTTCCCTCTACACCCGCGGAACAATAGGGCGGGTCAGTGCATTCTGCCCCGGGATATAACGTCAATTCATAGGCACCTGGCTTGCACATAAAAGGAAAATAATGTACGATTCTTCCAATACAACTGCGCTACACTGCCAGCTTAAAATACAACTTAATACAGCCTACCCTTTTCCCAGACTGGCCTATTTTTAGGTGGTCTTTTTCTGTTAGACCCTTAAATTCTTGATTGAAATCACTGACTTGCTTGGATTTCTATGGCTCAAATCTTACTGCATTTAGGATTGAGCCAATGCTGAATATTTTAAAACCCAGAAGAACTGACTGAGAGGAACATGAAAATGCATATTTATTTAAGAGAAAAGGACAGCAGTTTACTGCTTCAACGTCCTGCTGTTATAAGGACTGTCCCAGAGGCCTGAGGAACCAGAAGAAAATTTGGTATGTAATCTGTTTCTCATAAAACATTGATTTTCCAATCTTGACAACTTCTAATGACTCAACTAAAATATGTTTTGATTTGATCTTACATTGTGTTTGTTTGTTATGTCTAAAATCAAGATATCATGATGATCAAGCTATTTGGGAAAATGAGAGTGGACAGTGTGGCAGTGCATGTCATCCAGAGTGCCACAGGGATTGCAGTGCCTGTATGAAGGTTAGTTTCCGCCGCAAATGTTTAAATCCTCTGCAGTTCACTCAGAAGGAAAGTGCAATCTGCAAGTGCACCATTAGGCCAGGCCAGATTTCAGTGAGGGTTTTTAAAACCGATGCCCCACAGCCTCCAGGCATATCAAATATGAATAGAAGAGGTCCTGGAAAGAGCCCAATCAATTTCAGTGGTCAAGTAATCAGAGCACTTCATTCGATAGCTTTAAAAACGGTAAAACCCAGACAAACAGACATATAGAAACAATAAATCATCATTTACAAATATGTACAAATATAAAGGTTACCAAAAATGGTATTAGTCACAAATAATGTATGCCTTGTGATATTCACATGGTGGTATATTAAAGTTATCTCAAAAATAATGTTATAGTTGCACATAAAATATCACAATTTCCATATGTTATACCCTTGCTTTAAATGAGAGGCCCATTTTTTTATTTTATTTTTATTTAAAGGCTTAATCCAGATAAGCGGCGCTTCTGAAATTTTATTCTTTAAGTAAAGGAAAGTAAACGGACACTGTTTTGACCAATACTGTGATCAGAATGTTTGAGTGTCAAATTAACTCACATTTGGTTAAATGTAAAATTGGAAAAACATAAACAACTTAAAACAATAACATTACAAGTATTTAGTAAGAGTGTGACACAGCAAAACAGGAAACTAAAGAGATACAAATCATTTTCCAAAACCGACTATCATTGTGACATCATCAGCTTATAAATACTGTTGATTTATAATGTGGTAGTTGACCAATGTGGTATAAGGTGGACAAATGTGGTAGTTGATTCACATTTCATTCACATCACATTTCAAAAGCAGGAGCATCATGCAAACAATCCAATGTAAAAAAGTATGTATAGCATGTATCGCCTAGTATTTTTAACCAAGAAAAGTTAGTCTGTATTCGTCTTCTCAGGTGAACACAGGTGCCAGAAGAAATGCTTGGTGATGAGGGAGCCATGGAAGTGTCTCAGGGAGACGGGGCTCAGATAGTGTGTTCTTTTGTTGCTGTGCTTTATTCATTATTTACTTGATCTGAAAAATAGACTGCAAGACAACTGCACAGCTGTCATCAGGCAGCAGGGCGGAGATACAAATTATTCATGATTTTGGAAAGAAAGGTAGATAGAATAAAAGGAGAGAGAGAGACGAATGCAGAAAATATTTTTTGTTCGCACAGATGACAGAAGAACAATTCGGATAGTGGAAATAGAGGTGTTTACACCTGACCATAAAGATCAATGGCAGTAAAAATTCCTAAGTTGGCAGGACAGCATCTTAAATATATACAGTATTAGTTTCAAAATTAATGAAACCCTATATTTAAAAAAAAGATATTTTCATGAAACAGGATGCAAAAATAAAAGCAGATATTCTTCTAAATTGTAGCTTTTCTCTACTGTTTACATAGTAAGATTAAAAGTAAAAACAAAAGACACAAAAAAATAAGACAAATTAAAAAAATAAAGCTGAAAACTACCTCCTATTTGCTATAAACCCTGCATCGTGTTACAGTGAAAAAGTCTGTCAGTATTCCGTGTATATCTGCTTTTATGCATCACTCCAGTCTAACAAGTCTCAGGGGAACGGGAACATTTTTTAGTTTGCTTTGCGATGTACCGTCCGAGCCGGAGTACCACGCTTTAACTGCCAACCACAGCACACACTTTTGTTCTCAAGCCCTTGTTGTTTCTTAAGGACTGTTTAACAAGGTAAGTCTCCAGTGTCCTGAAGTCAGTCACTCTAAAGAGCCTCGAAGTGGGAATATGTGAGAGGGAGTGTGAAACTGGGAAAGCAACATCCCCGTGTGCGGAGATGGGGGGGCTTGGTAAGAATGGGCAAAACGATGGCCACAATTGGGAGACATTAGACCTGGGTGACCGGCCAAATGCGAGCTGACGTTTTTCTTCAGGTTAAAGCCCTGAAAGCTTTTCCATTAGTTATCTCGCAGTGGGGCCGCACCAACCCCTGCGCAGCACGCAGCCGGCGTACAGAGCCCCCACCACAGGCTGAAGGCGGGTGCAGTAGGTCGCTGCTCATTTAAAGACATGTTTATCTGCTTGATTTAGCATTACATATCACTACCACTATTCGGATGCTTGCTGTCGCTCAAAAGAGACACAGGGGGATGTTCAATATTTTTCAGTGTACCTAGGCAGTTTATAGTAGATAATGTTTGGAATATTTAAATATATTGTGCTGCTTGATATTTGTAAAATTAAGTTAAGCATTTAACTAAATATAAATTCTTTCATTACTTACACATTTCAAACCTAAATGACTTTGTTTTTTTATTTTTTCAAGAATGCTAACATTGGCCCCCATTGACGTCCATTGCGTGAATACTAAACCACTGAGACATTTCTCTCTTTTGTGTTATAAATAAGAAAGAGAGTATTAAACGACAAGAAGGAGAATAAATTATGACAGAATTGTTATTTTTGGATGAACTATCCCTTTCACTGAAAGAAATAATTTCACATTTTCTATAGAGACTTTAAACCCTCACTGTTATTAATAAGTAAAGTTTCCATGACATTCCATCTAATTCATGGTAGGAAACAATTTCTTTAGCTGGGGTACAGCACAGCAGTAAAGCTTTCTTTCATCAACATTTAAAGAGTAATCTAATAATATATGAATCCTGACAAAAGCACTAAAAGGATTCATGTTAGTAAAAGGTTGAACAAGAAGATGCTGGTCAGAAACAAATACAAAGTGACAGACGGCCCAGGCAATAGCGCAGAATTAAAGGCTCAAAATATATTTTTAGATAAGAGAGTATATTTGCTCCTCTAATAATGGTGCTCCCCTTAAGTGTCATTCAAATACAAAAAGATAAACAACATAAGGGGAAACATACAAACAAGTTGTCACACCGTTAATTAAGTATAATTTGTATTTATTTACATTAGCTACAAACAACTTTTAAAGATTTTTAGCTCTATTCTACAGGAAACAAAACCTATTGACCTTGGGAACAAAGATACAATTAACTGAACACACATGAAACTAATAGCTGGGCATGTTGTCACAATACATCTGGGTCATCACATATGTTGTTAAAAACACTTTTTTTAATTTACACAGCTATATAGTAGCCATTGTGACAACTAGCCCCCGGCCTCCTTTACTTTTACTTTTAGTGGACATTGGAAATTTGTTTGCACCCCACTGTTAAAGAAATGGGGTTAAATCTGTGAAAATCTCTTCTTTTAAAATATTTTTTTCGGTTGCGTCTGAAAAAGGTTGCTAACCGATATAATCTTCCACTTAACCAGGCCTGGCTAAAGCAATGCACCTCTCTAAAAAATTCATAAGATCCATTTCACAAAATACCAAGCCAGGCATAAGGATGTATCAAACTAGAAGAGAGAAAAAGACAGAGGGACAACGGCAAGTTGATATGCGAGACAGAAGAGTGCAAAAAGAGAAGGGAAGCAGTTGTGGTGAGAGAAATGACAAAAGATTTGTTCGCAGTAATAATAAAAAATTTATGTCGAGGCTTGCAAGTAAAGTTCCTTTTGATGTTCTGATTTAATGAATGATTTGAGGCTCAGCCGTACGTTTGCTGAAGCCTGTGCTAATGTCAGGGCTCTGTGTAGTCATGTCACTCCGCAGCACCATCAAGCCACCGAACCGATTCTCAACAGATCAACCAGTCTGGTAAGTACTTCCACTGTCCCTGAGGTCCAGCACACACACACTCACAAAGACACATTCTCATACTAGACTCAAAAATACACTTGCACATTTGCTCACTAACTCAGACGTGTGATGTTTCTAAACTGTTTCATAAAAGGATGTTCCATGTACTGCACATATGGGAACGGCTGTGATGTTATTGTGTTGTTGTGTGATCATGGTTGCTGTTTATTCTCTGATGGGCAGTGAAGTGTGAAAGAAAAAAGTGAGCTTTATCAAAGCAAACACAATGTGCATTTGTGTACCAACTACAGTATCTCACTTTTATCCAACACTGTGTTCAGTTGATATATTTCACTTAATCATATTAAATAACATTTCACACAGCTGACAAACTCAAAGAGACAATGCAATCAAGGACAGAAGAATGTGAAATGAGAGTGTATCTATGTTACCAAGATAATAACAGAAATGTATATAGCTAGTAAAATAAATATTTTATTAAGTTCTTAAATATTTCCTTAAATAAATAGTTTACCAAAATGTAATTAATCTACCATTATGCCATTCCTAGTATACAACCATGGAAAAATTAAAGTGAGTAAATGACAATGCACAATTTTTTCTGCAAATAAATGCAAATAGAAACAAATTTTGATATGAAATTTGGGAGAAATAATGTTAGTAGTTCACAGAATAAAACAAAAATTATCATAACACCTACCAATAAATAGTAAATTGAGGAAAACCGGAAAATTATTTTGAAATGGTCTCTTAACTTGTTCCGTGGCTGTCCTTGACTTTTAATGCAGCTGAACACAAACAAATCATATTAAAATGCTGTAATTGTCTTATCAATATGTTAAAGCTCCAAATATGGCAACATGTTTTGTTTTTGGTTATCTTAGAATGAAATAAGGTGGTCACAAAACTCAAATAACTAATGAGATTCAAAGTTATTGCCAGTTATAGCCATTTTTTAAATAAGTGCTTGAATATGTCTGTTATGGTTTTAATATTGCTAAATAAGCTCAAAATATTAAACATTCTCTGAAATCGCTTTGCTTAAAAATACACTTTTCAACCCACTTGGATAACCTTTATAATGATGGGTGTATATGCCTTTCAGAGATTTGATTGTGCGTCATGTGATAAGATAACAATGGCTTTTTAAATTAAAAATATTTTATTTGTTCAGTTAAAGAGAAAGTTCATATACATCTGGGATGACATAGTGGTGTGTTTGAGAATTTTTTTACATTTTTAGATTAACTATTTCTAAAAAAAATAATTATACAATTCAATTGTGGGCTTATGCTAGTACAAGATTTATGGGATGTTTTGACAGGCTGAAATCTTAAAGTGAAGAATCATGCGGGCTCTCTGGTAATAGACTAAAGAGAGCTAGAGAACAGCATTACAAAGACAAAGATCTGGGTTTCAGAGGTAGGTGAGACTGGCTCTACTCATTTCCCTGCTGCTGTATGATAAATCATTAATGATCACAACCAGTATCCTACCTGATCTGCTCAAATGAACTCCTAGTGGCTTTCTACACAGGCCAGCAATAGATGCTTGCATGACATCAAAGAAGAGGCGTGTCTGCAGTTACTGACCTCCAAATCACATCAGTGTATGTGTGTGTGGACTTGGTTTTTATATGTTAGTGGGGACCTAAACCTGAATGCACACCAACTCATGGGGACCCAAGTCACTGATAGAATTGTACAGAACGATAATTTTTGAAAATCTAAAAATGCAAAAGGTTTTCTACGATCTTTAGGTTTAGGGGTTGGGTTAGGGAATAAAATATACAGTTTGTACAGTATACAACTCATTACGCCTATGGACTGTCCCCACGGAGATGGGGCAGAAGGAAGAAAAATCCCTTATATACAGTACACCCACTGAAAACAGGAGAGAGAAAACAAGCCTAAAAGCTTCCATCACCTTAATAAAATCATGGGAACCGGTGCACGGTGTGTCAGCATCTCTCAACACCAGAGAATGAGCAGACTGACATAATTGCTTTGACAGTCTGTTCACATGTAACATCTCCGCCTTGTTTCATCGGGGGATGCCCACATATCAGAAAGCTCAAGGTACCTCACAAACAAACTCCTCTGCGCCGGTGAGCACCGACACACAGTTTGGTATTGATCACAGGCAGACGGAGTGTCTCTCCTTTATAGAAAAGGGGCTGGTGTTATTCATGTCAATTAAGGTTCTCACACTGTACGTATTGATTGGGAACAACTCGACACAAGTTTGCCTTGAAAATGCCGATTTACAAAAGGGCAACCAGGCTACAGCAATAGAGCAGGGGTATGGAATAATGGATTTGTTGTTTCCTTCTCCCCATGGTCCCGGTCTCCAGACTCAGTGCTTTGGCAATGCTTGAGTTGAATATGTCATTTTTGCATTTAAAGACACTGACACTGCATGCTCTTTATTTGCTCCCTTGAAAGGGTGTTAAATATAAATGTTAACTTATTTAAAAGGACAGTTCACCCAAAAAGATTCTGTCATCATTTACTCATTAACTGTTTTAAATCTGTTTACATTTCTTTGTTCTGATGAACACAGAGAAAGATTATGGAAAAATGTTAGCAATTTTCAGTTCTGGGACATCATCCACTACTGTATAAAAAACAATATTGCTCTGTTGAACGCAAAATGGGATATTTTGAAGAATTTAGGAAAACAAACAGATCTGGGAGAGCTTTGGCTACCATTTAATTTTTCCTACTATGTAGTCAGTGACGTCCCAGAACTGAAAATTGCAAAAATTCTTCCAAATATTGTTCTCTGCGTTCATCAAAACAAAGTAATTTATACAGGTATGAAACTACATGAGGGTGAGTAAATGATGACAGAAATTTCATTTTTGGGTGAACTATCCCTTTAAAACCTGTATATGACTCTTTCTTCTGTGGAACACAAAAGGAAATATTTTGAGAAATGCATTAGTGCTTTTGTGTCCTTACAATAAAAGTCTATGGGGGCCAATGATGTTTGGTTACCAGCGTTCTTTAAAATATTTTTTTTTGTTGATCTACAGAAGAACCAAGTCATACAGGTTTGGAATGACACGAGAGTAAATGATGAAAGAAACTTTCTGGTTGAACTATCTATTTAACAAAAGAAAACTGCACAGAAACATTTTTCTATATGTTCACATTGGGGTATCTGCTATATAAATGCAGTTATATCATTTTGACCTATTTTTCTTTAACAGTTTTATTGTTTAATGTTGTTTCCAGCCTCGATTCTGTAACCAAATTATGATGTAGAGAAAATCTGAGATATGTTCATGTAAGGTGCACTGTCTAAAATCAAATGCAAAAAGTACATCTCTAGGCAATGCAATGAAAGCTAAGGAAGACTCTATAGAGAGACCCCTAAACAAGACATGCTCGCTGGGGTTTGGGAAAGGATTTTGGCAGACAGCATCAGCTCCAGACATGGCCTCTAGGGGCCTTTGAGGCCACTCCATTGCCAAGAAATGAGAACGAAAGTGGCAGAGTAAACAGTTTTGTCAGGATGCCATTTAAAAAATACTAAGTGCTAAAAAGGTGAACTATGTCAACCGCCATGTCTCTGAATGTGTGTGTATCTGAGACGAGAAAGCATTTAACTCAAATATACCCTAGTGAGAATGCCTGTGTGTAAAAAACGATGGTTTCCTTGCAACTATGCAAAACCTTCACCCAAATATCATTTAATGAAGAAAATACTGACTAATTTCTCAATGCAAAATTCCACTGAGAAGTTTACGCTTGGAAAGCTGATGTGTCCGTCAGGTAGTCAGATTACACTTTTGTTGTCCTGTTGCAGCCGCCTATTAAAAATACATGGATATATGATAGCAGTGACCTGAGACAGCCCTATTAGACAAAAACAAATATAAAGTGGAATAAGAGGCTACACTTCAAAATGTGAATTTGGTACTTGAAAAGTAACCCAACTGAAAAGTCACCAAAAGCAGATTATCATGTTTACAGTAGACATTTACAGTTACTGAATCCCATCATAAGTATGTAATCCAGCCTGATCTAACAGGAATTCGTAACTATTTTATGAGGTGACTAATTCATATGAATTTGTAAAAAGATCTACGATTGTTAGACAAAAACAGTAAGGAAGCATATACTATAATGTACACATTTCATACAAATTAGCCCCCTCAAGTACAAATTGCAGAGGGGGGCAAATTTTTATGAATTCATACATTTTATTTGTACATTTTGTAAGATCTGCTGTAGTGCCGGTGACGAGGTGAGGTTTGGTTTCATGTTTGCTTTTGTCTATTAATTGTGCGTTTATGAGCAATTCACATTGTACGCATTTATATGAATTAGCCACCTCATAAAAATTGTGACGAATTGCCCGTGAAATCAGATGTGTAAATCTTCTAAATCTGAACAAGTTATTAGGGATGTGACGACTCACCATAAACCGGTTGAAAATGTGAGGGAAGCAATTATATATGAGGATTCAAGTCGGTTGAGATGTCAAATGAATTGCAATACATATTTTGAACAGCAGGGGCAACTGTGTTTACTTGGTAAACGTGGATATGCTGATATTTCTTAAAAAAAGTTAGGAAAAGCACAGACATAGTCTTAGTTTTTTATATTAAAGAGAATTTAGATATTTTGTATTTGGAATTCGCTTAGAGTTTTGTTATTTGAATTAAAATATTTTTTTTATTTTACAAAGAAATGTGCAGCATTTGAGAAATAATAAAAGGACAATAATTCATTTCTAATTTGTTTCGACTCTTTTTGTAAAAAAAAAATCTTGAAAAATGAATCATATTGTGAGATCAGTATCATGAATCGCATTGCATCGTGAACTGAGTGAAACGTTACATGCCTATCAATTATTGAAGAAAAATGTTGCAAATTGATCCAAATGGTGTTTAACTATGAAAATCTACAGTACTTGTTAAATATACTAAAATAAAACTAGTAAAAAAATAGTCCTATATAGCACTAAAAGTGGTTCTTGGCTCGTAATCATAGGCGAACCACTTTTAGTGCAATGGCCTATAGAACTATATTTTGGTGCTTCAAGGGTTCTTCAGCGGTTTTTTGGGATGACTGAGGTGCTTTATAGAACCGCTGAAGATCCACAGGGCCTTAACAGGTTCTTTTTCAGAAATTGTATCGGCCACACCAAAGAACCACTGAAGCCCCAAGATATGCTGCTATAGCACTAAAAGGGGTTTCTATATGATTACGAGCATGTGTGTATGAGTGTAGTTATAAGTTAAACGATCACAAATTGCCTCTGCAACACACAATGACTGCAAAAGACCATGCAGGAGGACCAGTCAAAGGCAACAAACCTGTTTGTCTGTCAACACAGACATCATTTTTTATGTCCTCAATTTTCATTACACAGACTGTTCGCTGTCAAAACACTAAATCAGCAGTCCTCAATTAGCTAGGGGCAAATCTGAAGCCAGCGTGCAAACAGCTCGTCCTTTCCTGTTATATTTACATTGTGCCTTTTGTTAAAGCCTTTCACCACAGCGTAATAGACAGCGTCAACTTCGCAGCTGCTGCATGGTTAAATCCTATTGCTCAAACCTGGTTTGTCTCCATACACCTGAAATCAGGGTCTACAATATCCATACAGGAAGTCAAAGACACGGCTCAGGTTACACGTGCATTTGAGAAATGCTGGACTTATATGAGAGTGAGCGGACAGTACACACATGCAATTTCACGTGTGCTTTCAATACGGCAGGACATGTTTAAATAACGTCAGGGCTCATTTGATGGCTGTCTGAGAGAGCTATTGTGCGTCAGCGTGGACGTCTGTATGATCCTATATTGTTCGGCCACGTCCAGGTACAGCAGAGATTTTAATTACTGTACCCCAAAGCCAAACATCATTTGTTCGTGTACATATTAAATGACTGCTTTCTAGGGCATTCGAGAGATTTCTGTTTCGTTCCATCTCTGTCAGATTGCCTTAATCCTATTAGCAGACTCTCAGCTGCAGTGCTTACTAAGAGGTTTATAAGGGTCCTCTGTCAGATCGCCTTTTGCTCGATTCTTTTCATACATCCTGACCTGTGTTATAAACCTAGGCACTCTTTTCTTTTGTGCAGAATTTTATCGCAGATGTCACTTGGATACCGAAGAGAAGTGACTTGGTTATAATCCTGACCTTGATGTGTCACTCGCCTGGATTGTTTTTAAAAGACTATCGCTGAAAATGGCGGCGAATCAACTTGAGGACGTAGTTCAGAGATGGGTGAGCAAACAGAAAATAAAGAGTGAAATTGTTGCAAAATGCTGTCATGTTGCCAAAAACTGTGTTTGTGCTTATATTAATTGCATTTGTTTACTTTATCATTTTTGCAATGTTATAGTGGGCCTATTTTGTTTCTTTAACCTATTGAGAAATCATATTACAATTAGTTTTGTCTCGGAAGTTTTGTTTACACTGATAAAAAGTTAAACCAGGCATTACAATTTAATTTAGCACATTACAGATTGAATGATTATAAAGTGCAAAACAAAAAGATAACATGCTTTAAATGGTTTTTAAAGTTAGTATTGTTTTGGGGGAATCGAAAATGACTATATTAAATTTTTTGCAGAGAATAACTGAAGAAAATGACTTCACAAAAGAAGATCATGACCTTTTCCTAAATGCAGGTCTTACCTGCATTGCCCAAGGTAACAGCGCTCAACTGCTTGACTTCATAAAGCCGGAGGCCAATCAGGTAAATGCATTTCTTATTTCTTCATGATAAAAAGGAATAATTCCCCCCAACTCCTCTCCATCATTTATTCTTCCTCGTGTCATTTCAAACTTGTATGACTTTCTTTCATCTGTGGAACACAAAAGAAGATATTTTGATAATATGACAGAAGCCAATGAGGTCCAACACTGTTTGGTTACCAACAGTCTCCAAAATATCTCCATTAACGGCAAACAGAAAATAAATCATTCATGCAGGTTTGAAATGACATGAGGGTGAACTGCCCCTTTAAAGCTTTAATGATATTTTACAGAGACAGAGATTCTCTGAGTAAAATGGTCTATACATAGCAAAATATTGCAGTGACCTGTCTGGCTCATTTCTGTGACACCAGTCCACTTGGATTGGCAGAACTCGATAGGCTGTTACTCTCTCAAAACCACCACTTTGTTTTTCTTCATAACTGACTGTTCCCTTGACCCTTGGGTGTGGAAATGTCATTTAGTGGAGAAGCAGTCAGATTCCTTGCTTCACTGGAAGCCCTCTTAGGAGCTACACTTAAATAAGTGCTGTTGATGTCCCCATTTCTTGCACTCTTTGCGAAACAAGTAGCAAACACTAAGAATGCTGTATCTAAAAAATGCTGTATCCATAGTAAACCAAATACAGAAATATGGTCATATGAACAAATAAATAAATTTGCTGTTTTTCAGGAAATGGAAATAACACTGTACTTTTTAAATGATTAAATACTGTGTTTTCAAAGTTGACAAACACTTGTTAAAACGTATTAGTTAGATATTTGCAAAACCCAGTGAAAAACATAAAGGGTGACTTATAACAATGATTTATGGGCCAAAAAATTTAAATCACAAACTATGGAGATACAAGGTTTCAAAAGAACACCAGTGATTTGTCAGATTTCTGTTTAGAATTCTGGGTTTTAACAGAATGCTGCAGTTCTATTATTTCTATTTTGGGATTGGTAAAGGTTAAATGTTCAGTATGGCCATTATACTGAAGGAAGTCCCGCCTTCCTGTGAAAAAAGAGCCAATCATCAATCATTAAAGACTCTCTGGGGGTGTTGCTCTGGGCTTAGTGTTGTGAAATACCGTTGCCTTTGCACAAGAATTTAATGCCATTACCACACACATTTAATGTATATTAAGTATGCGTAAAAGTGTTGAAGTAATACTGAAAAGAAAAAAGATGAAATCTTACATTTCTAGCACATAGTGAGGTCTATGGCCTGCGGACTACTGCCTGCCCTGGTGAAGGAGGTGCTGAGGAAAAATCACAGTTGTGCTCATGGTCAGGCTATCCTCGATCATCTCATACTGGTAAGACAGCACTTGCTTTATTTGGAATATATTGATTGATGTAATTTCGTAAAGACCATTGTAAGAAGATATCAAAGATAACATTTATTACAGGTCTGCAATGTCAAAGAGCTCCTCGATATTTTACTCCAGCAAGTGGATGACATTGATCCGGATGCTACTGCAGACTCCGTCACTATTCTCATGCCTCTTATTCAGACAGGTAAGAGGTAACTGAACCACACATAAAGATAAATGTATACTTTGAATGCATTTTAAAGGTAATTTGTTCCCCATCAGTGCTGTTGAGAATGGAGTCAAAGACATCTGGATTAGCTGCGGCTGGATTCTCTTCAGAAACAGATTTCAAAGCTGCCTGTACCATATTCGCACAAACAGGAACAGGAAGATGAGTATGGGCTCTGCCGGTGCTGCAACGCAGCACTGACCTTTGTACAACCCTTTGTACAGGAAGTCAAGAATCAACACTTGAACTCAGCAGCCACCAACCAAGACACAAACCTAAGACCTACTCTTCTAAAATTGTATGCATTCAAATCAGTCTTTATCAATGCAAACAGTCCTAAGCTATACTGTAAGATGTTTAGAGTAATGGTTAAGAGAATTCACCCAAAAATTAAAATTATTTCCAAAATGTACTTGCCCACATGTCATTTTAAGCTTGTATGACTTTCTTTCTTCCGCAGGACACAAAAATAATATATTTAAAAGAATGTTGGCAACCAAACAACACTGGCCACCATTGACTTTTATTGTATGGACACAAAACCACATTTCTTAAAATATCCTCATTTGCGTTCCACATAAGAAAGAGTCAAACAGGTTTTGAATGACATAGGGTGGAATAAATATTTTTTTTTGGCCGACTTATCTCAAAGCTCCATTGAACATAGTGGTTTTAAACCAAGTATATATGCCTCATGTCATGCTTTAACAGGATGACACTTTTTCTATAACGGTTTTAGCTGCATGGCGAGTTTGAGAGAACCTCTTCTTCAAGCTCAACTGGACAGAGAACTGAATACAATGGAAAAATCACCCCTGTGGAAGTTTGCTACAGAAATAATGGTACTTTTATATAACACTCACCATATCAGATGTTAGGCTCACACATTCTGTTTAAAAAAAATCTAATAACAACGCTTTTCATTCTAGGCAATCTTAGCAATGATTCAAGAGCCCTTGTCAAAACTTTTATTTGGCATTGCTGTGAAAAGTGCTGCTTGTCATCCAATTGAATCGAGAGCTTGTATGGCTTACTTGCTCTTTGTCCAGCTTATTGCTATGGAGGTGTTTCCTGCAGTGTTTAGGTACGTCATGAGCTTGTATGGTTTAACTTGCATGAGTCCTTACGAAATAATCTTTGTTGTTAAAAATATTGTCAGTGGTTTTTCCACCTATGTGAAGATAATTGCGTAAAGTAACCTGCAGTTTTTTCTTTCAAACAGAGAAGGTGATAGAGAGGCAGTTACAAATTGCAGTTTTAACCATTATTGTTTTGTTTGTAAACCATATTAACCACAAATTTACTATGTTTTTACCACAATAACCATAGTTTTATCATGGTATTTGTAGTAAAACGAGTATAACCATACTAAAGTATGGTAATACAAGTGGTAATCAATCTGCAATTATTCTAACTTTACTACAATAAAACTGTGGTTACTTTTTCTAAGAGTTGTAGCTCTTTGCAGAGGAAGTGTTTGTGTTTAGTTAAAATGCAGTTAGACCTCAAAATGTCTCTCCATGTGTTTACCAGACTATACGAGAGTAAGGACTGTTGAGACCACAAATCTCTTGGGCTTTAAGCAGTTGAAAATCCCCTTCACTTGCAGAGTTTTCTTTTTTTACCTAAGCATCTTCATTGTAAACAACAAGGATTTAGTGCCCTCTGACAATTTATGATAATTATTTTATGTTCATTTGAACATACTACAAAGTTGTTGACAGATGGAATTTATGAACTGCAGTAACAAACCCTTTCAGGAGGCACATATAAATAACCACTAAATTAAATGTATAATGTTTTATTTCAGCCCTGTTTTTATCCTGCAGTGTAATATGGAATACATCAATCTTCTGTTGAGTAGGTGTGTACACATACTTTTTTAATTAAAATAACAACGTAGTACATTGTATTATAGTAATACAATTCCCTTCCTTCCCTTTTCCTTTTAGAAAGGATGAATCATGGATTTTGAAAGGCTTGGTAAGATGTGAAATTACACCAAAACAAATGTGAATTTACACTAAATGTGTGTATTGTACTAGAAAACATGTATTTTCGGGGGGGTTTTCAGGACTTAAATGTAAAAAGTTTGGAGAGAGTAACAGACAGCAGTCTCACCGTGGAACTCTTAGAACTGAAATCGTTTCATGAGGTTCCACAGGTATGCAAGACTATTTATCAGTTATAAGTATATATATTTATAATGTTATAAGACACCTTTTGTTATTTGTTCACCAATACAGAACTTAATTAAAATCATGATCGACTGTCCAATTCGTCACTTAGTAAGTACACGAGACACCGCTCAAGTTTGCATCGTATTTTTGTGAACGAAGTAGACGGATTTTAAGTTTCTGATTATTTTATCTTTTCCATCCAGAAAGGAAAAAGTATTGTAGTGTTCCAGCTCTTTATAGAGAAGCTTAATAGTGAAGCCAAGCACAAGTTCTTCAGGTATGACCTGTCGTGCTATTTATGGTTTTATTTAAGACAAGTACTGTATATAGTATATCTAAAATCAAACATTCTATAAAGTCTATGCATGACATATTTTTCTATCGTGTACACGTAGACGCATCATGAAAACAAGTCATCATGCAGGAGTAGAAAGCATCATCATCAAAAACATCAAGAATCAAGTGGAGCTGCTGAGAAAGGTTGCTGCCTTACATTCCTCCAACATATTTTCTGTTTTTTATTTTTCTAATTGACGTTAAGGATATTAAACAACATCGTACATGAAGAGTTTGGTTCCAAAATGAGATAAAAAATCATGTTTTTTATTATGTTATCATGTTTTTATTGTGTTAGTTAGCTGTATTTTTTTCCTTATTATTGCTTAAATTAAAACAAACCAACCATCATTTTTAAACCAAACTCTTCATGTGTTCATTTGATTTAAAGTCAGGTAACCAGGCCGGTTGGTTTGAGGGGACGCGCGGTTTGTCTCACTGCTCAGAGACATCATCATTCTCCCACAGGGCCATGAAACTGACTTGCTACATGGAATGGACAGGTGGACAGTCCCTGTATATCTTTTAAAAAAGACAAGCTAATTCACAACCCGAACTGACACACAGTCGACATAATGCAACTTGATGGGTCTCATTATCTTTCATATCAACAAATCATTGACATGAGTCGTAACCCAAGTACAGACCCCACATATGGCAGCTGTCTCTATTTTAAATGTTAGATCTCCTACCAACAAGATACAATCCATCCCTACCATAATTTATTTATGAGTGTAGTCCAGGTTTACTGTCACAATCTCTCAATACAGAGCAGATGGTTAGCAGTCCGATATTTTGAGGCAGATCGTGTGTCATTTCTAAAATGATACTAAACCTGAGTGATTGACATACCTCATTTGGATAGCCTGTACCTGATTAATTCATTAGGCCTTTTGCCGATTTGCAAAACTTTAACCACTTTAACCACAATGTATGTAACTGCATCAAACACACAAAGTGGGCTGGTTCTGACAATAAGCAATGAAGTTATGTTTTTTTCTTTGATGTTTAAATATTTCATTATTTTAAAGGATCATGGAGTCTCTGAATATTCTGAGGTACTTGGTACTACTGGAAAGAGAGAGATGTGTAAGATGTTCGCACCGAATCACTCAACATTAGCATCTATTTTATCATTATCATGTTATTTTAATACTAAGCCTCATATCTTTACATGCATATATTTGTTTCAGACCGGAATGTGGACAGACTTGTGTGACATTGCAAACAGCTACACAAAGTTATTACGAGTGTGTCTGAAAATGTCCAAATCATACTATGGGACAGAGTTACAAAATCTACGAGAGGATAAAAAGATACGGGCCAAAGGTAACACACACTCATTAATTATCAATGGCCTATTTCAGGTCTCTTTCTTTTTCTTGTTATTCTTAAATTTTTCCATTATCGTAATGTACTAAATCATGTGAAATAAAAAAAGTGTTTTCCTTGTAGTAACATTTTCATTTTCCACAGAATTTAAAGAGGCCTATGGGAATAGAAACGTCCAGAGAATGATTGTGAATGCTGAGATGCTTGGGAGCATGCCACGTGATTCACAGGACAAGGTGAATTTATTAATAATCTGAATAAAGAAAAAATGGTTTCACGAGGTCATATAACACAAAAGTATGTAAATTGCAGGTTCTGCAGTGCGCCTTGGTTACGTATGACTTAATGGAAAGCCTGGTGGTCCGCATAGAGGAGATCATAAAGAATCCAGCATGATCAAGAAAGTGAATCAAGAATGATCGAAGTGGAACAATTACATCTGTTTAAACTTGAACACAGCATTTATTTTTTTATTTATGCTTTTTTCAATCACAGTATCTTGAATATTGTTTTGTGAATCATTGCTTTTAAGGGCTTTTCAGCAGAAATAAAAATAGCTTTCTATTTGAAATCCTATTAAAAGAACATTTGTGGTATTCTTTAAACAGTAGGAATGGTAAATAAAAGTTCTGGGCAGCTGGTAGGCAACACAGAGTTAAGTAGGCTCATATGGTATTACACTGACACCTGCTGTTAAAAAGAAGCATAGCAATCAAAGGGAACCCTTATGATGAACACTGCAGAATATCAATGGAGCTGCATCTCCTTAAGCATTTGCCAAACAGGACTGTGATCAATGATGTGAGCACAGGCCAAAACCATCTGATCTCTTAAATTCTCTACACGGGGTTTACTTGTGGCCTGAAATAAAAAGGGCATTCAAATTTTTGCAGATGTCATACTAATAAACATTGTATTGTTTTCTAAGTTAGGCAGACATGCTGGTATAAGAAGCCTAATAATGTATATTATAATGTATTAAAGTTATTATTTATCATGTTAAACAGTTAACATGAACATTAAGCATGCTTGATTAACCTCTGGACACTTTCCCATATCAAATAAATGAATTGATTAAAATAACCATCAAAAAAGCACCAAAAATAACAGACAACCAACAGAACTTACTTCAGCGATGACCAGCATTCCTTTGACTACATCACTAGTATTATGCACAGGTAAGACTCTGAGGTTACAGCCGAGAAATCTGTGGCAAAAATGAAATGACAGAATCGTTTACTTTTTCTTTGCGTTTAATACTGCAGTCTAACAAAACAGAATATTGCAGAATGTATGCTATTCAAAAGATATGACTTAATATTACATATCTGAGATTCATCATGGTAAATAGCATCATGGAGTTTAATCAGAGAGAATCTTCAGATGCCGTTTCACCTATTTGTCGATGAATGTAAGTAGAAATGAATTTGCTGTTAAAATCATGCACCTATCCTGCACTGATGATAAAATCTCCCACTCCCTTTTTCCGTAGACTGGGGCTTGGAGCAGAAGGAAACTATTTCTGTGGACCTGCATAAACTTTTCAACCCTCTCAAAAACTTCTGCATTCCCAAGTTTTTCAGGAAACTCCTCGGGCGTGACAAGCAAAAATGCTGTACCTGTGCAACAGAGAGGTGAAACCAAGGAATACATGTTTAAGCTTCGCTGTGTTCCGCGCTTGTTTTTGGCCTGTTGCAGCGATGTCAACGCGACGCCATATTGGGCAGGACAAGACTGAACTATAAACACAGAGGAAACGGGGGGAGCTGTGATTTTTTTATTAATGAATGGCCTTAGAACGTTGTTGTACTCCACGAAGATGACAAACCATTGAAATCAGTTGTAAATGTTATTGTGCTTTATATATATATATATATTCCTTCCCGTTTACTTGTGTGCATTTACGACTCCCCAATATGGCGGCGAGGCCGATGTTAACTACACATTGAACTCGGCGTCAGTTTGAACTACTAAGTGTTCCAAATCAAACAAATGACGACCCACAGATAAATTTACGACATGCTTGCCTGATATAACATAATTGCATGTCTCATCAGATCAAATAATGTAATTGGCTGAACATATTTTTATTTAACTTTAAAAAACTTTATTTAACTTACCTGACGTTGGAAATACAAAAGAAGAGGGCAGGATGCTGTCCGAACGGCGAATTCTGTGCTGCTGTGCTAATAACATATTCGAGGGTTCATCGCACTACAAAGACAATAATATATGATGTTAAACAGTGAAACATGGGCTATAGTTAAATAAGCCTTACATGCTAGCTAACAATTAGCATTTGCGATAACGAGACGGTAGAATCAAAAATGTTTCTCAACTAACTAAACAAAGATCATTAAAATGTTAAACCAACAACCTGAGGCGAAGTGCTGATTATTACAGTTGTTTTCCAAGAGTTGCTCGTATTGCTTGCCATTTCAAGTTATATTATTGTACTTAATATTCTGCTCTGCAAGACCAAAGGGCACTAACAGTAAAGTAAAGGTTATATGTTATTTATTTGGTGTGTTAATGGGTTTTCTGGATAGTAACTTAACGGTACGTAACGTTACGCCTTCCTGCATGCTGATTGGTGAGTTACAGAATCGCAAGTAAAAAAAGTAAAATAAAATAAATAAATCCTCAAATGTATTCATCATCAAATATATGTATCTCTTTAAAACTTTTTTCGCTAAAAAAATCTTTAAATGTTTGCTTGCTAGTAAACGACTAGCACGCTATACCAGCCTTGGACACCAGGTGCCACTATCACTAAAACATAAAATGTTCACAACGCTGTATGTTAATATGTCGTTAAATTTACAAGACAAAATCACACGATACTTTATTATATTGTGTATGTGTTCTTGTGGGTTTCAGAGGAATTGTGAGGACTGTCAAACAAAACACCTGTGGCAATAGCTCAGTGTTCAGGAAACACATCCTCTCTGACAATATAGATATTGACCTATCGGACACATAAGTGGTGTACCACCAAATTATGTTTGAAATTCCAAGTTTGATATCATCTGTTATCATATTCAACACCCTAGAGCAAATATGTTTGTCACGTAGGCTACACATTCAGAAATGTAATGCTTATGAGTTAAAAAATGTTATGCATTCAAAAGCATGGATTTGTTTGCATTCAGTTTAACAGTTGTAGACTTTAATGTTAATTGTTAAACAAATGTTATTATAAAAGTGAGAAGCAGACCTTTGTGTGTAGACCAACAGAAGCTATTAGATCATCAGAGAGGTGAGGCTGGTATATCCTACCAGAACTTTTCTATTTCTTTTGTTTCTATGCGTGCAATATATAACAAAGATTTTCAAATGAAGTGCTATGATTTTATAACATCCTACAGACTAAACCGTACATTTTCCAAGACCAAGATGCCACATCTTTGGCGTGCCAGCCACGTGTTTGTGCTCTTATGTGCTTTTTCGCTATGTGTCGAGTTTGTGAGTGGTGGAACCAGCTTCCTCAGCCCGGCCCAGAAACCACAGGTGAGTGGCTAAAGGTCTAATAAATCCACCCTTAAGTATGTCTACAGCATGAAATCCATCATAAACCATTCCTTTTTAAGGGTCAAAGAGAAAGAAGACCACCACGAACGAGCAGAAGGGATGCTGGTGATCCAGAGATCTCAGTGCTTAGAGAAGATGGCAAGTTCATGGTAAAACCATGGCATTGACAGATATTATGTGAACCATAAAGATGATTTGACATGGGTGTTAAGAAATGAGTACCGCCCACATGTTGTTCTCACCATCTGTTTAGGTAAGTGCTCCATTTGAACTGGGCATGTCTCTGAGTGAAGCGGAGTATGAGAAATACGGCCCTGTACTGCAGAAGATACTGGTGAATCTTCTTAGTAACTCTCCTTTCGGTAAGTCCAAGACACTCTTTAAGACATTTTTCGAAAAAGTAAATTTAAATTGTTTTAGAAGTGTTGGGTTAATTATACCTGGTATATAATAATGTATACATTTTGGATCAGGGCTATTGAATAAAGCCACCATGCTTATTATTTGTTTGTTTCAGAATGACTACCTACTGGTCCTGTAGGACTCAAATCCTCAAAATCAACTGAATATATGAATAAAAAAAGATCCAACACCATTACCTGGAATAAAATAAA
The DNA here is from genome assembly GCA_006030095.1 of Triplophysa siluroides. Classification (NCBI taxonomy): domain Eukaryota; kingdom Metazoa; phylum Chordata; class Actinopteri; order Cypriniformes; family Nemacheilidae; genus Triplophysa; species Triplophysa siluroides. Next base: position 5,496,416 of record VCII01000237.1, read on the forward strand.
GTCATAAATAAATAAAATATACTCTGTCTTAAGCCATTTTCTTTGCTTAGTCTGATGTGTGAAAATGTTTGGCTACTGTCGTACTGCATTACTGTACCTAATATACAATATTGAAGGCCAATGATCAAACTGTAATATTTAACAAGTGCTGCATAAATCAATATCTTCAAAAACAAATCCATTTGTGTTGCATATGCATATAAATTTATTCAATCTTTCAGCTCTGAAAAAAAGTTACATTTATATAAAACCAACAACTTTTTTTGTGGTTTTTCGCAATCTGTTATACTTATTTTGTTTACATAAACATTTACGTGATAACGCTTAGAAAAATTTATATAATTATAATACAGCAGAAGACACAAGCGGGCATTTTATGTCACTCATGTCAAACAAGCATACATAACTTTTAAGAATGTAAGCGGACGAATTAAACAAAACCCGAGTTCGGAGACAACCATATTAAAACACAAAACTAACAAGGTTTTAAAATGATTAACAGATGTGAAATTTCCACAACAACGCAAGAAACTGACAATATCAATTTGAGAAACAAACTATATTACAATGGAATTTAAACCGTTGCAAACGGTTTTGCGGACAGTGTTATGTACACCCAAGGAAAATGCCAAAGAAATCACGTACTTAATAACAGACTATTAAACTGGGCAACTGATGCAGGACTAAGCTTGCCACACATTTGCTAACAGGTTGAAATACAGAAGCAATGGTATAAGGTAATGAAATGGAGCTGTCAGTTACAGACCATATATATGTTTAGTGTTCTGACGGACTGTTTGCAGTACTGTGGGTAGTTGCACTCCCTTCAGCAGGCTGATCTCATGTAGTGTGTGTATGCCCATACCAGGATGAGCAAACCGGCAAATAGACTTGGGCACCTACAAAGAAGAGAAAACTGTATGCGTTTAATACAGACCACAAAATTAATGAGACATGCATATACAGTCAAGCTTAAAGCAATGGACAAAAAGAGGTTTGTTAGTTTTCAAATGATTAATAAATTTGATGAAATACATGTTGTTGTCAGCAAACAAGTGCACTCAGTAACACACATACACTTTTACCTGTCTAGGTAGGAAATACGGTGCATCCGTTTCCAGTAAGATTCTGTTGAGTGGAATTTTTCTCACGGCGTCCCGAGCCTCCGAAGCACGAGAGTATGTGATCAGTCCAGTGAAACCCACGCACAAATTGGTGAATTCCCTTAGGAACGGCTCAATCACAGAGTAGCTGTTGGTGAAACAGTGTCTAACACGAACAGACACAGGTTAGACACAACAAATACAACCTCCATGCATTGAAACAATTGTCGGTTTTTCATTATTTTATTTTTTGCATACAAAAGGCCATTGACATTGTTATAATATTGGTCTCTCAATGCAAAAAAGGGGTTGAGCTATGTAACTAACCGATGTATTTTGTAGTCTCGGGGAACACACTTCTTCATAATTTTCAGCAAGTCATCATCAGCATCACGGCAATGTATAACAAGAGGTTTTCCGAGTGAGACGGCCAACTGCAACTGCCGCTCGAACACCTCAATAAACAAAGACACATACTTTAACTGTGCATTGTAAACACCTGCACAATAACCTGTAATGTTTTTATAAAGCTAGTATGAATTTGCTATAGAACTGAAATCAAGTCTGAATGTTGCATTTCAGTGTGCAATACCTCTTTCTGTTTCTTTGAGTCAGTAGAATTCTTATGCGAGTAATCCAGACCGATCTCTCCAAATGCGATGGCCTTAGGGTGACGCAGAGCTCCCATGATGCTTTGTTCATGACTCTGGTTGTACTCCTTGGCAAAATGGGGATGGCAACCAAAAGCCCCCCACACTTTCTCCTCTCCTAAAAGTCCCTCCCAGATGGCATCTTTCAGTGTAATTCGTGGATTACAGAAGTCTGCGATGCACCCCTTAAACTCCATCGGGAAACTACTTGCATACTCGCTCTGAAATCTTTGAAAACTTCCCTGGAAACCCAGTTTCCCATAAAGCATGTCAAGGTGACAATGCGTGTCGATAAATCCAACATCTGCATTTGAGTAGTCTGGCAGCCAAAGTGGCTCCGAGCCAACCGACACCCTGCGGGTGGCATCATCCGTAGCAGGATTAGTCCGTAAGGATGCGTAAGCGTTTGAGTCTGAAATCCTCCGTCTATAAAGAGGTAAAAAACTACAGCTGGCGGGTGTAGATGGGGCAGAGGATATGATTCTGTGTTTCCTGTCGGGTACAAGGAACGAATCAGCCAGTGGAGAGGCGCTGATGACCGACTGCTGTAAATAAGGGGAACCCCTAGGCGTGCTACAACGCAAATAGTTCTCCGTAGGTTCAAGAACAGAGGCTGTGTTCGGTGTTGAATGCTTTGACAAAATCTCCCTGGCAGGTGGGTTACGGTTTTGGGGGAATTCTGAAGGCATAAAGGCACGTGAAGGCATGTATTCCAATGGTGGAAGAGTATGCAGAAGCTCAGGGGCTTTTCGCTGCAGCTTTGGCTCAAGGAATTCTTCTTGGGAGAAGACTTCTTGCTCCGTGTCATCAACATCCGACCAATCTGGCGATTCTGACCGCTTTAAGATCACAGTCTGTGCATCAAAGACATGTTACTAATAGAGATCAAGGGGATTAATGCAACTATATATAAAACACTGAAATGTAAGCAAACTATACATACAAATATGTGCTTAAATAAAGCAATGCTTAGTATATAAACAATACTATATTTTAAACAATACTATAAAAAAAAGTTCATTTTGAAGTTTGTAAGTAAAATTTCCCAACAGGAAAGCTTGCAATTCACAATTTTAACCACATATATGGAACATAAAAATTCAAAATGATTAAAATACTTATTTACAATCCACCTCTATTGAATCAATAACTACTAAACAGTCCCAAAAAAGTCTTACCCTAGTGTCTGATTTTATTTCAGTCTGGTCATCTTCAGTGTCTATGAACTCGAGCAGAGGAGGATTCTTCTCATTGAATGAGCAGCAGCCATGGACATCCACATACTTGTTTTCCTCCTGTGCCTTCACAGGTTTGTCAGGAGTCTTCCGAGAAGGCGGCTTCTTAAACCCATCGCTGGGCGACTTTTTGTCTACATTCCCCAACACGTCACTCAAGGCTTTGAGGTAAATTACCTTCAACCCCTCCTCGGGACTGCTGTCTTTCCTATCAGCCGGAGGCGTGGGGCCAAAAGCAGCGCCCTATTTGCAACAATAAAACAGGCAAAATGACCGCTCTCTTGATGTAACTTTTTATATAGAGTAGGATTGATCCATGCATCACTGCAGAGGAGTCTTCTGCTCTATGCAAAAATAGTCTGTAAATTTTAGGCTTACCTCTCCAAGACTGAGTCTTTTCTTCAAAGACTTGTGGCATCCAGTCATCTTTAAGCGTGTTTTGGGCGTAACTATAATCCGTGGAGTACTTGGTGTTTGTTTCTGTGGTGTGCTAAGACACATGTTTTCCATTTCACCCAGTCCTCCTGACCCAGTGGATGTGTTTAAGGCAGGCCCATCCTCGCTCACAGCATCCCCCTGACCATCTCCATCCCAGCTTGTGGGTTGTGCCACACCCACACTGTTCTTCATAAGCTTTCTGGGGGTATCCAGGGCCTTATGAAACCATGTAAATTTCACCTTCTCCCTTTTGCGGTTCATCACACAAGGATCTTTCCAAAGACAGGAAACAAACATAAGAATCCGTATAGATCATGACTTCAGATCAATGGGAAACCGAGATTTTCTTTTAAAAACAAACCAAGCCACAAATCTATAAACATTTATAAAGTGCATAGCATATTAACTAATATTAAAAGGCAAACAGAATCAGTCAAATTTACATTTACATTAATCATTTAGCAGACGCTTTTTTTCAAAGCGACTTACAAAGAGTTAAGGGAGCAATAAGCGATATGTCAAATGAAACAATATGGATACAGATGAATTAAATCACTATTCACACGTGTTTAAAACGTGATATGGAGGATTGCTACATCGCTAGGTTACGACTTTTTTACAGTTGTATTAATCTTTATATACACTATTATATACGCGTTGATGTGTAACTTATACGTAAAGCACAATCAGTTTACTACAGAACACAGGTTAACTGCTAGCAACTAGCAGACACCTCATTTCTGACCTAAAACTGTGAGCTCTGAAGTGCATAACGCCGATCAAAACCGACAAACGGCCTAAAGATGTTTAATAGTCTTAAATAAACCCGATCAAATGCAGTAAAGGTCGACATTTATATAACAAACCTTGAGACATGCACAGATGAAGAACGTTAAGGTGGATCACGTGCGTGCGCAATTAGCTATGAGTTCCGTTGTGTCAATCATCATCACCGTCAGGGGTCCGGATTCACGAACATGTTCTTCAAAGATTTATATGAATGTACTTAGGTACAATGCTCGAAATATAAAAGTAATCTTACATATTTTACTAAGAACATTTGGTTCCAAAATGAGATAACTAAAAAATAATCATGTTTTTTTATCGTGCATTCCGATTAATATCGATCAGTTGGTTTGTTTTGATTTGATTTAAGCCATTATAACAAATATACAGCTAACTAACACGACAAAACACAATAAAAACATGATAACATAATAAAAAAACATGATTTTTGAAATAAAAAAAATGGAGTTATTTCATTTTGGAACCAAACTCTTCATACAAGAATGTTTTGTGAATAGACTCTGGAGGGATAAAGTGTGAGCACCTCATTTTCAATCAATGACTTAAAAATAACTACTATTCTATATTTCACATTGTTATTATAAAACAATAAAAGTTTATTACAACTATTATTTTCAACATTTAACTAGATCTAACCTGCTGTACAATGGGATAAACATGGTAAAAATTGTGTTTAGCGACCTGGATATAGTGAATGATGCTTAAAGGTACTTCTTCATTTTACTATCACAACATCTTTTTGCTTATTATTCAAAATCCTACAACATTATATCAGGGATCCACAAAGAAAGGCCTTCTGGCCTCAGGACTTAAAACCACAAATCTTCTTGCTGGAAGACAATAGCAACCACTGAGCTGCTGTGCCACCCTTATTTCCAGGTTTAAATGAAAGAAATCCCCAAAAGTTTAATAATTATAAAATATAAATAATTACTGAATTTGTTTTGATGCAACCTTTTTTTGACACACATTAAAACACACATATTTAAAATATTTTAGTGACTTTATTTTTACAAATCTTTTTACAAGTGAATGTTTACAAAATATAAAGTTGAAGTACATATAAAGAGAATTTTAAACAATAATTTACATACAGTATTGCTCTCAGCTATTGCTAGGCCTACTAAAGAAAATCACACAAAATCAGCATTTTCTGAAGTTCTTTATCACTGAAGTCTTGAAAGCATTGCTTTTTTGTATTCTCAACAAATGACTGTTTGAAAGCATCCATTTGCTTGAGAAAATGTTCCTCATGGTTTCAGGTTGGTCACATTTTACTGTGGTAGCGTCATCAGTTTTATCCGGGGCTGGTGCAAAGGCATGCTGAGCAGATTTTCATACGTTTTGCTCTTCTCTGTTCTCCAATAATTTCTGTTCTACTCGTTGACTAATCCGTCGTAGATCAGCATGAATACTGGGCCTTTGAGCGAGGTCTTCTTGTAGGCATCGACCTATCTCCAACCGACAGATATCTTCACTGCAAACCAGCCCCCGCACAACTTGCAGACAACGTTCTCGCAAGGTCAAAACTGGTAAAGACACACAAAAATAAAGTCAATTTTTTGGCATTACCAAATGGTCTGCTGAAGCACTGGACACAAAGATTCCTGTTGCACTAGGCCTTCAAAATAAAGTATTTGCAGCACTCTTTTTCAGCACTGTTTTATAGAGCTTTAAAGGTTTGATGTTTCTTTCTGATAACTGAAGCAAAATTACCCAATGGGGATTAAACAATACACCACTATAGGTCATTTCAGAAAATAGCTATTTAACATGGGTAGAAATTAATTGAAAGGCAACTTAAACCTTATTAGAACTTCTTGAGTGCATACAAGAACACTTTTAATGTAAAATAACCATGTCAGGTTAAAAAAAGATTAGTAATGACTTTCAGTGTTTAGCAAATAAATTAACAAAGTGAACCTTTTATCAATGTAAAATGTTATGAAACGAAACAATGATATATGGTATACCAGGCAATGTGATATTGGCAATTGAGACCTGTCCATTTGCAAGGGGGGTTGGCAGGTACATCTCTTTATTATTCACCAGCATTGGATCGTCTGTCTCTGCATCCCGAAACATCCACGGGTGGCCTGCCAGAAAATAAAAATCCGTTCAGAAAAATAACTTTACTTCAGCGTCAGCACAGTGCGGCCTCTACGGCCAAACGTTTCATTCAAGAGTAGCCTGTTTAACGTTACGCACCCATATATGTTGTCAATCTTCGTCCGGTGTAAGGTTGAATATTTACGTATGGCTGTGGCTCTCCGCGAAAGTTGATCCAGATAGGCTTTACGACGCGCGGACTGCGGTTGCAAAACACTACGTAGGCAGGCAGTCGGCTAACCAGCGATCGGACCAGCGGCAGGGGCTGCTGCTGCCCCTCCTGAAACTCTTGAGGCATCGTCAAAATACAGCGCCAGCCAGACCAATAAAAGCAAAACAATAGAGCCAATTTTCCGTATAACTATGAAAATACCGTAATTCCTTAAAGGAATCAACCTATGTGAAATGGCCTTTGACCACCGGGGAGTGATACAAAGCAAAAAGAACATGAAGTACCTAGATCACATCTCGCAGTACGTGACTGTCAACACACTTCTCTTCTGGATGTTGTTGTGATCACGTGATTATCGCAGGGCCAACGAAGACGATTGTGCAAGCTTGCAACATGCCCCTCTAGTGGTTCGGATGAGAAATGAAACTTGAATAAACAATTGTTGCATTTTACGTTACTTAAAGAACGTATATTTTTCTTCCTGTAATGCAAACGCATTGAGTTTTATTAATCCTATATCTATAGTTGTGTCTGTACCTTGAATGAACTGTATTTCAGAGACAAATGCATATAAAAATGTTACTACGTAAATACACATTTTTATTGTTTGCGAGTCCAAAATTATTTAGTTGACCTTTACATATAAGTAAATAAAAATGTTGTTTTGTTAAATCAATGTTTATCATAATATTGCCCCTATGCATTACAACAGTAAACCCCCTTAGAGCCTGCAGGTGCCATTATGCCAAACTTGAACAATTGTGATTGCTAAAAGTGAGTCTCAGAAGCGGTTTATTGGCAAGAATTGATCAGTACTGAACACAATTTACAGTGACAATCTGTTGAACAGTTCCAGCTTTGCAAATTAGCGCGTGAGGATGTGTGTTTTCATAATTTACGATAACTGCGTATTTGATTACTGTATAATGTACACATGAATTTACTGTATAAAATGTGTATTTATACTCCATTTCATGAAGATGTGAACTGCTTGTTATTTTTATGGATTTTAATGCAGACTGCAGTTTTTTTCAATACACCAACCCCTATCTGGATGCACATAGCCCTCAGCATGTGCTTGAATCTCATCATGACACATATTCATCATACTATCCAAATAAACGGTTTAAAAAAATAACTGAAAAAAGACAAAGCAAACCTAATATACACAATATTTTCAGAAGTAGTCATGATATTGTGTCTTAAAGTCATAAAGCGGATCTCCCTGATAATTCCGTTATAAAACCGGCTGCCAAATTCAGCCAGTTGTGTGACATCACGTGAACTTGAAGCACAAACACATAACATAGCATCTTGAGAATGATTGGTTCAAGCAGTTTTTACAGTTTCGTGCAAACAGGTACAAGGGCATCTGATTGGTTGATGTAGTCTACTGATAATGATTGAAAATTAGGCATGAAAGGACTCTTGCTGTTGAAATAAATCCACCCCTAGAACATTTCCCTAATTTTTTGTCAACTAAATTAAACGATCACACTTTGGTTTTTACAACTACACAGGCTCTAGTCACATATAACATGATATAGAAACACTGGCATATAATATTTGTTTCAATGACAGAATCAATACCTGTTATCTAGGAAGAAATTCCAAGGGAAAGGTGCTTTGAAAGTAAATTAAGTACATTACAACAGACTGTCATTTCTTAAAGAGCCCACCTGTTATGATATTGCACGTTTCAGGCTGTACTACACACGGCAGAAGGTGTGTAAAGGCAACTACTTGCTTTCTGTTGTACCTTCTACTCCAGTGTCTTAAGCGTCCATGTCTCCTTTCCCTTCCTCTCCCTATTCATGCATTCCTCTACACAATCAAACTCACAAACAAACTTTCCTTTCTGGGTGAGGTTTTGGGGTCTCATGTTTTTAGAGTGACCCTGCATGGGAATATACGCTTGTGGGTTTGGGTTTAAGGTCACAGGTAATCCACAGATCATATCACAGGCACAGCAAGCGTGACCCCTCGACACCCTCGTCGCCTTGCGGGATAGTTGGTAGCAGGGCAGAACGGGTTAGACCCCAAAAACGAGGTGGACTGAGGTCCTTCTTCACTGCTGAGAACTTCCAGCCCATGTGAGAACTGCAGGTTCTGCACTGAGCAATTGTCCATGCATACCTAAAGAAAAAATGAAAATAATATAATGACGGCTAACTTAAATCTATTTGGGTAGATTCTTAAACCCTTATAATCAAAATTAAGTTTCAACTCAAACTGATACTCGAAAATTGATTCTCACCCTGGAAACCAACTATGCAGAGTGGAAGGACGCCCAATAAGGTTGAGGTTGTTGGCCTTGTAGACTGTAAGCGTCTCATGAACATAACCATGAGGATTCACATATGCTGCCATTGGCCCATACAGAGACAGACTGCAGAGGGAGTGCCATTTTTATTAGATTTCAATGAATGAAAATTCAGCTTCAATCTGTGAAATTCACATTTTGGAAACATCAAAGTCTGACCTGAAGATCTCATTCTTGCTAGTTATCTCAGTATCCTGACACTGTTTACAGCATAAAGAGGTGCACTGAAAATAGACAACATTTATTAATTTCCAGATGAAAAACCTTATTTTCACCAAACAAACTATGAGGAAAATTAAATGTGCATGCAAAGGCAGACAGACATACCCTGTCCATGATGTCCAACTCGCAGCGCAGTCTCTGAATGGCGCTGCCGATCTTCAGCAGCTGCATTCTGAGAGCATCATCTATCGGCAGACATGCAGCGACCCTGTACGAGAAATCTGCAGAGTGGATTAGAACTACTTGTGAGTGTTTGAAGATCCCAAAATGCTTTTGTTATAAGCGTATATGTCCTGTACCTGTGGGATTTGTTGGCAGGGACTCATCTTTGAGGTTTTCATCCCATTCATGTAGTTGTTTCTTTACTCTGCTCATAAGAGTTTTCTTGAGTGTGACACAAAAAGACCGTCATCACTAAGTTGAAATAAGTTTGCAAAAAACTTTTTCTATACCAAAATTGAACTCACAGAGTCGTAGAGGGAATACACCCAAGGGGGCCATGAGGTCATACTAGCAACGTTTATTTTTTTCTATGAAGAAAATAAGATAATACAGATGTAATTAATTTAATAATTACAATTCATAGTAATTCATTATTATTACAGATGTTAGTCAAAATCTGTTAAAGGGGAAATATAGGAACAACAATTTTAAGAAGTAAATTTCATTATTATTAACAGCAGGATCTGCATTTAAAATGGGATATAAAATATTTAGAAGAAAAATATGATCAAATTGTATCACTATCTTCTTAATTATTTAAGATTAAAGCACTTCTCTTAAATTATATAATTTATAATTATTATAAAATTATAAATTTCCAATAAAACATGAAATATTTAACCTGATTTGTTACATTTACCCCTTAGCAGATTTTGACTCCTATAATAATGAGTATTTAAAAAATGATGTTACTAGCTTAAGCTGTATGTAAAACTAATTTAAATTATTTGACTTATATGATATTACAATCTGTTTTAAACTAAGAAAACCTTAAACACACTAGTAGTATGTCAGTGATATGTGTTACCTGTCTACAGGTCTGGCTGCACAGCACCTGCGGTGGTGTTGTTTGTGTGTGTTTGGTCTGTGGCGTGTGTGGCGTGTGTGAATGTAAACGTGGCAGGAATTGCAGAGCACATAAAGGGTCTGGCAGGATCCTCTCAGGTAAAATCTGCACTTTTGCCTGACGAATCCTATAAATAACAAAACATTTTTTCAATGTTTCAGCGTGTTCAATTAAAACTAGCTTATTGGCCTATATTATTACAATACGTCTATTTACCTTAACCTGCTTCTAAAATTTGAACAGTATGAGCTAGTCAATAAAAAGTAGATGTGTATTACATATACAAGTGTTATGTGGACGATTCCCACCCGTCTGCTTGTGTGCGTATTTCATGCACTCTGAAGCGCTGCCGTCCAACAGCTTTGATTTTCACAGTCTCTATACCGTACTCCTGTTCCTCACGAAATGCATAGATCTCGGCAGTGGTCCCAAACTCTGCCTTCATCTCTGTTCCACTTGTATCAGGACTAAGACAGATAGAAATCATACTTTTACAAATCTGCAACAATGTCTAATGTTTATTGATTATAGAAAATACTGTATATAGATGTATACTACTGTGGTTTTGCGGTACCTGTGTGCAAGCACGGCAAAAGTGCGATCCTGACTTATGAGGTTGCGAAACATGCTGACCTCCTGTGGTCGGAAAAGCTGCAAGGGCAGCGTCTGACCTGGGATCAGTATGAGAGCAATGTGAGGAAGAACTGGCAGAGTCTGCACACTGTCCTCATCATGCAGGGTACGACCGTGAAACTCCTCCATGTCTGAGCCCAGATACTAGATAAACGTAAACAAAATCAAACACAAATGTAGACAAACTCAAAACAGAAGCTATTATTTTATTGGCATAAATACTCTTTTCTATATTTTCTATATACAGCGTAGCAGGACAGAGCTACACTTCTTAAATCAATTATTTCATACAATGTTAATAAATAACAATAAGATAACATTAAACATATAATTTGTTGACCTCCTCAGGTATGATCACATGACCTTAGTGTTTATGTGTATTATTGATGACGGAAGAAACTCACAGCGTGTGAGGTTGGCAGACTCGTGTCAAAGTTTATAATACTTGGCTTAACTGCACCCTCGCCATCTCGATCCTCCGTCTCCATGTCGTCTTCCTCTTCTTCCTCGTTTTCTGTCGACAAATATAAAACCTGCTACAGACTAATGCTTTCAATTTCATCTTTTCCAACCTACTTTCGGTTTCTCGTTTATTATCTAGTCATTTCAGGACATTGTTCATGCTGAAAGCTTCTGTTTACATACGCAATAAGCTTTTCACAAATGTATATGCCGCTGATGTACATAAATACCTTTACTGATAAGTGCGTAGCTGCGTACCTTTAACTGATCAATCAGTGCCTTTTAAATTAATCAGTTTTAATGAAAAGTCGGTCAGCTGTCATGCACGTCGACTGCTGCAGATGTGGAAATGTGTGCAAATATCTCCCTTTCTGTTTTGAGGAGCACAATAAAAAAGCGTGCTTTTCATTCTGCTAAAGCTCCTTGTTTAATAGGGGGTTGTCCGACAGATGTACCTGGCAGAAGCTGTAGTTGGTTACCCATTTCGTCGTTTAAGTTGTTGTCACCTCCGCCCCTATCAGCAGCCATTGCCCGTGTGTTTACAATCCGCAGCAGCACAAGCATGAAGAATACGGGCCGAAAATCTAACAGCGCCCTCGTGTGGATGGATGGATGGAGGATGAATATACAAACGCTTTAAATTACAACGTAGAAACAGCATTGGTGTGCAGTAAACAAAATATCTATTACAATTTTCTTTTGCTTTAAATAATTGCATCAAAGCGTTTTTCCACGGATTTAACCGTCATTAACATACTTTGTAAGTATGCTGGAATTGAATATATAGTTGTGGCGAAAAAGTTTGTATGCATTGTATGTGGACACTTAAGATATGCTTTTCAAAATATAATGCGTTAGACACCATAGCAAAACGATTTCAGATTATTACTCGATTAATTATGCTATTTTCCAAATTGAGTGGAACATTGTTTGAAATGTAAATACTTGCACCTGTGTCTACTCGCATAGACCTCGCATTGGCGCTCAATCGGCGCCGCCATATTGGTAAGGGCAAGGCTGAACAAAAACACATACGAGTAAGGAGGGAGATTATGTTTTTTTTTAACGTTTACATTTCCCAACCAGTTTTATAAGTGTGGTTTGTGTATTTGTAGTCAATGTTGTTTCATGGGGCATTGTGAAATCTCAAGAGGAAAGAAGCAGCTAGCTTGTCTCTGTATGTTTCTGAGCTGAATTGTCAGTCTGTATACATTTGGCTTAATGGGCTTGATGCACAATCGCATGTGCAGTTTGCACTTGTGTATTTGATGTTCTTGTTTGCTCTTTAGGTGGCAGATGGCAACCCCAGAGCATTTCTGTGTTATGCTTCTGATCTGCGTTTGCGCCTGTAGTTGTGCGAATGACTATTACTCGTTGCTAGGAGTTTCGCGCTCTGCATCTGCGAGAGAGATTAAGAAAGCTTTTCACAAACTGGCTCTTAAATACCATCCTGACAAGAACCAAAGCCCTGATGCACAGCAGGCCTTCACACACATTGCTCATGGTATGTATAAACCAAAACCTGTATGCATTATGGGCACTCACAAGTGTTCACCCTTGTATACATTTACTTGAATGGATTTTAGATTTATTTGTATATTAGTCACTACACATTAAGGTTAAATGTATGTTCCTTTCCTTCTCTAAGCATATGAGGTGCTGTCTAATAAAGAGAAGAGGAGAGTGTATGACCAAATGGACCACATAACTGACCCTGATCAGGGCAGAGACAGCAAGACAATGGGGAATAATCCCTTCAATGATAAAGGAGGTTTCTATAGCAAAAGCAGTTTCCAACATTTTAGTCTGCAGGAACTGCTTCAGATGCTACAGCTAGATGATGACTTATTCATGGGCGAAGAACCAAGTTATGAAGGATGGAGTTATAATTTTGGGGCTGAGGAAGATGATGATGAAAATGTCTTCCTCTGTGATCTTTTCAACATGCTGTGAATTTCAAGGTTTGTGTGTCTACACTAGTGTGTGTTTTTATATGTATCATTGGTATTTTTTCTCATTTTACAAACGTCTGTGCAATCTGTTAATAAAACTTGAAAATGGAACAAAATAGCATTTTCTGTTAAACTAAAAATTCTGCAGTTACTAAAGTTTCTAAACAGCGACATTATCCACTGTTCTGCTATTCACTAATAATGCGCAGATACTACAGTTATGCCACTGTTTAGACTTAACAAACACATGCTTATGCATGATTAGACTTAGTCTTTTACAGTCAGGCAACACAGAATCCCCTGTAAACACTTAACCTACTTTATCATGCTCAGCATTTCCTGCTTGAACTGGAAAGGGTGGAGTTTGAAGGGTGTTTTTTCCCCTCTTTGTTCAAGCGACGAACTAGGATTTTGTGTCAGTGTTTTGGCCTCTGTTGGTAGCCTGTTGTGTGTATGTGAAACTCTCTGTGTTGGACTAAAGAGACTTCATGCGTAAGAGTAGATGTATGTTTTGCATTTTCAAAGTATTACATTTATTATTAGTATAGAGTATGAAGGGTTGGGACACTTGTCACAGTGACAAAGAGCATCTGAATACAGACAATACAATGTTGAATTGACACAAATTATGCTTGATGTGTATAGTGAGTGAAATATATAGAAAAAGGAGAGGTGTGGACTTGTCCCATGCCAACCTCTCTTGAGAACACCATGGTCTTGTTTAACCATAATTTGATAACAAAAGAAGGAAGATCAACCATTTTAAGTATAGCCTTCAGTCCACAAAAGGCACTGTGTACAAATAGCTTTACAGTACATTTACAGATTCATTTTATTTCTCCTTTACTAGACATACACTGACACAAAGAAAAAAATATTTTCATGCCTACCCTTTGGATTGGGAACCATTCTGATCCTTGAGGAAGGAAGGCTATTTTTGTAAAACTGTTTGGAAAAGGTCATGGCCTTATTTGGGCCTATAGAAATCACTTCCTACTATTAATCACAAAATGTAAAAATAACTGCCACAGAGTTTACACTTTATTGCCATATGTTTTATGTGGTTAAAACTATATAAGTTATACTATACTATAACGCTTACTAATTGTAACACAGTTGGAAGCTATAGACGTATGGCCTGTTCTATTCACAGAAAAGTTACATCTGTTAAATATTATTTATTTTAGAGGTTTAAATGGTCTTCTGGATAGGCTTAAATCAGAATGTGTGATGTGAGTGGCTAAATGTTAACTTTTTAAATTACCCCCTCAAATTAAGAAAATAAAAAACTCCTATATGTACATTTTCAATTAAATGCTCTTGCTTTAAAAAAAAAAAGTATTTTTGCTGCTTGTCTTGACGCCCTTTCCTCAGGAAGAGAGGACACTCCACCACCCCCAACTCCACCCACCCAAGGCTAAGCGTTGTCCGTGATTGTCTGTGAGTGTGTACTAAATGCCTGCCGTCGTGCCAAATGTATTGTGAGAATGTAGTATGGAGTTGATATAATCTGCTATAAAACCTCCCGGATTACAATCCAGTTATGTCCACATGGATTTGACGTTTTAATGAGATACCTGAATGATGCTCAAGGATGAGTGCGGGTGAGTTTACATCAAATTTAATTCTGGAAACTTAATTTTTTTTGCCAGCATGATTTTTTATTTATTAAAATGATATTGTTGTGATATTGTAAGTAGAACATTGGGGTTAGAAATTGTTCATAGGTAAATTGTGAGAATAAGGATCTGTTATTAAGACAATAAGAAAAGTCTAAAAAGATACAACTATAGCAAACACGAACAACACGTTTCTTTTCATAAGGTAAAGTATACTATGGGGCTCTGGGTTTTACAGTGTATGTTTATTAGACAAAGATAAGAAGTTATAATCTTCTAGATTCTGATTAAAAAGTATAAATATTATATTAAACATTCAAAAAGAAGTTTAAAGTTTGTGAAGTTATACATTTAAAGGTCCTAAAAATAAAGGTGCTTTAAAGGTTCTTCACATATATTAAACATTCAAAAAGAAGTTTAAAGTTTGTAAAGTTATACATTTAAAGGTCCTAAAAATAAAGGTGCTTTAAAGGTTCTTCACAGCGATGCCATAGAAGAACAGCAAGGTTCTTCAGATGTTAAAGGTTCTTTATGGAACCTTATTTTTTAAGAGTGTAGCGGGGGGGTTTCTTAACTGTTGGTATTCTGTAAGAAGGAAGTGTTAAGGAATTGTTTTTTTGTCCAGTGGGTTTTCCAGCAACATACAGCAGTTCATGGTATATGGTAATAATTTTACACTAAATATTAATAATAACTTCTACATTCTATTTTACACAGAGT
The DNA here is from genome assembly GCA_006030095.1 of Triplophysa siluroides. Taxonomy (NCBI): domain Eukaryota; kingdom Metazoa; phylum Chordata; class Actinopteri; order Cypriniformes; family Nemacheilidae; genus Triplophysa; species Triplophysa siluroides. The sequence continues at coordinate 5,511,930 of VCII01000237.1, forward strand.
TTAAGGAGTATGGCCTGGGCACCAGAGCACATTACCAAACAAAAAGACTCTTTAAGGGCAAGTGTCATCTGCCTGAAAAGTGCTGTGATAAAGCAGACCTCAAACCTAAAAACCTTCCCCAGCATCATCACAGTTCAAATGTTTCTGTAATGTTGGCCCAACCTAACAAATCTCCCAGACAGCATATGACGGATACTCATCGAAAAATAATGCTGGACCAGTGGGGCCCACAAGAAAGGAAGGGCTTAAAGACAAAACATTTCCTACATACAAAAAAGTCTGTACAAAGAGATGAGACAGAACAGGATGTTGTTCTTGACCAGGTGGATGAGTTGGGATGCGGAGATGAGCTGGCGCAGGGAATTGACTTAGATTTGGTGGAAGGTTTAGAAGACGAGTCAGAAGAAGAGTCGATGGAGCTTCACTCTGGTCCATGCTATAAGAGAGAAACAGATTATAATGAAGTGGATGAGCAGAAACAAGTTGACCAAAGAGCATGGGGATGGACTGAAAATAGTGTATTGGCATCATTTAAAAGATCAAGTGATGCTCATTTGGGCCCTAATGGAATTTCTAAACAAATAACAGGGATGTTGACTGGCATATTATTCAATGACAACATTTGTGTGGATAAAACGCCCCTTGAAGGATTTTACCCAAATGGAATCTACACGAATGGCATGTTTTCAAATGAAGACACAGATGAGATGTTCCCAGACATCTGTGATGCAGGTGAGGCATTGGCAGACAAAGATGGGCTTTCTGAGTGTGACTTCTTTGACCAGATGGATCCTCTTCCAATAACAGATACAGCGAAGAATGATGGAGATATAATTACCATCATCATGGAAGAGGGATCGGACAGCTCCGTCCTGTCTTCATCTTCCATTGAGGAAGATGACGATGAAGTGCAGCAGGTAATCGAGAAAATGGACGAACAAGGAAATAATTTGTCAGACATAAGTTCTTCAAGGTATCTCGAAGGAGATCGTCTGTCTGTCTCAAGTTCTCAGATGTCAGATACAGTCCCAGATGCAAATGAAAAATGTTGTGGCAAAGATGAAGTGGAGCAAAATGATGCTCTAAATGAACAAGCCACCCTATCACTGGCTGCTGACTGTGACCTTAAGCTTACCCTAAATCCTGACCTCAACAGTTCCCTTTCACTTGTTCAACAGCCGCCTGAAACCAACGTTCTAACATTAACGCAGAATCAAGTGGAAAATTACATTATGCAAAAAGAAGAGGTTCTAAAGAACCGAGAAACGAAGGAACTGGACCAAACTGTTATTACAGTAGAGGATTTATATGAAGAGACAGAGCCCATAATGCAACCAAAGGGCTTCCTGCAGAACAGGAAGTACTTTATGACTCGCTCTATATCTGTGGAAACCCCCAGTAAAAACCTTGACCTAACAAGTAGCCCAGCCGCAGGAAATGGCCGACTTTTGCTACACCCACGTTCCTTCTATACAGACCATTGTTTTATTGGAGATAGCAGGCCTGCACTGACTGGCTCATTAGGATGTCTTTCTCAACGTTTCCACACCTCAGCAAGCTTAGATAAAATGTCCAAATTGGACATACCGCCACCATTTGAACTGGCTTCCATCACAAAGCGTCCAATCAGAAAGAGTTCCCCATCCCTGTCGAGCGAAATCACAGCCACTTGCAAGAAGCCTGATTTCGGGTTGAAGCGTTACCTTTTGCCTTTACGATTCCTTAGGAAATCTGATCGGAAAAGCCCCATCGATAACCGCTCGATCTCTTCCAGGTCCTCCTCTGAGTCGAGCCCACAAGGGTCTTGCAAACGCTTGGATTTTATCAGGCACAACATGGGCAGCCCCGAGTTGCACAGAACCCCAGATTGTACACCACCTATGTCCCCCTCTTCCTTTCTCTTTCACAAGAATAGGCAGAAAACAGAACTAAACCTAATGCTTCATAAAGATTTGGCTTCCAGCACCACGTCCATAGAGCCTGATAATATGTTTCATCCCCTTTTTGAACCCGTACCATTGTCTAAACCTCGATCTTTTTCATCTCCCGATTCATCAGAATACGAGAACGTCACAAACACTTTGTCTCATTATGAGAACGTGCAGATTCGTCTTCTGAACCCTGTCATCCAGAGTCAACGAAATCAGGGTTCAAGCAGTGATACTGATGGATATGTGGATATGAGCAGTCTTACAAGCTACCAGAGCAAAAGTCAGTCATCAGAGCAAGAGACAGATAGGTAGAATCAATAATTTCTTATATTTCGTACGTAAGACAATGCATTGAAATGTTAGCATTAGATGTAAATCAGTTGCAATAAATTCAGCAAGCCAAAGTATTTATTTTATTTTACTATTATGTATTTAATATAATTTCCTCATTTATGTGTTGTTTTTATGTATACTGTTTTTATATTTATATGGCTCTATTGGTAAAATGTATTTTCTGCAAAATAGTTTTGCAACAATGCATAATTGTGGAGTGCTTTTGAAATTATTTGTTTTGGGAAAGAAGGTTTTTTTCTGCATTTCCGTGAACTGTTTTAATTTGCACATATTCGGTTAATGGTTTGGTTTGTGTTTATCCTGATTCTACATAGCACCTACACTTTCTGTTCTCCTCATGTGAGGCCTGATGGAACAGTGGGTGTGTCTGTTGGTGTGGCTTGTACACAAGAGAAGACAAAGACACTTGACAAAATGGTGAGCTGTTTGTTTGCGGGAGGTTCTTTGTGTTGTTAAAGATTACTGCAACTCTGTTTTTCTTATATTTCAGACTATCAGTTGCTCCAGGGCATTTTATAATGCTAAAGAGCTGCTCGACAGCGAGGCGCAGTAAGTCATACAAAATATAAGTGGAAAATAGTCCATACATTTTTTAGACTAATCATCATTTAAACTATAAAGCATGCCTTACAATGAAAACAATATGTAGAACATTGAGTTTTAAATTTTGTAAAGTTATTGTTCATTTCATGTTAATTTGTTGATTTAGCATGTTCTCCACCATTTTAACTTGTAGATCACAATTCCTTTCTTTTCCCCCTTTTAAGGCACGTTGGGACTTTACAACTTCTCTGTGAGGTAGGTTTATTTATATATTCATTTGAGACATACAAACTTTTTTTTTACCTGCCTTTTTTGTCATAAAGTGATATAATTTATTCATTCTATGAATACAATTTCCAGCTAAACATAAGATTTATATCTGAGGTTTTTTGTAACAACAGATCTTCTCTGTGAGGCATGCATCAAATTTAAACGTAAAATACCCTCATCCTTACTGTAGCTGATACATCAACCATTGTTGCTACATATGAAGTACTACAATGATCGGTGTCCTTCAAAACCTGAAGCAAAGATATTTACTCCGATTCTCTTTCCTTATAGACTGTTAAAGCAGATGAGGCTGATGAAGGTGTGGACAGAGATACCTGATATTTATTCCCTCCACCAAAATATACACACACTACTAGAGACCCACATGAAAGAATGGTAAGCCACAACCCTCTCACACACACACAGAATCTGTTAGTGTGCAACATTTGTGTCCTGAAGAGTGAGTTTTCAAGGTGGTTTTATATAGTCATGAGTCTTTTGTCATAATTTCATCTGTTCATTCGTCAGGCATCAGAATGAAGGGATTGCTGAAATCATCCTGGCAAAGAAAACAGAGTTTTACGTTTTCTCCTCTTTCATCAGTAACTATGATGAAAAACTCAATTATGTGGAACATATAAAAAGCACAGTAAGGGAGACATTATGTTTTTTCTTTTTTGATGACTTTTCCATTCCATTCCATTTTCTACCGCTTGTCCGAACTACCTCGGGTCACGGGGAGCCTGCGCCTATCTTTTTTGATGACTAATTTAACTTAATTTATTTTATACATCTGTTTAAAGTGCATGTGTGCTGTAAGTGTGTGTTTAAAGATCTTAAAATGTTTATAAAATATTTGTGAATGTATTTCAATTGCTTTTAAAGTGTATTTGAAAGTGCATTTTTTAGTATGTTTTTCTTATGTTAGTTGTGTGATTTTGTTTTTCAGCTATCAGATGCAATGAGCCTGAAAAAGCAGTTGCTGGTGGTCATTGTGCGCATCTTGCAGTACCGTATGCTGCTGACAGGTAACCCTGACACCTGAATTATTAATTTGAGGAATTACTTTTCCCAAAAATGTAAAAAAAATCAGTTATCATTAAGTTAGTGACATACAGTTACTCCTTTCATGCTACTTTGAAGAAAGGAAATCATGCATTTGGAACAGCATAAAAGTGTGTAAATATAGCAATTGCAATTGTTTGCATTTTCTTTAACTACCAAGATCAACCCAATCCCACATTTTTGTGTTTCCATTTTTTAAACAGACTATGTGAATAATCTCTCACCAGACTCCAAACAGTTCCAAGACACACAAGGTAAAGTGCAGCAGTTCCCATGAAGACAAAATTACCTTATCAGCTGATTTTTGCCCTTATCAAGTTGTCTTTAATTGTTGTAATGAGTTTCTATTTCTATTTCTGTGAGTTTCTAATGCTGTTTTTGTTCATTTTAAAGAAAATGTATGGCTTTTCCTACCTCTGTTATTCATATAAAGAAGGGTGTGAGTTCTGTTAGTATAAGCCCAATATTGCTACTTGTTGATTTAGACTCCCTGCTTCTTTTTCCCTTTTTCCCTGCTCAGACGCTTTGGTGGTGGTCTCTGATATTGCTTATCAGGTTAATGACAGCCTCAAGGATGGAGTGAGTACAGTAAATGTGTATTGCTTTTAATGTGCTCACAGAGAGTTCATAGTAGAAAATATGGGTGTGGAGTCAAAGCATTACATGTGTAACAGCTGTCCCATGTAAGAGAGTTACATCACACTGTCTTTTATTTGTCAGGCGGATCTCTTGCGATTGGTCAATATTGAGCACAGTGTTCTTGGTCTGACAGATCTCATACAGCCTGGGAGAGTAAGTAATACAACAATTGATCATAACACTGTGTAAACATTTTCCAATCAAATTCAGCTATCAAATAATTTAAGCTTGGTAAAGGTTTCACATAAATAAATATCACATATGCCTAAGATCATATACACTCACATAAAATGATATCACAAGTGCCTTAATAAAAACGGTTTTATTTCACACGGGGCTGACATGTTCAGATCATGCGACCAAGTGCATATTACTTGTTTCAGTATTGGACACTTTGGCTTGCAGAAAATAATGAATCGCGGCTGCCTGTAAATGGTGCATTTCTATGATGGTTTCAGGAATTTCTGTATCCCCTACGAAAAGAAAATATATGCACATACTACGAAGCAAAATGCAAAACATTAAATAATACATTTACATATGATAGAATCAAGTGATTATATTTTTTTATGAAAAGCAAAAAATATTTTATTTATTCAATGTATTACAGTATAATATTGTCATATATTAAAAATGTATTATTCCATATATTTTAAAATAAACAATAAATTATTTAATATATTTTCTTTGCATTATGGATAAACCTAAGAACTATCCTATTAATAAACACAACATTGTAAATAATATATGTCTTATTTTTATAACTTTTCAAGGTGTTTGTTAAAGAGGGCACCCTGATGAAGGTCAGCAGGAAGTGCAAGCAGCCACGTCACCTTTTCTTGGTAAATATAATTTCGTTAAAAATTTTTGATTCATGTTTAGTATGACGAGATTGTAAGAGTTCAGCTGTTGATTCTACACAAAGAGACACACAAGGTTTCCTGACAGGATGTTGTCCTGTGTGTGTTTATGTCTCTACATGTGCTATTGTTTTGCCGTGCTGCTTTCAGCCCAAAATAAGCCTGTGGGAACGAGGTCATGGTGATAAAAGTTAAGGATAACAGAACAGAGGCTGACAGGATGGACATGACATGTGTTGTCATAAATAATATGTTTTGCAGGTTTTTAGCCAGACAGATGGTTCTGGAGATAGACCTAGGGCCAGTTGCATAAACTTAGCCGCTAAGTTAAGACTGAGTCTTAACAACTAGTCTCACTGACTAGCAATTATTTCCAATAGACCAATCAGTCTTACTTTTCAGATTTGGAACCCAATCTTCCTTATGTAACAGACTTTAAGAAGTTATGGCCAGTCTTGAAGAAAAAACAGGATGACTAATTTGTAAGACTAGTCTAAGTAGTTTATGCAATCAGCCCCTGATGTGTGCAGATAATGAACTCAAATGTCCCTCATATTTCAAATATATTCATATTTAAAAACCAGCTAAAGTAATTTTTGTGATTTACTGTTTGCTAAATAAAACCATCCTACATAATGTCAAGAACATTCTGTGAAAATATAACCTTGATATCCTTTTTGCCAATTTGTGCAATATGTATCAGACAGTCTGTAAGCAGTCGTAGGTGTGCTGTCTGCGACTAACATTTCGTAAAAACGCAGAGGATTAACCTCTCTTAATTTATTTACTGGCTTGTAACTCAACTATAGTAACTTTATATAAAAAAAGCTATTCAAACCCAGAGTGGAGAAGTGATGTTATTGGGCAATAAGTACTTTAGTGAGCACATCATATGTGTCATATGGCTGCCTATTTCATAATCAAAGCCGTTCTATTGCCTTGACATGTGTGCATGTTTTTGTTGTCTAATTAAGATATGGGTGTGTGTACTTGTGCGGTCAAGACCTTATACTCCCCTCTTGTGGTGAAGTTTGACACAACAAGTATGCATAAGTAATCCCACAAGCCTTATTCTAATCCTTTACTTTGTACAATTTTAGATGAATGACTTAATGCTGTACACATACCCTCAGCAAGATGGTAAATACAGACTCATCAACACATTGCCACTGGCTGGAATGGAGGTATGACCAACAGCATCCTGCAAAACTTATTTAGTCATAATGGTTTTTGGAAACAGCCAAAATTTTGTTGCCATATTTAATGCTCAAGAGTTGAATTATGCCATTTGTCTAATTGTCTTTTAGGTCAGTAAACCACCTATAGAGAATGCTCAGAATGCATTGAAGATAGCAGTAAAGGACATTAGCATCTCTCTGTCTGCTGGGTAAATAACATACTGTACTCACATACTTAAGCATGCAGTCCTTCTAGGCAATTATCTGATACATGTTACTGTGTGCAGCTCTTGCGTCGAGAGAGATGGTTGGTTTGTTACACTTAACCGGACATTAGTGGATCTTGGCCCGGTGTCAGGCCGCCCATTCGGCTGTCTTGAGGTAAGGATGCTACTAAATAATAGTATACAATAGTCTTGGAATTTGCAGATTGTTAAACAGGCACATTTATCCAACAATAAAGACAGGTGGTTGTTTATTTACATAATGATGAAATTGATAAAGAAATTCTATATGTTTTCTGCTTTAGTTAGTGGAGGGGCCAGATATGTGTCTGGGTGAGAAGGCACCGCCCTCATGTCCGTTTCCCAGGTGACAGCTTGCATGAACTGTCCGTCTCATTTCAGTCTGACAAATAGACGACATCACTGTCATGCATGTGGCAAGGTACAAACTCACAGGCTTTTAAAACATACACGCATAGAGAACCACTTGTGAGCTCTATGAATGATGATTGTGTCGTTTTGTGTCATTTGTAGGTTGTTTGTAAAGATTGTTGCAGAAACAAATTTCCCCTTAAATACATGAAGAACAGACGAGCCAAAGTATGTGATTATTGTTACACTGAGCTCTGTAAGAATGGTATGTACAAAGAATTCTTGTAGCAAATATGAACCTGTGTTAAAGCATTTTTATGATGTTCACAATATGTATGTCCTTATGAAGACATTTTTTGTGTCCATTTGTTTTGAAAGATGTTGTCACTGTAGTGGAGGGCACCAACAGGCCGCTCTCTGCTATGTTCCAAAACATTCATCCATCCAGTCTGTGGAGAAGCCGCAAGGGACAGATGTCTTTTAACCAGGTAGCTTCATCCACGCACCTCTCTGTATCTATGCCTCTTGACTAATATCTTTATGAATTTATTTTAGCACAAAATCTATACTGTAGATGTAACAGTATACCAGTATTGTCAATAACCATGATATAAGAAACATTATAAGCAATATTATATTAATACCTCTCATATGATAATATTGTAAATAATTCAGCACCCATTTAAACATTTCGCCTTAACAATAACTATGGTTACAGACTCTCTCTCTCGCTCTCTTATTCCCTACACTCTATAAAAACCTATAAATAAAAAATAAAAAACAAAATTAAAGAGGAATTTGACTAATAGCAATATTTATTTGATTTTTAAAAACTGTGAAAGATGTGATTAAAGAATGAATATGGCCTCCTAAGAAAATATCTGTTTACTGCAACCATCATTGCCTCAAATCCCACAGGGGGAATTTCACAAAAATATCTAACCCCAAAGTAAAATTTTACTAGTCTATTATAAAAGAAATTGGCTAAAGTGGTTCATGAAGAATACATTTTAGAATCAGCTTGTTCATGCAAAACTTTATTACGTCATTTTTGGTTGAACAGGTTTTTTGAGATTTGTACAAATATAGGGTCTTGTTGACTAGGTGACAGGGGCCGAGGGTGTGATGAGTGGGACCCTGCAGCGGTACAAAAACAGTAAGAGAAGTTGGAGAAGCTTGTGGTTCCTCTTAAAAGACAAAGTTCTTACACGTACCCACAGCCTGAGGTAATGCACAATAACTTTTTACATACATTACCTACAACATGCAACTAAACTCTCTCTCTTGTTCTCTATTTTTTTCTGGAATAAGGAGAGGCTTGCATGTGAAACTTTACCTCTGCTGGGTTCTCTGTGAGGTCAGAGGTTGAAGGAGAGAGCAGTGTGTTCCAGCTGTACCACAATAGCACACTCTTCTATACTTTCAGGGCCCAAGATAGTCACACTGCACAGAGGTAAGAACACACACACACACACCGTGCACTTTCTTGTTCACACGGTACATTTGCATTTTGTTATTAAGCAGTCAATTTTATTCAAAGTGACTTACAAATGAGGAACATCGAGTTATTTATCAAACAAGATACAAACATACTCGTAGTACCACAATGTTCAGTTCCAAAAGTAAACTTGAGCAGAATTAAGGTTGATATTATTGTTAAAAATATATATAGATTTACATTTACTGTATATATTTTCCTGATAGTTTGATCAAAAGCAGCTTACAGTGCATTTAAGGTACATTTTATTATAAAATGTTGAATCCATGACCTTGGTGTTGCAACTACATTATATAGGAGCTATGCAGAGTTAGTAGCTGTTGAACTCATTTTATCGCTATTTTTAGCTAACATAAAGATTTTGTGCCTGCAGATGGGTCAACGCCATGGAAGAGGCTACGGTCCTGTAGAATCAGCTGTCCTGGTTGTGCCATCTTTCATTTCAGCAGTTATATCTGTCACTGAGCAATGTATTTAAACGTCAAACTCAAAAATCATTATCCTGTGTGACCAACAAGATTGAAGTCTAGGTGTTAAATCGTTGATTTCTGTAAACGTGTGACGCAACAGATATATTTTTGGAATGGCAAGGGAACAAAATGCTCAGACATCCATCTTGTGCCAAATTCTTCTTCCATAGACCTTGTTGTTGAGCTGTGGACCAGCTTCAGTTACTTTTCATTTTTCAACACTTTAAAACCAATCGCATATAGCTGGATTCAACCAATAGATTTCTAAGTGTTCTTTTACTAAACACAGTATAATACTGTATATATTATATAATATCTTAGAGCTTTAAACAATTTTAAATATTAGTGAAAGCTAAGAAAATATGAGATCATGACAGCTGGTTGGAATTTAAGACTTTTAACTTCAATCAATGACCTGTCTTTTTTAGATTATATTTATAATACTGTCTAAACTAATGTATTTTATTTAAACAATGACAAATTTTATCATAAAGCAACAGAGCTGGAATTCTTGTTGCATTTCTGGTGATTTAATTATTCATTTCTTTACCTTGCTTCCACTGTAACAGACTATAATAGTATTAACTTGCAGTGTAGAATATTTGAAATGTTCATGGCAGTTTGTCATTACAAATTGTATGAAATGTTACAATCAGCAATTTCATAAAAACTAAAAAACATATTTTGAATTCATTTAATATGTATGTGTTTTTCATTTGTGTAGTTCTTTCACAAATGAAGCAAAAATGTTTAGGTAAGAGGAAGAAACTTTTTGAGGGACTACAGGGAACATTCTCACCACCTGCATATTTATGTTAACTGTATAACTTGTATCTGGACAACTCAGCGGTTTACAGTCCTATTTTACTGACAGCCAGGTTGTGTCCGCAGAGAACGATTTTTTGAGATAAGATTCTGTGATTAAATAGCTTCAACTGAGTAATTAAAGAGTATATTATGCATCGAGACTGTGTGTGTGTGAGGAATGTGAAAAAAAACTTTGCCCTGCTTCCACGTTCCCAAGAGTCTGTGTGACCCAGAACAGAGTGAGAGAGCACGGACGAGAGAGGAGTTTGTTTTCTGGAGTACCTGAAAGTTACGGGCACCTTGCCCCACATAAAAGAGGAACATTCATCATTCATCATTCAACTTTCTCTATATCTTTATAATACTTCTAAGCCACTATGATCATATCTGTATTTTTGCTCTTGTACCACACACTGATCTTTAACCTTCTGAAAAAAGATAATCATTGTTAATTAAAGCAATCTCCATTTATTTCACTGAGATGCACATTGAAAGGTCTGCTCCTGTTGGCTGCATTAGCATTAATTGGCTTTTGTAAATAAACAGTATGACTTGTTAATGGTCCCAACAGATTCATCAAAGTCATCAGATCTCTTAATACCAGACATTTCATTTTAACTGTAAATAAACCTGTCTAACGTCAAGTAATGTCAAAACAAAGGTAAAACATTGCATTCCATCCATTCTCTATACCCCTTATTCCTATTGAGGTCATGGAGTGTGGAGCCTATCTGAGCACTCTCCTAACCGACAAAATACTGACAGTTTATGAAAAAATTATCCTCATTGAGTCTTCAATACCCCCAGACTCCAATTTTTGAGATCTAGAGAAAATGTGACACAGAAAATGTTTGTGTGTGGCCATGTCACAGTGACATTGTCATGACACATTTGGGTCTCTAAAAGAACTTATGTTCCTCTGCATTGCAGCTGAGAGAAAGTTGAGAGAGGGAGGGGCAAAGATGTATAATTTTTCTACAATAGACGAAAGCATCAAATCTTTTATTTTTTATAAAAGATAAAAATCCCAGGTAACATCACAGTCACAATCTGTAAGAAGTCTCTTATTGGTCTCAGAAGAAATAAAGTGTCGAGTCAAGTGAAGTTTAATTAAATAGCCCTTTTTACAATGTTGTTTCAAAGTAGTTTCACATAAAAAATAAAAAAGCAATCAAATAAAAAAATAAAATAAAAGCAATGATGATGGAATTTGCAGAAGTTAATGTAATATCAGCAGTCTCCCAGTGAGCGAGCAATCCAACACAGCACAGTGGCAAGGTACCAAAACTCCAATGATAAATAGAGAAAAAACCTTGGGAGAAACCAGTCTCGGCCGGGAGTGCCAGTTCACCTCTGCAGTCAGTGACTTTTGAGTAATAAACAGTCTATACCATGATTGTATATCGAGTCTGAATGCTTATATCGTGCTACTTTCTAAACTGTTGAATAGTGTACTTGGTAGGTGTACTGCCCCTTGATCTGATCAATTGCCTATTAATCCAAAATAAATAAAATGATCCTTATAAAAATATATTCTTTCTTCTGTACATTTCCAGTATTTTTATTATACGTACCCTTTATTAGAAACCTTTTTTTTCATTTCATCATAAGTTTGTGGTGATGTGTGAAAGAAATGTGGTTTCTGTTTTGTTCACTACTGGTGGTGACTTGTATATAAAACATCACTTATCTGACCGACATCTGTTTACATGGTGTGCCTGTGAGAGAGAGAGATAGAGTGTGTGTAGCTCAAACTACTCCTAGTACATTACAGCTAATTTCCCCGTGCCCTCTGTTAAACTGTCTGTATTTTTTTCTCACACAAAGTCAGCTATTATTAAATGGGCACAGTTGTTACATACACTATTAAACTGTGTAGGTTTGCTCACTAACAGACATTACATGTAGCCAAGGGCTAAAACAACCCCCTCACAACCACAATACTGGACCAGATATCTGCACACACATAAAGTAGGCTCTGCAACATACTGTTGTTATTTGCCTATTTTAAATCTCACCCACCACACATTAAATCTAGGACATTCACTCCTCAGCACTGCGGACCAAAAGCAGGACAAGACCAAATACTCGCAGGAACCCTCTGCATTACGGTCTATAGATCACGCCTCCTTAATATCCACAGTTGTATGCCCTTTAGTGTAGATATTAACATTCCATGAACACAATACTGAATCCAGACACAGATCTGTTTCTCATCTCAACACTTCTGAATAAACCATATAAATCTCGGACCAGCCCCATCACTGTGTCTCTCTCCACGTGTGCGTGACCAGCAGTGGAAATAACGCTGGCTTAACATCAATACAGGGGACATCTGAGAGAAGGGCTCCAACAGTGCCCTTCACGCGTCCCAAACGCGCTTAAATTCACAGAGAAGATCCGTCAAAAAGCACCTGTATCCTCTATTCAGCGGACTGGGTTATTAAAGGTGCATCTTCGTGTGCGCGCAGCGCGCGAGCGAAAGGGATCGCGCGAAGAAAAGAGAGCACCTGTGCGACGTCACTCCGCCCTACTTTACTCCGAACTCCAAGAGCACACTGTACTTCCTCAAACGGCTCAATCACATACTAAATCAGGCGGCTCGTAGAAAACTCAATTTCTTCGTGGAAGAGGTGAGTTTTTAACAAACCTTTTTTGAGTGTTATGTGCGATCTTGATGGAACTTTATTAATGTGGCGTTTTGGAGCGTTTTTCACGCTATCTTGCTTGCGGTTTTTGTTTGATGCGGAAAGACTGGCAAGGCAGGCTGTGTGTGCTACGTTATTGGACACCAGACGCTCGACTGAATGAGCTGTTTTAGTGTTGGTAGAGGGCTGGGAGTGTTTCTTTTAACGTTACCGTATGTTTGTTGAAAAAGTTTCCGAAGCTTGAAGTTATATAATGGTAATGATATTTAAAGTAGGGGCGCAGTGCAACCCACAGTTTCAGAATGACTTGCACACTGTCGAGACTGTTGTGTAGGCTGGTGCCTACTGGACCTTGACATAGTCGTTGTGACGTGTAGTTTTAAAAATGGTTTTCCTACCCTGACAAAACTAATATAGACAACTATACCAGTTTAAATGGCAACCGATTCTATATGTCAAATCCTTTATGTTAAATGCTGCACGCGAGGATAACGTTTACTGTTCAAACATGCTGTCTTTGTAGGCAGCCCATAGGTTTTGAGACGTTTAAGTGAACATTTATTTCTGAATTTTCTATTCGTTATCCTTAAATAACCTTAAAACAGTAACGTTAATGACATTGAGTGGTTTAAAATACCGCCGAGGCTGTTCTCTATAATCGATATTATTGATCTAATATAGCCTACAATACAGTCTGTGCTTCCAGTTGACGCCTATCAGTGCGTGTTTGAGAATATGTTTCGTTTCACGAGTGACACAGAAAGGGTTTCGTGGTTGTGTTTCATTATTTCTCCAATAGACTATCAATCATTACCCCACCATGTGGCTACGTGGTGTCATGTATGCAGTGAAGACATACATCCTGCTGTGGTTCAACAGTTTACGCCATACAACTCTTTCACTCTGTTAAGTGTGTCGATAGTTCCTTCCTGTCCTGTACACATTACATATTGTATGTGACTTTGGAAATCAGTAATGAAACGGTAAGAATGCAGTTATGAAAATGGATTTGATACACATGCTTCAGATGACACCAATATTAACTAAAAACATAAACGGCATTGATAGAAACTAAGCTTGACCCGGGACGTGTATGGTTTGTTCTTACAGTATAAGCATTTCATAGCCTAAATTACATTTTGTTTCTGGTAAAAAAGATTGCTCTTGTTGCTAAACCAAGTCAGAAGAGCGCGGGGTCTCTGTGATATTTTGGTACTCAAGAAGATTGTGTGCCAGATGAAAAGTCTGGTTTGATATAGGTTTCAATGTTATACGTTTTTTTTAAATGACAATATATGTACATTGATGACCACGCATATAAAGTTCTTGAGAGATGTTATAAGATGAAATCTTAACCATTAGCAATAGTGGTGCATGGGGTGCAGGAGTGACGCATCCGATCTGTCCTTTAAACCCCTTAAAGGCATACGTCACTCAAAAACAAAAAATTCTGTCTTCATTTATTCACTCTCATAGCATTCAAAGATGTATATGACTCTTCTGTGGAACGCAAAATAAGTGGGAGGTCCAATGTGGTTTGTTTACCAACTTTCTTGACCATATTGCCTTTTGTGTTCTGCAGAAGAAGAACGTCATACAGGTTTGCAATGAAATGATGAGTGTTAGTAAAAATGAAAGAATTTTCATTTTTGGGTGAACTGTAGCTTTAAAATGCAACTCTTAATCTAGGCTTAATCTACAATCTGTTATAAATACACTAAACATGTTCAGAAAAGCAGATGGAGTCTGTGTTAACCACACCTGCCTACTCAACACATCCCTTCCTTGTGTGTGTGAAATCATGTTTGTCAGTTTAGCATGTCATTGGCTGTTACAGATCGACTTGTAATATGCTGCAAGCTTATATTATTGACACAGTCTTCCAAACAACTGATTCGCTGGCTCTTGCACACTCTTTGGCACGTGTGCGGACATATTTAGGTTTTTGAAATGTGGTGCGTGGCCTGTTTAAATGGTCCCCGTGCATGTTTTGGACATGTTTGAACAGGTAGAGTTCAAAATGGATCTGTGTTTGTATGAGTGTGAAAATGTATTTTTCTTCCTCTAAACTGTATTACTAGAGTATAAGAATTAAAGTCTAGTGTGGACAATAAATATGAATAAATAATGGGTAATAAATATTGTAGGAGTGTGTGTTTATTTTGACATTTTACAATGCAGGCAGAGCATTAGTCATATTGTTTTTTTGTAACAAGAGGGTGGGGCACTAATGTTATACAAGACTGAACTCGATTATTAGCTTAACCTATAAACCTTATCTGGGTCATATGAGATTCCACACATTTTGCATTCTAATAATAAAGCATTTAGATATATAAAACTAATAATTATTGAAAGATACACTGATTGAAAGATATTGTTGTATATCGTCACTGTCCTTCCAAAACCTCAGAAGACGTCTCTTGCTGTTTTTCAGGAAATAGAAAAAACTTTGACCACACAGATTTTAATCATTTTAAAAAGTACAAAGATGCCAAGCACTTTTAATACTTTTTGTTGGTTAGATATTTTCCAAACCCAGTGACAAACATAAAGGGTGACTAATAATATTGATTTATTTTTCAAATAAATATGTGGAGATGGATGGTTTCAGAAGGACAGTAGCGATATTTAGTCTTTTTTTTTAACATAGATAAAATATATGGACACATATGAAGGGGCAGCAGGTCACATTTATTTTGACTCAAAAATAATAAATGACATTAAAGTGAACTGAACCAAGAGCACCTCAGAACATTAGCTTATATATTATTGTTGGCACAAAGTGCTCTGGCTTGCAACATAATATTAATATATTTTATATTACATCAATAAAAGACCCCTTTACAACTAAAATGGACCAAAATTAGCTCCAGAGAGAGTGTGAATGCAGAGAGAACTGGTTTGTTTACATCCACTATAGTTAACTTTGTGATCCACATAAATAAGTTCTGAATTCTTTTAAATGTGAAAGAAAGAACAAACTCTCTCTTTCTCTAAACAGGCATTGTTCTGGCTTTTGTTTAAACTAGTAACTTGGTATTAGCACCTATTGTATTGTTGCTACTGTATGACATATCACTTTATTGGTCCCTGAACTCTCTGTAATTCGCTTTGGATAAAAGCGTCTGCTAAATGACTAAATGTAATGTAAATGAACCAAAGGGTTTATGGACAATTCTTGAATTTTGACCAGAATCAAAGCCAAAAGCTCAAAACTCTAAAACCGGAGCCAGCACCATTATTATAATTTCTTAATGCAAAATTCAGTACTGCTCACACTTTGCTTTCTTACTGAACCTAATGCATCACTGAAGTTAAAGATTTGTTTTTCTGTGTCTTTTTTTAGGCTGTGCATGAGGGGTTGCCATGGCCCCTTTCTTGAGAATTGCGTTTAACGCCTTTGATCTTGGCACATTCTCACCAATGGCTGAGTCACCTTTCTGCGCCGTGAAAATGAAGGAAGCTCTGAGCACCGGTAAGTGCATATGAGTGTGGGTGAGTGTGTATGATATGAGAGTTTCAAGTGCACTATGTTCAAAAACGGCAAATATTATACTGCTGTCGGTATCCAAATAAAGCATTAGGTTAAGGTTATGCTTGCTGATCCCAACTTTTCGCTCTTTCCTTTAAAGAGCGAGGAAAAACATTGATCCAGAAGAAGCCCACCATGTATCCTACCTGGCGATCCCCTTTTGATGCACATATTTATGAGGGACGTGTCATACAAGTGCTGCTCATGAGAACTGCAGAGGAACCTTTAGCTGAAGTCACCGTGGGCGTGTCCGTTTTGGCAGAGCGATGCAAAAAGGCTAACGGTTGTGCAGAATTTTGGGTACGCTATACTGGAGTTGTGTATTTGCATTTGTGCATGTGTCAGTGTGTGTGCACTTTGCAGTTGTGCATGTGCATAAACCTCTCAATTCATTTTCAGGTTGATTTGCAGCCTTCTGGGAAGGTTATGATGTCTGTACAGTTATTTTTGGAGGATACAGATACAGGTTAGATGCTAACACGCATTCTCACTCTTTTTGTTTCAAGTTATGTTCCCTGTCCATTTAGAACCCACTATTTGTTTTGTTTTTGAAGATACTACATTTTTGGGACTGTAAACTAACACTAACATCGTAGAAATAAGCTATTTGTGCTCAGTGAAGCTTTGCATTTCCAATTCTGCAACAAACCAAAATCAATACATTGACTGGTTATTACCATAGTATAAACTGCATTTTGTTATATTTTTTGAAAAGCAGTTCAAACATCTGGCTTAATTGGTCGGACCAGTGCATATTGTCACAAGGAATTTTGAAGGCCCAGCTCTTAGATTTACTTTGATCTGGTTTTATATCAGTTCAGTACATTTTCCCTGAGTTAATGGTTCAGTAATGACACCTCAATGGGATGCACCTCATTGACAACCCTGTGATTTATGGACACTCTCATTTCAATTTCGGCTTGAGTCAAACTCATACCCTTAAGCTGTGGGAGGAGCCATTCTTATCTGATCACGTGTTTGATGTAAGTGGGTGTGTGTGAAGCCCCTTATAGACTTTTGTGCGTTGGAATGTCTCTGTGAACATGTCAGAGCTGTATTTTCTGCATTGTAGTTTTTTTTTATTTATAATTTTTCTCCCAAATGCCATTTTTTTATGTCACCTGAAATGTTTTAAAAACAAAGCATGAAGTCTTTTCTTCTTGTCTCAGCATTTGGTCATTCGTGGTATTAACCTAAACTGCAGTCATTTTTTGTTTTCCCACCCTAGCACTCGTCTCTAAGATTCACTGCAAAAACCATGAGTACCTTCTTCACCACCCTGCTCTGTCTGCAGAGAATTTGTTGGTCAGTGTCTAAGACTTCTTTATTCTGTTTTATTCATTTGATCTTTCAACCTTCCCACACAATTCTTCTTAATAAGTATTTAAAATTAAAATAAAAAGGGGGGTGAGGTAACAGTATTATCGCAATAGCAAAATTGTCTCAATATTATCGTGGTCACATGACTTTATGGAACGATAATGGAGGTCTTCCGGGCCTAACATAGAGAATGTTCGAAAAATGAATTGATGTTACCTTTGTCAAGGTCTAACTGGTGCAATTAATATCCCATACTATAACTCATACCTCTAAGCAACAGTTTTGATTAGAGGATAAAAAAAGAGGATTCTTATGAAACGTTTCCAAGTCATTGTTTGTCATTTTAAATATTGCAATAAATATCGGACCCAGGACTTTATACCGAGGTATTATCGTACGGTGAGATTTTGATATTGTTGCATCCCTAAAATATATAATTGGGTTGCTTCACATTCAAAAGGCTTTTCAGAGGCTAAATGGTGTTTCTAAAACAATTTAATGATGTAAATATAAGAAGCTGAATAATCTCAATAATATTTTTTTTCTCACCCAGAATGCAATGCAGCGATTCACAAAAAGTGCATTGATAAAATTATTGGAAGGTGCACAGGCACAGCAGCAAATAGTCGAGACACTATGGTATGTACTGCATGATGTGTACAAGTGACTGTTTTATTTGAACACAAATCATTTTAAGTCTGTCTGTGTACACAGTTTCAGAAAGAGCGGTTTAAGATTGACATGCCACATCGGTTTAAGAATAACAACTACATGAGTCCCACCTTTTGTGACCATTGTGGGAGTTTGCTGTGGGGTATTGTCAAACAGGGCCTCAAATGTGAAGGTAAGTAAATCCTACACAGACAAAATGTACAGACCATATGCTTTTACACAGAGGTGCTAGGTTAAATGAAGTGTTCATTTTGGACCCTGGTTGTGTACTTGGCATTATATAATTGTCTTCTTTCTCAGACTGTTCCATGAATGTCCATCATAAGTGTCAAACTAAAGTGGCCAACCTGTGTGGCATCAACCAGAAACTATTGGCAGAGGCTCTGACTCAAGTCAGTCAGGTCTGTAGACTTGCGTGTGTTCCGGTATCATGTAATACATGCACTTAACGACATTAAACATGAATGTGTGTTGCCATAGAAATCCACTAAGCGTCCTGAACCCAACAGCCAGGATGTTGGGGTGTACCAGGATTATAACAAAAGCCCAGGACTAGATGTTAATGGTGAGCGCATTTGACTTCAGTGGTGATTGCTAATGTGATTGTAATTTGACAGTAATGTTATGTTGTGTTGTAGATGGGGCTCCTTATGGGCTTCTGTGGGAGGGATCGAGTCCTCGCCCACCGTCTAAAATCATTCACCAAACACGTATCACTGCTGAGCATTTCATTTTTCATAAAGTACTGGGCAAGGGAAGCTTTGGCAAGGTAACGCATTCATAAGCACAATGAGACTGGCTCAGGATCATCACTCAAAAAAAGTATGTATTTAAACATTTTTCTTTCTGTTAGGTGTTTTTAGCCGAGTTAAAGGGCTCTAGTGAATGGTTTGCAGTTAAGGCGTTGAAGAAAGACGTGGTGTTGATTGACGACGATATCGAGTGCACCATGATAGAAAAACGTGTGCTTGCTCTCGCCTGGGACAATCCGTTCCTTACACATCTCTACTCCACTTTTCAGTCCAAGGTACATCGTGCACATATTTGAGTGCACACAGTGCTCACACAGATAGGCTTGATGTCTCAGAATAAGAAAATGCACATGCACCAACACAGTCATGAGTACAGTTTCGCCATTAGCTCATCTTTGATGTTCTGTTGTGTGCCTCAAGAGTTCTGATGTGACGTCATAATAAATCTTCTTTTCCTAACAAATCAAGTTTTCAAAACGTCTCTTGCCATTTTGCTGATGCTTGCTTCGTTCAAATGAAGCTTGATATACCTGAAACTACTTATACTTTCTGAATAAATGGGTCAGATTACTTGCAAAATAACCATCAGTCTTAATACCACTTGGTTTAAAAACCAAATTGGATTGGTGTACAATGTTAATCAAAAGCCTTAAAAATGTGGTTTGGATTTAGTTTAATTGCAATGTAAAATGCTTTTTTTTACTCTACACCAAATGCAAACAAAGGATGGCTAAAAAACACATCCACAGCCACCACACCCTTTTATTAACCAGGTGTCTGAATACAAACCTGTCTGGTTTTTATATATTGTTTGATTTGCTATAAACTATATTGGCTTTGTCATTGTTAGTGTTTACTTTTTAAACGTTATTCAGTGAATGTTTATCTCATGTTTAACAGGAGCACTTGTTCTTTGTGATGGAGTATCTGAATGGTGGAGACCTGATGTTCCATATACAGGAAAAAGGCCGTTTTGACCTGTTCCGCACCACGTATGTCACTCATGCAAAAACAAAATGTTTATATACACACTACCAGTCACTTGAGAAAGAGAAAAAATAATAAATGATCTAAACTATAGAGGAGCACAATTGTAACTGTGGGAATTATATGATAAATAAAAGCAAATCAAAACTTTGTTTTTGAAAACCAAGTATATTTTATAATCTTCAAAGTTGCCACCTTTTGTCAAGAACTTGCAACATTGCTCTCTTGGCATTTTATCATTCAACTTCAGCTATATATACTGTTTTTATAGGCCTATGTATGTACATATGAACTAAATTCTGTAAAATGTTCTTCTCTCTTGTCAGGTTCTATGCAGCTGAAATAGTTTGTGGCCTGCAGTTCCTCCATTCCAAAGGCATTATTTATAGGTATTTCTATTTCCTCATTCTTTTTTCTGAAATAATTAATATGCCATTTTTCTGATGTTTTACATTATGGCTCTCTCATCTTGTCAGGGATCTTAAGCTGGATAATGTGATGTTAGATGGCAACGGACACATAAAAATAGCTGATTTTGGCATGTGCAAGGAGAATGTGTTCGGGGAAAATCGGGCCACAACGTTCTGTGGAACTCCAGATTATATTGCTCCTGAGGTATAAAATCTGATGTTGGTTCACTGTCTGACCAAAAGTACCCAACAGTCTCATTTCCCAGTTATTAACACTTGATGTGTTTGTGGGAAATCGTAGATTCTGCTGGGTCAGCAGTACACGTTCTCTGTAGATTGGTGGTCATTTGGTGTTCTGGTATATGAGATGCTGATTGGTCAATCTCCATTCCACGGCGATGATGAGGACGAGCTGTTTGAATCGATCCGAATGGATACACCTCATTATCCACGCTGGATCACAACGGATACAAGAGACATGCTGGAAAGGGTAAACACGCAGTCGTATGAATTTTATGTATTTGAAGATTATAGATGATTTCTTGTTCAAATGTTTTCTTTCCTCCTTCCTTTCTTGCTTGCTGTTGTTTATGTACAGCTCCTTGAGCGTGACCCATCACGGCGATTAGGGATTGTGGGTAATGTACGAACCCAATCGTTCTTTAAGTCTATCAATTGGTCTGCTCTGGAAAGGAGAGAAGTTGACCCACCCTTCAAACCAAAAGTGGTGTGTTCTTTTGTTTCTTTTCCGTCTCGTTCTTCTCGAGCCTTTTGTGTTTTTCTTTGTTCGCTAATTTTCTCCTGATCAAATTGCAGAAATCTCCAAATGACTGCAGTAACTTCGACCGTGAGTTTTTAAGCGAGAAACCCCGTCTCTCACACTGCGAGAAAGGTCTGATTGATTCCATGGACCAGAATGCTTTCGCTGGCTTTTCATTCATAAATCCAAAAATGGAGCATCTTCTGAAACAGTGAAAAATGTACAGTTTTGATCAAGTTAAGATCTAGTATGATCCTGCCATTATAATATTCAGTCAGATAATTGTTGTTATACCCAAACCAACAAGGAGTACTCCAGCAAATCTTCCTTAAGGTAATACTTGAAAGACATAAAAGCTGCCCAGTCATCTGTTAATGGGGCCTGTTAAAACAATATGAATTTCAAGCCGGTATGGTCACCTTACATTGTGTCAGTGAGATTGCAGTTCTGGTGGATTTTAGGGTGCCCCAATCTTGGTGCAATTTTTAACTTGTCCTCGCAAAGTTAGGATGTCAAAAATAACTTAAGTAGGGTGTAGTACAAGCTTTAGTACAACTAGAAATGCATGAACAGTGCTGTTTGTTCATTCTGTAAGAAAAGCTGTTAAAAGAACTGTAAAAAAAACAAATAAGGTCAGATTATATACAAGTATTGTTTAAATCAACATCTACATACTACAACAGTGTATGTTTGTTCAGTGTATGTTTCTGCTATGATGTGTGTCGGTTCCAGTTGTGTGTGTACATAATTACATTTGTGCAACCAGATTTTGCATTGCCATAGTATTAAATATTAAATATATTGTATTTGAATTAGTATGGAAAAAGTCTGTGGTACAGAGGTAGTGCTATCCTAGCAATAGTGCGTCATGTGTTTGATGTTTTAGTGTGTATATTGTTGTTTTTAAGATTTTTTTTATAAAATGCACTTAAGCACATGATGAAATGCCATACATGACTGCTTGAGAATGATACACTTCACAGAGTCCAATAAACATATTCATGGTGAAAAGACTGAAATTGACTATAATTTATATTTCTACACGATCATTAGATAAATTCACGTAATAGATCATTTTGATTTTACTTGCAGCTTTACAGTAAAGTGGTATAGCTAAAACAAAGATGTGATACTATTCTCTGTTTATCTTTGAAAGGTGATATTTGATTGTGTTTAGATTGTCTGATGTGTGAAGGTAAAACAACAGTCCTAACCTAGAAACAGGCGATAATAGTATATTCCCTTAAAAATGTCTGTAAAATACTTAGGCCTTAATGTAAAGTAAAAGTAGCTTTTGAAGCAGGTCAGTCGTGGAGATGGGGGCTATATGTAAAATATTTTGTCACCGACCACATGGGTTTTAGCGATTTATTACTTTCATACACTAATAAGAGAACACAAAGTTGGTTGGTCCTTATTCAATATAACTATGGTCATTTCATGATAAATGAAGAATACTGAAAAGCGTGAAATGTGCCACTTTGTTGTAGCATTGCGCCCTCTACTGTTGCAACCTGGTGAAACACTGTATGGAAAATCAAACCTGTTCATTCATTGAAAACCATATGCATACGTATGTTCTTGAAAATCTATATTTGACAGAGAAATCCAGTTATTGGGGTTTCGAGCCCGAAGGGCTGAAAACCTATTGTTTTTCTACTGATTTTTATTCTTCTTCTATTATTATTTTTCCGCCTTAAAACGCGTCGCCCAGCCCAAACCGTAAATCGTAGAAACTCGAGATTTGGTCAGTTGGTTGTATCTGGGCAGGTTACTCAGATACAGTGACCCAGCCAAATTGGCCCATAGGTGGCGCTACAGCGATGAAAAGCGCGTTTGCGCTCGTTACTCCTAAACCGTTTGTCGCACACCCAAGTGTTTTATATCATTGTAATCATTGGCTCAAAACCTAAAAAATCTCCGATTTCATTTCCGGTATGCAAATTTTCCCGCTAATTTGCATTTTATAAAAAAAAAAATGAACTAGTCCCTGGATTTTTGCCCGATCGGAACCAAACCAACGCTGATGAATTCTGTGGAGTGTGAATGTAAATAATTATCGAAAAAAAGTTGAAATTTCGATTCAGGGTCGCTAGGGGGCTCTAAAACGTTCGAACCGGAAGTAGCAAATTTAACTAAAATGGTCATAACTCGTGAACCTTTTAAGCTATCTTCACGGGGCTTAGACCATATGTGTAGACCCTCAGTCCGGGGTCACAACAAAAAAAACTCGGAGTTTGGCCTCTAGGTGGCGCTATAATCGCAAAGAACTCGAAAAGGGCTATAACTACGCAACCGTTTGCCCGATCGACTTATTATTTGGTATGGTGTTGTCTTTGTGTCATGCACCATGACTTTATAAAAGGACTTTGGCGTTTCTCAAAAAACAAGGCCGCCATCGACCAATGAAATTTGAGCACTCGTTAGACAGGGTTAACGGAGGCCGATCGAAACGACACTTACTGGCCTTATTCGACTCATGGTCCTGAAGGTCTGTAATAAACATGAACTCATTCGGCCACCGGGGGGCGAAGTAACGCTTTTGGAGTGCATAAACAATTGGGTATCACGTGACATTTGACATATACTCAAACTATTTACATCATATGACAGCTCTTCTCATTCTGAACAACTTTGCCTCTGGAACCACTTCTGTCGATCAAACGGTTCGTGAGTTATCGCTGATGATGTCAATAACCTACTTCCGCGAACTAGTCCTTGGTTTTTCAACCGATCGGAACCAAACCAATGCAGATGACTTCTGTGGAGTGTCAATGTAAAAAATTATTGAAAAAAAGTTAAAATTTCCTTTCACCGTCGATTGGGGACGCCAAAACTTAAAATGGGCGGAGCCTATCACATTAAAATGGCCATAAATCCAGAACGGCTTAACATATCATCATGGGGCTTGGAGCATATGTGTAGACCATCACTCCGAGGTCACCTACAAAAGGTGGCGTTTGGACACTAGGTGGCGCTAAAACAGTAAAAATGGCAAAATTGACGCGTATTTCATTTCTTAAACAAATGTGTATCACGTTGACATTTGACATTTACACAAAATAATGATATCATACGATAGTCCTCCTCATTCTGAAGAACTTTGTCTCTTGATCCATTGGTCTCAATCAAACGGTTCACGAGTAATCGGTGACGATGTTAAAAACTTACTTTTGCTAACTAGTTCTTTGACTTTCAAGTAATTTCAAAATTTCCACCACAGTACATTTCTTTGGACTCTCTAGGTCAATAATGATCAAAAACATGTTGAGGTTTTTTTGTTGTGTGACCATTACAGGGTCCTTTATTATATTAACGTGCAGAATGCACTTCTGAGCTTGCGTGATTCCCGTCTAATCTACCCGAGGATTGCTGCTTGTTCCTGTCATTTTTCTGTGTGTGCAGGACTTTGATCCGTCGTGGGTGTGTTGGGGAGTGCCCCCTGAGCCTGTTCAATGATGGCATAGTGCCTTGGATGGCTCAAATGACGAGAAACCCGTTATTACTGCTTGCAGTTATATTAATTTATTTGTTTTAGTCTATGTTGATACGTTTCTCGAAGAATAATATATTTATAGCAAAACTTAGACCAGAGCCCCTGTAGCCAATTTGTGTTACTCTCAAACGTTCACATTTTATTACTATTTGCAATAATTTGTGGATATACTCTCAAACGTTCACATTTATTACTATTTGCAATAATTTGTGGATATATTGCATCAAAATCCGTTGCTTTTTAGGGTGTATATTATTGACACTCCGTTGACTTGTTACCATAGGAATAAGAGGGTTTTGACTTCCTGTTGTAGTAACGCACGACACACGTAATCGGTTTACGGCAGTGGCGAGAGCGCTTTGGAGAGGAAGTGAACGAGAAGGGAATTTCCTGACTAGTTAATCGAGGTTGTTTATTGCGTTGTTACTCCATGTGTTTCACATTTTCGTAAACAACATTTTACATGCAGTTTTAACAGAACAAACCTGGGCATATTTGAACTAAATCTTCGGTATAGAGGCAGTTTGTGACAACGAGAGAAGCATTAACCGGGTTCCTGTGATCCGAGCGCAATGCTGCTCACCGTGTTTTGTGCACCGAGGGACCGCTCGGAAACCACTTTTAACCTGGACGTGTCCCCAGAGCTTGAACTCAGGGATTTTGTGGCTCTTTGCGAACTAGAATCAGGAATACCTGCAGGGGAGATTCAGGTAACTTAAACATCTTCCAAGTCTTGCAACACTAAGTTAGCCACTATGCTAAGCGACCCGACTAAACAAATAATTTCCATACAAGACGGCGGGTTCGTGCTATTAATAGCATGCTGAGCCCATGGCAACACCCCTAGAAAACGCTAAACCTATATAGATTCACAGTTCGTGGCTTCTCTAATGTCGAGTTTTTGTCAAGCCAAACAATTCCAAGTAACGTTAAACGTTGTTTGATTACTGAGCCTTAATCATGTTGGACAACTGCAATGCAAACAGTGTATCGTCATATACGGGAAAGAAGCCTCCTCATGAAAGATAACGTGATAGCTTATTTTCTAAATATGTGTCAAGGTAGCAGATGAAACCCGTTGAGAAAATTGAAAGAGAAACTATTTGCTTGGATGGCCTGTTATTTCGTGCTTCAAGTGAAACTATAATGGATGCACCG
The DNA here is from genome assembly GCA_006030095.1 of Triplophysa siluroides. Taxonomy (NCBI): domain Eukaryota; kingdom Metazoa; phylum Chordata; class Actinopteri; order Cypriniformes; family Nemacheilidae; genus Triplophysa; species Triplophysa siluroides. The sequence continues at coordinate 5,537,879 of VCII01000237.1, forward strand.
ATATGTAAATGTTGCCCGATAACCGACGATTATTTAACATTGGAAGCCGATAACAGATATATTGGCCGATATGCAGTATCTAGATATTAATATAACATTTCCTAAGACTGTGGACAACTGCTTTTATATGAAAAACATTCACTGCAGAAAACGAGGTAACCGTTTGTTCTCTTTTTTCCCCCCTGAACATCATGTACCAAGCCTACATTACACTAGTTAAAGATTATTGAACCGTCATACTTTTCTGGTATCTTTTTTATTCAACAAACAAATCATAGATGTTCTTCCAAGAACAACCCAGAAAAAAAGGTCTCGGAACAGAAAGCATTCAGACAGCAGTCGGATTCAAACAATATGCTTTTGTTCCTATAATTTACACATTTATAAATACTATACCTACATCAACAATGTTTTGCCAATAGCAGTAAGGGAATGATCACGACAGAAAGATACTGCACTGTATTTTAACTGCGAGTAGCGTGCAGCTGAAGAAGTTTTACCAGAGGAAATGATTTATGATTTATCGGCTATAATATATCAGACTAAATTTTATTATCGGCTGATACCGATAACCATAAAAATGACCATTTATCGGACGATACAGATATGGCTGAGAATTTAGCGTGCATCCCTAGAAACTATAAGCAATTTACTAAACAAACAACCATTCAAACTTGTATCTTTGTTTTTGTAAATCGGGATTCATTGAAGTACAGAGAGATTTCAGGTATGTTTACACGATTTAAACTAATAAATTGAGTCCTGTTTTGTAACACTCCTAACAGATATTATATGCAGAGCAGCCTTTACAAGATCTCACCCGTGCCCTTGGAAATTATGGCTTGAAAGATGGAGACGTGGTGGTGTTAAGACAGGCCGAGAGGCCTCGAGCGCCACAATCAACGATTCCAGGTAAACCAGTATAACTGGTTCTGTATTAGGCATGGCTTAATGAAACTGCCAACTTATCATGCCATTAACAGCAATGATCTCTTAGGTCTGCCTCGCATCGATTTTAGTTCCATCGCCATTCCTGGGAGCTCATCAGGCCAAACCAGACAGCAGCAAGCCCAGCGTCCCAGTGCCACCCAGGCACGGCAGCCCCAAGCAACCTCAGCCTCTTCTTCTCAGGGACTGGACAACCCGGCCTTGTTACGCGATATGCTGCTGGCAAATCCACATGAGTTGTCGTTGCTGAAGGAGCGAAACCCTGCTCTTGCTGAGGCTCTTCTTAGTGGAGACCTTGGTAAATGTGGTAGACAATAGGATAGAACAACCTGAACATGTCTGTATCTCCTAAACACAAAATAACTGTCGATCCATTTTTTCAGAACGTTTCACGAAGGTGCTATTAGAGCAGCAACAAGACCGAGCAAAGAGAGAGCAGGAGAGAATCAGACTGCTGACTGCAGATCCATTTGACCTGGAGGCTCAGGCCAAAATTGAGGAGGAAATAAGGTAATAAACATTTGGGTTATATTAAGTATGGATCATATCAAGAATATATGGCAAACATAAAATGCATAAATGTTTTTATTTTTTAATTGCAGACAGCACAATATTGAGGAGAATATGACCATTGCAATGGAAGAAGCACCTGAGAGTTTTGGTCAGGTGGTCATGCTCTACATAAACTGCATAGTCAATGGACACCCAGTAAAGGCCTTTGTTGACTCAGGTAGCCAATAATGTTTTGTAATTTGTATGCAGTCTGATTTGTTTGGAATCATCCTAGTGTTTAATGTAATTTTTAAAGTTATGTTTTATGTTTTTCATGTAACCACCAATATTGTTATGTACAATTACCAACTTTTGCCATATATTAACCAAAAATACAGATCGTCATTGTATAACTTTACTATTTGACCATTTATATATATTTTTAGGAGCTCAGATGACCATTATGAGCCAAGCATGTGCAGAACGTTGCAATATCATGCGTCTGGTAGACAGACGCTGGGCTGGCATTGCCAAAGGCGTGGGCACACAGAAAATAATTGGCAGAGTACATTTAGGTATAACATTTAACTAACCTGCTCCTTTTATATTGCTTTCGATGCATTGTCATATATGCTATTACAATTGCATGAATCTTACGATAAGGACAGTAAATATGTATATATTTATTGTACAGCCCAGGTGCAGATTGAAGGAGATTTCCTTCCTTGCTCTTTCTCCATTTTGGAGGATCAACCTATGGACATGCTGCTAGGACTCGACATGCTGAAGAGACACCAGGTCTGTTTGGAAACTCTGACTACTAGCCAGTCAAATATGTTTTTTTGTAATAAAATGTATGTAACTTGGCCATAAATGCTGCTGTAATGGAATTAAACTTATTGAATGTGGACTTGCTTCATATTACCAAGACATCTAGATCATTTCTGCAAGCTATTGTCAGTTGTGTGCACAATAATGTGTTCTAGATATGTTTCTAGCTTATTGTTTCTAAAAACATAAGTGTTTTAGTGGTTCTTTCTCCATTCGGTGCTGTAAATCTGAACTTCCATGCCTTCTCCATTCTGCTAGCTGTCATTCATCTCATAGCTTGTTTGTGCCTTATTTAGTGTTCCATCGATTTAAAGAAAAATGTCCTCCTGATTGGGACGACTGGCACAGAGACACGTTTTCTGCCTGAGGCAGAGCTGCCCGACTGTGCCCGGCTGGCATATGGGCCAGACGGACGAGACGAAGCCCGACCTGAGGAGATTGCAGACAGAGAGCTGGCAGAAGCAATACAAAGATCTGTGCAAGACAGCGGTATGATGCATGATGTGCAGACAGAGAATTGCATGGCTAACAGAGTGGAATAGACACTTTTCATGAATCATCCTCAGCAGTTTAGTATAAAATATATTTGTTTGAAATTGGAATAATGTAACATTTAACAATTTAGGAAGGAAGTATGCTTGCATTGTATAGTTTGTTTATTCTGGTTGCAGTGCAGGATACTCACCTAGTTCACAAGGTGGTGTGTATTGTTGAAATAATACTAATAATGCAATCTAAGAAAATACAGGTAGTCATGGTTTCACTAGTCCTGAAGATCTTCTTATATCAGTCCAAAAGCTTTGGGGTTTTATACTGTTGAAGTAATTTATAGCAGTATGTTAATATCTGCAAAACTGAAATTTGACCCGAGTTACATAGGCCACCTTGTGTAGCTGATGTGATTGACCGATGCATGCGTCCTGTCACTCTCACTTTCTCTGGATGCATTTTTGCTAACTTTTCTGCCTTTTATTGCATGACATGTGTGGTGTTTGTGTGCTAACTATGAGCAGGACAGCACTGATGTCATATGGACAGACAGCTGGAGAGGGCTCTACCCACCAGGTACTGCAGACACATGGACACAATGGATGTTTAATTATCGCAATACCATATCTGAACCAGAACTGTAAATAGCAAACATGATTCATTGGTACGCACTGGAAGGGCATCCATTTTGTGAGTAAGACCCCTCCTCCACATTACTATGATTTAAGTTTGGTTTTGGCTGATTATGGTGCAAAATATTGTGCATGGTTCGTAAAGTTTGCTGAGTTTGCATGGGTTTATTTCACATCAAATGATGTGTTTTTAATGTACATTTTAAATGTAATCACAGTTGTTTTGTTTCTCATAGATATTGAAGACGGAAAAACTACCTCACCACAATCCCTGCCATTTAAAAATCCCCTCAATACACCTGCAAGTACTTCAGCGTCGAGTCACCCCTATAGTCTTATCCTAGACCGTTCCAAGTCGGCCCCAGCCTCTGTTAACCAGGGACCGTCCCCAATCAATACTCCCACACCTGAATCAATTGAATCTTCTCTTCAGCCGTTGAAAGTGGGTGAACCCTCTTCAGATTCCCATGATGACACCTTCAGACCTCAGTCCCAGGGACTAGCTGATTCCACATCATCTTGCTTTAAGAAAGATGCAGATGCTCCTGTCACAAGCGCTCTTCCCTCTCAGGAACCATTTACCAGTACTGTGTCGGAGAACAACGAAGCGACATCCAGCGTTATTTCAGGAGATTCTATAGATTTGGGGAAGAATAACACTTCCTCTGTATTAGCAGAATCTCTTACTCTTTTTAGCTCACAGACACAGGATCAGGAAGTGGACATGGACGTTTCCACAAATGCAGAATCTCAAATCAAATTAGAAACTGCCCACGACTTCCCTCCTCAGAGAGAGCAAGATATGGAAGATGTTTCAGGGGTTCAACCACAACTCATGCCTGTTCCAGATATGAACCTTCAACCCTGTCATTCTAAACCGGCAACCTCTTCCGAGCACGCTCCTGTCCATTCAGACTCTGAAAAGAGTACGGAGGGTGGGGTAGTCCTTGAAATAGACCAGCGGGAGGCGGATAACAGCCCATCCCTGGCTCAGGCTCTTAAGGAGCTCCATAATCTTTTGATGTCTAACAGTTGCCCTCAAGGTTGTGGAAGGAGCCCTCTGTCGGATCTTAATACTCCAACACCTAGACAGGATGCTGACGATGTTGCACAGGATCCTGCTGCAAGAAACTCCATCATGGTGGACCCAACTAGAGACTCGATGTGTATAACCGCCACAACAGATGACATGGAGGATGGTGTTGCCAAAGTTGACTCGAATTTTCAATCAGTGGGGGATATTCCGGATTTACCAACATCAAGCAATCCAAGGAACCTAGAGAACCAAACTACAAGGCTTGTTGATGAACAAAAGATGCAGTGCCCATATACCCCTGAAGAAAATGAGGATCTTACTAATAAGGAAGATTTTGGCTTGCCGTCATTCAAGGAAGATCATGACGTTAGACCGTTCCATAAAGGTCAGCAAAAGCAGAACATTGCAGATGAAAACACCTCAGGCATTGACACCTTCAACTCAGCTGACCCGTCTCAGCAGCACCCCCTGTCTGTAGCATCTGGCTCATCAACCGATTTCAGCCTTGAGCCTGTTGCATCACCTCAAACACAAGCCCCTGACGTGGATTCTTCCCTTGGAGACTCCAACCAACCTGGACCACAGCCCTCAATGGGACAGTTTCCACTAGAGCACATTCAGAGGATCCAGGCATCTGGGTTCTCGGTCAACGAGGCTGCAGAGGCACTGGAACAGGCTCAAGGTAGCGTGGAGCTTGCCTTACTGATGCTGCTAGCTAGAAAGATCACTGTGCCCACCTAGACTCACAATCAACTCGTGGTGGCAACAGTTAAACATATGAGCCTTTTTCATCACGTGGTTTCCTTTAGCGGTTCTCGTCGTTTTGTACTTGATGGTCTTATTGTGGCTCTTTGCCAACAACATACATCGATTTTTCGAGAAGCTGGCCATATTTCCCTTTTAATGGAACGCTGTCTTTTTTAAGAGGTTTGCATGTTGACTCAATAGTTCCTAATTGATTGTTCGTTTTATTGGTTTGAATTGAATCAATGTGATACACTGTCAGACATTTAACAGAAATAGAAATAGTTTACTTCAACCTCATTCATACAACAACTGCATGGTTTTTAGATCTGACCTTGAACGGAAAACTCTAGTGATCAAGATATGAGCTGTTGGTAAACTGCTTGAACATCCATTACAGAGTCATAATTTCAATTGGCAATAATCTGAGGTCATTTTCTCCTTAATTATTATTTTATTTGATGGTTGCCAATCCTGTATAACTTGACATGTTTTCAATAGGTTGCCGTTGAAAATTATTGTAGACTTTACCGTAACTTTTGTATGTGTTCGTAATCCATCTTTGACAAATAGTTGTGATTTGTGTAATGACATATGAGAACAGCTGAAGGTATGAGAACACTTTGGAGCGCTTTTATCATCAATTGTGTATCTTTTAATCAGATTCTTGATTTTGTGGTAGTATTTTATGTGTTTTTGAGTGAAATAAAAAGATAAGTTGGTGCCGACAAGCAGTCTATGGAAAGATTTATTTGTTTATCTGCCCTCAGAGCAGCTACCACTACATTTTGTTGGGTTGTCTGTTGTCTCTTATTTGTTGTCCCTTGTCTAGACTGTTTTGATTTAAGCGAAACCCTGACATGCCCTTTTCAGCAGTCTGTACTGTTTTGTCATGTCTACATATTGTTATTTTTTTTTACTGTAATCTCTGGGTCATATATCAATTGAGTTCAATCTATTTGAAAACTATTACAAATTGTATACAGTTTAAAAACCAAATAAAATAAAAAAGTGAATCTTTATATTTCAATTGTGCAAGTGTTTGTTTGTGGTCTTCCTTTTAGAATAAACTTTTCACAGCTAGATCAAGTCTTCTAAAGAAATGTCATATTTTACCCAAACATGAAGAAAACTTGTAGGAAAAAGAAGACTTGCATTTGTGCCACAATAATTTGTTGTATAGATGGTAGTAAATTACGTTAAAAAATCACAATACTTTTTCTTTACTACATCTTTTTTGAAATTATAGCGATGGGGCACATAATCCTAACGTGCTTGACATGTTCTTTTGTTGAGATTCACCATGATCTTGACCACTATAGCCCTTTTCACATTATGAACATATGTCCAATCAGTTGTTAAGTGAAATTGGTTGTTTGCAATTGCACAGGTGAGAACACTTGTGAATCAATGGTTACAAGATTTGTGTGGTCAGTTCACAAATCACTGGTTTTGAAATTGACACAGTGCATTTTTGTACAGTAAAATTTTGTATAAAGAAAAGAAAATAATTTACTAATAACCTTAGTCTTTGATGCAAACCAATTCTATAGTTGATCAACAAAATATTTACAGCATGGCTTATGTCAAGAAAATGAAAGGTCCTTGGACAATAGAGACGCAACCTCAGCTATGACAGAAACATTGGGTGACAATTCTTGTGCGGCGCTGAATGAAAACGATTCTAAAACAAGTGACCTGCCTGAAGAATTTTATTGGTACGTAACAAAAGACAAATATTTTCTTACAATAAGGTTCAAGGCTTCAGTTAAGTAAGCTGGTGTGTTAAATCTCTCTTTTCTTAGCACTTCTGGGGGATTAGCCGAAGCTCTTAGATCTGTTGCAAGCTCACAGTTATGGAACTTAATTGGGTTTTCTGTGCCTCGTTCATCTTTTCTGTCCATGTACTCTCAAGAGAGTGGCAGTCAGCTGAATTCTTCCGGTATGCATTGTGAGGAGGATGATGTGAAAAGGTATGGTGCTGCAGCAAAGGAGATCGCCACGTTTGCATGTCGATACAAAGCAGTTAACCTTTTCCCTGTTTCATTAAAGACCAGACGCAGTGGAGGTCAACACACATCAAGAAGAAGAATATCTTCCTAAATATGAATCTGAGTACATCAACTTTTGTAAGTAAAAAATGGCAACTGTCAAGAAAAATGACTTTAAGTTTTATATTTTAAACCAACCTCAATCTAATCTTGCCAAATTGTTAAATTCACCACAAATAACCAAGTTGAATAGTATCACATAAACCTGTTTTTTTTCTAGCGGTCCCTTTGTATCAGGAGTATTGGATGAATTCTGTAAAAAAGGATTTACACCGAGCAAAGCAGAAAGGACTTTCAGAATTGGTGGCATCTGTACATCTCCCCGGTCTGAAAACTCCCCCTCCATCAGGTCCTTCTTCTGCATCGAGTCCATCTGACCAGCAGGTTAAATCATATGCTCTATGGCAGGAGCTTCCTCAAGCAAAGGATCTGCTCAACTCCCTCACAGCACGTGAGATCCAGCTTCAGGAGGTATGCAATGCAGGACACCAACACACAAATCATGTGCTGATGTCTGATGCCACACGCTCCCTCTGCTTTGTGTTTTTGGACTAGGCCATGTTTGAGTTGATAGTGTCAGAAGCCTCTTATCAGAAGAGTCTGGTAGTAGCAGTGAATGTGTTTCAATGCTCGGCAGAACTTAAACAGATCCTCTCTCGTGTAGAGCATCACGTTCTGTTCTCCAACCTGAAGGAAGTCTGTAGAGTCAGTGAACGGTAACGACACTTTATGAGTCTCAACTGCTGGAGTTTTTAAATCCGTTGTGCTTTTTTTTATTTATTGTCATTGTCATGAAATGTGGTGGAGGGTCACTTAAACCCTTGTATGGTGGTCATGTTTTCGTTTTGACGGCCAATGTGGGTGTGTTCATTCATTAAGTAACTAAAATGTGCTGTCAGATTTCTGCAGGATCTGGAGTCCCATCTCAAGCAGGATGTGTTGATGTCACAGACTGGCGATATTGTTTTGAATACTCAGAAATGCTTTCAACAAGTCTATGTGCCGTATATCACCAACATGATGTATCAGGAGGCTCTCATCACTCGGCTGTTGTATGTTCTGTTTTGCTGTATATCTTCTACATTATACATTGTCATTCATTTTGATGTTATTGCATGCAAAATTAGCATTTTCGGTCTCCAACCAGGCACAGCAACAAGAAATTTGCACTGATTCTGAACAAACTAGAGAAAGATCCATTGTGCCAACGACAAACACTCAAGTCCTTCTTGATCCTTCCCTTCCAGAGGATCACACGAATGACCCTTCTACTAGAGGTCGACTTTCTAACTCTGAAATGAAAATCCTATTAACAACCTTGAATGGTGTTATTTTATGAAGTGTGAACATCTAATGTAATTTCTTTAGAACATCCTCAAGCGAGTTGGAGGTTTATGTCTTAATGTGTCTAATGTAAAGGAAGCCATTGAAGCTGTACGTAAGGTATGTGTATCATTGTCATTGGGCTTCTGATTATTATTGGCTGTAATGTTCAGAATTTAGACACGTCGGACATCTTTAATCTCTATGTGGGCTTGCAGTGTACAAATGTTAATAACTTTGATTTTGCAGATAGTGGCAGAGTGTGACAGAAACGTCCAGCAAATGAAAAGTACAGAGTTTCTTGTTTGTCTGCAAAAGTTTGTGGATTTTAGAAGCGTCAAGGTATGAAATATCTTTCAAATCTCTTAATAACTTTTTCTTCTCATGGTTTGATTTTATGCATATTTTTTTTTAAATAGTCTATTCCATTAATCACCAGAGGACGACACTTGCTTCAAGAGGGACCCCTGAAACAACTCATTCTTGGAGGAAATCACAAAGTCTCTGTGGTCTCCCGCAAAGATGTTTACATGCATCTCTTTAATGACCTTTTGCTATTGTCTCTTAAAAGGTATGACGTGTTTAGGAAATCGATCGCACGCCGTGTTTGTAATTATCTTGGTTCTGGTTTATTCATACTGTGTATTAAATGTTCTCCTTAAGGTTTGGAATGACTTTATCTGTAACTCTTGCACTTGTATGCTTCTAGTGGACAGCGGTTCATTGTGCAGGATCATGCTCTGTTCCCTGCTAATGTTCGTGCAGAGGGAATTAAAACAGAGATTTTTGGCCTACCCCCTGATTCTCTTCTACTCCATCTGACCAAGAACCACAACAAATCTTCCACCTCCATTATATTGGCTGCACGCACACGGTAACTTCTATGGCACACTGTCATGATTTGCCAGGATGCTTTTCTGACTGTAAATAGGTTTTAACATTTTGTATATTTGTGTCCTCAGACTGGAAAAGGAGACCTGGATCAAACGTTTATCTTCATATAGCAAAACGCCATGAAGTGTGGCACTCCGAAGAAAACAATATATGCAAGATGGTTTAAATATTTTTTTATGGACGTTTTAAATTACTCAGGCTTTCAAGTGACTAGTTGCAATTTTGGTATGTATATTTATTAATAAATAAACAGTTTGTAGGGAAATATTCCAGACATGTCAACTTTATTTCAACAAAACAATTATGTATAAAAAAGATTTACAGTTGTAGTCGGGAATTTCCTGGGGTTGATTCCCTTTTTGTTGAATGAGCTTGTACAATAAGACCCGCTGTGGAAAATGTCTCTGTTCTTCAGTTTCAGCAACCTGTATTGAAAATAGAAAATTTATTTAGTTTCATCTGTTTAAGAGGGATGTCAATAAACAATACTTTTTACAAAATAAAACTAAATCCCTCTTTACCTGTAAAATACCGTTTATCAGGCATTACGTGATTGGCTGCGGGGTCATCAGGTCAAAATCTGAAAGATTTCTAGCGACCCAAACACCAGCTGCAAATAAACCAAGGTTTACGAGGAGATTCCTGTAATACAAAAGACAGTCGAATGCATCGTGAGGTTAGATTATGTGAAACGAGACCGTTCAGCGACATTAAACGAGTATGTGAGACGGAAATAAACGAATGTCTCATTACTTTACTGCAACAGCGCAATGAAATGATATTACGGTTAAATAAATTAGACTATCGCAGTTATCGAAGACACGTTTATAATATGATTTTAAGGGACCAAGCGGTTAGACAACACGGAGTTGGTTAGCTGAATCAATGATGCTCCCTTCGCTTTCACTCAGTTAAAATGTCGACAAACCTTCTAAAATCATTTCTGTCCGCCGCGAAATGACAAGCAAAGCTAATCCATCCCATGACGCCAGCCGTTCGTCCATCAGCTTTCTTTCCGCTCATTTTATCCGTTACTAAAACGTAGTATTAGCAAGCCAGAGCTCTCCGTCTTTGACGTTACCTTGAAATATCTACGGCAAACCACGAGGTTATCAACCTCGCACTACGGATCCTTGGCTGGGACAAACCGTTACGTGAGGTCGGCGATTCCTTCTGTCAACAATGGCTTTTGAAACGCATTTCGGTTTGACCCTCCACGGCTTACAGATTTTCAACACACTGAACTGAGTTGTGATTGTGAAACACACAACCAAGGATTCCAGCACGTAAAAATGTCTGCAACCAGATATCGTCGATTTCTTAAGCTTTGCGAGGAATGGCCAAAAGACGAGTCAAAAAGAGGTCGCGATTTAGGGACATTTTTACGCCAAAAGGTTGCCGGTGCGTTCAGGGAAGGTGAAAATACACAGGTAGGAATCATACACTGCTTGCTTTTACCCTTGTTAGCCAAGACCTTGTAGCTTGGAAGGCACGTCAAATATAATTTTAGCTGTTATTCACATAGACAAGATCTGAGGGAATGATGCTTCTACTCAAAATTGTTTTCTATATGAAGATTTCAGACCCAGAAAAATGTGACCAGATGTATGAAAGTTTGGCCCGCATCAACAGTAACATGTACAAGGAAAAGGTGAGTTTAAAGTTTAAATGGAATCATTATTCTAAATGCTTTGTATGGACGTTTTTGTGAACATGTGTATTAATAGTAGTTTTACAAATAGGTCATAAAATCCATAAATCATAGATTATAAATATCGTTTAGGGGCTCACATATCTGGAAAATCTAACACTTTCCCATCCTGTAATGTAATTCAAGTAAAAAATATGTTAAATATATCTTTCGTTTAGTTTATGGGTTGACCAAAACTACTTGTGTGTGAGCATAATGTTTTTTTAATTGCTTTTAGTTCCCACGAGCAAAAGATACAAGTTTTACAGGTGTAACAGTGGAAGAGTGTAGAATGCTTTTGGCAACAGGTGAGAAAAGGCGTCTTTTGTGATAGTTGTATTATGTTTGTGCCTTTAATTTCTTGACAATTAATATGCTTTTTATGGATTTATCTTATGTTTTGCGTATATAATTCCTCTAGGAAACATGCAACAGACAGATGAAGAGAAAAAGGGGTTATGGAAAACTGTAATGGATCGCTTCTCCTCCAAACCTGAAGATGGGCCACCTTCGGAAAAATCTGAAAAATAATCACACTGTACAGACTGTATTTATTACCCTTTGCACTTTTTCAAATAAAACGATTAAGATGTAGATATGTAAATCCTCATTGCTTGTAGATTTTGTTCTCTCATTTGGATAGGTTGGGAACTACCAGGAATTTTATGTAGAGCAGTTTTATTGTTCCTTTATAATAAAAATGTATGTAAGAAATTGCACTTACTTCAACACACAGGTGTTTATGTTCAATGGGAGTTTTATTTATTCCTATCATTTACACAACTGTTCTAAGCTTTTATGAAAACTGTCCAGCTACTAAAATGCGTTTTTAAAACATTAAAGACTTAGTCTTAAGATAAAAAAATATATAGTTAGCAAAAAGGCAATTAAAGTTAAAATAGGGAAGTGAGTATTAAGGAAAAAAATGAACTGGGTTGAGGCTACTCTGGAGAATTCTTTGGCAGTTATTGATAATACTGTCCACGCCATGATGTAAAATGTGTTCACAAAAGATACATGATAAAGTAGCCTGAGCACCACCCTTGGTTGGGACATGATTAGAATAGTTGTGTTTGAAAAATAAAACTGCTTTTACAAAGAAAAACAGAATCTATGCATAAAAAATAAATGTATTCATAAAAATGGACGAGGAAGCAAGCGAGAGTATTTTTCAAGTCATTAATCCGAGATATTTCACATTTGGAAGAAAGTTTTTATTACATGTGTAAAGCACCGAACCTAAGTGAACAGATGGAACCGAACAGTGCAATGTTTATTTGTTAGCTTTATGGTATTAAGGAAGTATAACTCGTTTTTAGACTAATAGATTAATAGAAAAATGTAAAATTACCAAGTGAAGTATGAAAGCGTAACTAAAAATTTCCTGTGTGCACTATATAAAAACAAATCAATGACATTAGTTAGTGTAGTGTTCATTTTTATTGGCTTCTTTAATCTTCTTTAGGCTCTGGATTGTCTCTCCAGATGCAGTAGTTGAGGGTGGTAGCAAGGCAAAGCCAGGCCAGGTATGGTCCCAGGAGAAGTGTTGCAGTGCGGTTGATGGGATACCAAGACACCATGGTAGCTCCCACTGTGGCGGTGAGCAGCACTAGCTCTATCAGACCCTAGATTGGAAAAATAAGCAGCATATTTAATCAAACATACAAGTGTTTATAATTTGATCATGTTTTAAACATCTGGTACGAACTTAAGATGCATACTTATTAAAATTGAGGGATAAATAGGCAAAACTGTCCAGGTCATACCACACAGGTGGTACAGTTTCTTTGTATTTCATAACTGAAGCAACATTAAAATGTACTTTTGGATGGTTTGTAGATGCTAAAGAGCAGGGAGTTTTGTTTTAACCTAAAATTAAGTCTATCACAGGTGATGAGGAAACAGAAATTCTTACCAGCTTAATCTTGTGTGCTCCAAAGAAGATTGGGGTCCAGGCCCAGTTTAACGCAAGCTGTGTCCCATAGAGCCCCAGTGGGACCAGTGAATCTTGTGTGAAGCCTCCAAGCTCATTCCACACGAGGTATGAACCATACCTTAAAAAAAAGAATAAAACATACAAACATCTACAGTCTAACCCTAGGTATGGCATTTGCGGACCACAAGCGATCTTTCTTTGTAAATATCTTTAGTTACTTATTAACTTTGAAACTGAACTGCTTCTGTCTACATATTAATATTTTATAGACTCGTTTATATTTTAGACAATTCATTATATAAAAAGATCTCAAACAAAGTGGCATCTGCAAACCAATGATGGTTTGAAATGAAAACAACCATTGTTTCACAAACCCCATGCCAGTGTAGAGAGTGGTCCACACCACTGGAAAAACAGCATTAGGAGGCCTCCATGAAGGTTTTTTAAGCGTGGTGTACCATGTCTTCACCTCCTTCCTTGTGATTAAACCTCCAAATATCCCACCCAAGTGAGGCAGGGCGGTCAGACTCAGCATAGGAATCCACATCCTTTCTGGCTAAAGACGTTTATTTTGAAGTTATCTGTGTACATTAAAACAGATAAATAACACATTGTTCACTTCAAGTCTGACACTATTATCAAAGCATGTTAGACAAAGAGGAAAGCAGTAGTTTATATAGTAAAATAATTATGACAGCCATCTCTCATAATAAGCCATACATCAACAGCTTTCTATTGCATATGCAGGGTATGATATAAAATAGTACAATATAAGTTAATGTGTGTATTTGTAAAAACAACTCGCAATTTAATTCTCTAACACACGTCAAACGTTTAATACAAAAAGTTTAAGAATTTAACAGGAATTCATGAGGGTTCAAGAGGGAAGCAGTACGTTTTGGAACAGTGTCCGCCCACCTTATCGTAACGTACAGTTCAGGTGGGGTAAATACGCGCACGTCATTTTTAACAAAGAAAGACGGAGAGATAGTGATGAAAACATTTCAAGTAAACTTAAAAAACCAATATAACAGTCAAGAATAAAACGTTTATAGCCAGGAATAAACACGTTCGCTTGTTTATTACGGTGGTCACGCGCTCTACATGTTATTTAATACGTGTTACACATAGTGATATTGTTTTTGCTAAATCAAACTACGAAGTATTTAGGAAAAAGGAAACAATATCACCTGAATTGACAGACCGACTCGCGATCGGTGTTGACTGAGTAAGTTAGTGAAAGTCGTCTCGACGATGTTGTCCTTCTATGGCCGGAGTGCTCTTAAAATCATTATACAGCTTCACGTAACAACTAGTGGGCGTGTATCAAGGCCGGGCTAGTGTATAAACCATAGGTAACAGCGCTACTTGTGGGTCGACACGTCGTCCACTAGAAAGGCACAAACATCTGCAGCTTCCTTGTATTTCACAAGCTGTTGTGATACGATCACGCGTATTGAATGGTGTGTTCAAGCAATTCAACGCTGCGCTACCAAGGAGCAGATGTCAGCGTTTATTCAATGCAAATTACTTAAACAATTTCAAATAGTTTACAAAATGTTAACACATATACAAGGAAATAAGAGACGCTCTGTTTTGTTGTTGCTTTTTAATGATTGTAAATAAAATACAGGGACGACCTTTAAATGATTGAGAATGATCCTATACCAAGTATGAAATCTTGAATAATACGCAGATTTTAAGATTTCATCATATATTAAAAAAACATAAATGTGTGAATTAAAGGAGTCAAGTGAAAATGTTGAAATTTGCCTTTAGGACTTATTAAGGATTGTACTTTACTTGAGAAAAAGAAAAGGCTAATAACATGAAAAATAATAATGCAAGTAAAAAGATGACAGTAAAATGTAATGCGTAGTGATTTTGTTTTGATAGTGAGACTACAAATATTGAATTAAAGCTGTACATTTTTAAGGGGTATTAAATACACAATGGACTTTCCAAGATCTAATGAACGCATGACCTTATTTGTTTGCATCATAAATATAATATCACACCAGTGTTCTAGCTAATATGTTGAAATACCAGGAAAATATATTTTTATGTTTATATGTTTTCCATTATAAATTTGATCCACATCCAGAGATGTTTGGTTCACCAAGTTTCCGAATTGTTCACAGCTCTACACCGCCTTTCTGCCGTAACGTTACATGTGATGATCGTGAAGCTGACAACCAGAGTTGGTTATGACAAAAGCTCAGTGAACAGCCCATCCTTCTCTGTGTTTAGAAGAGGAGTTTCCTTTAGATCTATCACCACCACCACCTTCTGTTGCAGATGAGGATATGTTTGAGACCCTAAGCATCTCTGTTGATGGGTATGAGAGACAGTCTGGGATTACTGCCATCACAGAAGAAGAGGAGAAAAAGGACAAGCATCTCCTTAGCCATGAGGTCATCATCACGGAGCATTGGTATCATTAAGAGATAAAAGCTACATCCTTCAATGATGTCACCGCACCTGTGGTCCAGCCATCTGATAAGGTCTAAATACAGTGCCCAAAAATATAGACTTTTAAACCCTACATACACTTTCCATTAGTAGTCATTCATGAAAAATCTTGACTCTTTAATGTTAGATGATGAGTTCAATACATATTACACATACATCATTTGTAAATATAAATGTTAAACATCAACCATAATTTTTATGAGCACTTACAAACAAGTAGTAATTTACATTTACGCATTTGGCAGACGCTTTTATCCAAAGCGACTTACATTGCATTATCCTATACATTTATACATAGGTATTTGCAATCCCCTGGAATTGAACCCACAACGTTGTTAAAGCAATGCTCTTACCACTGAGCTACAGGAAAGCAATAATAGTAATAAAACATGTACTTTGTTTTTTCTATCACATGCTCAAGAAAAAGAAAGATGAATAGGCCCTTTTCACAATGACGTCACTTAACATCCGCCTTCTCGCAAAGCAGTGTATCATGACATCCGTCTTGCAACAAACAAGGAGAAGAAGAAGTACTTCTGTTTTGACATTGCGCTGGAGCTTAACAACAGTGACAGAACACTTATTTAAGTACTTATCCTATAGCACCTTCACTAACACAAAAAGAAAACAAAACACTTACCTTCATAATCAAACAGATACTGTTCAACGAAGTATTTGTATCCTTTATCTAGCTTTGATCTTGTCCTAAGTGAGAATTTGTCTGCAAGATGCTGTACATCATCTAGCCATATTTGTGGCAGCTGTGCAAGGGACTAACTCCATTCTGAGGCGCAAGCGGAAGTAACGATACACTGCTTCGCGGCAGAACGTAAGATGAGAGACGTCATGTGAAAAGGGCCTACTTTGTCTGAACAAGATACCGGTTTTGCACCACTAAGGCCTGGGATGGATGAT
Organism: Triplophysa siluroides; assembly: GCA_006030095.1. Lineage (NCBI taxonomy): Eukaryota > Metazoa > Chordata > Actinopteri > Cypriniformes > Nemacheilidae > Triplophysa > Triplophysa siluroides. Next base: position 5,554,332 of record VCII01000237.1, read on the forward strand.
GCTTTTGAAGTTATCGAGCTTCCACAAGCAAAGCGTAGACTGGACTCAAGTAACAATACTCAAGACCTTCTTAGCATTGTCTGTTAATTTGCCTTCTCTGAGGAGGACAAAACCTCTTTCTATAAATAAAATCACTGTATTTGTTAACTGCAATTTAAAATAAAAATGTTGAGTATATTTCATACTCAGAAACGTCAATAACCTTCACAATGAGATGTTGGAGCGTTATGCTGCTCTTCAATACGAATTAGTTCAAATGGAAAGTGTTGCATATCACACGTTGCATCATCAATGTCCCGCCGGTCACTAGTGTCTCAGGTTTTGACCCAAGAGGTTTCATCCCCATATGATATTTTCACGTTTGTTATAACCACTGAAAAATATGTTTCTCTTCAAAATGGTCCTGCACTTAAAGAACCACTGGCTGCATGTCGAAATAATCCAAAGTCATCGCTATGGCGGTAGACAAGTTTTCATTCTTATGCCAATTCACACACTGCAGTTTAATAGGCGGGCAAAGAAGGGTAGTTTCTTTGGATAGTGGAGAACAGTGAGATTCCTTGTAATCCAGCTGTCAGCAAGCTGTTGCCCTTTACATGCTGTTAGAAAGTAAATTTACATTTATGAGCAATTTACATGGTTTTGTTTTATTGTATGTGCATTCCCTGGAAATCAAACCCTTTGGCATTGCTCTACCACTCTAGTATATATTTTGTATTTTGGTCTGTTGTTAAAAATAATGAATGTCAATCCTTAAAAAATGTCACTCAATAATTAAGATCCAGGTAAAGGCATTTAACTTTAGTGACCATGTTTTTTATTTGTGGTTAAACCATAGCAACCACAAATTGACTTTATACTAATAATAATTGTAGTTAGTTTATTGGTATTTTTACCATACTATTAAAAATAAGGGTCCTTAAAAGGTTCTTCACAGCGATGCCATAACCATTTTTGATTCCACAAAGAACCTTTCAGTGAAAGCTTCTTTAAAGAACCATCTCTTTCTTACCTTTTTATAATCTGAAGGACCTTTTTTCGCCACAAAGAACCTTTTGTAAAACAGAAAGGTTCTTCAGATGTTAAAGGTTCTTTATGGAACCATTTAGACAAAATATGTTCTTCTATGGCATCGTGAAGCACCTTTATTTTTAAGAGTGTAGGTATACAAATGGTAATCAGTCACGAAACATGGTTATTAACTTATGATATTGGGTATTGAATTTATTCGATTCTGAATCTTATCGATTCCCAGTTTCGATTCCACAATTGAAATAAAACATTTAAATATCTACCTGTATGGCCATTTAGCCTGCTTAATGAATGGTTTGCAAAACTGACCCAGGAAGAAGAAAGGGCCTAAGCATTCTTAAGAGACTTAAACCATGAATTATTCTCTACTTTCTGCAGTTGATATCATAATCCGAAAAGGTCATCTTAATCATACTTAAATCATCAATCTAAACTAAAATAATGCTCAATAATAATTGATTTATATTTTTCAAAACCACACAAAAGGATTATAAGTATATATTCAAAGTAAGGTGAACTTCCCCCATTTTAGACCAATGTGAGGTTTAATAGCCCACTTTCGGTCTAGTGAGGTCGCTACCATGGACATGCCAGAACCTACAAATTCTGGTCCCCATGGGAGGGGCTCTCCTATTCCTCCACACACAGGAGGGCATTGATTTATGTCATCTCTGGTCAGATGGCAGAAAGTTAGTTGGATGAGCATCAACAGCTGCTTCTCCTCCTCGATGGAAGACTAAAAAAAAGATCAACAAACAACCATCTAACGATAGCCTACATTTATGAGCAAAGGAAAGGAGTTTCGATATCCAACCCTACTTATAACCATGTTTAATTTTCCTAAGAAAAGATGTTAACACTTGGCTAGTGTTCATGTTACCACACATTGGGAAAACCTACTATTTCCTACTTTTTGGTTAGTGCTTTCATCATGTTAATTAACAGAAAATTATTTTTCTGTTGTTGTGTAACATTAATGGTACCTTCTAATAAATATAATTTTAATGGCAAATTAATGAATAGACAGATGCTTTTCTTTACATAGAAATGACACCGAATCTTGAGCATTGACAGAGCCAAATTCTTAATTTCTCACCACTAATCCCTTAGACAGTTCATTTAGAATCAAGTAACCAAACACAAAGTCAATTTCCAATTTAGTTTCTCACAGCGACCTAAGCACACGACTACGGGTTTGCTTCGTCTGTCTTAAATCGCAGCAAGGTGGTCTTAAATAGAGCTGCTGGCAGCACGTCATCGTGTGATGCTCAAACACATTCACACCTCATCTTCTGGTCCTCCAGCAGATTCTACCTTCTTGTCGCTCCAGCAGCCCTCGTTGTCTGCCTGAACTCTCACCCTGGTGGTCGGGAAATGTCAAAGGGAGGCCCGTGCCGCAGCAAGGGGGCGTTACGGGGGGAAAACAATTATCTTTATTGTCATATTTTCACGCAATTCATTTTTTCCTAGTCTTGTCACAACCGTGCGCGTGAAAATCGACCACCGCGCCGACCGCCAAATCGCACGGTGTAGCATCCGCCGTGGACTGCTGTTCGCATCCTTGATCTGTCTCGTCTCGTATCGCAATCGTTGCCAAACATGTGAGTAGCAACCGCAGCCGAATTGTTCTGCAGTAACCTAAACGTGTTTTGATGCTGCTGGTACACCGCGAACCCGATCGGGTCCTGTTCTCATTCATCTCTTCAGTTCATGTGATGTGTTTGATTCACTAGTTACTAGCATCCAGCTGCACACCGTCACTGTTACAGTAACGATGATACAAAGGCTGTATCATACACAGCGAGCCATCTCCTTGTACGTCGCGAGCGAGTTTGTGCTCGGTGGCTGGTTTGGATTCACTGGTTCGAGTTATATAGTTTGTTTTTCTGTCAAATATTTATGCTGCGTGTGTGCTGTTTTGCCAATGAATCGTAGCGTTTATGCGCTGCAAGACAGTCAAGTTCCAGAGACGCTTTGCATCCACCTGACATATTTGTCACACCGTTGTCCGATACGACATTTGGACGTACGATTCTCGTTTAGACTATTGCATAAAGCAAAGACCAAAATAAGATTTTTCATTCATTCGGTCCTGTATGACACTTCGGGTGGTTTGCAGATTCAGAAACTGCTGTATGGGGCAGTGAACCAGAGCAAGAGAGACTGTGGCCTGATGTTGATGATGTTCGTTTGGAAATGGACATTGATAAAAGAACCATACATAAAAATCAACATATATCTTAATCTTAGATTTTTGTTTCGTTTTTGATGGTTTGCTTTTGAACTGGTAATGTTAGCTGGGCTATGTGAATTACAATCTTTATTTCTTATTTGGATATTAATCTAATGCAAAGGTTTGTGATTCTAATCATGGCCCACATTTACATGCCATCATCCACCATCAACCCTTTTATTTTACAATCATGGTTACGGAGTGCAGTTATGCGACTATGTTAAAACATTCATTTTGATTTGTTTCAATTTTGTTTCTAACTGTAGCAGGAGGCGCCTGCTTATCCCTGCCATAACTCAGATGCGAATATTGAAATGTAATAATATTTACATACTATACTTTAAAATAATCGTATGCTTGTTTTATATTTTTTGGACAGTAATAGATTCAATTCAGAAATTATAGTAGAAAACACGTAAAGAGGAACTTTTGACATTGAGATGACTGTCAAAAACATTCCCGATCTTACTGAACTGTCGTTTTCATTTCTTTGCTCCTTTAAATTTGCCGGCACATTCTTTAGTAAAGATTTTGACATGTTTCTCTATAAACACCTTGGATTAAAACTGCAGTGATTAAGTGTTTTATGCAATGATATGTTATGATTTTAGTGTTATTTATACAAGATATTTTGTTTTTTATGTCGTTTTAACAGTTGAGCTCAACCTATATATGTGTTTAAAGGTTTGCTTTCAGTGTTTATTGTGACGATGCTTTGACCTAAATGCGAGAGTACCATTCAATAATTTTATTTTGAGTGTATAGTTACTCACATTTTGACAGGTCCTGCTAGAAATAAACCCCAGAATTGTCTAAATGTCAAAAGACATTTAAAGGTGACAGTATTCAAGATCATTTTATAATCCATGACACCTGTTGAAATTTTTGTCCCTGAGATTTAATATAGTAATGATGCCTTACAGTACATTGAACGTTGTAAACTATTCATAAACAGAGGTAAATGTATACAATAGTATATCCATATAGAGAATTCAAAGTCAAATATATTTAGGGAACTGTGTTATGCACATATAGGCACGAGTTATGGATTTCCACTTGAGAATAAGATTATTAGTGTAAAGTAATTATGTTTTATTTATCCACTGGGAGTCTGAGGACACAGAGCAACTTCATTCCCGTGTCTTAATCACAGCACCACAGTAATGAACATTTTTTTTAAAAGGAGGACATTATACACAGAGGATTTGACGTCCTTTTTTTCTCTGCTTGATAGGAGAAATGAAACATTTGTCCACTGGGACTGGATGTTCTTACCAGCACAACCCACTTCCGCCATGACACCCAGCAGAGGATTCTGGGATTGACGCAAGCATCACTCCCACTGATGGCCAGGTGAGCATGTTCTTTCATAATGTCATTCTTTAGATTTTATGCATTACACTATTTATTTGACATTAAACAATTATAAAGCTTAACTAACTAAAGTGTTAATACATCAGTATAGATATCACCATTACATGCAATTCATTTATGAGGCAGGAATTTTGCTTTCTCAAACTGTTTGTAGTAAAAAGGTTATCTCAAAGGAACATTAACTATATTTCATGTTTTGCCCTAAGTTTATCTGTTCTTTTTTGTCCCTGTTTAAGGTTTCAGCTGGCCTGCTGAAGCTATGGGGAGCTGCTGGAGCTGTCTATACAGAGACGCTATCCAAGACAACCATCCCAACAAATTCAAGGTGCATTTCACAAGATACAAAAAGTACTATAGGGCTACCATGGTAGAGAGATATTGATATTGACCATGCTGCTTTGAGGCATACATACGTTGACATAGCAGAGGTTCAATTTCGTGTCCGTGCCATTTGGTCTGTGCCTGACAGGTAACTAATGTGGACGATGAGGGAAATGAATTGGGCTCAGGAACGATGGAGCTCACGCAGACGGAGCTCATTCTGCACACACGCAAACGGGACGCCATACGGTGGCCATACCTCTGCCTGCGACGCTATGGCTACGATTCCAACCTCTTCTCCTTCGAGAGCGGTCGCCGGTGTCAGACAGGACAAGGTGAGATTGTTTTTACTCCAGAACATCTCAAGTGCCTAGAACACCCTAACAATTACAACGCTCTAGCAACTGTCTGTCTGTCTTTCTAACTTAACTTTTCTATATTTTTTGTATGTGTTCTGGTAGGGATCTTTGCATTCAAGTGCTCCCGTGCAGAGGAGATCTTTAACCTTCTGCAGGAGTTGATGCAGTGTAACAGCATTAATGTGGTGGAGGAGCCCATGATCATGACCCGGCCCGGGCACGCACCCGAGATGGACATGCCTCGAACTCCACAGACACCTAATAGTGAGTCACAGGCATATACTTTTTATATAGTAGTGTTTGAATATAAAGAATATTTTGAGAATTAGAGTTATCTAACAAATGGTAAATACTGGTATACAAGTTTAAGTTTAAGTTTAAGTTGAGCTATATTGCTTTATATTCAGTGCAAAAACTGCTTGCCAGTACCTTTTTACACACACTTGGTCACCTGTATTTACATACTTTCACACGTGTGTTAAACAGCTACCTTTCTAACATTATTTTGTGCTGTAAAGCATTACTTTGTGTAAATGCACAGTTGACAGATTTGATGGTCATTTTTTCAACATTAAAGTTTAAGTCAAAATGTATTTGAACGCATACGAAAAAGTGTATGAAGTGTAAAATGTTCACCATTACCATTGTTTTACAATAACCACCTTTTATCTTTTTGAGAGAAAGGGTTAGTTTTTTTTTTTCAACCTCCTGTTGTCCAAAACCTGCATGACTTTCTTTCCTTTGTCAAACACAAAAGAAGATATTTTGAGAAATGTCTCAGTGGTTTTGTGTCCTGTCCATGCCATGGAATTCAATGGGGGCCAGTGTTGTTTTGTTACCGACGTTCTTCAAAATATCTTCTTTTGTGTTCTGCAGAAAGAAAGGGCCTACTAACTAGATACTTGTATCTCATCTTGCATTCACAGTACACATGACACATATTCTAAAAACTTATATGTAAAGCATCTTAATATCATCTGCTTATGCGTACTTTGATGTGTGTGTATAGCCCCTGGATTCCCGATGCAGGGTTTTCCTAATGGATACCCAGGATACCCAATCAGCGCAGACTCATCTCAGCCCTCTCTCTCCAATGACCACAGACACAGCCTCATGGGACTGGATGACCAAGTAAACACACACACAAACACACTTGCTTGTGCAAACATTCACACACTGGCTCTAAAAGTATTTGGATGCTTAAAACAAATGGCAAATAAAATACCAGTTGGCATTTGTAAACATATTATTCTAGACCTTACTGAGGTTCTCAAGGTCATTTTTAGTTTATAGATGTTTGAAGTCAGCTACCCTCAAGTTTGAGTGCTAGTAACCACATAATGTATGTATTTGATCACATTTTTATATTTTGCATGTGAATTTTTTATGTATTATTTGTTACTTATATAACTTTGTGCTTATTTAACAAATATAGACTGTATAGCTTCAATTCAATTCAATTTTATTTATATAGCGCTTTTCACAATGTGGATTGTTCCAAAGCAGCTTTACAGGAGAAAAACACAGAGAATGTAAAACACAGCACAGTGCATGGTGTTTATAGAACAAGCAAGATCATTTTAGTAAATAATATCTAATACATGCAGTCTCCCGGTGAGCAAGCTTCTGTTTTGTAAAATATTATGAAACCATGTTGCACCTTTATCCATGTGTTAAAATGTTCATAACACACTGTAAGTCTGCTGATTATCATAACTACCAGCTAACTAATGAACGGTTATCATCTCTTTCCAGACCCATACATATGTGAATACCGTAGGCATGGAAACTGACCTCTCTAGCCGTCACTGTGTCCACTCCCTTCCTGAAGTGCGGCCCACCACCTACCCCGAAACCTCAACCACCACTATCCGTGGGGGCGGCCAAGTCCCAGGCCAGCCCGGCTTGCATTGCTGCCCCCTGGATGACCCTCACAAAGACCCTCAGGTCTTCCTCCAGCCCGGAGCCCAGGAGGTGAAGTTCATGTTGGGTCCGACCCCAGCACAGCGCCACTTAATGGAGAGAGACAGGGAGCGTCACATGGCTCACCCTCTTCGGGCGCCAGACGTCAGCTCGGAAACAGAAGGAGAGGAGACTCCGTCCGTACACATGTGCAACACGCACTCTTATCACCATTGCCACCATCTAATGCACCGACACCCCAGTATGGAGCCCTGCCCGGAAAGCCAGCTAACATACGAGAACATCAACGGACTTCGAGGGGTACGCAGACAGAGGCTGAGCCCGAGCACCGTGTCGCAGTCCCAGTCTCTGGGGTCCAGTAGTAGCAGCAGCACTACTGGCGATTCCCGCACGCACATGCATCCGCACTCTCTCCCGCTTACGCACACGCACGCTTCCTCGCTGCCCCCGCAGGGATACGCCTGCGAACGGGGAATGGGTGTCGGGGGTCACCGACGCACAGCGTTACTTAACTACGAGAACCTGCCGTCGCTACCGCCGGTTTGGGAATACCGTGCGCTTCAGCGAGACGAAGAGGAGGATCAGGATGAAGATGAAGATGAGGACGAGTACGAGGAGGAAGAGGAGGAGGAATACGATGAGTATGAGTATTCCGAAGGGCCTGTGACACCAAACGGATATCATCAGGAAAGCGGAGGCGGCAGCGGGATTCACCGTGACGCTCTGCAGAACTACGTCAACACTGAACAGGTGTGTATTAGAGAATTTCACGGTCTGAAAATCTCACAGAAAATTCTTAAAGAAATTTTATAGGGAATATACTTTTTTAAAGTTATGTGCAGCTTTAAGTTATGTATCGCTCATTGAGATGGCAACTTCCATACATTTATTTAATTTAAAATCCTTATCCAGTTTAAAGAAATGAATGTAAGTGTGTGAAGTTCAACCTTGTAACCAGTGATACTTATTTAGCAGAAATAATTGTAATTTTTAATTAATAAATTTATATTAAAAATATTAAATATACTGTATATTTACCTATCCCTAACCTTATCCTTTTTAGTCTAAATTCTTTACAATGTTCACTTGAAAAAGTACTGGAAGGGTTCTGGGGTACAATACAGAGCCATTTTAGTTGTGTTTACAGTTTTATTGTAGTTCTAATAATATTTAAAATTAGTTTTTTTCTGTTCATGTTAGTGAGAATTTGAGCGATTTTGTTACGTGCTTTTGTTTTGAATTCATTTTAGATTTAGTCTTAAGTGCAGTTAATAGCCGTGCGTCATGTGTATGCGAAAGGTATGGCGTAGCCTACGCAGAGATGTGTAACCTACGCCGTAGCCTCATGCGCACCTCTCCAAAAAGGTAACAGCGTGACAATGTGATAACAATGGAACGCAAGCGCTGTGATTGCTCTTCTTGGTAAAAAAAACTCTTCGATTGCGTCGGGTTTCCTCATACACCTTTCCGAATGAATTGTCTAAATAAATTACTAAAGTGGTCATATGACACGGCTAAAACTAAAATTTTCATTTGTTTTAGATGTAATGCAATGTGTATATACGATTTAAGGTTCAAAAACGTTGTATTTTACACATACCGTGCATGTTTGTATCTCCTCTTTGCCCAGCCTCTCTGAAACGCAGAGATTTTTTACAAAGCTCATCGCTCTGAAAAGGGAGGTGTGCTATGATTGGGCAGTTAACCAGTGGGTAGTGATTGGACGAATACTGCAAGCGTGTGAGGGAAATGTAACTCCTCTTACCACATTTGGAACATCAGGTTCCAAACTTGCGTATACATATGGGCGGTCTTAGTCAAATCATACCAGGAACTGACGTAGATTTGTGGGGGTCTGGTTACATGAGGCGTTTCAGGCAGGTCTGGGTGAGCATTCGCTTTTAGATAGAATGCATCTTTTGTTCTGGCACTTTAACTTTTGCAATCTTACGTGTCTAATACATGCATGGGCTAACTTATAACACACCGAATACACAGAAAAACACGTATTCGCGCCATATGACCCCTTTAACAACTCAAGATGCTAAAGTGACTGTTTACTTGCCGCTATCACTGCAAAATGACAGCATAAAGAAGGAACTGCTTCTTTTTCAGCTCTTGTCTTGGTTACACAAACAAGCAACATGCCTGTGGACACTCACACTTAGTGGCCATTGCCTGTCGATGCGGACAACGATGCACAAGTGTAAACAAAAACTGGCGTCTAAGCCAAAAAAAAGCCTTTAGTTTCAAATTTTTTATCAGTTTATAACTTACCATTTGGGCCGATATTTTATATGATTAACAGAAAAATTTGAAGTTGTTAATGATGTTATCAGATGGTAACACTACAGTACTTTGAAGATACCATGATGCTGAAATGAAAAATGTCCAAAATTGAAAATTTAGGTTAAAAATTTGATTGGTATCCTTTAAAAATATCCTAATTGAAACATTACAGTACAGAAATGTATACATTTGGTACCAGTATGTACTTTCAAGGTACTAATATGCCTCTTTAAGGGCAAAGGTGTGCTTTTTTAAAGGGTACAGCCCCAATGATGGCTTGGGTAATTTTTTGGACCATTTGTCTGACAGTGTGCAATGGTAGCATGTTTTGCATTTTGTTGGTATCAATTTAAGGTCAGCTATGTGCAGATTGTATTAACACTGAGATCTACCCGTAAACTTCTCTTTCATACAGCTACAGCCTTCCACCCGTCTTCGTCATGCTTTCCCACCCCACCCTCACCCACATGAGAGGGCCAATCGCGTTTTCAACTTCGACTTCAGACGTCAGCGAGGGGGACGTGGGAGTGGCACCTGCGAGCAGTACGGTCGTCACCCACCTCCTCCGCCCTCCCGCCAGCTCAACTACATCCAGGTGGACCTGGAGGGTGAACCCTCCGGCTGCTCGGGACACGGGGGAGGGGGCCCGGTACCACAGAGACCGCCCCCTCTCAAACGCGGCATGTCTGCTGCAGCCGCCGCGGCTCCGCCCCCCCGGCGTGGAGAATGCTACGCCGTGATCGACCTGAAGAAAACAGCAGCCATGTCCAACCTCCAGAAGGCCCTGCCTCGGGATGACGGAACTTCACGGAAAACCCGCCACAACAGCACCGACTTGCCTCTGTGAGAGGGAAAGGGACGGACAGGGAGAGTTACAGGTATGACAGGGAAAAAAATTAGGGTTCTGGAAAGAGAGTTCTGGTGATATTTTCCTCTATAGCGGAGTCTCTATTTTCTCATTGTCTACACTTTATTCTCGCACTCATACCAATTGCTGCTTAATGAAATAGTAACTGAAATTGAGCCAAGCATTAAGCATTAGATTTTTTTTCTCACATTGTGTGTGGGAGGGTATGGAGATGATTCTTATCACCGTGGTTTTAGGTTGCCAACTGGGCTTGGGGCCAAAGAATTTGGTACTGGAAAACCACCCATCATTCAGGAAACAAGTTTACTGTAGTGGTTCTATTTTTTGAAGTCAAAGTGTCCTTTATTTGAGAATTTTTAAATATAACTTATATAACTTTAATATAACTTCTTGTTAGTTGACCTGACAGTTCTGTCCACTCATCATTATGTTGTTTAATAATTGTTTTGTCTTTCTGTGGGGGACAAAAGTAATATTTTTAACAGAATATCACAGAAGTGCACACAAATAAACTAAAACATACCGTAACAGCTGTCAAGCCCCATAACAACGAAATTTCCATACAAATATTTTATAATTTGTCTTTTTTTTAGGCTTGACGGACACTGGTGCCCATCTACTTATATGTAATTTGAGTGTCATGAGGGTAACATATGACAGTATTTCCATTTTATATTTTGACACTTGAGGAAAACAGCACTAAAAACACACATTTTTCATTACCTCATGTAAGATAATTACATGACAACGCAAAGGTTTCATGACAACACAAAGGTTTTAATGAAAAATGATGGAAATATCAAACTTTTCATCATGATCAAAAACAGTCTCTCATGTTGTAGTGTGTTACTACAACAAAATAAAGAAAGGCATTTGTTCAGTATTTGAATGCCACATGAAACGGACCTCCCATCCTCAGGAACGGATCCAATTAAAGGGATACTCAATAAATAAAAAATATACATTCTGTCATTAATTACTCACCCTCAAGTTGTTCCAAACCGTATTTTTTTTCCGGTTAAACACAAAGAAAGATATTTGAAGGAATAATAGCAAGTGAGATTTCTGGGGCACAATTGACTACCATAGTAGAAAAAAAATATTGTATCATTTTTTTGTTCTGTTGAACACAAAAGAAGATCATTTGAAGAATTTAGGAAAACAAGCAGTTCTGGGGCACCTTTGACTACCATTTATTGTCTACTATGGTAGTCAATGGTGACCCAGAAATCTCCGTTGCTAACATTTTTCGAAAATACCCTTCTTTGTGTTCAATAAAAAATAAATTTATACAGGTTTGGAAAAACTTGAGGTTGAGTAATTCATAGATTTTCATTTTTGGGTGGACTATCCCTTTAATTCAGTTTACACTCATAGTATTTTTCTCATATTGTAACTGAGCCTCCCCATTTCACATGTCGCCACTGAGCCATGGTTTAACATAAGGTTTAAAGTCATTATTCAGAATTTGGTTAGAGAAATCTACAGTACCTTTAAAACATAGACCCAATAAAACACATGGAAATAGAGGATGAGTAGATCTGATCGAGCTTTGGCTCCATTTTTGGTCCTATTTATTTTATTTTGTTGTTCTTTTGCCATTAGGACATGATCAGGTATTACTGATTTTCACTACTCACAAAATTTGCTCCTTTCTTGAGGGAAAGCAATTTTTTTATACGAATTTAAGGCGGATATCTACATTGAAAAGTAAGTGAATAGATATTTTAAATGACTCAATTTAGAGAAAAACTTCATGTAAAAATAAAATAAAATAAAAAAGGTAAAAGTACGTTAACATTAACTGCCATTTACATCCCCAAAATGAGAATTCTCACCAAAAGTGTATTTATGTACTTCTATGTTTTGTAATGCTAACTAAAGCACCATAATCAGATGTAAGAATGTGAATTATTTTTTATATCTTAAATATATCATGCCATGATTCATAAGGCAACACATATTTATTTACTTTAAAATTATTTATATATCTCACTGTCTGTCAGTATGTGTTTATTTATTTATTGTTTGGTATATGAATTCAATGTAACCTGTTGTTAGATTAGTTGGTTTAAAGATGCCAAAGGTGGTATGGATATACCTTGGTATTATTATACTCATTTTTTAAAGTGCAGTTTTGTTATAATAATACTTTTATTTGAACATATTGTGCCAAAAAATATACGTATATCACTGAACTATGTGCCATTGGTAAATGTTGAATTTTAGGGCTAACAATCAGCAACATGTACATGCAGCTGTTCTCCACAATGACATCATGATCATTTCAGGGCTTGATAATATTTTGTCTACAAGTACATAAAAGTTAATATATTCCCAGTAAAATCTCGAATTAGTTAAAGATGATAGGTATAAATGTTACCACGGTTTTCATTGGTATATTTTTAATACAGTAGATAAACAATTAGGAGTTAAAATGTAACATTTGCCTTCATAATGGCTGAAAATTTCTCATCAACAAGGGATGTAACGATTCAAGATACTGATCTCACGACACGATTTACCAAGTTTGCAGTAAACACAGCGACCCCTGCTGTTCAAAACATGTATTGCGATTCATTTAACATCTCAACAGACTTGAACCGTCACATATTGTAATCGATTTTCAACCGGCTCACGGTGAATCGTTACATCCCTAATACTGATGTATCTATACATTTTCTAAAATTTTACTATAGGGACCTCCAAAAGCTGGGATTTAATCGTAGTTGCTGGGCGTTGTGATACGCCCAGTAGACTTATGTCAAACTCTTACTGGCAGCCATATTGTTCTGAGTGCAGGGCTTTGTGGGCCTTTTGTACAGTATTGTACACATATTAGCAGTAACCTAAAAATATCTCATGTTAGATGTGTTGTTTTTACTATTTGAATTGCCTCAGAGATGATGTGCTGAATGATTTATGTATTGCATATTGACTTAAGTGTTACGGGAGAAGCCATAAATGAAAGATAATCTTTTAAGAATTAGGTACAGTTACCTTGTTTTTTTTAAAGAAAAGAATATTAAAAGTAACGATTGCAATTTATTTTTTTATCACCAAAATGTTTAATGCAAAACAGACTAATTAAAAATGTTAAAGCTTAAAGATCACATGCTACATCTTGTAGTCGATTATCATTATGACAGTGTAAATTCGAAGAGCCTTGCAGTTCAATACAATATTGCTGCCAAATAGTAAATCCAAATCGAATCAACATACTACACTCACAATCACATACACTTATTGTACTTTAAGAATGCGATGATTAACTATTTGGACACTTTTAGACACTTTTCAGAGATCAATCTAGTTTTTAACATCTATATTTTGGTATTGTGCTATGATAAAACATTTTGCAATAACAGCTAATGGATTCATATCAAAATTTTTTTGCGTCCTTCGATAAGGTGTTCTGTGATACGAGTCACAGTTGTGTGTGCATTCAGAAAGGACTGGATCAGCGGTGGGTTTACTGTCTTTCTCAGGCCATTGTTATTTGTGTATTTAAAGAAGGCTTGAGAGGAAAAAAAATCTAGTCGTTTTGTTTGTACGTGTGGGATCATATAGAACTCGATTGTGCCATAAGTGATTTCCGTCCACTTTTAAAATAATGTGTAGCTCTAGTGGAATTTTACAGGTACAGTAGCACATACTAACTAGATTCCTGTATTGACTTTGATCGTGGGGTCGCTTTGGAGTGTAAATGCTTTTGTTTTGTTTGTTTACTTGTTTTGTTATGTTTTTTTTATATCTTCCATACACATCATCATCAGGGTAAATGTGATTAGCCCTTTGATGCATTTGAGTTACGAACCCAGGTTTACTGAAATTTGCTTTACTTGCAATGAAATTGTAATGGGGTGAGCAATCGCATACAGTACTGTAAATCCCTATGTTAAAAAAAATCAGTAAAAAGTTTAAATGCACTTATGACATTTGTTGGTTAAATTCTTTCTTATTTTCATTAAAGCAACCTCATTTATGGAATGACACCTCTCATCTAAATCATACGTTTTATCTAAATCCGAGATGGTATTCCAGCTGAAAAGGGTTTTGCAGTAACCTAACTGAAAATTGAACAACCTGTCCTATTGGCGGTAGAATCACATTGTCGTAATAAAGCTTAGATGAAGCTTAATGACTGCGATGTACTGTAAATTAATGTGAATGTGTCTCAAATGTGTCGGAGTTCAAGAGAGCCGCCCATGCATGGACTCTATATCGGAGACTGCAAGCTCCTCGCACTCTCTGACTCTCAAACTGTTTTTTTTCTCTGTATGAATGTACCACACAGAGATGGACTTGTAAAATGCTCAGATGATGAGGTAATTTACACTCAATGTTTCTATCCTCCCTGATGAAAAGATGTGTTAATGTTACCGTTTCGTCTCAAGAATTACGATTTCAATTCGATCTTTCCGATTACGTTTCTTTATATACAGTATTTACATTTTCTTGTATGTAATTCTGTGTATGTACATAACATATATGGGTATGCAGTCAGCTTCTCCTGTGTTCGTTTGTGTTGGCGCAACGGACTTTTGTCATTCCTAGAAAGAGAAACGCCTCGACGGTCATTCCATTATGGACATTGCAGTCTCTATCAACGGATCAGAGATCTCCTATAGTCTGTTGATGTTGCGATCGCAACCCTTCTCCATTCTTACAATGCAAAGCAGGCATGCCCCATGTTGAATGTTAATTTCAGTCATATAAACTTTTGAAGAGAAAGGCTTGTATAATAAAAATGAATGTGATTAAATGTAATGTCAACATTAAAACTGCAAATGTAAAGAAGTGTTTGCTCTAATACATGTCTGAATGACAGAGAACAAAGACAGATGTGTACTGTAACTTTTTGTGAGCTTACTTGCTGCTTTGTCCACTAGAAGGACAGTAAAATCTACATGACGAGAAATGATAAAACAAGCAAAGGACCTAGTCTCAATTTAGGTGTACTTTAGATCGGTGTAATAACACAGATTGCAAAAAATCGATTTTGAACAAAAATCTAAAACTTTCAGTCTATGGTATGTTCATAAAATAATTTGTAAATATTTCTTAATGTGTGTGGAATCTGGCAATATGTACATATAGATACTAGAATCTCTACACAAAATGTTATGACACCACCATTTGGCCATAGACCAGAACATGTTCAAACTTTCAGAGACCTTGTTTTATGAAAACTTAAAGTTTAATGTAATAAAATGGCTGTACAAAAATAAAGCAGAAAATGTCTCAGATTGGTAAAGTCACTCTGAGAATCTTAATATCGTCCATAGGACGGTCCTGGCTATTGGTTTCAACCATGCCAATGCGATTTAGGACTCCGATGCCTTGGCAGACTCGACCGAATATACTGTGTTTGCCATCCAGCCACTGTGTTGGAGCCAGCGTGAGAAAGAACTGGCTTCCATTTGTATCTGGCCCTGCATTGGCCATTGCAAGAATTCCAGCACCTACAATACAAGCATATTTACATTTCTGTCACATTTCCAGCAGTGAAATGCTCTTTACTGTTGTTTTCAAATAACTAAATTAATGCTGAGTCTCTAATACTGCTTACCAGTGAATTTCAATTCCGGATGCAATTCATCCTCAAACTGCTTGCCATATATAGATGCACCTCCACGACCTGCAGAAAAAGGATTATATTACTAACGTCGCTTATTTTTGTCAAACGTGGGCTTGATGTGATGTTACACTTTTATTTCATTCACCGTGCATGTTAGATTTAACTTGACAGCATGCGTACCGAATCTGTACTATGATTTAAAGGGGCCGTATGATAAGAAAAAGGATCAAAGGAGGAGTGTTGTTGGCTCTCATCACATCGTCCCTACCTGTTCCCGTCGGATCGCCCCCTTGAACCATGAAGTCTTTGATGATGCGATGAAACTTGTTGTTGTTGAAATATCCTCTCCTGCCCAACTCTGCGAAATTCTTGCATGTTTTTGGCGCGTGATTCCAGTATAGTTCTACCACGAGAGTTCCCATACTGGTAAAAAATGTAACGTTAAAGGATGATAGTAATTCTGGAAAAGGTTACAGTATGCCTAATCATTTATAATACAATAACGTGTTAAAGACTTCCCTTAGGTAAGTTAAACAAGTTTAATAACAGTTTTTGTTTTGGGAAACACGAGATTTGTAATAAAACTATGGCAATGCAAAAGATAATCAAACCGCCAAAAATCTTAGTTACTACACTTTTACCATAACAAAATCAAAAGGGTAATGTACTCTGTTTTACCTCGAATATATATTGTTGCCCCCTTTATCACCGTTTATTCAAACATAGGTACAGCAATGATCCGCATTAGAATGAGTCTCGTGTATTGTGTTATCAAAAGGTGGCTCATTCATTCATTCATCCATAAATATATATATATTTCAACTTACGTCGTCTCCAGAGATACTGTAGGGGGTTGCCACGAATCCGGTGGAATTCCGGACATGTTTGCTGACTTACTAAAAATACTTTTGAAAGAAAAATGTATTTTTATTTTAAAATATGTCGCAGGCGTAATAAGGAAGTAGTTGACTTACTGGTCGAGTTCCCTCGTGGCAGTAAACAGTGGAACGCATGATGCGGATGTTGCCACCTAGTGGACTGGATGGCAAAGCATGTTGCCTCATACAGTAAAACCTGATTTTGAGTCTAGGACCACTTAAACATAGGTTTTTAAATATATAAAAAAAAAACATGTAAAAGTTGCTTTCTAAATTTCTAAGCATTTGATGTAAAATACTGCTTTATTTATAGTTTTAATTACAGAATGCGCATGCATGCATGAACTCAAGTTTGTGCAAAACCTGATCATCCTTCCATATTATCCCTTATATATGTTTTTTAATGTTCCATAGAGCATCGTGAGCTTTCCAGTGAAAAAAACTTGGCCCTTTGTAAGAATTTGTTTTAAACAAATTTACATTTGCCCATATTTGGCCTATTAGTGGCCTAGAAATACCTTTCCACTATCAAGTCTTTGTTCTTCATATTACAATTAATTTTATTCATTTTCTTTGTTAATATGTTTTTGTTTTATACTTTATTTTCATGTGTTAATTAAGAAATGTATAGCCTACATTAAAAAGACCTAATTGTTTTTATTAAGAAAATAACACACAAAGTTAAAT
Source organism: Triplophysa siluroides (assembly GCA_006030095.1). Taxonomy (NCBI): domain Eukaryota; kingdom Metazoa; phylum Chordata; class Actinopteri; order Cypriniformes; family Nemacheilidae; genus Triplophysa; species Triplophysa siluroides. The sequence continues at coordinate 5,571,877 of VCII01000237.1, forward strand.
ACATATTTGAATGTTATTAAATTTTTTATTGCTTTTATTTGACATACATGCTGAATTTACATTATACATTTAACCAATACATGAATTCAACACGACAATACTCCTATTTAAAGCACATCACAAAAAAAAGAATTTGTCTGGTATGAAATGCAGAAAAAACATTGTTTCATTTTGTAGTGTCGGTGCAGAAGGAAAAGAAATATGGCGATCAAATTCCTTGTGATTGATGGCATTACCAGGCAGTATTAGACAGAATAGCAACATCTAAACTTGCCTGGTAAGGCACAAATCAAAGGATTTTACTGCACCGGAGAGGCAGAAGATAGGTTCTGTAATCATGTGACTGTAGGAGAGAAGAAAACAGATATAAAGAGAATGACAGAATTAGAGCATTTGTATTTCAGGAAAAAGATCTTAAAGGAAACTTAAATATGTTATTACTGAAGAATACAGTGTAAGCATACTGTAGTTAACCCAAAGAATCAGTAACAGGTGTCACCCAAAGATGGAATAAGTTATGAAAGTTAGGTTATATTAAACTATTGATATTGACCCTGACTTATTCACATTCAGAATGCTTCGGAGCATTTCATATTTTACTTCCTTTTTCAGACAGTGAATGGAAAAAGTGAACAGCGTAGTAGCGGATGTTTCAAATAGTGCTTTTCTCACACAGATCTCAGGTGTCATGAACACAATAAGATACTAGAAAGACAGGATGAACCCATCATTGACATACACATTAGAGGGCGTGTGAGTGTGGAGGAATTACTTTTGTGACATTCATGGAGGTATTTCTAAGAAGCAGGGTGGGGTTTAAAACTATGGTGATGGCTGTGGGAATCCCTTGACAATAATGAGATGAATATATTATATATGTAGTATATATATGTACAGACAATTTATACCTCATTTCCTTCACTTATTTGTTTAGGCCTATTCTTTTATTCCTTTAATTTTACTCATTCTGGTGTTGCCAACATTTTGCGTTTATATTCTACGAAAAGAATTTCAAGACTTCTGGTAATAAAGCCCCCAGAATGCATCGTTACCAGACAGTGTTAGAACCTCAATACACAGCCAAGCACTGTCGGGTAAGATGTACCCTAAAGGCAAAATATCCAAATCAAAACAAATTATAAGGTTCAACCTGAAGAATATAAATTTTGAGTACGACACACTTTCCATTGTGTATGTGTATTTGCATATTTTGCCAGTCCACACCCAGATGCAAAGCGATTCCAACGATGCGTGTAGACAACCATCTGCATCATTACCAGGCAGTATTAGAGAAACAAATAACATCCAAAACTGCCTTGTAAGATGGAGACGGACATCCAAATGATCCATTGAATAGTTTTTCTTTGTGGTTTTCTTTGTAGGCTATATTTTATTTCATTATCGTCTTTTATAGCTTATATATAAACTATAAATGGAAATCTTATCTTTCAATAGACCTACAGTTCTTTTTATAAGCACATTGCAGTTCATGTCCGTTCCCACTAGACCCTTTCTAGTTTTACTAAATGCCCAATCCAACCCCACAGGTTTATTTCATACATATTTCATGTTAATCGATGCCCTGGCCTGCCTCCTTGGCAACCGTAACCTCTGAGACATCACTAGAGGAACCACCGGCCTGGGAGACTTAAATTAATTGGTTGCTTCTTCATCAAAACAAATTGTGTCATCCTCCAAGTCCCATTTCAACCAAACAGTGTAGGTGGCAAGGAAACCGCTTAGTCATGCTAATCAAAATGGCTGATCTTTTGTCACTTACACCTGAGCGTGCACCTGACTGACCTCTCACCTGTACGTTAGATGAGACTATAGATAACTCACTACTGAAACAAGCAAACAGAGAGTTAGTATGTTTTCTTCATATGAGCACAATGATTGTGCGTGAGATGGTATATGGGTGTGTGTCTATTTCTTTCTAAATATTTGTACAGCCCATCTCAGATAAAAACGAGTCATTTTAAACTGTACAGCATGTTTCTATTTAATATAACGTTAAAAAGTGCTGTTTAATGAAGCGGTATTTTTTTTTTTAATGCTTTGCAAATTAAATTTATTCTGTTTCGTGCCCCTTTGTTTTGAACTGATCAAACAGGTTTGACATATTACGGAAGTTAACATGTCGAGCACCCATAATCCTTTTGTGTGTCATACAACTTAATGATTTTACAGCTAAAACAAGGTTAAAATGATTTCACACTAAATATTATACATTATTCAATTTGAATTTACAAATAAAAAACATCTTGAAAGAAACAACAACAAAAAAACACAAATTACAATGTCTCATTCAGTCTTATGTAATGGTTTACATTACAATCTAAAGCAGGGTTTTCATTTTTTATTTTGGTACTAATTTATATGAATAAAAATATAAAAAATTAGCAGTTAAATTTGCTTAAATCGTTGAACAAAAATGACTAGTTACCCTATCAATTCCTGTTGCGGTCATTCGGTATGGAGTCATGGACAAGAGATGCCATTGTGTCGCAGCGCTGCTTTAGCTGAAGAAGATCACTTCCTGTTCTTTCCAGTTGTTAAGGGTATGACTGCTTTTTCGGCCGAACCTCTCGAACCCGTCTGAAGGACGTTGATGAAGATGCCGGTGAAGAAAAGGACAATGGGAATGGATTCTCAAACACGACAAGAAACAGAATCTCCTAAAGCTCCTGAAGCGAAGAAACTGTTCCTACAAAACATCTAGGTTTTCAGGTACACCTTGGAGCCCTGCCCAGGTGTCATTTTTACGCTACGACCAATCCTTTCTCTTCTTCTATGAGCAGGTGTGTCTTCTGCTCTGTGATTGGTTAGTTCAGTGTGGCAGGGCCTCTGGGTTTCTGAGTACACATATGAGGAAAGCTTTTAACCTTCAAAAAGACCACGCCTAATACTCGGTGTCTCTTGTTCTGGGTCAGTCTTTAGGGCTGGAGAGAAAAATAAGCTTCCTTTACTCTTTATTTGAGTTCACATTTTTCGTAAGTTCATCATTGATCATAAATGGTGTTATAAAAAGATTTTTGGGAATCAGAAATTTGACAAACATATAAAAATGGTCCATTGTTCCAGTGTTTACACTGATAATAATCTTTGTTGAGGCAATAAAAAAATTGTACATGTTAACAGCAGAAATTAAACTAAAAGAGCAACTACCACATACTTTGTTCTTTTTCATAGCACTTTTATATATTGCTGATCTTTTGTATATACTACTTACCTGATTTTACATAAAAGGCTATGAAAATGATTATACAAATTAACTATATTTCACACATGTATAATCAGAAATTGAAAGAGATAACTGTGATTGTTTGAGAATAATTATGCAATGTTTATATTCTTCTATTGAGCAAACACTGAATCATGTGTTTTTTTGTAGATTCAGTCAATTTGACTGTTAAATTCAGACTGACCTAGAAGTTTAAATTGTAAAGTGTGTTCTTGTTATATAACTAAATAAACAGTCAGTGAAGAAAAAAAAACATTTTTGGAATTGCAGAGATTGGGAGAAACTCAAAATAGAGATAAAGCCTAGTTTTTTAATTAGTCTACCTTCATTCAAAATTAAAAAAATAAATCTGAAAACATTTTTGTAGATCGAAAAAGCTATTTTATCAGTAGATTTTAAAAACAAGCCCACTTTTCTTTATTAATGCACAACTGAATTTTTCTTTTAGTCTATAGTGTTGCTTTTAAAGTAATATTTAACATTTTAATGGGACAATGGGTCTGTTCAGAACTCAATGACGTGTCAAGGATCAGTAGCATCAGTGGCATGGACTATTTCGAAAAGGGCAGAGAGGCAAAAGTCAGCATAATGAATTTAAGTTAGTTCACACAAATCTAAACTATAAACTCTTTTTGTTTATAATACATTGCATCTATAAAAAGTTATGTAAATTTCTTATAATTGATTAAGAAATGCAGATTTCTTGTAAGCTTTAAAAGATAATTTCACTACTAATAATTCACAATTTAGAATATGGACAAAGCATTAGACAAAAGATCAAAGAAGTCTTAGAGGGGGACATGCTGGGACACAAGGACCGCAGTGTTTCCCCGGCAACAGGTCGTGGCTTCACTATATTCACAATTTGTGTGGATTGTTAATGAGATCCCTGAGGTCTGATTTGTGAGGCGAAGGATGGAAGAACATGGGGATCATCTGGCTGTCAGGAAGGCCCCCTGAGGAACCATGTACCTGAGAGAAGCAACCAAAACAACATCAAGCAGTTCTACGAAACAAAATGTGCACAAGGGAACCGAAACTCCATGTGAGACAAATCTAAACTAATTTGGATGGACTGGCGACCGATCCTCGGAAGAATAAGAGTGTTTAAAGAGAGGAAGCGCACCTGTGTGGGAGTGACGGGAGAGAGAGAGAGAGAGAGAGAGAGAGAGATGAAAATAGGGAGGGAGGAAGGAGGGGTGGGGTCAGTGACTTGAGGGATTACTGGCCCAAGGGAATGAGTTGCCAGGATTCTCCAACACACAAACACTCTATTGTGCCTTGCGTTGTTGCATCAACCCCCCCCCCGCCCAACATAGATACACGTGCAATAAAAAGCTGCTCGACTTTTACAGGTATGTTACCTATTTAAAAATTTGCCATAAAATACTACAACAGTATTCTTAAAACAAATAAGTTTTCCATTGAATTGTACATTACTGGAGAACAGACTATTTCATGACAAGTTCGACTATTTAAATTCACATCTTAAGTTACCGGTTAAAACAGGAAAATGTTTATTCCATCTTTTGTATCTGACCAATGAGGGACAACATCCGGGTCGCAAAGCCCCGCCTACTTTATCTATTTTCAAATGGTGTGCCATTCTAGATTATTTCTATGGGCCCAAATGAATGACGGTGTGCACTGTGCGCAGTGAGCGCAGTGAGCATACTGACTTATCCTCTCTCTACAGGGCCGCTGACTGTGAGGTTGAATTTGAGCTTGAACAAAAGCAGTTTAATTCACGCAGATTCTTTCAATTTGTCCTTTATTTACACCGGCTCCGAGGTAAGAAACAGTGTGTTTTTAACTATAACCCAATTAAAGTTAACATTGCACATATTTTAACATAGAAAGTGTTGTTTGATTTAGTCTTGGGAAGTCGCAGTATCCTTTTTAAATCTGTTATGGCAAGTTTGTAATATATCATATTAAAAACGTTATTCCCACATGTTCGTTTTGATCATGACTCTCATAAAGTGTCAATTACGTTGAGTAGGCACGTGACATTGAGGACGTGCTGTCAGCGGTCTGTCGTGCTTTCCACCACGCCCACACATTTTCATACGAGCTGTAAGGAGATGAAATATTTGTAGAACAAACTATACGATAACGAAATACGATTCTTCGAAGACACGAGCCAGGAAATGTGTGCTTATAAAACAGGCCGTTAGTACCCATAATACAGGACAAATAATATTGTTAATCTCGACGAGTCTTTGTATTTATGCGAAAAACGTTTAGACTAGTCGAGTAGGTTTTTTTCTCCTCGGTTCATTGCACGATGAACAGTGAACGACAGCTGCTAATCCAATTACATTAGACCGGAGCTTCTCATGCACATCCTTCAATACACATTGTGGCTGTGCACGTTTGAAAGCTATAACTCTTATATTAGGTTAAAACGTCGAATTATTTTTCATGTTGTATTTAAAAAATGCAGATGTTTCCCATTGATGATGGTTTGGGCTAATAATCAACTTTCATCCAGACACATAAAACAAGAGGATTTGGCAGTTAAGCCAACCTGCTCACTGCGGGTCACTTGTATTACTGTAAACAGGAGGTGATGAGTGTCCTCCTGTTTATATATGTTTCACAGATAATGATGCCAACACTATATCTTTTCTTATCTAACCTTTGTTTATTTTTCAGAAGCATGTCTATCCTGAAAATACATGCCCGTGAGATTTTTGATTCTAGGGGTAATCCCACTGTGGAGGTGGACCTCTACACAGAAAAAGGTGATTTCCATGACTTTTCTTTTCAACCCAAGTTTCTTTTTAAACTAGAATAAAAGAGGCTCATGTGTGGATGATTTGGTGTACCGAACTTAAGTTAAATCAGGTGGCACTGCACAAATATTCCCACCTAATTCGGCTGTTTTTTCATCAGGTCTGTTTCGAGCTGCTGTCCCGAGTGGGGCATCTACTGGAATCTATGAAGCTTTAGAGCTAAGAGACGATGATAAATCCCGTTACCTTGGCAAAGGTAACTTTACATCTTAAATATACTCTTGGTGTTTGTGAAGTAAGATTTATTTACAGACCAATGGGATTTTCTCTCCTCGGATCTCTTTTTCTATCAGACTGGAAAGGTGGACTTATTACATGTATTGATTAAATACAGATTCAGCCTTGTGTGAACAGGTACTCAGTGGACGAGTGAAAATTAACTGGAACTAATGTGTTTTCAATTTTATATTTTGATTTGGTGGATCTTAATTTGCATAGCATGTGCATGTGCATGCCAGTGTCAAATGATTTAATGTGTACATTTGTGCAATGCTTGTCGAGCATGCAAATCACAACAGTGAATGATGCAATGATATTTGATGTGGTTTATTAATATTATTTAATGCACTATGTAGGAATGCATGGAATTATGTAATGTAAATGTAATGTCTTTGACTTGAATGCTTAAATGCCTACTAAAACAGCTGAACCAGGCAAGAAATTGTAGATTTTTTAATACAGGCATGACTCAATATAAAGATTTAATGATAAAAATGTAGTAGTTATTTAATTCATAGTACATAGATATAATTCTATGTTGTTCATATCTGCTGTCTTTTTCTATGCAATCCAGGTGTTTCAAAGGCTGTTGAGCATGTGAATCAAACTATTGCACCTGCACTGATCAGCCAGGTGAGTATTTTAAAATCTGCGGTAAGAAGTACTTATTAAAAAATGTCATGGTTGGTAATGATCTGTCTGTTTTCCTCTTTCTTTGCTCTGCCACATAGGGAATCACTGTAGTTGACCAAGAGAAGATTGACCAGTTCATGCTGGAATTGGATGGGACTGAAAACAAGTGTAATTCATAATATTTCTATGTTTACACATTTAACAATAGAAAATGGTATGGTACATCACATTAAATTATTTCCCCTTAATGTTATTTGCTCAGGCAAACTTGTGTTTTGAGATATTGTAATGAAAAATGCAGATACACCACAAATGATACGATAAAGATATCATACTTATACCAAGCATTCTTGAAATAGTTATGTAGTGTCTATCTTATTATTGTGAAATCATGTTTTTGCTTTTAAACATTAGCTAAATTTGGAGCAAATGCCATCCTGGGTGTGTCCCTGGCTGTGTGCAAGGCTGGAGCGGCAGAAAAAGGTGTTCCTCTCTATCGCCACATCGCTGACCTTGCTGGAAACCCAGAGGTCATCCTGCCTGTCCCGGTGAGGAAATGAGCACATTGATATTTGCAATCGTACTAAAGAAAGTACAGTTACATGTTTAGTTTCTTTGTCTTCATGTTGTAAAATTGTATATTTATAGTTTTTTCTGTTTCCATAAAGGCCTTTAATGTGATCAATGGTGGCTCACATGCAGGCAATAAGTTGGCCATGCAAGAATTTATGACTGCCTGTTGGGGCTAGTAGCTTTAAAGAGGCCATGCGCATCGGGGCAGAGGTGTACCATAATCTGAAGAACGTTATTAAGGAAAAGTATGGCAAGGATGCCACCAATGTTGGGGATGAGGGAGGATTTGCACCCAACATCCTGGAGAATAAGGAAGGTAATAAAACACATAAAAATCTCACTGACACTAAAAAATGTAATGTCTTCACTTAAGCATTTCACTTCATTGCATTTTTGTGTTAGCCTTGGAGCTGTTGAAGAATGCCATCAGTAAAGCTGGATACACCAATGAGATTGTGATTGGCATGGACGTGGCTGCGTCAGAGTTCTATCGTGATGGGAAGTATGACCTGGACTTTAAGTCTCCTGATGACCCCAGTCGTTATATCAGCCCCGATGAACTGGCTGACCTCTACAAAAGTTTTATTCAGGACTACCCAGGTACCCATCAGTCATTACCTCTCTACATTGTGCTAATGAAAACGTTTATCTTTGGGATTGTAATTGCATATTTAGACATGGCATTGGGCATATGTGATAGTGGGAGAAAAGAGAGGTTAATCTTAAATTTTTGTCTTCTATCACTACTCCAGTGGTCTCCATTGAAGACCCCTTTGACCAGGATGACTGGGAGGCCTGGACAAATTTTACTAACAGCACAAACATCCAGGTGGTGGGAGATGATCTCACAGTTACCAACCCTAAACGCATTGCTAAAGCAGTGGAGAGCAAGGCTTGCAACTGCCTGTTGCTTAAAGTCAACCAGATTGGTAGCGTTACTGAATCCCTGCAGGCGTGAGTTCAAAACTCCTTGTTTTATAGTTAAATCATTACACAGATTTTTACCCACAAACAGAATATGTGTGTAGATTCTTTTTGGGCTATAGTGTGCCATAGTTATGTGTTGCACAACAAGTTTGTGAACAATTTCTTAAATGTCACCCCACAGATGTAAGATGGCTCAGTCCAGTGGTTGGGGTGTAATGGTGAGTCATCGTTCGGGAGAAACCGAGGACACCTTCATTGCTGACCTAGTTGTGGGACTTTGCACTGGACAGGTACAATGTATTTTTGACTTATGTGGTCTTCATTTAGATTGGTCTAATTTTTGCATTTCAGTTTACAATTAACTCACCGTGGTCTCTTATTTGACCATTTTCCGTTCATTTAGATTAAAACAGGAGCCCCGTGCCGTTCTGAGCGCTTGGCAAAGTACAACCAGATCCTCAGGTAAATGAACACTGGGTTTTATCTGAATGCAAATGCATTGTTCAAGTATCATTTGATTTTAAACATACAGATAAAATCTGTTCCTCATATTGTGCATTTTTGAGAAGAATATATTTTACTCATGAATTGCTTTTTTGATGCACAGAATTGAAGAGGAACTGGGAGATAACGCTCGCTTTGCTGGGAAAAACTTCAGAAACCCATTGAACTGAAACTATAAGTATGGTCTTATTTACAGTTAGGACCACCTAATCTTCCATAGTAAATCAACTAATAGTTCAGTTCAAGATGTGACAGTATATCAACAGAAGTCAGTATGTGTTATGCCGAAAAGCAATTTTTGGGCTATTACTGTAAGAATACATCTGACATTAAAGTACCAGATATTAAGTGTTTCTGATGCTGTTTATTTGTTTGAGTGTTGTATGTACTTGACTGTTAGGAGTTGTAAAGAATGAGGAAACAGTATTTTCCAGTATGTGCTGCTTGGCAGATTCCAGAGGTCTGTGCTTATAATAGTGGATACCGTTACAATAAAAGTGTTGTTAATAAAACTAATAATAAATGTATACCATAAAACCACTGCATGTTGTTTTGGATAGTGTCTTTCAAGTGCATTTTTTTTTTTACAAAATTGTAGGCCGGTGCATATGTAATGCCCATTATTATTATTTATAAATAAGCAGTTGAAATGTTCAACAGTTCTTGTTTGTACATTCAAGTGGTATAGAATGTACAGTATGAAGACGATGATCTGACATGTTCCTCTCCACTCCCCACTCCACCCTCAACTTCACTATTTAGCAGGCCACTGAGGGACACACCCTAGTCTGAAGGCGTTGCAAGGTGTCTACTATTAAACATGCAAAGCAATGCCATCAAGTGTGAGCTGTTTAAATGTTTCGCGACATCCATATTTATGTGTGAATATTGACACGGGAGGACGGCCAGAGACATTGCCCTAAAGCTGATCTCAATAGACAGCGCACACGGAGACGATCCCATTAGCGCTGGCTGCCGCGGCACATGCTCAGTTATGCTTGTTGAAGGGATCTCAGTAGGCTGTGCGTGAACACTGAGGTCATCGCCTGCGCCGAGGAAAAAATACTCGGCGCAGCCTCCATTTTGAGCAGTATGAAATAGAGGAAAGCGTAGTTTTGAGCCGCCGCCGCAGAAAACAAACTGTAAACACTAGCGAAACAGCTTCTGCCATGGACGACTTGTTCAGTCCGCGAAGGTTTGTCGTTTCTTTTCTACACATTCATGCGTTTGGGCGCAGCGGAGCTTTTTGCGACGCCGCGAATACTTTTGCATTCGAGTGCAAATCGAGATGATTTTGAACTTGACAGCTCGTCTCGCTCGGCCACACACACGCAAAGGCCAGCTAACGATAGGAGCCTTACGAGATAAAGCGGGGCAGATGTTATCGATACTTTTGGTGACTGTTAAATATCTCGTGCACGTCGAACGTGTTTCTACTCGGAGATCTTTTTTTGTTCGCCTGATTGCAAATATGTGTTATTTTCTCCGTTTCCGCGTTACATTTTCTTTTGCGGAAAATGTCCGGACACGGAAAGGAATTTGTGCACATTAGAGTGTAAATGAGATACTTGCTAGATTTGCACTTTAATGGATTTTGCACAGTGCTTTGAAATGATTTATATCATGTAAATATACTGGTCGTCCAAGCCCCCGTTTATATAACCTTTGGAGGGAACGGATTAGTCGGGCGCTGATTGGCTGGTTCCGTGAACTGGGCGGGTTTTGGCTTGTTTAACCCGACTGCTGATAGGCTTATCACGTTTTATGATTAACATTGATAGAAGGCGATTTAAAAGCGTGGAAAACAGCGACAGATGACAGCGGGCCGAAGTTGGCCAACTTTTGGTACTATTAAAATATTCTTATATTCTTATGCATATGTGTACATGTAGTGGGTGTTTGTAAAATCCCCTATTCTGGAAATATTGTTGGTGTTTAAAGTCAGTCTTAAACTTAAAATGTATTTTAATATACTGATGATACTTTGCCATGTTGTAGGTTTCAACTAATCATAATATTATGATTTTAGGCAGCTGAACAGCACACAAGGCGAGATTCGGGTGGGACCAAGTCACCAGGTTAGTAAAAATATTTAAAAAACATTTTTGTGGTTTATGGCATATAGTTTTTAATATCACTGTTCCTTTTTGACTGTAATATTGTTACAACTGTTAGATTAATAAAATGCTGAAATGTGTACAGGCAAAACTACCTGAACTACAGCCCCCACCTGCTTTGGGAACAGAGTCTGTTACTGAAAATGAGGAGCTGGTGTGGGCACCTGGGGTCAATGACTGCGACCTCCTCATGTACCTCCGGGCCGCCAGGTAATGGCTGCTCAGCTGGATGTCATTTCATTTCACTTTATACATTTATCTTTATAATGGCTTGGGGTTGTGTCTATGAAGGGAACATCACCTTTTGGATTTTTGCTGAATAAACAGGAGCATGGCAGCTTTCGCAGGGATGTGTGATGGAGGTTCGACGGAGGATGGCTGTCTTGCAGCTTCACGGGATGATACCACATTGAACGCTTTAAATACGGTCAGTGGCTTGAGCTATGTCTATCAGTACATCTACATTTATTAATTTAGCAGGCTATGTCTTTTTTACGGTGCTTTTAAGGTATTTAATCCGTACCGATGCATCCCCATTCTTACCAATTTGTTAACTCAGCGCGTCTAAAACTAAACTTTCAAGAAGTGTTTTATTCTGTTTTTCATCTATTAACAGCTCCATGAAAGCCAATATGATGCAGCTAAAGCTCTGCAGTGCCTGGTGAAGAAACCAGTTCCAAAACTGATTGAGAAATGTTGGTCAGAAGACGAAGTGGTAAGAAGAGTTTTTTTCTGATGATGTTCAGGATTTAACAAATGTGTTTTCACAGTGATCCTTATTATATTTCCATCATGACAGCTCTCACCGTTTGATATCACAGCTGTTGAGATTCTAATTTATAACACAGTTCCGTCATCAATCATAATGTAGATATTAATCACAAACATGAGACACTACAACTCTTTTGAAGATGTTCGGTTGAGCTAAAATGTTAGAAAATCTTTCAAATAAACAATTAATTCCATTAATATACTTTATCTTCAATTACAGAAACGGTTTATCAAAGGCCTCAGACAGTATGGCAAAAACTTCTTTAAAATACGCAAGGATCTCCTACCTAGTAAGAAAACGGTAGGAAAACCTGGCATTAAACCTAATAATACTGTTCATGTTTTGTTTATGTCAAGTTTAGGATTTTAAAAATGCATTTGTACTCTCAGTGTGAGCTTATCACTTTCTACTACTACTGGAAGAAAACTCCAGAAGCTGTGGGCTCGCGACCACACCGCCAGCAAAGAAGGCAGCCGGCATCTCGCAAGGTGAAAACGCGCAACGCAACAGCTGCAGCCAATTCGACGTCACGCACCTCCTCCAGTAAGTGTTCAACATGCCATATGTCTGCTAATTTATAGCAAGCTGTCTTTCCAAGCATGATTGTTTATTAAAACAAGACATAAATAGTTAAAAAACTGTTTTGATTGACAAGGCACCAATATTGAATTAATTGACTGAATATTTCAATTACTAAATTAACCTAAAAGATTAAATTAAACGTTAACACAATAAATTAGTGCTTCTGCTTTCTCACTTCAATGTAACTGACAGTAATGTGTCAGTTTACATAAATATTGAATGCAACAGGATGCAAACAGCTGTTTCTTTAGCTAAATGAAAAAACTGTAAAGGGAGCAGTTTTAAGGTGTAAATTATAAAGGAAAATTTGTGCTGTACAGTAGGGATTTTTTAAGGTCCAGTTTAGGTCCACGACCTGAAAAAGTCTGAAAACCATTAATATAGATTAAAAGAAGTAATTCTGTAGTAGTAATGATGACGTTAGTCCTTATTTGGGATGTTTGGTTGACTGTATATTTTCTGTTCGTCTGCAGTGGAACTCAGTTCAGCCAGTGAAGATGACCTGGACAGTGAGGATAGTGAGCAGGGGGTCAAAGGCCAAGCCTGCAGTCACTGTCTGACCACTAGTAAGTTAATTTCCGCCATTTATCCATGTTGAAAAACTGCGAATTCTGGATGTACTTTACTTTGGATGCTGTAATCGGTAGGTCAGCCCCCATGGGCTTACTGTGGTTAACTACATTTACTGTAGCCATCAGGGTCACAAATCCCAAAACGTTGATTGCTATATTTATATATACACTTATTTTTGTGTTTGTAAAATTTTTGTGGCTCACGCAAAAATAATTTCAGATTCCAAAGACTGGCAGTATGGGGGCAGAGACAACATCTTGCTGTGCTCCAGTTGCCACTCGCACTTCAGCAAACACAGACGCCTGCCGCCGGTTCCCAAACCTGCTGATCCGCCCTACCTTTTCAAACCCGTCAAAGAGGAGGAGGAGGGGCTTGGCGTCAGACACGGGATGAAGACCCGTCGAAGTCGGATGCCGGCACATGTATGTCTGCCTTTGTGCTTGTTTTATCTTGCTTATCTGTGTCAAGAGCGGTATAGTTTAGTTCAGTCTTCCTGCATCTAAATATATAGATGTCATCTCTACGGAGTGGGCGCAATAGGCCAACTGGAAGTCCTGAAAGGGGCACGTCTCCCAATCTGGAGGATGTACGATCTAATGGACAGTCACCCAGAACCAGTTCTACTGCTATGGCAACCAGGGCATCCAGCTCTGATAGCAAGAACGGAGTGGCCGGGAAGACCACCAAGGTGCTGCTTAGAATAAACCTAGTCAGTTTAGACTTCGAATAACAACTGTATAGTGCATAATGTCAAATTTATCCTTCTTGTAATGTTTTAAACAGAAAATTAAAGTAGAGGCTTCTCTAGTAAAGGGTGTGAAGAGACCGAGAGAGGCAACTGCTCCCGATGCCGATGAACCAGAAAGAAAAGGCATGAAACGACCCAAAAGTCAGGTCAGTGCTTGTATTTACTATTGTTCATAATAATGGGATTTTCTTAACAGTAACTATTTTGATTGAAGCGTTTAAGTGTCTGACCTATGTCATAGTCTCCATAAAGTATCAACAAAGATTTTAAGCTGTCTTTCTGTAACCCAGGAGGGACCCGATTCCCCATCAGAAGGCGAGGGTGAAGGCGAGAGCTCAGACAGCCGCAGTGCCAATGACGATGGCAGTAGCGACACTAAAGACATTGATCAGGACAACCGCAGCTCTTCGCCTAGCCTTGCCAGTCCTTTGCAGGCCAACGAGAGCGACTCAGACTCCCCGGCTCCTCCCCCACCTCCTGCACCAACCCCACAAGCAGAACCACCGCAGGCTGCTGCCACACCCACTCCACACACCCTCTCTGAGACACCCTCATCACCGCAGCCCTCTCTACCTGCATCTTCATCTGCACATCACCTGGAGCACCTACTGCCGCCCCGAAGGCAACATCCGTAGATGTTTCCCAGGAGGTTCCATCTCCGACCGCTTTCAGGACCGGTCCCAGGGGACCAGAACCTCCCACAACTTATTCAACCTCCTCGTCTCAGCAGGTGCAGTGTCCAGTGCCGGGACAACCGTTCTCTGTACCGCCGCCACATTATCAACCCCATCCAAGCCAAATGCAGAATCCTTCAGCTGGAGCAAATCAGCCACTTGGGTTTCCTTCCAGGCCTCTACACATTCAGCGAGAAAGTCCCCTTCCTCCTCTTCCCCCTACATCAGCTTCCCAAAACAAACCCCCTCCAACCACACCAATTCCACCTTCGCACAAACAGCCCCCTCACCTTTCTGCTCCTCCACCCCATTTCTTGCAGATCCACCCCAATTTGCCTCCACCTCCTGCCCTGAAACCTCTTGCTTCGCTGCCCTCACAACACCTGCCGTGCTCCCAGCCTCCTCCACTCCACATAATTCCACAAAATCAGTCTTCCATTCCGACACATTCGCAGAGCCAGCAGGTCAAAGGTCCCCCCAGCGGTGCTCCTCCAACTCCGGCCAGTTCTCACCCACCACCTCCCCAAAACCGCTCAGCTCCAGAGTCCACTGCTCCATTCTCTCTTTATCCTTCTTCGGTTCCTGTCGCTGCCCATCAGCCTTCCACATCCTCCTCAACAAGCACTACTCCTGTTGGACAAGCTAATATCAAAGAGGAGCCAATCGATGAGGAGGAGGAGTGTGAAAGCCCACCTCCCCCGCGCAGGAGTCCCTCTCCAGAGCCAACAGTTGTTGACATACCCAGCCATGCAAGTCAGTCAGCAAGGTATTGTTACACATTCTTACATCTAATTTATTACATTTCTCTAAGTTTGTATTATTTCTCTTAGTTGAAGTACTTTTTTCTTTTTGACATTAAATGGGTAGATTTATTTTTGTGAGTTCACTTTGTGAGTGTTTTCATTACATGCAGAGCGAATCTGTTTTTTGCAATTGCAGATTCATCAAACATCTAAGCCGTGGCTACAACTCCTGCGCTCGCACAGACCTGTACTTCACTCCCCTGGCCTCCTCGAAACTGGCCAAAAAACGTGAGGAAGCTGCCGAGAGATCCAGGAGAGAGGCAGAGCTAAGTGCTCGCCAGGGACGAGAGAGAGAAAGAGAGCGGGAACGCGAGAGGGAGAGAGAGAGAGAAAGAGAGCGAGAAAGAGAGAGAGACTCTGATAAAGCATCTGTAAGTTTTGGCGTTTTGTTTAGATTTAACGTGAATTCACATACATAGCCTGCACATAAAGATTGAAAACATTCGTTTTTTGTCACTATAATATAATAAAAAAAATTGTTTTACATTAACTAAGATTAAATGAAATGCTTTGGTGGAAAATGTATTTAATTGTCAAAAAAATAATCTAGGTTTCTTTTTATTGCATAATATATTTTCTTTCTTTTTCTGATGGTAAAGAACAGGACAGAGATAGATTTTCTGATATTTACTCGGGTACATTCAACCAGATAGAGTAATGTATAGTTAGCCACTGCCAAAGGAGTGTTGTTGTATATAATGTTCTTTGTTTTGTGTTTTCATAGCGTGCGTCTAGCTCATCTCATGATGGCCGCATGAGCGATCACCTGCTCGCAGCCCATGTGCAACCAGGCCGCCCATCATTCGAACCGCCTCCCACTACAGTGGCTGCCGTTCCACCTTATCTTGGCCCCGACACGCCAGCCCTCCGCACGCTCAGCGAGTACGCCCGCCCCCACGTCATGTCTCCCAACAATCGCAACCACCCTTTCTTCATGCCTATTGGTCCAGGTGAGCACCTGCTAGCCTACCACATGCCAGGACTCTATGCAGCAGACCCCGCTCTTCGTGAGCGAGAGCTTCGTGAGCTAAGAGAGAGAGAGATACGTGAAAGAATGAAGCCGGGATTCGAGGTCAAGCCTCCGGAGCTGGAAAACCCTCTGCATCCGTCCGCCAATCCTATGGAACATTTCGCCCGCCATGGTGCCCTGCCTCTGCCTCATGTCGCTGGACCTCACCCCTTCGCCCAGTTCCACCCGGCCATGGAACGGAATGTAGCGGGACACCCCCGACCGGAAATCAGCTACGCAGAGCGGCTAACGGCTGAACGGCTCCATGCTGAAAGAATGGCTTCTGTCGCCGCCACTGACCCTGTTGCACGGCTACAGTTGCTTAATGTTACGCCGCACCACCATCAACATTCGCACATACACTCTCATCTTCATCTGCACCAGCAGGACCCGCTCAACCAAGGTGAGAACTGGATTATCTCAAAATTAGTTGGACAACTGTATCATTTTTCTAGAAAGTAAGGGCAGTGTCTGATGTTGTCGTCTTTGTCTTCTAGGCTCAGGGCCTCATCCTCTGGTGGACCCGTTGGCTGCTGGCCCGCCTATGGCACGATTCCCTTACCCACCTGGTGCCATTCCCAACCCCCTACTGAGTGAGTTACCACATGAGCACGATATGCTGCGCCACCCTCTGTTTGGTGAGTCACCAAATAGACTCCCCTGTTACACTGTCAATTCTAAAAGACAATTCAATGTGTCTAATTGTGCAAAGCGTCAATGCTTGAATTGTAAATGTGATCATTGATATAGACGTAAGTCACATGAATGCAATGTAAGTCATGTTAAATAAAAGCATCTGACAAATGCATATACAGTATATGAATCTTCTCATGTAATGAGTATTAAGGAAAAGTCACTGAAGAATGCTGTTGTGTGTTTGTTTCACAGGAGTACCGTTCCATAGAGATTTACCTGGACCCATGGGTCCCATGTCAGCGGCGCATCAGCTGCAGGCGATGCAAGCGCAGTCGGCAGAGCTGCAGCGGCTGGCATTAGAACAGCAGTGGCTACATGGACACGCACACTTGCATAGTGCTCCTCTCCCAAGCCAAGAAGACTACTACAGGTGAGCCCCACGGGTATTCGCTTTCTGTTTTAAAGTACGTGCGTTAATAAACGTTTTACTATGATCTAATATTACCAGCGAAACATGCAGCAAGAAAATAATAAAGGATTTCATTTTATTTATTTGAATAATGGAAAGTTTGTATACTTTGGTTGACAAATGTTTAATTTTGTTAAAAATTCTCCTGTAATTTACTCACCCTCATGCCATCCTAAATGTACAGCATAAGACGTCCTGTCACTATAGGCATAATGTCCAAAAAGTTGAAGAAACAAGAAAAACTGTAATTCAGCGGGTCAATAAATTACATTTGTGTGAGAAAGCTATTTTAAACCGGTGTGATTTCCTTTATTCTGCAAAAAAAATGCTTGTGAACTGCCCATTTACTTTTATTGTATGGACACAATGGTTGTCTGTTACCAAGATTTTTTAAATATCTTAGAAGATAGAAAGTCATACAGGTTTGAAATGACAAGAGGGCGTGTAAATAATGACAGAATGTTTTATTTTAAAGGGGAACTTATACTTCAATATTTTGAGCTTATTTAGTGAACTTAGAACCAAGACAGGCTCTAAATTCAAGTATGGTAACACTATGTCTATATACCACTGGTCCAGCAGCAGGTCCGGTTTATTTATTTTTTCTAAATCTTTCATATATAATAAAATAATACAATTTTAAAATATGAATTTAATATTTTGATTTGGTTGTATTCTGTTTAAACATTTATGCAGTGTTCAAAAACTGAGACTGGAAGTTCTTCTGGACCAGCGTTGTTTGTCTTCTGATGTCGCCTATAACTTAAAATCTCATTGGTTCGCGATGACGCCGCCATGTTTGAATTCATCGTTTTACTGTGCTTTTTAGGTTTTTGATTTGCTAAATAAGCTTTTGGCTAAGTTCTTCTGTTGTGTCTTCAACAGCCGTCTGAAGAAAGAGGGAGACAAGCAGTCCTGAAATGAATGACTCCTACACTGTGGACTACAGAGGGAATTCTGTGTTCAGGGTATCAGGGCTTTTATTTCAGGAAACCCTGCATGGGTTTAACCCTTCTTTGGCACTTATAAAAGTTTAACTTTGTGCTTCATGAAATAACCAGCCTTTCGAAGCACATTGAATTTGCTTCCCTTGCATGAACACTACTTAGAAATCATTTTTGTCCGAAATGAACATCCCATGTAATGTTGTTACTGTGCTGAACGCACGGCACTGTAGATTTACTAAGTATTTGACAAGTGCTGTCCAATATCAAGAGTTTATCACAATTTAGTTTCAAAGTTTATTGAAACATCTGTTTCAAGATTGTATATATATTATATGTTTAAAATAATATATTAACTGTTGAATTTAAAAGTTGCAATGATAGATTTGGATACGAAAACTTCCGATGACCTGTGTGCAAAAGTTGCATGATTTACATACTTTTCTCTGACAGCCTTTTCCATTTGTACCTCAGAGCTCATAATATACTGTATAATCGACAGCAGTGAACTCCATAATACCTTTAAGCAGTTAAGCTTTTTCACCATTTGTTGTTGTATTACGGATCAAATGCAGCCCAAGTATTAGCATGTTGACTGTAGTGCAGTTATTTTTCTATGAAAACAATAACCCTAATGAGGGAGGACATATCCAAAATAATTTCTCTACAATAGACTTGCCAGGGTACACATTTTCAAATGATATTTGCAATAAAACATAAAAATGCCATATTTCATTGTATCCTCACTACCAGTGAAATGTTAACTGAGCATCTGTACTTGTTGTACAGACAATTTCAACAATCAGGCTGCTGTTTAATAAGTGGTGACATGCCTGAAAGGAAATTCTCACAATAAATATACAATTATTGTAAACACAACAGAGAGAGAGAAAGATACATTTTGTGACAGTTTTATACAATACAAGCATATTGTTGTGCACTGTTAAACTGTTAAAAGAACAATATAATGAAGATGAGAATGGGGTGCCACTGCTTCATATGTTCAAAGGGAGCGTTAGCTGTCAACCATTATTGTAGGATTTTTTATTTATTAACCCAAAACTGCCAAAAAGTCATTATTTTCCTTAAATAAACACAAAATATTTGTACTAGCATTTTATAAATTATATGGATATTTTAATGGGAAATACATTCTCATTTTAGTATCCATGTCTGTATGTATTCTTATCTTGACATGCACAGTGTTGTCTAAATGCAGTTACCCTTATAGTTCAAATGTCATTTTGATTAATTATCAAGATTACAAACCACTCGGATCATTATTACTCTTCGTACGCATTCATATTTTTTAGTTTTTTTATTAATGGCTTTTTTTGGTATGCATTTTATTTTTTAAAGCTGTTTAAAAATTCCTATCACACTAACATCAGGTTTGTCTTAAAGGTACAGTTCACCTAAAATAAAAAATATTGCTATCAGGGACTCAAACCAAAAAGTTGTTTCAAACCATGTGGTATAGTGTCTTCAGTTCAACACAAAAGCACAAAACGGACCACATCAGTCACCATTCACTTTCATTGTATGCTACAAAATGCTATTAAAAGTGAGCAGTGACTAAGGCTGTTAGTCACTATCAGATGTCAAACAAGAAAATGATGCTTAATTTTTGAGTGGACTGTACCTTTAACAACCATTGTGATAGAAAGATTTGACATTCGGCAGCCATCCTTATGGAATTTCTGATACCTACTAAACTTCCAGCTATAGTTTATGTGCAAACTGTATTCTTGATGAAATGCTCAAAATTTGTTTCTTCACTCAACCTGTATGTTTTTTTTAAAGCTTTGGCAGCGTGATGTGTTTGCATTTATTAGATGCATTTAGAGTGATTATCATTAAGAACTTTGTTTTATACGTACACCACAAATTTATTTACGTCCATGCGAATTACATAAATATGTATAGCAGAGCTTGAGTCTTGAACATGACTGACGCAAAAACCTACCTGGTCCATATCAACCTAATATCTAAAGCAATACATGTCTTAACAAGTGTTTGTATGGAAAACTCTGTATGCCCTTTGCTTTGTATTCTTTAACAAAATTGTCCTTTGATAACTTATTTATTGATTGAGCTCCTGTTTTGTAACATTAAACATGAAAATATTAGACTGTTAGGAAAAAACGCCTAATATGTGTATTTGCTAAAGAGTGTTTGGTGTGAATTTGTGCAAAATTAACCCTTTCCTGTACACTGGCCCCTTGTGAGAACTCCTGAGAAAGCTCTAATAGTAGATTTCTATGGTTCATCCTCTTCCTTTATGTATCGCCGTAAGTACTGGATGGCAGATATTGCGCTCACGTTTGCCAGAAGAGCTGAGAATTAACAGAACAAAGCATCGTGTTAATTTTATGTGCTCATATTATCTGAATAAATTGCCTAATTTAATATGTAACTGACTGATCATTGTGTCTTACCTGCTTTCCACATGTCTGTAGATTGTGGGTTGGTTGACTTTAATACCCAAGAGGCGAAAGCAATGCAAACGAGACACATGTCTGCTTGCTTTAGGGAGTAACAAAAGCGCTCTATACCTGAGAGCAAAAGTTGCCATGTTAGCCGGACATATTTGTTCACCTCCAGAAAACTTTTTATATATATTAATTTATAAATGTGGTCAGGTCCTCGTACCTGGTCCTCGGACAGTCTGTCCTAAATATATCTCCCGTTCTGTCGAATGTTGAAGGGCCTGGTCCTCCATGAGAAGGACTGGCAGCTTTGGGTGAGCTTTAGAAGAATTTGATGTTGTTGAAGTGTCCCAATTTTCTTGATAGGTTGTGATACCTGTTGAATTCTTTTGAGAACCCCAAGAGGTGGCCATCCTACACCAGGTCCTCCCCATAAAATAAAATTTGATTCGTCTCAAGGAAAGGTTTCTCCAGGTATTTCTCTGGTTGGTGTTAAAGCACAGGTTTGGTGTTCCGGAAGGGCTTGCACACTTCTGCTGGCCGCTGAAGTGAGTTACAACTCGGATCGGCATACTTTCGTCTTCGCTGTCCGGCTGCATCATTTCTTCCACCTCGGGAAATGTTAAATCTTTCACCACTGACCGAGAGGAAGAATAGATAGGAACCATGTTTTTCTCACATTGTGTTGTACCTTTAACTGAAGGAAAGAGAAAATTCCCGACCTCAAATTCGGAGAAGAAGTTATCGTAAGTCTCCGGCACAGATTGTAGGTTTTGTGAAAACGGAAATGAAGCCGAAATGTTGGTTCTTGTCTGGAATTGCTCTGAATCTTTGTCGTCCTTCAATATTTCAAAGAAAGACATCAGGCAATGATCATCTAAAACATCAGACATGGATAAAACCGGTGAAGGTGTTGATCTGATGTCACAGTGGTCAATCAGAAAGCTACTCATGTTGTCTTGAGTCGTTTTGAGAAGCACATCTTGTGTCCGAGATTCTACCTTAGAATACATAAAGAGTGTTAGATCACTCTCAGGATACATTCTCACGATCTCATCTGATTCACTTTGATAGCTCGGCAAAATTTGGTCCGAGTCTTCTTGAAAAAGGTTTTTTGCACATGTAGGCTCAAGAAAGGTTTGTGTTTGCTCATTACTTTTACTGGGTATAGGGCTGGGATTTGTACTTCCACAAAGTTGTAGAAACTCTTTATCATAATCGGAAAAAGTTGAGAATTCGCAGCTTGATCTGTCTGGGTTACTGTCATCAAGATATGTGAAATAGTCAGAATCTGCTGCGTCGTCTGTCAGGCCACTATCATCTATGCTATCATCTTTGGAATCCACCTGATCTACATGAGCATCAATGGTGTCCAAAGTGTCATCTTCCTCGGGAATAATGCTTTCTTTCAATAGAGGTTTGTTATTTGCTATTCTTAGTTCCAAAATATCATTAATCGTCCACTTTTCCATTTCATCCCAAAAGGAAGACATGGCAAATATGGGTCGAGTCGGACCTGAAGTTTCATCTGGTGTCTGAGCTCTGTTACTGGAGGATTCTAAGCATGCCGTCTCTTGTGAAGATGATTCTTGTCCAAATAATTCTTGTTGTGCTGTTCTTTTTCCCTCACTATCGGCGGGGGAAAGTGTTGTGGAGGCACCCAAAATAAATCTGGGACTTCCCTCCTCTGTGTGATTAATAAAGTGGCTTAAATGATCAGGTGTAGGTTCAATAGACGAAGAATTTTGGAGATCTTGAATATTGTGCGAGTTAGATAAGTGATTTTCTTTATGAACATTGTTGAGATGTGTAATGGATAGTAAGTCTGTAGAATCTCTTTTGGGAGGTTGTTTGAATTTCTCTGGCACTGATGATCTCTCAAAAGTTTCTTTCTCTTCCTCTGTATTATTTACAGAAGAGCGCGTCTCACGATCGGCTGCACTCTGCTGACTCCCGTTTCTAGAAGTTTTTTTTTTTCTTCTTTTTTTTTGGCCTGAATTGCCAACCTTTTCTCTCAGACGAACCGGGCTGTCATTCACAGTAACAAACCAACGTTCCTTTTCTTTTCTCAGCAGTGGTAAACTGTCTGTCACCTCTGTTCTTGTATTTTCTGTCCCATTTTCATGCTTACCATCCCGACATAGTGAAGACGCTTCTGACTTGGCCTGGCTTTGTTCATTCTCCCCTTGACTTTCACTATTTCCTTTTAAGTTATTTATAACTAAGGGTGGTGGTTCCATTTGGCGGCTTTCTTCGTTACTGTTGTTGTGATCAAGGCCAAAATATTCATATGTGACCTTCTCCTCATTCAATGTTGTATCACAGGTCTGTCCAGCAGACTCGTTTTTGAGGTCGGAGTTTTCTGTGAATTTCTGTGCTTTCTCTGACGCATGTCCTGGTTCACACTCAACTGCTGGCCACTGTTTTTGTTTTTCTATGGTCTGAGCAGGATATGAAAGCACATGGGTTGAGATTTTATCATCTTCAGTGTCACTGAGACAATAGTCATCCAGTGCTGCAAGCTCAGCCTGCTGAATGGAGCATTCCTCACTCTCTGTATAGAAACAGTCCCAGTCCTGCTCTGCTATCAGCACACTGTGGTCTAGGTCATCCATTGCAGCTGGTTGTTTTGTTATAGCACCTAAAAAAATATAAATATAATATAATATAATATAATATAATATAATATAAATATAATATAATATAATATAATATAATATAATTAATATAATATTTTGTCATGATTTCATATTTCAAAAACTGTAAAACAGTCTTTCAATTCTCAGTAGAAGTAAATAAATACAATGTAATCTACTTAATTTACAATTAATTCTCTAATGAGCTTCAATTAAGTGCAAAACTGGCTGTAAACTGACCCACAGTTTGTGTAAGTGACACTATAAGAGTTGATTTATGGATCACAACATGTCAAACCGGAAAAAGCTACGCACACAAGTCACACAAATAAATCAATATGTAAGTATTTGCTTTTTGCATTGCTATAGGCTTTTTTGTAAAATTCTTCTTTAGATGCCTAAAATTCAGATTCAGATTTACAACATTTAAAATAAATTTGATCTTATCTGGTGTGTGGAGTGTATCCGTACAAACACTTCTGTAGCTGCATTTAGCCTAACCAAACTATGCTACAGTCTGTTTTCTACAGCTACAATCATCTAAAGTATGTACTAAGTTAACACGATTTTACATGAAACAAAAAATGTCTTAGATTAGATTTTGTGGGTTTTGCTAAAGATTAATTGACCACTCTGTGTGTTGTAATAATTCCATGATGCAATTGCAGTGCCAACCCGTGCCCAGCTTTCCTTACCAGAATCCACATTTTTTAAAGAAGGAAATTCCTTATGTACACTGTAAAAACAAATCCCGTACAAAAAAGGATATAAAGTACTGGTAGAAAATTACCAGTACATTTTACTTTATTTTACTGACACATAAATGCAATTTAATGCCGTGCAAAATGTAAAATGCAGGTAAAACAACAATGAATACGAAAAATTCCTTCATATTAATACAGTATATTGTGCCCTACAGATTTTTTTAGTGTGTATGGGAAATTC
Source organism: Triplophysa siluroides (assembly GCA_006030095.1). Lineage (NCBI taxonomy): Eukaryota > Metazoa > Chordata > Actinopteri > Cypriniformes > Nemacheilidae > Triplophysa > Triplophysa siluroides. Next base: position 5,596,112 of record VCII01000237.1, read on the forward strand.
CAGTCATAATTGCAGCTATATGGTAATCATCATGTTAGATATGCCCAAAGTTTCAATAGCACTTAACACGCTCCAAATATTTTCCTACATGACCTTACAGAAGGTCTATTTCTATTATGCAGCCTGCATACTGTGTACTATATTTGTTAGATAGGTTTATGAGAGATTTATTGTTCTAATAGAACACAGGCACTCCTCCAGTATAATGCATCCAATAAACTGTCATATAAACTAATAAATCATTTAATAAAAACTGTAATTTAACATGAATTAAAAACAGGCTCTCTAATGTGCATTCACCTAACATATAATTAGACTTAGACATGATATACATTATTTCATTATAGCATTGTCATTTTAATATTCATAGCTATTTTTAGCATGATTAAGGACCATTCTGCTCCTCCCACAGCGCAGACCAATGGAAAATATATTTGGACACTAAACTTTAAACACACAAAAAACAAATAAACATCTGCATGTATTCATTAGCATATCTCATCTATAATTTCCTACCTTTCGCTGTTAAATATGAATTCACAACCCTTTAGTGTTGATCCAGCACTAGCATGGCACCTTCCACAGTCCCTCTGCCCTTGCAGGGGGGCCCACTGTCCAGGTCTGATATAAATAGATGTGTCTGATCACATGTTAGTGTTCATGGGTACTCACAATTTCAGATGGGTGTCGTATTTCAACCATACTGTATATAAATAAAGTTTCTTTGGAGATGAATCGGTCACTGATCAGCCTGTATGTGCTGTTCACCAATACAGGGTTAAACCTCTGTGAAAGGTTAAAACATGCAGAGGGGTGTGTGAATGAGGCCTGTCGCTTTGTGTAGTTAAAATGAAGAAGCAAGACTTTAGGATGAAGCTGCTTTATCAGCTGTAGATAAAATGCTGACTGAATGCCAGGTAAGTGTGTCAGGTGTTTACTATAAACATAACAGGATTTTCAGGTTACAATTAAAATAAATTTGAAGGATAATAATATTTTGAAGTATGTTGAGCAACTTGAGAGTATTACACTGCATTTTTTGCTCTTGAATGGCTATTGGCTTGTGTGAAGTTGCTTTGCATAAAAGCACACCTTCGATGTTCTTCTGAAACCTCGTGTGCAAATTTATTGTTTTTAAGGAAATGGAAAAAACACAGTACTTCTGAAACGATTAAATACAGTGTTGTCAAAGTTGACAAGCACTTTTTAGTTCTTTTTATTGGTTAGATATTCGTGATTCCTGAACGGGTGACTAATAATAATGATTGATGGCAAAAAATAAAAATCATGAAATATGGAGATACAAGGTTTTCACTAACTCACTAAATGTAAAATGTTGAAGTGTGAATTACAAGTGAAGTCTGTCAGGTGGATAAAAAATAAAGAGATGAGGATAAACTTGACAATAGACCTAGTTTGATTTTTCCAGTTATAAAATGTATGTCCGTATAAATTCTGTAAAAATAAAACATGTATTAATGGTTTTTAGGGAGAAAAAAACCATTAATTTTTTTTCCATGGTTTTCCATTTTTTTCCTAAAACCATGTTTTTTTTTTTGGCATTTGTGAGGTGCACAATCGAACAAGCAATGAATCTGCAATAAGCGATAATGCAAAAATGAAAAGAATTGTTATACTTTTGTATTTTTTGTGTGAAGATTTTTAGCCAAGTTACACCTGTGAGGAAGTTTGTTTGTAAAAAATATCAGTTTATGATTAATTATAAAATTATAAAAGCAAATAAACAAATATTTAGAGTTCAATATTCAACTTATAGGAGGAAGTTAAACATGTATGGCGTTTATAGACATATCAACTTTTGAGTGTGTAAATGTAGTGGGTTTGCTTTTGCTATCAGCGTTCTATTCACAGCAGTCAGACTTATCAACAAAGTGTTTTGCTTAAATCGTAGCAACTACATCCGGGTTTGCATGAATCTGTTTCACAAGTTCTTGTGCCTTATGAATCCCCTGCAGACCGAGTGACGGTAAGAGGTGCCGAAGTCACTTGTGCTTCACTGAGACACGCTGTCAGAGAACCCTTGCTGGACAAACACTTTAAAGGCCAAAGTGTGACAAAGAGGACTACAAGAACAACCATAACAAACAGTATGAGTCTCTTCCAGTTACCAAGAAAACCCAAAAACCGCAGCAGCCTGCTTACACTGCCCTCTCTTGTCTCTTCACTCCCCTCGTTCTCTTCTTGTTTGTTCCCCCCGATGTTAATACAGATACAGTTAGGTATCGTTGAGTTCGAGTAGCACAGTTTTTGTCCATCCAGGAAAACTTTCTCCACTTTTTGCTGGTCCATTGGAAGTTGATCCAAAACTTCCTGACTAGTGAGCAGATCTGGTGGGCCGTGTTCTGGCACGGATGTTGGGCGCCGACACAGCGGGCAGGTGATCTGGGAGTCCTTCTGCTCTAGTGAAATAGCCACAAAACGTGCCAAGCATTCCAGGCAGAATGTATGGGTACAATCGAGAAGCTTTGGAGTCTTGAAGGTGTTGTCGTATGCACAAAAGCAGATTGAACATTCCGGTCCATCGTTCCATTCGTGGCTTGTGACGTCGTCGGAGGGCGCTGTGACTTGTTTGTGTCGTATTGTTCTGGATGGTGTAACTGTTGACACCTGTGGTGGCTCCTGCATCCTATGGCGAGTGGTCAGCAGAACTGAAATGCATAAAAACAGAAATGAGAAAAATCATGCTTTTAGCTAGTGTAGTTTTTTACTTACATTGCATTATCCTATACATTTGTTTTTGCATATGTTCAATCCCCTGGGATCGAACACATGACCTTGAGACTGTGTAAGCGCCATGATCTTACCACTGAGCTACAGGAAACCTGTGGTATAAAATACTTACAAAAATGTGAGGGGTGTACTCACTTCTGTGAGATATTGTACATTTCTTTGTTCTGTTGACCAAAACAAAGATATTTGGAAGAAAGCGACTGACAATTCTGGCACACCATTGACAACCGAAGTTAAACAAATTAAAATGGTAGTCAAAGGTGCCACATAACTATCGGTTGCTAACATTCTTTCAAATATAATTTAAGGTCCCTTTTAAAGTGGCTTTTGTTTGAGTTTCATAATCCCAAATTGTTATCTGGAAGTTTGGCAGTATCTGACATAATAAATGCCAAAGTGTTGATGTGGTTGCTATGGTCATTCTTATTACAGTGCAGATGATAAAGGCAATAATGAGATAAAACCCTGCAAATCAAGTGTGAAACACATGTTTTGAATGCTGAATGTCGCAGTAAATATGATTTTACACTTTATTCAACATCACAAGTTTTTTTTTATTAGATGTATAGATTTGCTTCAACGATCGTTACTGCATGTTCCAATTTTTCATGTTCAACTTAGTCATTTAAACATTAATTAACATCAAAAACCATCAAGAGTGTAAAGCTAATTTTAGAGCATATATTACCTTAAAGAGAACGTTTTCTTCTTCAGATCTTCTCAGATTATTCAGTGACAGACTCCCCAAAATTTTCCAAACAAGGCTTCTTCAGTCACTTTTCACACCTGTCTTAGTCTGCCAGTAAAACAACTGTCCTCACCTGCTCTCAGAAGTTTGACTATGCTGTATTTCTTAACTGTGACTCAAGTCAATAAAACCATAAATGATGATCTCTCTCTTTCTCTATAATCCTCAATCATCCTTACACAAACTGATACACTTATATTTAGGATTTACAAATGAGACAAAGAGAGGGAAGTGGGAAGCAGTTTCTGATAGGATTGGATTACAGCGCAGTCATTGTAGACATAGGGTAACGTAAGAATGACAAAGCATTTTATGTGACTAGGGTTGGGCAAGGTTTTAAGAGTTTCACCTGCCTCTAAATTTGAAGAAAGAGACAATTTCTCTATTACTGACTATGTTGTTGAGTTAAAAGTGTGCATATTCTATATTCTATACATATTATATATGTATTTATTTAAACATTGTTTTTGTGATTTCTTTCTTTTCATGTAAAGCTACTTTGAGACAATACAACTGTAAAACAGTTGTAAAAAAAGCACTATATACATGACATTGCATGTAACAATTTTGTATGATATACATGTATACATGTACATGTATTTTGAAATATAGTTTTCTAAATAGGTTTGTGTTGACAAACTACATGAAAAATAAGTTTACCCTGGTTGGATTTTGTCCCCATTCCTCAATTGCTCTGACATCCTCAGAAAAATATTTCTGGTCACTGATAAGAAATCAAATATTTTATTATACATGTGTATAATGAAAAACATACTACTGAAGAAATTTGTCTTAAAATCAAACCATTGTGAAGTTGTAAAGGTGTCATAAAGTAATGATTATAACATTCTATTTTTCCCATCGCTTGAGGATAAGTAGAAATGTCAGGGTTGTTTCTACATGTGACTAAATCACATGTTATTACTAAGTCTCTCAAAATGTGTTTTTTTATGTTAGCATGGCTTCAATTCAAATGTTTGAAGTAATCTCTTAATATTGTAATAAACATTCATGCATAACAAACATGTAGTGGAATATGCTTATGGAAATATAGCTATCTTTGCTTCTAAAGAAATAACTACTTCCTTATTAGACCAAAATAAAGCAAATGCGTTCAAAGTCTCCCCGTCTGTTTACCGAAGGCAGTTGTAAATTGGCAACTGGTCACACTCAGGTGGGGTTTCCAGACAATAATAAGAGTATAGTTTGATTATAGGGAATTTCTTTGGGTGTAAAGTTTAACCTAATCTACTACAATTAGCAATTACTCTTCAGAACAGAGAGATGATTTTTTATTGGAAGTCTAGAACGTTTTTTTTTACTTTCATCTAAAACGCTCACTATTGATTTGTATTGCACCGTGTTATATAGACTTCTTCATCGCACTCACTGGCCCAAAGTTAACTTTCAGTCTTAGTTTGGATATTAAATAACAATTTATGTTAGATTTTTATTTATACTAATATTTTATTGTATATTAATTGTACTCTATTTTATCAGAACTTCTCAACAGTTATTGATTCTTCTTGGAGGTCTACAAGAAGTTAAGTTCAGCATGTCAACAAATTGTTAATCATCAATCAAAACATCTTTTATTTCTGTAAACACTGACATCATAAAATACGATTCAATAGGGTGATTAATATTCACTCCATCAAGACATAAACATACAAAAGTTCAGCATCTGATATCTAAACATAATTCATACAAAACCATGCTTTCGAGTTGCTGCACAACAGCCGATAAAAATGGCACCTACTTGGTTAACTTTTCACTGCTGTTTCCCAATGGCACCTACATTTTATTTTAAGTAAACACTCCATACTTTATGTTTACCCAGCATTCTGAAGATTTTTAATTTTACAATAATAAAACAAACAAACAAACAAAGATCCAAATACTAAAATAAAGTAGAAAATGTGTAGCAAAATGGAACAACAACAATTCTTCAAATAAACAGAACTATTCATACAAATGAGGAAAACCTAAAATAGAAAATATTAAATATACAGATGATATAGCATTTTGAAGGCCGCTATGTATGTTTACAAAACAAAGTCAAAAAGTAATTGACGTCTTCAGCCCCTTCATAGACATTCCAGTGTATTACTTTCTCTCTTATGCTGCAATAGATTATCCATAAACAATATACTATACATTTACCACAGTTCTTTTATAATCTTACAATCTAATTTTCTATAAAAATTTACAAAAATCAAGGTGATCTTCGTCAATTAGCACATTCAGTTAATGGCACTTTGTCTTATACAGTGGATATATAACTGATTAAAAGTGGTCAAAAATTCTCAAACTGTAACTTCTTATTTGAGATATTTTCACTTCAGTTTAACCTATATATTTTGTGCATTAACAGCGTAATTGTCACTTTAAGGCCTTACAAAATGTTATTTATTCATTATATATCTGGGAACGTCTTTGGTGCATGCCGGAATCATATATTGGATATAGTGACAAACTAGCTATTGTTAACATGTGGCATAGTACAACATTAATATACAAAGCCAAAAGTGGTTTCAAATCATACAGGTATTTTGTTGTATGTGGCATTAATACGTGCTGATGGAATTTGAAGAAGTTACAGAATCCATGGAAAAGTTTACATTTGTTTTTGGAAACCAAACATTAAAACTTCATCATCCAAACTAGAAAAATACAATGACTTTTTTAATGCAATGAGGTTTAGAGACATTGTGTGCAAATATCAAATATAACTGTGAAAGTCTCGTTTTGGATCCTAGGTACAATGTCACAAGATTCAATAGTACAATACTGATAATTGAGAAAACAAATTACTTGACTGATTTACCGATCAACACTTATAAATACTCTAGTAGTGCAACACCTGGTCTCTTAAAAAGTAAACAAAATATTGTGTGAAAAATATATAAATATAAATAAATAACTAGCTTTTGAACATGTGAAAAGAAAAAATATATATAATTAATCTAAAAAGTTTAGGTCTGGCTGAAAGACCTTTTCATGTTTTGAAAGGGGGCCATACTAAAGCTGGTCACACATTGTATACCTTTGTTACTGCCCCTGTTGCCACGGTAGCACTGTTGGATGCTGAAGTCGCTGACGGCCTCTCTCTTCTGACATATCTTGGTTTGCGAACTAAAGAAATAAAAAACATCCTCATCAAATCATTTCAATAAAAGATGGATTAACAGAAGGTTTAGTACAGTTTGTTTACAACAGTGGATTTTCAAATTGTACAAAAGTAGATCAATAGATGAAAGCAATAGGTAGTCGCTCTTATTCCTCATACCTGAAGATGTGGTTTCAGGAATCATGACAGCCTTAAAAAACAAATATTCTCTCATTAGTAAATTTAATATCCATTGAATGTTTAAAGAACAATACTGGATTTATGCATTTATTTATAAAATATTCAGAAAACAAATCTTACCGTCTCACTTGGTTGGAATATAAAAGCTGAAAAATATGAACTTAAAGTATATCAACAAATATCACTAAGAGATGTCAATTAGTAAATGTCAATTAGGTAAGCAACACTTCTAACCTTTGTTGCGTCGGTAGAAGACACCAGGGAGGCGTTTTGAGCGCTTAAAGTAAAAGAAAGATGCAACAGAGAGAATGAGACCCAGGCTGATCAGCAGAGTTCCAAGAAGGACGGAGACTGCTACACCTGGACCACCTGCAATTGAAAGCAAAAAAGAAAAGAAAATAAAACAAAAGAATAATTTGCACAAAGAATAAAACAACCGAGAACCATTCAACAATAGCTCTTGTTTACACAATCCTGTTTAACATACCGATTACTGTGATTGCAGGTACTGGTGTCTGACTGATCCTTGCTAGATAGCAAAGAAAACAATTTTACAATGATAAAACAAGAGAAAGAGCCTGTCATTTAGTCATATGGTAAAATCAGTTAAATCTATGATATATAATAGAGGAATAATGGAGGAACAAATTGTTCTATTATTTTGTGAAGGTGCACAGAGCCCGTCTATTTGTGAAAACATCGTATAACTTTATATTCTATGTCTAGTTTATAGTATATAAAATACATTAATGTCCATGGCACAGAACTTACTATTGTTGAGTGTTGAATTCCCTTGCTCTGGCGAGTCACATGACACACAAAAATTTGTATGGTTCTCTTGAAGATGAAGAAGCCCTAGAGTAGGTGATTCACACAGAAATCAGATTTTAGAAAAGAAAAGAAAGAAAAATAAGGCATTCATTTGAATGAAATACAAACATTTTGAATACACAACAAGTGGGGTTCAGGACACTTATAACAATATTTTCATTATTTCTCTTTAAAAACATTTCCTACAAAGTATATTGATAACAGCAAAATAAGACAATATTTATCATGTTTACAATATATTTTTCAATTATATTTATATATTAAAGCAAAACAATCTGACTGAAAATGTCACAGATTTCCTGACATTTGATTTGTGACCTAGCAATAGTGTAGATTAGAATCATAAATATATATTTTTTTCAATCGACGCCACTGCATGAACAATATAAATATTGTTTTTAAAACCAATATTAAACACTAACATTGTCCACTAAATATGAAACATACCAGGATCACAGAGTGTACTATTTGCACAGGTTTCATTCATTTTCTTTATTCGTTCGCAACAGTCATTGGACTTTTCCAGCAAAGCCTGAAACACACACAAAGATGCATCAAGAATGAAATTATCCTTTATTATTTGCACCCATGTAAGCCGTATAACGACTTAGAATTATAGTATCTAATGTATTCTCAATAGTTACATACTCTCACATATTGAGAGTGGACTAGAAATTCCTGTAAAGAAGGCAAGAAATACCTTGGTCTCTGGAATTTCTAACACAAAAAGAGCAGCACTGAGGATGTAGTAGACTCTACTCATGATGGCATTACTCCTGTGGGTTAGATTGAGTCAATATGGACCTTAAAACCCTTGATATTTGCCAAAAATTGAGGTAACGTCACGATATTTAGCGTGCGACTTATGTGAGAGTAAAACGTTGGGTTAGAGCAATATCTCGAGTGAGCCACTAACACTAGGACATTGCAAGGCTCCTTATATACTGCGTTTTTACTGTAAGGATGGCCTACTTTCTTTCCAACCATATTGGTAAAACTCTGTGTTTTAGCACCAAGTATATTGTCATTTCGCAAACACGTTCGCAAACAAGCTTAACCAGTCTATTCACTCGAAATCTGAGCATCTGGCAAATTAAGATTCGTCTGGTTTGAACGCTATCCTTTGAAATATGCATTATAAAAGAGCAGCAATGACTGTGACTATTTCTGTTTTTGCTAATGACATTCTCCTGGTTGTTAATGATAATAAAAACGCAAACTCACCTGTGAAACGCAAGTTGTAATGTGTCAAATCTGTTGACAACGAGAGTTTAGTTTACTTCCTGATTAATAAACCGTGCACTCTGTCAAAATACAGGTCTGTGTCTTTACCTTTATCGATCAGTTTTTCATTATTTTAACGTGTGCATAACGTAATAATATTAAAATGATTAAATAAGTAAAAGTACCCATATTTACGAAACACTTTGGAAGGCAGTTTTGTAACCAGTCAATGACGGTTTGATGCCTCGTGGAAGGCACTGAAACATACATTGAGATTTGCCGTTCAAAAACGTATTAATGTGTTTTTAGATAATGGAATTTATATGGAGTTATGTGACATGTTGTAGAGAGGTGTTATGTCAGAAACTGATTTACTTGACAGTTTCGAATCACGTTGACTTTTATTATGAAGACGGTCGTATCTTTGGTTGCTAGGATACCATCTATTATCCCAGCAGAGACGGCTCACGACTAGTTATTACACCTAACTGTTACTACTCACTACTAGTTATATAAATAGCTGACATACTAGAATTAGGATTGTATATTCCTCTCAGATTTAAAGATGAGTCTCGTGTTAAAAACGGTGTATTATTGGGCAGGCCAACGTTATAATGATGATAACTATTTTGTTATTTTTGTTTACGTCAATTACTATGTATGCTGTGATTTCTTAAAATAGAATAATTAAATAGGTCAAACAACAGACCCGATCTGCTCATCGGTTCAGAACACATAGCCTATTCTATTCTATTCCATTCCATTCCATTCTATTCTATTCTATTCTATTCTATTCTATTCTATTCTATTCTATAAAAACATTATTTGTATTATAACAACAACGCCTGTTACTTAATTAACTGAGAAGAAACAGCATCAGTGCAAATAAATAAAAACATACAAACAAAAAATCAAAATATTTTAAGTATTCACAGAGTGACATCTAGCGATGTAGTTCATCAGCATCATAGTATGTATAATTATTGAGTTTCTGTCGCTGCCTTGCTGTGAATCATGGTGCAAAATTAGATATAAATAACGTCAGGATGTAGCGAAGCTGTTTGAATTTTGTAGCCCGGGAAAAATGCCGCTGTCCGTTAATGTAACGCGCAAGGATTATACCGGCGTCAACAACGACTTGCTAAATTCATGTCTGTCTCAACTATATAACGTGTTCATTAACCAGGTAATCTTTTAGTTTGTGAAATTAGCTCAATTAGTGTAACCTGGAGTTAGTTTGTCAGAAATATTTTTTACCGAGCAGCCTTGTGCTGGATGGATGACTGACGTAACGATCGCACAGGTCAATTGCAGAATTTCTAGACACTTAAACACCATACAATAACAGTGTTTGTTTCAGGTAACCTTAACTATTTTCTTGTTTAGTATGAAGTGTTCTTGTGTGTTTTAATAGTGCGAATTCCCGTGACTGTGAAAGTCTGTAAAATGAAGCCCAACGTCTGGAATATAAATGAGCTTTTGAACATCCCCGCATCTTCTGGGTAACGTTAAGTTACGTTTTATACATGCATTCTTCACTAAAGTATTTTGCACACTGATGCTTACCAAATTGTTATCATTACCATTATTTGAACCTTAGATGGTAATTGTTTAATGATGTTTATCGTGTGGTGACTGACTGCACAAATGAAGAATACTCAAAACTCTTTTGTAGAGGGATTAAAACTGGTAAGGGGCCTGGAAACAATGACTTCTCCAGACTGACTGACTCCCAGATTCTGTTGAGCTCTCAGTTCTGGCCTGAAAGTTCACATAACTTTTCTCAAGATATGAGCGGCCAGAGCGGAGGCTCTCAGAAAAACTCACAAGAGGTAAATGTAACTATTCATGATGACTTTGTCTGTCTGTTTTAAAATGTGTTAAGTGTTCTTGTTCCCCAGATTCACATTATCCAGCTATTTAATTCAGATTGTTTTCTCTTTTTCAGATGAAGAAAACAACGGTGTCTAGCAGTTACAGTTCTAAGCCTTTTTTGTTTGATGGTAAATTTCCAAACTTCACTGGTGATAAAGCTGCATGCACGTTGGACAGATTTGTAGAGGAGAAGAGAAACGCCACAGAAAAACATGAAAGGTAATCTGTCCATTCTGCCTCAGAACCCCAATAAAACAGTTGTAACCATATAAATATCGGCTACACTCAGTTTCCTTCTGAAATATTTGACATAGCTTTGCTTCCTCCCTGATGTCTTTATATAATTTTCCACTTTCAGAGAAAATCTCACTCGTGGAATTCTGCAGTTGCAAGATTCTCTGGAAAGTGTAAGTAGAACAAACTGTTATCTTGCAAATAGTCACAGTTCCATATGTTTTAATACTACCATAATACTACAAAGAATCTCTGTTTGACCCCTTAAACTCTTTTAGATCAGAGAGACATTGTTAAATCGCATTGAGGGAAGTAATGACACAACCAGAAAAGTATTATTAGAGAAAATGGATAACTTTTCAAAAACAAGTAAGTTTTTTTTTACATTTTTATTGTATCCAGATTGTAAAATATTGATGACCCCAGACAACGCTACTACCATTGATACCATACTGTTTATTGCAGTTGAGGATTTTTTAAACAATGTAAGAGAGGGTATAACATGTCAGTTTGAGACTATGCAGAGCCAAACACAAATTGTGATCGAGGATAGGGAAGCCAAGGTAAGACATTTGCACGTATTGTCTAGTCAAAATCAGGTATTAAGTGCTAACATAATTTATGGCATATTTCTTTTCTTTTAGATTAGTCTGGCTACAAAAGACTTAAACTCAAACATCCTTAACATGCAAGGGGATCTGGAGCATCTGAAAGTAGTGCAGAGCAAGGAGCAAGGCATGCTGGGAAACATTTTGTCGCAGCTTGGCACTTTGATTGCTATTCACAATCCGACAGCAGCACCGAGCCCTGCAAGAATGATTGATAGTGAAGTCCAGACATCCCCTGGGCTGTTAGAGAGGTTCTGTGTCATGTCGGCTGAAAAACACGAAGACCTGATGCTGTGTCCACTTAAAACACCTAACGCACAAAACAAAAATACACACGTCCTGCATGTGCAGGGGCAGCAGCAAGTCAAACAAACAGAAGTCAGGTCAAAGTTTTTCAGAACAATCCCACTTGTTGATGCTCAATCCATTTCATCCTTGGAGGATCCTAGAAATGAGTATTTAGATAGACCTCTTGTGCATATAGAACCGGAAAATCCTTTGCATGCTATTGAAAACATACAGAGAACGTCCACTGATGCTCCGCCACACCCAAAGATCCTCAGAAGACGCCAAAAGGCTGTGAATTACAGGGGGAAAAAGAGAGCCTTGGTTCTTCCACAAAGACAGTCAACGAGACAAAAAGTGGCTTTGAAGCTCAACAGTCAGCAGAACGAAGACCTTAAAGGTAAACAAATAGACAGTGCACCTCCGTCTTCTGTTTGTGACAGCTGGAAAATAACCAACAAATCTGTTGCAGAGAATAATTTAAAACCTCAACCGCATGCCACTGTAGCCCCAGTAAGTATGTGTGAAGCTGACCGACCACTAAACCCCTTCAGTATGTGGTCTCAAGACACAAATAACTCTCAAATGATTGTGGAATACAACATGACCAAGTGGAAAACAATGGTGCCTGAACCTGAGCTCAGTGTCACAGACGGAGAGGATGGCCTGTGGCAGCTCTTTGATTTAAATAATGACTCAGAATAAGTTGCAAAATATTTGTTCACTACAAACACAATTCAGATGTTATAAGTATGTTCAGTTACTCGTGTATGAGCTGTTATAGTTTGTCCTGTTTCTAACAGCTATCTTGTATGTTTGTGAACAATTTGTGCTTGTGTTATGGTTTGGAAAATATTTTAGTGTAATATTAAAATACATATTTAAAATAAACAGTTGACTTGGAATATGGCACAAATGTAGAAATTGTTAAGCAATTGTTACGTAGTTTAATAGATTGTATCAACTGCTCAAAGTTCATATATTGTGTGCTTCAATACAATACAATTTTACTATGCTAGTGATGTTTATATTTTAGCAAAGCATTTACCCTTAAAAGGTTCATATAAGTCTTGCATTATTTGACACATGCAGAATTTTCTTTAAAAATCCTATATTTTATTTTCCTTAATATCTACATTCACTTTTTTATCTTCAAGTAGCTGATATATAAAGCAATTTTTTATGTGAAATCACATCAAATAGATGTCATTCATCTACCAAGTCGGCAGGAGGGGGCATGAGTCCACGAGGGTTCATATTTGCCACCAAACACACATCGTAACTGTCGTGCATCAGTGCTTGCTTTGCCACCACAGTCCATACATTTTCCCAGGGATCCAACTGCAGGATGTCTTTAGTGATGATATCATGACGATCTTGAAAAAGAGTGAAATATTTACATATGTAAATAATCAGTTCCAAATTTTTCAGTTTTTAATAAGATTAAAGCTCAACAGACCAGATTTTGTTTTATAATTAACAGTGACATAAGAGAATAAGCCAAGGGATTTCAGGGACAAATTTGATATTACAGTGTTTAAATATTTACCTGCTCCTTTGTAGTAGCCACAGACGTAAAGTTTTCCATCCACCACACCAGCATTTGAAGCATTGCTGCGTAGTGATAGGAGAGAGTAGGGTAAAGGAGGACCATCTCTCCAAAAATCTCCATCAGGGTTGTAGATTTCCACTACGTTTAAACAGTGACGTGACTGGCCACGATCCACACCTTCACACCCAATACCACCTTGAATAGTAGAATTTAAGATTCATTTTACACCAGATTGTTTTCAGTACAGCATAAACTTGATAGTTAATTTCATAATTCATGCTTTTAGTGTTTAGGATTAGCCAGTTAGTGTAAACATGCAAATTTCAAACGATTAGGAATTTCACAGAGCTATATTTTGTTTGTGAGGTTGAGTGATCCTTTGTATTTATGACTTATATTATAAAATTGTAATATTTGGTTAGCAGTATTAAGTTTACAAGGTAACTATTCCCTTTGCAGACATAAGCCCACAAGTTTCAAATTGTCTTTAAATATACTGTAAAGATATCTTTAGATAAGTAAATAGATAAAGAAAACTGCACATTTTTGACATTTACACTGTTTTTGAAATTCTCACCGAGTACATAGATTTCCCCATTGAGTGCGACTGCACTGCAACGGTATTTTGAAAATCTCATTGGACCGAGTTCATTCCACTTGTTGGTTTCTGGATCATATTCAAGCAGCCGGTTACTCATACGGTCTGGCTCGTCATCTGTGCGGTATGACTGTCGTTCATGAGACATGGCAGAGCAGGTGCAGTACAGAAAAACAGAGAAGGGAGAATGCAATAAACGGGCTCAGTCGCTGTGATCGTTGTTTGTTTGTGTGTGTTTTGACACATCATGAAGACAGCACCTGTGCTGCTACTGCATACAGGTTTGCATTAATTTATCATATCCTTAATTTTTTATATTATTTTAATTTATTACTCTCTTTAGTCTGTACTACATGTATGTCTGTACGTACTACAAAATGAAGATTATTAGTTTGCACTCTTGGAGTTTACCTGTGGGGTTCGTCCCCCGAGCACATACAAGCGGCCTTTCATCCGAACTACACTGTGATAGGCAAGAGGCATGGGCAGAGGGGCAGCACTACGCCAAGGCCCACCATGCAGAGACCAGCGTTCGACAATATTAGTGAAGAGGAACTGATTCTTCAGCTTCATCTGACCACCAATTAGATACAAGTTGTCTCCCAGAGAGCTAAGGGCATAAGAGTCACGATATTCTGCTGAACTCAAGTGTTTCCAGCTACCCTGGGCTTCCTTGTTGTACCTAAAAAAAGCACAGCAAACATTTGCACTAGATAGAGAACATCACAATAAAACATTTTGAGTATTTTAGTAAGTTTTTACAGTAAAAAAGTTTGTAATGTACACAAAAACTCAAATGTACAGTTTGAAATCATTTGGAGTATTACTGTATTACTGTCATTTTCTTTTGCAGAAGCCTCACATAAAAATCTCGACGTTTCTTTCTTTCTGTCTCGCCATCCTTCGAGCTCCAAGCTCTCCTGCCACGATAATTTGATTCCTCTCGGTCACCACCCCGGCACAGACGCATCCAAGTGCATCAGCATACCGTGGTGAGGTAATGAAAAGTGTTCGAGTGGTGTTGGGAGCGTAACAGAAGCTGCGCTCGGAGTAGCTTCCGTACCGCGAGCGTATCCCTCCGCCGTCATTACCGATGCACAGTAAAAGATCTGTGGTCTCCATCCCATAACGCAGTTTCAGTCTGCGAGGTGGAGCATCTGAATCCATGCTTGCTGTTTCCACCGCCTGCTCCATCATCTCTAGACATTCAGCATCAGATAGGAGCGCTGTGTTTCGTTTCAATGTCCCCTTTAAGTAATCTACACCAACCAATGCAAGACGTACTTTCTTTAAGAGTTCTGGAAGGTGCCTGGCACGGTTCTCCACCTCTGACCCCACATCACAAGGGCGGTGCTTCACCCAACGCATCACCACATCCAAAATGCTCTCTTCCCGTGAAACGTTGAGGTCGTCCGAGCCGAGTAGCGCCCCTAGCTGGTGTGCCTCCAACTCCAGCACCTCCTCGTTGAGACACACTTCGGTAAAGTGTTGCCGCAGGTAGCATTGAGCCTGATCAGCCAACTCCTCCGCCCCCAGATCCCGGGCGTAGTAATAGATGCCCAGGCAGTTGGACATATCCATGTTATCAATCATGTATGTCTGACAACGGCTGAACACGTCATCCATCTGTAGGAGAAACGCAGCAACAGAGATCCCCTGCACGTTGGCTGCAGTGAGAGGAAGATTGGAGCTGTACATGTATTCCAGAAGAAGGGCCAAACTTTGTGCCGGCATGTCTCTTAGTACCACCTGACGGTTGGTGCACTCACGTAGGCCGCAGGTAAACATTACGCGAAAGTAGGGGCTGAATGCGGACATAACTGCACGGTGACACGGGAAGCTGACACCCTCAGCTATCAGAACCACGTCGGTTAACTGCTCGGCCCCCCGCATGCGGTTTAGCTGTTCCAACAGCATCAAACCATGCTTGGCTCTCAGATCCATTTTAGAGTTTTTTTTAAAGCTTCAGACTTGGATAAAACACATCATGGAGGTTCTGAAGAGATAAAAGTGAATATTAGGTAATGCAAGTCTGATGGAACTATACCTATTTAACATTATGTTACGTTATTAGTGCTGTTGTTTTCATAACCCAATAATAAAACATGAACTTTAGCCTCTTTAAAATGTACTCTTGTCAAATAACATTATTTTGGAGTTTTAGCATGCTCTAAAAGTCAATTCTTAAATGAGTCAATGCTCTGACTTTTCAATGTCGTATCAGTTGCAGTATTGGCAGCAGTGAGGCAAACATGCAGGTCTATTGCGTTATGTTAGAACATGCATCAGTGAATCGTACCAGATCGCTCGCTTCCTATGGTTTCTGGCCTCGGGCAACCATTTGTCCATTAGCCACACTCGACGCAAACACACTGCTCTGCTTCAGACAGTAAACACAGGGAGAGGGAGAGAGCCCTGTGTACTCAACCTTCCATGACCATCCCCGCTAAGCAACAGGGCTAATTATAGACCATGACTTGTCAAACCGCCGAAGGGGGAGACATGAACTATGAAACTAATATTCTTGTATCTAGGAAATGGAACATGCTTATGTAAGCCTGCACAGAAGGCTGTTTTTGACATTTTGAAAGGTAACTTTCCTACAGTGTTTATATTTTAGTGTTTCTATGATAATCTGAGGTAATGCCCTCGGAAGCACTGAGGTCAAATTTCACCCCATCATTCTTTTAAAGTGACAGCACAATCTATGTCTATGCATTTGGTCCTTAGTACAGAGTAATGCACCTTAACTGTTTCTTTTGGAATGGATGTTACTTTTATTAAATATGGGAATACTGAAGAGTAAAAGAGCAGTTTGCAGAAAACTTTTAACGATATTCATTTTTTATTATACATTATGTAAAAAATGCTAAGGGAAAAACTTCACTTTATGCAAATTCTTAATGTTTTATTTTATAAATATACGGCTTTGTGCTTAATGACACAATGTGCTTGTATAGATCCATAAACAGAGAAATCAATTCAATACATTGTCATGTGCAAATGCAAGACTTGCTTTTGAAACTTCATGAGGTGCAATGCTACTTTAAAGCTATAGATGCAAAATAAATATAAAACGTTTTGTGCCACATCCAGATAATTTATAGGTTTGTTTATGGTTGGGATAAATACATGTGCCAAATACACAAATGTGTAAAATACAACTGGTTTAAATCCTAGTTTTGCTGTGAACTCATATTTTTGTGTGAGCTGGGTAAAAATAGGATTAAAATGTCTAAACTTTAGACGACTTAATAATTATTTAATATATTAACCACAAAAGAATGACACTTAACCTTCAACCCTTTGCACCACCTTCCAATTTTTTAAGCAATTTAAGGACTGCAATGATTGTGTTGATTATTTAGGAATGAATGATGTCAAAACTTCCTGTTGTCTTTGATGAAGTCATCAATTTGTACTGCACATCAAAACGGAAATTTGAACTGGAGCTGTAAAACTTTCCATTAAAATTGACCCTGGAGTTCCAAAAGTAGCGGATACGACTAACTAATACTAACTGGGGGAAAGACTGAGTCAGCATTGCCAGTAAGATCAGACAATATTCAAGATGTTTTTCAGTTTAAGGATTTGTATTTTTAATTATGTAAATACACATAGATGCACATTGGAGTTACTTTTACAATGTCTTTGTTTATTGTGTGTATTTATTAAAATAATGTTTTATTATTAGTCATTCATAAGTTAATAATTGGTAGAAAACGCCGCCTCTTTTTGTACAGACCAACCCCATTATCCCCCCTTTAAATATCTCACACAGGTCTAGAATGAAGGTACATCAGCAACTACCGAGATGGAGATTTCTTTTTTGTATAAAGTAATTTGTAATTTTCAGGTCTTGATCTATTAACTTGATAGACCATTCAAAGGAATTATAGCATATATACATTTAAAAGAGAAATGGACTCAGGACACGTAGGGTATCGTATACAGAGAGAGGTTATAGATGAAGAGAGGCTGAAGGAGTTATCTCAGAGACTGGACTACTCCCAAACCAACATTCCCATCCACCATCGACTAAAAAAATGCCTCAGGTAAACTAATATGTAAAAAAGGAATAAGTCAGCATTGTTTATACACTTGCTAATGAAGTATCTATTTATCTCCAATTTCTTTTTTAGTTGTTCTGTACCCAGACTGAAACGTAGCATTGTTGGTTTTTTGCCCATTTTGTCGTGGTTACCACGCTATTCCATCTGGGATTATGGCATGCCAGACCTCATCTCTGGCATCAGTGTGGGCATCATGCACCTTCCACAAGGTAAAAGCACACATCTGGACAATTCTTTTGTTCAATAACTTTAATTAATGCTTTCATGTTTGTATGTTTTAGGAATGGCCTATGCCTTGCTGGCTTCTTTGCCTCCAGTGTTTGGACTTTACACATCCCTCTATCCACCATTAATATATTTTATTTTTGGAACTTCCAGACACAATTCCATAGGTGGGAGCAAAACTCTCCTTCTTCTATTGATGGAATATTAATGTAAATAGTGTGTTTTATGTGTTTATGATCACGCAGTATTCCAGCACTTCACATGTGTTTATGTGTGTGTCATAGGCACTTTTACCATCCTCAGTATTATGATTGGTAGTGTGACAGAGAGACTCGCCCCTGATGCAAATTTCCTTGTTTTTGATGGCACAAATGTGACTGAAGAGGTGGATATTGTATCTAGAGACCTATATAGAGTACAGGTGGCAGCGGCCACCACTTTGCTCGGAGGTCTTATTCAGGTCTGTAAATACACACCAACACAAACTAATAGACTCACAAAAATACATATTTATATTTGCATTGCGTGCATCTACATAATTACATAGTTGCCATTATTATAATTGCTCTGTTGGGACAATTTTTTGTTCTCTTAGGTTGTATTAGGGTTGGTGCAGTTTGGCTTTGTGGGCACGTATCTTTCAGAGCCGCTGGTCAGAGGTTATACCACGGCAGCCTCTGTTCATGCTGTAGTAGCCCAGTTAAAGTACATCGTCGGAGTCTCACCCAAACGCTTCAATGGACCTCTATCTGTAATCTATGTGAGTGCAATTAAACACACAGATGTATGCATTGGATGTATATGCATGCAGACTTATGCATTATTAAGCATTGATCTGTCAAATCTCCATGCAGACTTTAGCAGACTTGTTTACACTGTTGCCGGAGACTCATCTTCCAACTGTGCTGGTCAGTGTTGTGTCCATTGTGGTTCTTATCTTGGCCAAGGAGCTTAACAATGCACTCAGACAAAAAATGCTGGTGCCCATTCCAGTGGAGCTCTGTACGGTATGTAATATCATGTTTGTTTTGTCCGTTAAAATCTTATGTCATAAGACTTGTCATTTCCTTAGATTTGTTACAGGTAGATGCTTTTAGTGCTTGGCTTTAACAGTGTGTTATTAATCTGTAAAGTCAGCGTTTTTGATGTTTGCATCATACTGTTTTGTACAACAATGTTTAGCAATAACTAATTAAACTGTCTGGTTTCTTATTCACTTCTTGTTCTTGAGAATCATTAACATCATTTTAGCCTGAGCTCATGACATTTATGAAAGTTGGTGTGTGCGTTTTTTGTTAGATTGTAGTGGCGACTGTTATTTCATTCTATGCCCGGCTTGGTGCCAGCTATAAGATATCAGTCGTTGGGGAGATCCCAAGCGGGTGAGTTTTAGCGTCTACGACATTTTGCTTGTAGCTAAATAAATGCTACAATAATACAAAATAGCAGACTTATGTTTCAGTTTTTTTTATGTTGCCATATAAGAGAATTTATTTTAGTTTGTTTTTATTTATTTTATTTAATAATTTAGTGCCTCAACCTAAACCTATTTCAGTTTATTTCTTATAAAATTTATAAATTTTAATTTTAAAATAAAAATATTTAGGCTGACATTTTATATTGCTAAACATATTTTAATAGTTTTAGTAAACTACAATAACCGCTATATATTAGTATTAGGGCTGCCAAACGATTAATCGTGATTAATTGCATCCAGAATAAAAGTTTGTGTTTACGTAATTTATGTCGGTATACTGTGCTAATTAATTTTGTATTTATGAACACTTACACATAAATGCATTTATTTAAGAAAAATATAAAATATAACAATTAATAAACGTTAATTTAGAATTTCAATTATTGGTAAATATAAATGAATACATTTAAATATTTCCTAAATATATAGACAATTATGTGTATGTTTTGTGTTTATAAATACAAAATGAATATGCATGTACACAGATATATATTATGTAAACACAAACTTTTATTCTGGATGCGATTAATCGTGATTAATCGGTTGACAGCCCTAATTAGTATTAAAAAAAATATGGTTTCAATAAAACATGTATCACCACACATTTCCGAACTATAACAAAAGGATTGCATTATTGTATTCATGTCTTTGGCCATTTAACTTTGTGTTTTTTTCTGATGTGCTTACATAGACTTCAGCCTCCTACAGTCCCAAATGTCAGCATCTTTTCTGAGGTGGTGGTAGATGCTTTTGCCCTGGCCATTGTGGGCTATGCAATTTCAATTTCTTTGGGCAAAACTTTCGCTCTCAAACATGGTTACAAAGTAGAGAGCAACCAGGTAAGTAAATTACCTAAATTTATAGACAATCCCCTAATTTCAATTTGTAAGTGACCTCTATCCCGCCCCTTGTGTTCTAGGAGCTGGTGGCTTTGGGTCTCAGTAATACGGTTGGAGGTTTTTTCCAATGCTTTTCAGTTTGCTCCTCCATGTCCCGCAGTCTCATACAGGAAAGCACAGGTGGCAAGACACAGGTGAGACAAACACAAACAAACTCACCATGCATGCACATCTACTCTGGAAGGTATTGTCTCATATTGTGTTGATTTAGATTGCAGGAGTTGTGTCTGGTGTGATAGTGCTGGTGACGATTCTGAAGTTAGGCTCGCTTTTTCAAGAGCTGCCTAAGGTACGCGTGCACAATCCTGTGAATCAAATTACAGTTAGATTTATTACAATGACAAACTTCTTTAGATTTCCATTCTTTGTGTGTGTCTAGGCAGTTCTTTCTGCCATCGTCTTCGTGAATCTGAAGGGGATGTTCAAGCAGTACTATGATATAGTTACTCTGTGGCGCAGTAGCAAGATTGATCTGGTAGGTTATACAGTATCAAACCATTTCTCATTTATCAATATTTAAAGGTACTTGCCACAGCAAGCATGACTATTACTGTTGCTCATTCGGGTTATAGATTTGAGTCAATCCTCTGTTGTGTTTTTGTTGTATGTAGTTGATATGGTTGGTGACCTTTGTGTCTACTGTGCTCTTTAATTTGGATATGGGTCTGGGAGCCTCCATGGCGTTCGCTCTACTCACAGTTATCGTCAGGACTCAAAGGTTAGACCTCTAATCTTGCTCTGTGAGCTCTCTCTCTCACTTCTGTCAACTGTTCCTTTCTGCTTCTGGCATCGTGTTTGACCTTATCGCTTAACTTCGTCTTTCTGTCTCTTAGCCCCACTTACTCACTGCTTGGACATCTTCCTGGTACTGAGCTTTATCTAGACATAGAAACACACAAGGAGGTGAGTGCCATTAGTATTTGGTTCATCTAATAATTCCAGTAAATAAATATCAATTTATTTAATCTTACTTAAATAAGCACCGCATTTCAAGGAAAAATGAGTCTCTGGTATTTGTAATGTTTTAATCTATGCAGAACAATAACAAATGTGCTTTATGTTTGCAGGTGACGGATGTACCTGGTATTACCATATTTCGCTCATCTGCCACCATGTATTTTGCGAATGCTGAACTTTATCTCGAGGCCCTTAAAAAAAAGGTAAAATACCTTGTTTGGAACATGAAGATCATAATAAGATCTTATAAAGTGCATATTATATACATCATGTTCCCTTATAAGCATAATAACTGCTGCTGTGTACACAGAGCGGTCTGGACATTGGAAAAATGCTCACCTATAAACGCAGACAAGAGGCCAAGCAGAGACGTCGAGAGAGGAGAGCAGAGAGAAGAGCACGAAGGGAGATCAAAAGACAGGTATAGATCGTCTCTAATGTTTCCGTGGTTACTGGGCGGAGATGAAGGTTACAAATTGCTTACACAGTTTATTTGTTTGGCAGGAGCTTATGTGCTAAGCTTGTACCAATATTTTCTGTTCTCCTTTTACAGAAAAGAGCTCTCAGGGCAGCATCTCAGCGATCCAGAAATGTTGTCTTTTCGGTGGAGGAAGTGTCTGGACAGTTGAGGGAAATAGATGGAGACACCCTAAGAGAAGAAGGGCTTGGATGGAAAGAACGAGAAAACAGTACAGTGTTTGTAATGCCTGAGACATCTGAGGGCCATCACACATGGGTGTATCTCAAGGGCACTGACCCTGACACCACCACCCTGGGGTCGTTGTTTGATCTACAGGATGGCGACACCACCACACTGGACTCCAGCAGTGAGGAAACTCTAAGCAGGGACTTGGAAAGAGTTTCTCTGGGATCCCTGGGGAAGTGGACCTGGGACGTACACTCCATCATCTTAGATTTCTCTACTGCTAATTTTATTGATACAGTGGGCATTAAAACGCTGAGCAATGTAAGTAATACAAAGTTTAGGGAGTCTGATATTCTTAAAGAGCTCACCCAAAAATAAAAATTGTGTAATTATTTATTCACTGTCATGTCATTCAAGACATGTATATGATTTTCTTGCTGTGGAACACAAAATAAGATATTTTGAGAAATGTCTTTTTGTCTGACATTTTGGCTGAACTGTCCCTTAAATTGTAAAAGAATAGTTTGATCACAATGAAAATTCTGTCATCATTTATTGTAGATATTTCATGATTTTGGAGAGATAGATGTGTATATCTACTTAGCAGGCTGTCAAGGTATGTGCATCCCCCACTTTTATACGTTCAACCAAGTCTATTGGTTGCCCTGGTGTTTATTCCAAATTACATTCGCTGTGAATAAAATCTATGTCGTTCTCCCCAGAACTGGTGGTGGAGCAGCTTGAGCGTGGCGGCTTCTTTTCTGATGTCATCACTAAAGGACATGTGTTTGCTACTGTACATGATGCAGTTCTGTACTGTCTAAAACATCATGGAGCAATGACCATCCACAGCTATGAGAATGCTTTGGTAGGTTCTCTGAATGATTAAAACACACGGACATGTGTATAGATATCACAAAGCTGTAAATGCACAAACCTGAAACTTAAACCATAAAACTTTTTATTCCAGGAGATGAGCGGTACCCATCTATGAAAGAAGATATCTGGTTTTCTCTTGTCTTCAAGATTTTATTCAAGCTGTAAACTTCAGCTATATAAGTTATGCGATAGCACCATTTTGTTTGAGTTGGTGGTAATAAGGTATGACTGTTCATGTATGGTATGGTATGCCAATTTGGTGAATTGTTTTTAAAATGTATTTGTGCAATTCTTGTTACTAAGAAGGGAATATTTGAAATGTAATTGGAATCTATCATAGTTTTGTGAATGTTTAAAATATATGCTTATGACTTTAATTGACTTTAAAATACTAAGACAATAAAGTACAAATTGTAAAAAGCATATGTTTGTCTTTTTTAAGAAAACTGCATACGTGGCACTGGTCAGGTTTCATATTTAATTCAAGAAAGTGATTTTGTGCATTTTAAGGTCACAGCAACGATTTGACTATACTACAAATAACCAAATAAATAAAGTTCAATCAGATTTCTTTGGATGCAATTAAAAACAGGCAAAACCAATTACAGTACAAAATCATTCCAAAAAAAATTATATAAAAAAATCATACAAGATGCAAGTTTAACATGCTTCTCTTCATAAGTATCTGAGAAGGGATAAGTGTGAGAAACATCAGGTTGGTAAAACTCTTCACTTTTGCAAATGTAAGGTATTTTCTGGGGTAATAAGCTTAGAGAGTAATGCTGTTACAATAGAAGCCTATGGGCTTATAATAGGAAAACACAGATATCTGATGGTCGTTATTTTTGTTCTGCTACTTAGGTTTGTACTAACTACATTTTAATATTACAAAGTGTGAACATTTCAGAGTTTAAAAAGTGATTTCATGGCACTACACATTCACCCCTTAACTTCTATTAAAACAGCATTACATCTTAAATTGAATTTAAGCCAGAAAATTTCTTTAAGGTAGTTCAACAATATGACAACTAGTTAATACCAATTTAATCGTGAAGTATAATTTTCTATATTTTACACTCGGCCACATACACACTGCAATATTTTGGGACTGCCAAAGTTATTTTGCACATCAAACTCGTCTGTATCATTAACAGTCCCTGTATCGGAGTAAATGCTCTGTAAGGAGGATAGCGGGACGAGAGCCATGAGACAGGGAGGCGGGCCGGTGGCGTGAGTGATAATGTGTATCAGCTGTGCGCACACAAGAGGACGAGCGACAGGACCGGGCCCAGAGAGGACCGGGCCCAGAGAGGACCGGGCCCGGACATATGTTTAGTGATTCATTGTGTTGTGTGGGCAGCAGTGGTCCGTGAGGAGCTGCCGCCATTTTACTTTCATTTGTTAGTTTATTTTGATTAAAGTCTGTTTGAATGTTCGCCGGTTCCCGCCTCCTTCCTTACTTTTATTGAACCTCATTACATGCTCCTTTTACATAGACATCGACCAAGATGTCATAACATGGAAGTTGTTGTTAAATAAAGTGCAACCCATATTTAACTGCAGTGGGTACATGGCCTTCGGAAGGTACAGTAGAGTGCAAAAACTGTATGTAAACAAAGTTATCAAATATGGCTGCATTCCCATGAAAAAGAAACAATATTACATTAAAATATCGACATTATAGGAACAATAGCATTGTCTTTCACAATTGCATAAAGCTCAGTCTCTTTATCCCTGAATTCAACCCCAGTTTGGGTAAAGCCTCTTTCAGTTTAAATTATGAGAGCTGTACAGCATCAGTAGAGCTACATTATTAGTGCCTGTTCGTATTTTTGTGTATATTGTTATTTGTCTGTGATTGAGGTCAGTATATTTAAATGCTTTGGGATATATGAGTGCCGAGGTATTGTATGTGTGTAATGTTTTTATCTGATGTATTGGAATGCGTGTGTACGTAAAAGTCAAAGATTATGTACAGTACTTCAGATCATCATCATGAAGTGAATGTGTGTACATGTGTTGTGCACTGTAACTGCATACGTGAGCATGTCTACAAACCTGTGAGTGGGTGCAAACGTATTTACAGCTCCTGGTGTGTTTCTGTATGCCTTTCTGAATTCAGTTCTGAAATGATTTCTTCCTGCTCCTGTATCTCTTGTTGTTGAGAAACAAGCTGTTGGTATTGTGCCTGCCGCTGGTAATCTGGATCCACATTGATCCAATTATTGGCGACCCACTTGGTCCCTCGCGTCACCACGCAGCCACCGTGAAGAGAATATTCATCCTGTTCACCCACCCAACCTGCAGAGGGCAGAACAGCACAAAAATCACAACAAGCAATGTGTTCTAAATAGGTAAGCAGCAAATACGGTTTGCAAGGTTGTGGTGCTGTAAAATACATTATAGAAAGAGCGTTATACTCGCCTCTGCCATCAGAGAGGTAATTATACCAAAAGACTGCTGTCCCCTTAGTAGGCTTCACTCTCAGGTTGCCCTTATCACAGTGTTTTCTGGTGTCCAACAAATCCACATCATTCTGTATCAGTGACTGAGAAAAGAAGATACTTTCTGTCAGATATTGGTTGAATAGTGCAAAACAATCACATAAACACATAAAACCACAGATTTTATTGCACAAAACACACCGCTTCTTCGTAAGTTCTGTTATCAGCCACTGGAAAGGTAGTTTCTCCTCCTTCTTCAACATTATTAAGGTAAAACAGAACTGTGATATACCTGCAAAGACAACACGAACACTATAAACCTTGGGTTTACGTACTTAATAATTACATATGGGACAGTAATCGACATTACTGGCACCTTAATATTTGTGACATTTATGTGAAAGAGGTTACTTTTAACTTTTCCTAAATACATGTACAAGTGTTACTGGTGTATTGCTTAAAAGTGAATTTAAACTTGTTTTCTTTGAGGTCTGAAAAAATACTGAGCATCTTTTCTGTTATTTTGACCTTTTTTTCTCCAGTTTTATTTTCTGCAAATAAATGCAAATATTTTGATTTAACATTTGGGAGAAATATTGTTAGTAGTTCACAGAATGAAACAAATTACCTAAACACATACATTTGAATAGTAAATTGAGAAGAACTGAAAATAATTTTGAAATGGTTCCTTAATTTTTTCTGACGCTGTATATCTGGTAACATTTGCATTAGGGTAGACATATACATTAATTCCTACGGCTCACCTGCAGGAAGTCTGGAACGGGGAGGTTGTGTTGGCAGTGAGGCGAGTGTGTGTACATGCTGTTTCGGGATATACCGGCCCGCTATCATGATGAGCGTGGTAATGGCCTCCCTGCTCATAGCGGACAACTTGTAGCGGCTCACTTAACTCCACCAGGGATGACGGTAGTCGTGTTAGACTAGTGACTCTTTATAGTCAAATATAACTTATTAGAACAATAGATATAGCAGACGGGTAACTTTTTAAAGCTGTATAAATTTAGCACAGATGAGGATGGGACGTGGAAACCTTTTGCGGAGGTCTTGAAGAACCTGATGTGCTCCCTGGCCTTGGTAGAGCCAAGTGTGTCTGCTGTTCCTCACCAGCTGGCTCCTCTCCACTCCACGCTGCATCAGAAAACGCTGAAAGGCGTCACTCCTCAGACGCCTGAACTCCTCTAGACTCAGGAGACCTGTAAAAAACAGACATATTCAAAACACATACATAAACTCGAATAAAATGTGCCTGACAAACTGTGATGTAAGTTAGATCTTTACCATTTCCATCCTGATCGACTTTTAGGCCATCATAGATTTCCTTAAGGTTCTCAGAAGTCAACCAGATTCCATCTCTCACTCGAGAGTGTGTCAATATCTACACCAGAAAATACGGATTAAACTAACGGGTTACACATAAATTAACAACCGTAGACAGACAACGCTGTGTTTTGTGTAAAACAAGACTTGTTACAACAGTTACAGACAGTAAAGGTGTGTTGGTAGACACACACACACCTCATGAGGTTGCAGCTGGCCATCTTGGTTGAGGTCAAGGAAATTGAAGATTTCCTCTGGACTGAGGTTAAGCTGCTGGTTAAGCTCCTCCTGACCTTCTGGAACCATCACCTGACTCTCCATTAAACCCTTGAGCTGAGCCAGTCGCACAACTACACTACACTCCTCCCCTGACAGAAAATTAGGGATCTCTGAAACACAGACCAACAAATCCGCAAACAATGTTTTACACACAGGTGAATGTATCAGATGAGCTCTTATTCTATTTGTTTTATTTTATCCTAACATTTTATTTTCCCCAGCGGGATTTTATGGTAATGTATGTCGTTTTTTAGAATCTCACAGTTTTATTACCACCTTCACTTAAAGTAAATCAAGATGTTTTACCAAACAGTAGGGGCTTCAGACTGAGTGTCTTCATCTCATGGACTTTGCCTGGCACCAGTGACACTTTTTGGACATGTCCCACCTAAACATAAAAAACACATTAAGGAACAGTTCACTATCATATTTGGAAGAATGCCTGTAACCAAACATTTCTTGGCCACACTTGACTACCATAATAGAAAAAAATACTTGATGAATTTCTTTGTTCTGTTGAACACAAACAAAGATATTTTGAAGAATGTAGGATACCAAACCGCTCTGAGGCACTTTTGACTACCATTGTTATTTTTTCTACCATGGTAGTCAATGGTGGCCAAGAACTGTTAAAAGCATTCTTCCAAATACCTTTCTCCGAGTCCACCAGAACAAATAAATGTATACAGGTTTGGAACAACTCCAGGGTGAGTAAATGATGACAGAATTAGTATTTTGGGTAAAACTGTCCCTTAAACTGTCCTATTGCAGGGCAGTTTCCTTCTAAAAATACCATCACATAGTTAAATGCAAAACACATGAATTTTGTAATTACCCGTATCCCTTCCACGCGCTGCAGATACATGTCTCGAGCAAATCCTGAGTCCGCGGGGGTCTGCGCATCCGACGCTTCCGAAACTTTATGACTGCTATCTCTCCTGCTAAAATCCAGGTTCGGCGTGCTCGGGGCGGATCCGTTATTATAGTGAACGTACAGCAGAAGAGCAATAACATTGATGATGTACACGTGGAAGAAGACCATGACCACCATGAAGTAAGAGCGGGAACACACGCTGTTCTTCTGCAGAGAGACTCGCTGGCGGGGAAGAGGTCGGGGTGGTGGTGATGCGGCATCGTCCTCCTCAATATTATTCTCTTCTTCCATCATTTTGACTTGAGAACACTTATTGATCTATTTAGATTGCTTAATTTATCTCCTTTCTAAATAACATAACGTTGGAAGACCTGTTTGCCAGCTGTTTTGACAGATCGCTCCTAAAAATAAATTCCGCATTCAAACAGACAGTGTATCAGTAGAAGATTGCGAGATTCATAATAAACATATCAAACTAACGTTATACCATCTCAGACAGAGACCATCAGCTGCTTTAAACCCCGGTCAGTTTTGTTGTGTGTACACGAGCCCCTCCGGTTGTGACAGCATGACAATCTCAGCACCTCCAGCTGTCAACATTGTTTACATCGAGACGCGTAGCTGCGCAGCTTCTCGCATCTTCATCCTTCAAACACCATTTTGGAATACGTGCTCCTCAAAATCCTTGTTGCCAAAATAGGTCGTAGTCCTGAATTCGGATCTAGTGGCTAGCTTCCTCGGTTACGCACCTGGAAGTGAATCTGCAGGAGACTACACTTTCCAGGGACGCCATTCCCCTGACAACTGCGGAATCTCGACGCACGGCTCGTGTGTCCCACTCTCAGCAGCAGTATTGCGCCTAGCGAGTAGATCACATCACAGATGCCCCCTAGTGGTCAGATACTTACAGTAGCGTCACATTTTAAGGGAAGACTTTAAATAGGATTTAATTGAGACTGTGATAATCTCGGTGGGTCCCTGGTAAGATTTTTTTCAGCAGGGTTACTGTATGTAAGAGAAAGGCAGTGCATGAATAAAGTAAAGGCAAAATAATGTTTTGTTTATGTTTGTGAATGAGTTGTGTTGGTTTTAAATATTTTGTGCAACCGTTGAGAAATCTAGAAGTTTTATCAGTGTGGCTTCTGGATTATGTTGAGCTAAGTAATTTGCAATGTTTGTAAAATATTTCAATTTTCATATTTTAGGCTGCCATTTACATTTTTATTATCATGTTAGTTGAGCCGGTTGATTAAACAAAATAATATTTTAAGTATTTCAATATATTATACATTCGTTTTACCGGTATCTTCTGAAATCAGCAACTTTTATGGTAGTAGCCAGAGATTCTGATCAGACAGTTGGTTTGGTGTGCACTTTGGATGAGTTTTGGTCATTTTGCTCATGATAGTTCCTTTTCATGACATTCATGTATTTTTCACAATAACAGATGAATGCACATACATGACAGCATGTTTTAAACATGACAGATACACAAAACACCAATAAACATCAGCTCACATGTTCTTTATTAATTGTTGCACAAATCAAATGAGAATATTTGTAAGAATCTCATATTATATGAGTTCTTGTTTCAGCATCCACTAATTCCAAAAGTGTTTATTCCTCTGCATCTTTATTCTGTGAACAAATAAAAAATATATATAAATGAAGGGTGATAAGATCAGGACTACTATACTTTCAATAACATTTTATATTGTACACATTGCTTGTGCAAATATCATTCATTTTTTTGCTTTATAGACACAATATTTACCTTCCCGAATTCACGGCTCCTAGCTCTCAGCTTGTTGACCTGTGACTCAGCAATGTCAGCCCTCTCCTGAGCCTCCTCCAGCTCATGCTGCACCTTTCTGAACCTGGACAGGTGAGTGTTCGCCTGTTCCTCCTGTCAATTAAATGATACCTGATAAACAACCCTCCACATTATACCAATTAGAAATGTGTAGTGTAAAACTAAAATGACTCACAGCATCTTCACTTTGCCTCTTGTAGGCCTTGACTTTCAGTTGAAGTTTGTCAACAAGATCTTGCAGTCTGATAATGTTCTTCTTATCTTCTTCAGTCTGTATCGCAAAAAGAAATATTACAATGAGTCTAAATTTTACAATTTACTCTGCCAACATCCATCCACGTGTATTGTTGTTTGACGGAGTACCTGATATGTGAGTTCCTTCACTCTTCTTTCATATTTGCGAACTCCTTTCACAGCTTCAGCACCGCGTCTCTGTTCTGCTTCAACTTCACCCTCCAGCTCACGAACCTGAAACACAAAAGATAGTAACCGACATTATGAATCTGAATTACAGCTGACCTGAGGTTAAACCTCAATATCAACTGATATTCATAGGGACATACTCTAGCTTCCAGTTTCTGGAGCTGCTTCTTTCCACCCTTCATGGCCAGACTCTCAGCCTCATCCAGACGATGATGCAGGTCTTTGACTGTGACCTCTAGGTTCTTCTTCATCCTCTCCAGATGAGCACTTGTGTCCTGCTCTTTCTTCAGCTCCTCTGCCATCATGGCAGCCTGCAATATATATTTTCTTAGTTTTCTTTATTTGTTACTTTGGTTACGGATAATGTGTCATTCTAAACATAATAGCAAAATCTAAGTAAATCAATCAATTAATGGACAGTAAATGGAGTAATAGAACTTTTTACTCACATCAGTAATTGCTTTCTTTGCCTTTTCTTCAGCATTCCGTGCTTCCTGGACTATGTCCTCCAGCTCACCTTGAATCTGAACAAGATCTCCCTCCAGCTTCTTCCTGGTGTTGATAAGACTAGTATTCTAAGGAAATTAAAAGAAAGTTCAAAAATAATATTTGACAAAATAGTAATGTAAATAGTTTGTTAAATAATATTTAAAATATTCTTTATGACACATAATATCTCGTACTTGGGAGTGTAAGAGAGTCACTCTCTCGCTGGCATCCACCAGTTCCTGCTCAGCTACTTTACGACCTCTCTCTGACTGCTCCAGAGCAACTCTCAGCTCCTCGATTTCAGCCAGCATCAGGTTGTTCCTACGTTCAACCATTGCAACCTGTTCTCTCATGTCTTCTTGTCCTCGTAGGGCCTCATCAAGGTGTAGTTGAGCATCCTGAAGCAATCAAAAGACAATAAAATCTTTTGATCTGTGAAGTATTAATGTAGTGCTAATGCTTTGCAATAAAACAAACCTTGAGTTGGCACTGGACGTTCCTGAGCTGTTTCTGAGCTTCAGCAGCCTGGCGGTTTGCATGGCTCAGCTGAATCTCCATCTCATTGAGGTCTCCTTCCATCTTCTTCTTGATTCTCAGAGCATCGTTTCTGCTCCTGATCTCAGAGTCCAGAGTGCTCTGCATGGTATCAATGACTCTCTGGCTGTTCCTCTTGATCTGTTCGATCTCCTCATCCTTCTCAGCCAGTTTACGATCAATCTCACCCTTCACTTGGTTCAGCTCAAGTTGGACACGAAGGATCTTGGATTCTTCATGCTCAAGAGTTGCCTTTGAAATGGAAATATTAAACATTTTAAAATGAAGATGTATATTTAACCCCAAAGGTGAGAATTAAAGGTGACCTTACCTCAGCCTCTTCAAGAGCACTTTGGAGTTCAGATTTTTCTACTTCTGCAGTTTTCTTTCCTTTCTCCAGCTCATGAATTGTCTTTCCGGTCTCGCCAAGCTGCTCAGTCAAATCTGAGATCTCCTCTGCATATATGAGAAGACCCATGGATTTTTTAAACAGTTCATTGAACATCTTCAAACAATTTGATGGAGAAGGTCTAAAAAGAGAAAGTTTGCAGTAAACTCTAGTACGTACGCTGCAGGTTTTTGTTCTCCCTCTTCAGGGTCTCCAGCTGATCCAAAGCCTCTTCGTATGAATTTTTCATTTTGAAAAGTTCAGTGCTAAGAGAACGAGCCTCCTTCTGAGCTCCTTCCAGCTCTGCCTGGCTTTCCTCATATTTTTGCTTCCATTCTGCCAAGACCTTTTCAACATCCCAACTGTTTGTTAAACTAGACAGACTCGACTGGTTGAAATTTGGTACAAAAATAGCTAGCATTTACCTTATCAAAGTTTCTTTGTTTCTTGTCAAGGTTGGCAGCGAGTGCATTAGCTCTCTCCACGTCAATCATGAGATCCTCCACTTCACCTTGGAGTCTCTGCTTGGTTTTCTCCAAAGAGCCACATTTGGCATTCACAGCCTCAACGGACTCTTCAGCGTCCTGAAGACGTTGAGCAAGCTTTTTCCTAAGAGCGATACGTAAAGCTTATAGTCATTGCACTTTATTTCCTTTTTTGAGAACATTAACTGGAGGCGATTTCATTTACTTTGCTTCCTCAAGCTCCTCTGTACGCTGGATGGCATCAGTCTCGTATTTGGTTCTCCACTGAGCAACCTCGCTGTTGGCCTTAGACATGCCACGCTGGAGCTCAGCTTTGGCTTCCTGTTCCTCCTCGTACTGCTCTCTGAGCAGATCACAGTCATGACGAGCAGATTGGAGACCGTGGGCCAGGGCATTCTTTGCCTGTATACCATAATCAATATATTGGATGTATTAATAAATAATGTATTGTGTTAAGTTTATAAGTTCATTCAGAAAGAAAGTCACCTTTACTTCCTCTTCAATTTGCCTCTTGAACTCTTCAATCTGCTGAGTGAAGGCCTGTTTGCTTCGAGAAAGCTGAGAAACCAAAGCCTCTTTTTCCTCTAGTTGACGTCCCATTTCACCTAAAATGTTGAAGGATGCCGATCAATCACTGCAGGCCTTTTAGCGGTTTATAGGCTCACTGAGTTTGTGTACGCCAACTACTTACCATTTTCAGTCTGAAGTCTCGCCTTCTGCACACCCAGATCATTCACCTGGCGTACATGTTCGTCATTCTTTGTCTTCAGCTCGCTCAGCTGATCTTCCAGCGTACGACACATCTTTTCAAGATTTGACTTTGATTTGGCCACAGCTTCCATACTGCTGGACAAGTCATCGATCTCCATCTTAAACTCGCTTTTCTCCTTCTCCAGCTTTTGTTTCACACGCTGGAGGTTGTCGATCTGCTCGCCCAGCTCAGCCACGCTGTCGGCCTGCTTCTTGCGAAGCGCAGCAGCCATTGCTTCATGCTGCAAGGTGGACTCCTCAAGATCACGCCGCAGCTTCTGGAACTCGGCCTCGCGCTTTTTGTTCATATCAATCTGCACGGAGGTGGCGCCCCCTGCTTCTTCCAGCCTCTCGCTGATCTCCTCAAGTTCCCTGGAGAGATCGGCTCTCTGCTTCTCGACCTTAGCTCGAGCAGCACGTTCGGCCTCAATTTCTTCCTCCAGCTCCTCAATACGAGCCTGCGATCGCATAAGAAACCTTTATGTGTTATGATTTATTATAAGGAGCGACAATGAAATCATAATCACACTTTAAGTGACCTGAAATTCTTTGATCTTCTTCTGGAGCTGAATACCAAGAGATTGCTCATCTTCAATCTTGCTCAGAAGTTGACTGGTTTCAAAATCCTTCCTATTTAAAAAACATTTGAAGTTTTGTAATAAATTATAATTAAATAATAGGTTAACCAATTTTTTAGTTGCTTACTTTTTCAGCTTTTCTTCAAGCTGTTGTTTGTCATTCTCCAGGTCCATTAAGCTTTCCAGGGAAAGTTTTAGATCGCCCTCAAGCTTTCTTTTAGATCGCTCAAGGTCCATACGGAGTTTCTTCTCTTGTTCCAGAGAGCCTTCCAGCTGTTTCACAGGTTTATAGACAAAATTGTTTTATAGCTGATTTATGGTTCTTGTTATAACATTAGATAGACTAGTATTAAATTACTAGCACTAAACTCACATCATCAACTTGCTGCTCAAGCTTTGCTTTGGCTTTGGTCAGAGTATTGACTTTGTCTTCCTCTGCCTGCAGATCATCAAGAGTTTGCTGATGTGCCTCTTGGAGGGCTTTCTTCTCCTTCGTCAGTCTGACAATAAGCTCATCTTGAGTTGCCATTTCCTCAGTAAGGTTTTTAACCTAGAAAAAAAAACATGTTCAAAGGAGTACAACCTTTACTTTGAGATTGAGATTAACAAATCTTTTTTGCTCCATATTAACCTTGTTCTCAGTGGCATGTTTCTCCTTCTCAACTTTGGCCAAGGTCAGCTCTAAATCATCAATGTCCTTCTTGAGCTCAGAGCACTCGTCCTCTAGTTTCCTCTTCTTTGCTGTCAACTCAGCGTTGATTTCCTCTTCGTCCTCTAATCTTTCTGTTATGTCTTTGAGTTTTGCCTCGAACTGGATCTTGCTTTTGATCAGACCTTCACATCTCTCCTCAGCATCAGAAAGATTTTCACTTTCCTGTTGATTGAAAAATAATTGCCGTGTTTGGCACCAGAATAATTTTTTAGAATTTATTTGTGATCTTTTGTTTGTGACCATTTATTGAAAACTCACAGCTGCCACTTGTAGCTGAAGGTCATTTTTCTCCCGTAACAGAGAAACCATCTTCTCCTCAAGCTCCTTCTTCTTGGCAAGTGCCTTTGCCAGATCCTCCTTCATTTTTTCAAAGTTCTCTTTCATGGCCGCCATTTCCTTCTCGGTCTCTGCACTCTTCAGCAGAGGCTTGATCTTAAAGTACAGCTTCATCCATGGCCAGTGTTTCACATTCATGAAGGAGCGGATGTTGTACTGGATGGAGAAGATGGATTCTCTGATATGAAAATCATTAGAGATGTTCAGAACTACACAGACTCAGCATTAAAGCATATTGAGCAAAATAAATTTAAATAAAAGAATACCTTCTCTCCATCATTTTGACAAACTCTTTCCTCATTAGGTAGCCCCTGCACATAGCCTGAGTCATGGTCACAAGGATTACAAGTTTCTCATCTCTCATCTCTTCAAGAAGACCCAGAAGACCAGCTTTGAAAAACACCTAACATGTGGTAGGAACATTGTTATTAATGACATACATAAAAGTCGAAAGAAATAAGAATCTTGTAACCTTTCTGACCTTGGTGTGTCCAAACTTGTACTGGGTATGATCTACATCAATGGAGCCAAGAAGCTTCTCAGAAGCCTTCTTGTTATCGATGAACTGACCTTCAGGGATGACACTAGCATTCAGTACTTTGTACCTAAAACAGAAGACATTCAAAAACATATTTTACCTTTTATTATCAGCATATAAATCAAGGCAACTGAAAGTTCTTAAATTTAGGATACTTGAAAATTGTTTAAAATTATTGGGCTGCATATCTTTATTGATTGAAATATTCATTAAATACACAATGTACACAAACCTCTGCTTGAAGTCACCATACGGGATTCTGCTTGGGAAACCTTTCCTACAGATCCTGATACCCTCCAGTACACCATTACAACGCAACTGGTGGATGACCAAAAAGTTCTCCATGAGACCTAAAGTTGAATGAAAACTAAATTATTATAGCGTACCCTGACAAATTTCTCACGTTTATTTAATATGAACCTATTTTAGGATAGTAGTAGATATTTTTTAATAATTAGAAATGTGGAAGAAAATATTGACCTGGAGTCTTTGACTCGTTTGGAATCAAGCAACGTACAAAATGAGGGTGAGTGCTTCTCAGATTGGTCATCAGTTTGCCCAAGTTCTCCTATTAGTTTGACAAACAGAACATATAAAGTTTCACTTTGTTATTTCAAGTAATATTTTAAAGGGTCAAACAAACAGTAATATTACCCGGAACAAAGCAGACACAGTCTGGAAGGAGCCGCCCTTCTTTTTTCCACCTTTTTTGCCAGCAGCATCAGCTGTCGGTTAAGCAAAATAGCATAAGCAACTTCTGGTAAATTATATAATTTACAGAAATCGTGTGGATTTGTTTGGCAAACCTTCAGATGCATGACTGGCATACAGGTGACTCAAGAGTTTGACTGAAGACTTCTGGTACAACTGAACCACGGAGTCATTCAGAGGGTCCTTGTTCTTATCCAGCCAGCCTGTGATGTTGTAGTCCACAGTCCCAGCATAGTGCACCAAAGAGAAGTGAGCCTCAGCCTTGCCTTTGGCAGGCTTGGGTTTCTGGAAGCATGGGTTTTTACCAAGATGCTGGTCGTGCAACTTGTTCTTGAAAGTCGTGTCTGTTGCCTTTGGGAACATACACTCCTCTTCAAGGATGGAGAAAATGCCCATTGGCTGCAAGAAAGAGCACATATTACCCTGAGACAAGACAAGGGACTAAGATATGTTACAGAAGATGACAATTTTTTGGTAATAAGGTTTATTACCTTCTCAATTAGCTCAATGCAGGTGGCCAAATCCATACCAAAGTCAATGAATTCCCACTCGATTCCCTCCTTCTTGTACTCCTCTTGTTCCAGCACAAACATGTGATGGTTGAAAAACTGTTGCAGTTTCTCATTGGTGAAATTAATGCACAGCTGCTCCAGGCTGTTATACTATAGTGAACATAATTTTTATTTGTTGTTGATCTTAAAATGTAAAAAATATAAATACTGTATGTTTTAATATATACATATTTTTGGTTCAGAATATTATTAACTTACATCAAAGATTTCAAACCCAGCAATGTCCAGCACTCCGATGTAAAACTGTCTGGGCTGCTTGGTGTCCAACATCTCATTGATTCGGACAACCATCCACAAGAACATTTTCTCATACACTGACTTGCACAGAGCCATAGCTGCATTGTACACCTGATTCATAAAAAAGATATGTCACTAGGAACTGCCAATTTATACAAATACAATACAAAATAATGTACGTATATACCTGAGGAACGGTTTGACCTTTGGTCACAAACTCATTCCCAACCTTCACTCTGGGGTAACACAAAGCTTTAAGCATCTCATTTGAGTTTAGTCCCAAGAGGTAAGCGATTTTATCAGCCACTGGAAAACAAAGATCGAAAATAATTTACTTTGCCATACTGCAACCGTGTGCACACATTTCTCGCTGAGCCACACTGCTGTATAACATCCAAGCCCCACCCTCAGTTCCATCAGGCTCTCCCTGCTCCTCTCTCTGCTTCTGCTTGAACTTCATGTTCCCATGATGCATCACTGCTCCTGTCAACTTGTAGATGCCTATTTTCTCCTCAGCATTGAAGCCCAAGATAGAAATGGCTGTCTGCAAGTTGAAAACAGTCAAATGCCTCATGTCACGAAGGATATACATTTTGTTTTGTATATCATAAAAATAATTGTCAGAAAAAAAAAATATTTCTGAAATATTTTATGTTTACTTACATCGGTTGCAATAAACTCTTCCACATCATTGATGCTCTTGACTGTGATCTCACCCTGACTGATCATGGGATAGTCATATGGGTTAGTGGTGATCAGAAGAGCCTCTAAAAAAGGAACATAAAAATAAAAAAATATTATACTGCTGTTCAAATATAATATTTTTACAGACAGTTTTAAAATATCCTAATAATCCTAATAGTGAAAGGTCTTGTACCCAGCAGTTCTGGCTTATGGCCAGTGCAGAGCTGGTAGAAGATGTGGTAGCTCCTCTCAGCAGACAGCTGGAAACTTACCCTGGATTTTTCCAGCAGGTCTATAGAAAATTACATAATTATGAGAACGATAATTTAACATCTATTAAAATCAGTTGTAAATAAAAAGAATGAAGGAAGGACTTACAAGTTTCAATATCAGCTGAGGCCAACTTTCCAGTTGACCCAAAGTGAATTCGAATGAATTTACCCTAGAATTGAAATAGATCAAAACCATTACATAAATAAACAAAGAAACAAACCACAACCGCATCAAAATCAAAAAGTGGAGGATGACATTTGTTTATTCATTACTTACAAAGCGAGAAGAGTTATCATTCCTAACAGTCTTGGCATTTCCATAAGCTTCCAGCAAAGGGTTGGCTGCAATGATTTGATCCTCCAGCGACCCCTAGTGGACACAGTTTTTGCAGATTTTCAAGTCGAATAAGGGCTTTACTACTATGCCTTATACCTTATAAATACATTATCATATTGATAAACAAATGGGACCAGTGTTGGGTAAGAAAAAGTAAGAAAAAGCAATTAATTACTGATTACATATTCAATAGTGTAATTAGATTACTCTAAAAATGTCTCTCTCCAAAAAGTATTTAATTACTTATTACGAATTACTTTCTATATCCTACCACCTTAAGTGATTCAAGGATAGACACGAAACAACTCTTAATTCATTCAAATGAATAATATAAAACTACATAAAGATCTCTTATTTACTGACTAAAGTATTACAAATGTGAGAAAAATACATTAATGCATGCATTTTAAAGTTAGACTTTGAATTTTAATGTCAGTTCCACTATTGCATACATTACAAAGTATTTAGTTAAATTACATCCGCAGTAACTTATTAAATTACAGAACAAATAAGAGTAATCCTTTACTTTACTTTTTAAGGTAAAAGGTATTAAATTATTGTAACTAATTACTTAGCAACTAGTTACACCCAACACAGAATAGGACGTATACCTGCATTTTCCCAAGAACAGGTTCTGCTTTCTTCTGTCCAGACCCAGCCACAGCGATTGTCGCAAAGTACTGGATGACACGTTTGGTGTTAACAGTCTTTCCCGCACCAGATTCTCCACTGAAATATAGTTCAACATTATTAAAATAGTCTATTATAAATCAAACTGCATAGGTCCATTGTTCAAACTCCATATATTTGTCCCAAAATAAAATTAGCAGTAAAATACTTACGTAATCAGGATAGACTGATTCTCACGATCTACAAAAAAAGGAGAAAAACCTTTAAAATATTATCAAAGTTCGACTCTTCTTTTTTTTCAGCAGTTGTATTTAACCAATTAACTTTATTCAGATGAATAAATAATTGTTTATACCAGTGAGCATAAACTGATAGGCGTTATCAGAGATGGAGAAGATGTGAGGTGGGGCCTCAATTCTTTTTTTGCCCCTGTATCCAGACACAACTTTAGCATCATACACTGGGAGCCACTTATAGGGGTTCACGGTGGCGCAGAACAGCCCAGAGTAAGTCTTAAAAAGAGACAGATTTCAATACTTCAATACATATTATATTCCAAACAGTGTTAATTTTTGTTAAACAGCGTGGTGTGTAGGAAAATCTAAAGCGTGTGGGGGGGCGTTATTTGTGTAATGTGTATATATAAGATCAATTTAAGCATTTATAAAAAGTTGCTTCTTCACTTACGTAAATCATCCATGCTGCGTAACGCTCTTTGAGGTTGAACAGCACAGCAGGCTCACTGAGGTGGGTCATCATGGCCATGTCCTCAATTTTATCAAACTTGGGGGGATTCATTGGAAAAATCTCATCCTCCTTCACCGTGAGGGTCTGAAATGTCATTCGGAAGTTATGTACCTTTTTTTATGTAAGTGGGAGAATGTGTCCGAATTACAATTTTTTACTCACTTTCCCACACAGGGTTGTGACCGTGACTTTGCCACCGTTCCGACTTTTGAGGACCCCTTTGAGGTACATCTCCTTGGGCTCAGTCACAAAGAAGGCAGTTTTGGCATCAAACGGTGTGTTCTGAGCCTCAATCCTCTCCCTCTCTGGTTTTCGGAGGTAAATGGCTGCCGGGCCAAAACACTCCATTTCTGGGTCCAACGACATGCTGGAGCTCCTAATAAAAAAAAACATTTTGGAAAATGTTCAATGATGCATACAAACAAACGACATTTGTCACATATTTTAGAAGGCATGATAAAAAATGCACCAATGTTTACCTTGGTCTTTCACGAACTCTTGGGTGATGATCTGATGATGTTTATTTCCCCACCTCTGTTTATTGTTGACAGAAAGAAGGCATTTGGTTTGCTGCTAATACTTTAGAATGAAATGTAAGGATTTTACTGAGAAACGGAAAAGGACAGGAAAGAGAAGTCACTAACCTTTGCTGTGTAGTTGTAAGTCCTGGGTGGGGTCTAAACCTGTCTCTTATATAGGGCTGTAAGTGACCCGTCGGCATATTTAAGCATCTCATTTTTGGTCATGAATCCTGTTTCACCATTTACATTTGTCCTCATGAGCAGCATCACTGTATTATTTTTATCTTTTGATTAATGTAGTCCCTGCCTGCACAGAGAAGCAACAAGATGCTTATGCATCGTTTCATTGTTTTTGTAAAAGCCCTTTAGGAAAAAACTTGTAGGAAACCGTGAAATACCCTTTTCCTATTGATTATGTATGTTTACATGCAGAAACTACATATATTATGGGTCACAAAAAATAATGTGACAAAAATCCTCAATTGTAACTTCAATAGATAAAATTCAATAGGTATTTGTAAATCTGCCTTTTCAGTGTCTTCTGGTAATAATGCATCAACCTCTATTGATAGCAAATGTCACTGGAATAAAGTTGCAAGAGCCTTTGAAGTTGTAAGTATTATAAAGAAATCAAATTGTTATGCCTTTATCCCACAAGCTTTAAGAAACAAGGGGGATGCCAAGAGATTATGCCTGTCTATGCTAAGAACAGCTGAGGCTCCCAGGCCTCTCATGGGTATGAAACAAAGTCCAAGGTGGTGACAAAATCCTTGGTGCCAACAGCTCAACTTGAGTCATTGTGTGCTTTTAGCCGTGCCTTTCGACACAGGGTGGGATAATGTGTACAATGCACTTTTACCATCTCTAAATGAGTTTAAGTATGTGTCTATAGATTACATATAATTTTATACATTTATTGACTATAGATGTCAGAAAGTTATTTTCCTAACGGGATGCTTTGTAGGAAGCTTTCAGAACAGTGAATAAACAGTTCTCTGAAAACATTTGTAATAGAGTTTCCTCTGTTTGTAAGGCGATATGCTACGATTTAAAGTAGGCTTTGTGAGCTATAAGGTCAGGCTTTCCATTAGAAAGGTCAGCCTAAACTGGCAAGGAGGAGAAAGACATATAAAATGTTGGGGACTCACTCTTGAGATATAACATACCCCTCCCCCTTGAATAAAAATGTGAAACATGATAGCTCACCCATTACAGTTCCTTCTTATTTGGACAAAATACGAATATAGATACCACTGCAGTCTTCTCCATCCCAATGGGAGCATTCACAGGGGAGGTTTGTGTCTTGTAATTCCTGCATTACGTTACCAAACAAAATCCAAGTGTTTCAGTGTCTGTCAAGAGCCTGCAAGTGTGCAGTGTCGGAGATGAATGTCAGTCTTGGATCTTGGATGAGACAGACATATCGTCCTTCCATGTAATTTCTTATTTTAGGAGTTAGAAATATAATACAAGACCTTTGGTTTTCGGATGGTTAAGACATGATTATATGGGTTATTACTCAGGTCTGCTATATTTTGAGTATTCAATATGTTAAAGGTTTACTGCTACTCTTCAAGGATGCAAATGGAATCCATTGTGCTTTTGAAAATGACGTAAAATAATTCAAATCGCAAAATTAAAGTTTAAAATTGCAAAATTGAACTACAAAATTCCTGGGTGTTGCCAGACTGCGATTAAAGATCTGGGCTGCTAAACCCAGAGACCCTGCCAGAGCGGACTTTTCTTGCTTAGTATCGGTTCTAGGTGTAATGGACTTCTGAGTTGCAAAATATGAAAATAAGACAAATGGTGAGTTGATAAATATATATCAAATAAATGTGAATATAGCTGAGATTTTTCTTGGAAGAATTTGGCAACAATTGTTTACATTTTTCATGTCAAATCTGAGCACTGTGCTACTTAGGGAGGGAATGCATTTAGGGTGCAACTCAGTGTCCATATGGGACCCTGCCTGTGTGCAGACTAAAGTCTAAAAATCTAATTATGAGATAACAAGCATCAAATTTTGATTTAAACTATTAATTTCACTACGATTTTTAACATGGTCTTACTCAGTCAATATTTAGGATATCAAGGTTATATTTTCACAGAATGTTCTTGACATGTATGATTTTATGTACAGAAAACACTAAGGGCCAGATCTAATAAACAGGGGAATCTAATTTCCATAATGACCAACGCAATCTACAATATTCACAAAAGAAGACTTTCACTGGGTTTTCACAGTAGGGCCATATTTCTAAATTAATAAATGAATAATAAACAGTCTTTGGAGACTTGAGAGTTATGCGATGTGGCAAATCCCCATCATCTTTTCTAATATTTAGAAGATATTGAGCCAACAAACCACCATATGGTTGTAAAGCCATTCTTTAATATTGACCCCTCTCAGTGCTAGTTTTATTTTTGTCTGTCAATTTGTTTAATTTGTATTAAATTTCGTTTTTGACAATAATGACAATAAAAAAGTGTCTAACTTAATGATGATCTGATAATGGCGGTGACTAATACATACTGTACAGTAACATCAAATTGCTAGTGTTTTATAGCAGTAGTACTCTACGGTTTCAGTGTTTTTATTATAGTTATTCTTCAGGATGAGCTCAAAAGGGATATATGATTTCAATTCATATTATACTTGTAAGGATTAACACGTGTTAATATAGACATGTGTAAGCAGCTGTCCAGTGAAGACAGTTCCAAAAAGAGCTTAAAGAGTATTAAGTAGCCTACTTGTTATTGGTTCCTGTGTTTTTATTATATCGGGTAGAATTGTTGTGTGAAGATGAAATTCTTTGCTTCAACGCAAAAAAAAAAATACATATTGAAAATTCAAATTAAATGTTATGCATGTTCTTTTCAAGATCTTTTATTATATATTTTATTATATGGTTACAGCTAAACCATGTCGTATTGTCTCCGCTTTCTAGTTCTCTCCAGTTTCTGATACTTTATCTGACTGGAATGTTGCCTGACAGACCTTTATGTCTTTATAGATTCATTCATTTTCTGTGTAATTTCTTTAAAAAACATTTACCTCGTGATTTCCTCATGCCAGTTAATGGTAAAGTCCACCCAAAATAAAACGTTTTCTCTTGTATTATACTGCCATTTAATCTTCTCAATCTTTTTATTCTGAACACCAAAGAAGATAAATGACTGAATAAAAGTATAATAAAAGTCACCCAAAAGTGACAGCAAGAAAGTAAGTGTGGTTTGAAAAAAGTGCAATTATCACCCAAACTAATGAGGACACTTATAAAATGATTTAACCGACCATAATCTCAGAATCTCTCATAATCTCGACCAAGAATCTTCTTCTTGAAGTCTTCAAATATGGGTCGTCATTGTGCTACATCATATTTACAACTTAACCATGTGATATTCACTGCATTTATCACGATTTGTGTTTGAACATAAAGGTTGTCTTC
Organism: Triplophysa siluroides; assembly: GCA_006030095.1. Lineage (NCBI taxonomy): Eukaryota > Metazoa > Chordata > Actinopteri > Cypriniformes > Nemacheilidae > Triplophysa > Triplophysa siluroides. The sequence goes on from VCII01000237.1 coordinate 5,639,428, forward strand.
TCCACAGTGCACACACACACACAACATAGAAGCAATAAAGGGATTTATTTTAGCATTATCATCATTTTACCATCACTGATATGGTTCCATGTGCACCAGTGTGTGGGTCTATTTATATCAAAACAACATGAAAATGGTCATTTGAACACAGTATACATATTTATAAAAAACACTGACAAAACAGAGCGTTTAAATTATTGGAAAATGTTTTCCTTTGTGCTCATGAGGATCAATTCGATTTTATCTGTATAGACCCGCCCTGATTTTAAAGTTTGTTAGAAAGGCAGAGATAAAATGAGTCTATTCATTTTTAATATGTACATACATATTCATGAGCACAAGGGAAAGCTGAGGCATATTCAGAATATTGCAACGTTGTGAGCACTTACCTACCACTAAATAAAGAAGAAGTCTTAGATAAGCTATCAAGCAGGAAACAATATAGGAATTTCAGAAGAACAGAATACTTTTAACAAATGAGGTCATTAGTTAAAGGGCACTGACAAATATTGACATAAAAGGCAGGGGAGGGTGGGGTGGGGTGACAAATCAAATACAAAATAAAACCGTTTGAAACAGCAAAAGGAGTACCACGTCTATCTTTGAAATCCATCAGTCTGCTCTTTAATACTGCAATACTCTGAATTCAATCCTCTGACAGAGGCCACACCCTTTACTCTTTCCCCTTTGGTGATGTTCCAGGTTGGTCGTCAATCACACTTTAACTCCTCCCTCACTGGCGCCAAAACTCTTCATCCACTATTCTGAAGTGACACGGGTACTGCAGCCAGCAGAGAGTGCGCTGATAAACTCCTAAAACTGGAAAAAGGAATACAGAACAGGTTGGTGTGACAAAATTCTTAATCTCCTTTTGTATAAAATCAACAAACTGGCATATTACAGAAAGACTCACATTTTTGAGGAACTCCTCTGCAACTACACGAGCCCTGGCGTTGACTGACAGCTTCATCTCGCTGATTTCTTTATCAATCTCCTCCATAAAGTGAATGACAAAGTCCACTAACTTATGCTTGTACATCTGTTCTGTGTGGAAGTTAGTAACGAGGAAACTGATGTCATATCCCTGAGGAGAGAAAAGGAGAACATTTACTGGTAAAATACTACATTACATTTCATGGAAGCCTGCTTTTGCTGGGGGATGAAGCTAAAAATGATTATTGAATTTATTTCAGCTCTTTCACAAAGGTTTATATTTCATTAGTCAAGGCATATTTAAAACAAATATACAGTTTGAACTGATCACAGAAATACTTGAATAACCAAAATGTCTAAAATGTTACATAATCTAATAATGCATTCTTTTAAAAAATGGTCTAAGATGAAGCCGATTTGAAAAAAAAAAAAAATGTAAACAATATAGCTGCAACCAGTAATTATGGGGTCAAGCCCTACAAGGGTACAAAGAAAAAAACATGTGGACATTTCTAAAGATTAGTCTGTTTGTTAAATTGCTATGAAAAGATTGTTAAAACATAAAGAGCACAATATAATAGCTTAGTAATTTAACCACAAGTGTGGCAATGTCACCAAAGGTGTGTAAGGAGAACAAGTCGTTCCAGTGAAGATGCATATTTTAAGTTTCGCACCAATACAAAAAAGTGTCGCGAAGATTCAGCCACATGACCCTCTGGTGTGCTCACGTTGATTTCGTTAAGGCTCGATTTGAGAACCATTTGATCAATCAAAAAGCTTTTATTAACTTTTATTTAGGGGTGTCCCTAGAAATATATACAAAATTCAGTGCATATCAGACAGCTTTTGTAGGTGGAGTATGTTTTTTATGTAATTCTATATGACAGACAGGAAGTATGGTGAAATATGACAACTTTTGATATCAATGAACTCGGCTTGAGCCAACAAATATACTAACATGAATTGAATAACATTATGCTGATTTCCTCCTATGTAACAAGCAGATTAATACATTTCGTTATATCTCTTGACTACTAGGGGACCACTGTCCTATAACTTTACAGGTCCTCTCAAAATATGACCTTGATGAACCATACCCAGTTTCATAGCGATCTGCCATTGCGTTTCTAAAATACAGCATTTTACGACAAAATTCCAAATATTCCAGATATTTAGGACATGCCAGGTTATCACATTTTGAAAACCAAGTTTAAAAACACAGGTAAATTGCTTATAACTTTTGACCATTAGGTGGCTCTGTCACCAAATTTATATGGGATGAACAAGATGTGTGTGAATACATAAAGTTTTGCAGTGTCAATTTTGAAATCAATCAGAACCTGTTTAACGTTTTGTTTAATTAAAAGGCCAATACGTGGCACAGCCCCACCAACTTTTGTGTGTTCTGAGATCGTGCCCATAAATCAATGTGTAAAATTTGATGAATATATCTAATTCGTTTAGTAGTTATAAGCATGTACACTCAATGTAGCATGTACAAGCAAAAAAATAACAAGTATTTTGCAAAAAAAAATATTTGGCCCGTGAACTTAGTAAACTTCTTAATGTTCCGTGTTTCCTACGCTGGTTTGGTCTCGATTGGAGTAACGGTTGCGAAGTTATTCACAATTGTTTTTTTTGCGCTAAATCACACCAAACCGTAAAGCGAAATGTTTGGTATCCTTGGACTCAGCAAGGATTCTAAAATGGAGTCAAGGCAATGACTCCCACCGCAGACAGTTAAAGTTAAAGGCCTGTAAATACATCTCCTCACCCCTAGGTGGCGCTTGTTCAGAAACTTTACAGCCTCTCTCAGGGCATGGTGCTGAGGACCCATAACGAATTTCGTGACGATATGGTAATTCGTTCATAAAATACAGCATTTTGCTACATTATTCAGTATCGCCAATGCCTAAAATGGCCGACATGGGAAACCTGGATATCGTTTGACTCAGCATGACACCCCACATCAAACGATGATCAACTTTTTGATCTTTGGGGAAACCATTCGGAAGTTAAAAGCAAAAATAGTCATTTTTTGTAACTTTGGACCACTAGGTGGCGCTGTCTCTAGATGCTCCATAACCAAATTTCGTACAAGTCGGTGAAAAGCTCTAGGACGAGTTCGAAAAAGTATGTCACGAATAATTCAAAATGCCAGGAAAATGTTCATGACAGAAAATGACGTGGGGGCATTCGAATTGGTGTGAGCTGTCTTCTATCTGTGTGCCATATCTCATAACTTTTCTATGTACAGTTCTATGGGCTGCCATAGACGCAATGGCGGAAGAAGAGGAAAACTAACAAACACAAAACCTTCGGGGCTTGACCCCTAATTAGGTTATCAGCAAAAGCCCAGCAATGTAAAAATAAATTTGATACAAGAATAAGCAAATACAATTGCACTGTAAACAAGCAAGTGAAAATTCTCACCTCAACAGGTTTCCTCCGCAGAATGAAGAAGTTCTCGGCTCTCATCATCATAAAGCGCATGAACTTGTGGCACAGAATCTTTTCAATCTCATCAGCCTTCAAGGGACCAATTGATGTGCATCAGCGGATCATAGACAATTTACAAGAGAAACAATTCTCAGCTCTGTTCTAGTTGCTAGCACCTTTACTGGACTGCATTCGCAGTCAAAAAAACTGAAACCATGCAGTTTCTCTTTCTGTATTACCATTGCAATACTTCCACTTTTGTTTAACTAGTAGCATGTTCAATATTTTTAGATCCAAAAGATCTCTAAAAAGTTGGAACACAATTGCACGTTCAGATGGCATTTACCTGTTTAACAGCAATGCTGACTCTGACAGAGTTGATGGATCCTTCTATTAGAACCTTCTCTTTATCATTCCTACTGATCACAACCGGCTGAAGCAACAGCTCTTTACTGCTCCTGGTGACACATAGATAGATAAAGATACTTGAGTAAGTACAAGACATACAACATGGTATGAAACAGTAGTCTAAACCGGTAAGCTGAATTTCTGTCACATGACCTACAAGAAGTTCAACAAAAGGAACAGACACCATCACATAGTATGAGGTTCTTTTGATAAGCGATGAAACTTAATCTAAAAATAATAACATGAATCCAATGTAAAATATGTTGTATGATAGCATGCATGTACAGTATGGAACTGTGTGGCTTATATTAGATATATTATATATAGAGGTCCACCTCCATTGTGCCCATCCCGAAAATTTCCAGCCCGACATGCCTGAACGACTACCGCCCTGTAGCACTCACACCCATTGTTATGAAGTGCTTTGAGCGGCTGGTCCTGTCACACCTAAAAGACTCTCTACCATCCACACTGGACCCATACCAATTTGCCTACCGTAGCAATAGGAGCACAGATGATGCGGTGTCCATGGCGCTGCACTCCGTGATCACACATAAGGACACTTATAAGGACACTTATGCACGCATGCTGTTTGTAGACTTCAGCTCTGCATTCAATACCGCCATCCCTTCCAAGCTAATCATCAAACTTGGAAACCTAGGCATTAACAACTCAACCTGCAACTGGATTACGGATTTCTTGACGAACAGGCCTCAGCTGGTCAGGTCAGGCAACATCTGCTCCACCGCCATCACCCTCAACACTGGTGTACCACAGGGCTGCGTACTGAGCCCCTTTCTCTACTCCCTTTTCACACTCGACTGCAGGCCTGTGAATGGAACTAACTCCATCAAGTTTGCAGACGATACAACAGTGATTGGTCTCATCAGCAACAACGATGAGACTGCTTACAGGGAGGAGGTACGGCACCTGGCCACATGGTGCTCAAACAACAACCTGCTCCTTAACACCTCCAAGACAAAGGAGATCATCGTGGACTTTAGGAAGGCGAAAGAAGGCACACACGACCCCATCCACATTAATGGGATGGCTGTTGAACGTGTTTCCAGTTTTAAGTTCCTAGGGACCCATATTTCGGAGGACCTGTCCTGGACCACCAACACCTCATGCCTGGTCAAGAAGGCTCACCAGCGTCTCTTCTTTCTGAGGACACTGAAGAAGAACCAACTGTCTTCATCTATCCTGGTGAACTTCTATCGCTGCACGATAGAGAGCATACTGACCAACTGTGTCACAGTCTGGTACGGGAACTGTTCTGTTGCTGAGCGCAAGGCACTGCAGCGGGTGGTGAAAACAGCCAGCGCATCACAGGGACTACACTCTCTTCCATTGAGGACATCCAGAAGAAACGCTGTCTGCGTCGAGCTCGCAGCATTCTCAAGGACTCCTCTCACCCCGCTCATAGACTGTTTACTCTCCTGCCTTCCGGTAGACGCTTTCAGGTGCCTCCGGACAAGAACCAGCAGACTAAGAAACAGCTTTTTTCCCAGAGCTGTTTCATTATTGAACTCTGCCCCCCACTGATTCCACTACCCCTCATAACTTTAACTTTAATGCTGCTATTACATTGCTTACATTGCAATACAGGGCTGCCATGCATGACTGAACTGTACACACCAGTACTTCATGTATCTGCTCTACCGGACTGTTTACACACACATAGCATCATTTGCACTCTATACTGCTCACTTGCACACCAGGAATATTATACTGAATGCTCATTTGCACTAATGGACTACTCTCATAACTGCATTACCTCATCTACTGCACTGTAACTTCAATAACTGCATTAACTCATCTACTGCACTGTAACTTCAATAACTGCACTAACTTATCCACTGCACTGTAACTTCAATAACTGCATTAACTCATCTACTGAACTTAACTTCAATAACTGCATAACTCATCTACTGCACTGTAACTTCATAACTGCATTACTCATCTACTGCACTCTTCATAACTGCATAATCTACTGCACTGTAACTTCAATAACTGCATCTACTCATCTACTGCACTGTAACTTCAATAACTGCATAAACTCATCTACTGCACTGTAACTTCAATAACTGCATTAACTCATCTACTGCACTGTAACTTCAATAACTGCATCTACTCATCTACTGCACTGTAACTTCAATAACTGCATAACTCATCTACTGCACTGTAACTTCAATAACTGCATAACTCATCTACTGCACTGTAACTTCAATAACTGCATAACTCATCTACTGCACTGTAACTTCAATAACTGCATTATCTACTGCACTGTAACTTCAATAACTGCATTACTCATCTGCACTGTAACTCAATAACTGCATAAACTCATCTACTGCACTGTAACTTCAATAACTGCATCTACTCATCTACTGCACTGTAACTTCAATAACTGCATGCACTGTAACTTCAATAACTGCATCTCATCTACTGCACTGTAACTTCAATAACTGCATTACTCATCTACTGCACTGTAACTTCAATAACTGCATAACTCATCTACTGCACTGTAACTTCAATAACTGCATCTCATCTACTGCACTGTAACTTCAAAACTGCATTCATCTACTGCACTGTAACTTCAAAACTGCTCATCTACTGCACTATAACTTAAATAACTGCATTAACTCATATACTGCACCGTACCTTTAATAACCGCATTAACTTTCTATTGCACTGCAACTTTAATAGCTAATGTCTATAATTAATGCACACTTAAGTCACTTGCACTACTGTATAGTCTAAATTGTTATCTGTTCATAACCACCTGTACTCTAATGTTCACAGTATATAGCCTTCTGTATATATTGTCCATAGTACATACCGACTGTCATATTGTCATAGAACATTCCTTCTGTAAAGTATTTTCATAATAGTTTCATAATATTTTTTTATGCCCATTGTATAGTATTTCCCTAATATTGTATTCTGTATATATTCACACTGTATATCCTGCACTTGCTAATTGCACTTCTGGTTAGACCTAAACTACATTTCGTTACACTGTACTTGTATATGTGTAATGACAATAAAGTTGAATCTAATCTAATCTATATTGCAAACATGCATCACAACAGCACAAAGAGAGAGACAAGAATCTCTAAACCATAGAATAAGATGTGGGTAACTTTTACACAGAGATAAAAAAACACATGCAATCAATAGTCGCAAACACTTACCTCACTTCAACTTCGGGTTTGTTGTGTCGTTCAACCACCTGTGAGGAAAAGTTCTCCAGACAGAGAGCGGCTTGCAGTGTAGCACGCACTGCATTCAGGTACGGACGCAGAGTTGCCGTCTGCCAAAATAAAGGAACTAAATCAGTATGTGCCAAACCTCACAGACTGCATACAGATTAGCAAACTGTTCACAACTTCCATATTGTGGATTATGAACGCAGGTCTGAACCTGCAGGGGAATTCTTGGGATACTGTGCTCCAAAAAAGGCATGCACCACACACCATTAAGCGTGACCACCTTTGTCATGTTGCAATTCAACATATATATTATTCTAGCATGGACTGTCTAAAAAAGAGGAGCGTCTAAATCTAGTCACTTCCTGAATTTAAATACAAACCACGGAGGAAGTGCACACATCTGCATGTAAGACAAACCTTACTGACCTTTTTAGGATTACAATAAAGTTACAATAAATAACAGCAAGATGTCTGGGTCTGGGAACATTAGACTTCTAAGGCAAATATGCGTTATATCTCAAATGTTGCAATACTGTATATGTTGGATTTATTAATGAAATAAATTGAATAAATAAAAAAGTTAAACAGATTAATACAGAGATCATTTTTATCAACAGGTAACATGCCGACACTTTACTACGGGATAAAAAACATATCAGTATAATCAAAGCAGTGTCAGGACCAACAAATCATAGCCCGCTATCCGTGCACATGAAGGGAGGTCAATTTGAATTGGTTTTCTCCTAGTACACGAATCCAACAACAACAATGCAAGCGATGTTACTACACACCAAATGAACAATGTCAAATTAATCTAATACTATCCCCGGCAGGAGAATATGGGTGTGGGTGTTAGCTAGTGATTAGCAGTATGCGCAAATTGAGCAACTTCCCGTCAGTGCAGAAACAAAACCAGAAATATAAAAATTAGGTTTCCCCAGTGGTATCCTTCACGTAATTCAAACAATCGCAGCTATTTTAATATACGTTTTTCTGAAGTGTTCAAAGACAAATCCTACCATTTCTGTGTACCAGTTGGAGCAGAAGACGGAAGTGCTACAAACACCGGGCGACTTCCGCGACGAGTAAACGCCACACGTTGGGACATACCACTATTTCGCTAAATAGGGGTGCACCTCTTTTCTCCTGCTGGTTGCTGTTTACAGAAGGTGAAATCTATTCAAATCCAACTAATAATTTTACGATTACTTTTTATTATAAATTAAATATAAAAAAAGACTGTTTTTTTTTACTGAAGAGATATCTGTGAGATAATATATCTGATTATATCTGTTGATTGCGTTTATTACACGGCTCGTAGGAATGTTTTATTCTGATTGGCCAGTCGAGACATTGCAGGTTCGTTATTCCCAGATAACAACCGCTCAAAACGAATAACACACGGTAACCCGGATGCTGCAAGTCATTTTGACAGGTACAGTTTAATATTACACAAAATATTTATATAAATATGTATTTTAATAACATATATGACATATTGACAAATTATTAAACCAAATCACCTGTTCGTGACATTTGAATGTCGTTTCATACCTTAAAACCGAAAGTATACGGCTTTTCCTCGTGGAAGATAAAAATGAGCTAATAAAATATTTCAAATTCACATTTCATGTAAGTTTTTTTCTCATGTGGCAAGTAAGCGTGTAAGCGGGATAATGTTCAAGCAGACGACTGTTATCGCGAAATAAGCCCCTTCAGCGTGATACAAGACCCTCCGTGGATTACACTGTTATTTCTGCAATAACAATCGCATGCCCGTACAATATCCCTTACAATGCATTATGATTATATTAGTTTTCTCTCTGAAATGACTTTTTTTATTGAATTTGTTTTATGTATGGTACTTTTTACAATGTTAATAGAAACAAATAATCATAACACAAGGCTGTACGGAATCATAAGTCCTAAAATGTTTTACAAAATTTTAATAAAAAAAATAATATCTTATAATTATAATAATATAGAAAACTCACTGCGCGAAACAGAAATGACAGATTTTATATATCAAAAGTTTATTGTCTGAACAAACAAAAGATAGGCATCTCTTTTTAACATCCATCAATAAAAGGTTGCGCAGAAGGTTGCAAAGCAGTTGTTGCAGTAAAATAAAAACATGTACAAACCTAAATTTACAAAGTGTTCCCATTTTCTTCATCTTTTAATCACAATTTCAAAACTCTTGTTAAAACTCAACTATTCAGCGTACTACATCAACAGCAATCGCATTTCAAAAAAGCATGACGTATTGCAGCGCAGAAACATAAGTGGGTGTGTCTCTATAAAGTCTTTTCTAGAAGTTTTACAACGGACCCAAACAGGAAACAAAACCAAATTCAACATGTACGTTTTAAGTTTAAACTCCCAAAAATAAAATATAAAATGGCAAATTGTTACCCTTACATCTCTCAATTCTCATATTTACATAAACGATTCCGCTATTTCAGTCTATTTTGACTTCTTTGCCTTGGTTGCTTTCTTTGCCGCGACTTTAGGTTTTTTGGCAGCTGCTTTCTTCGGTTTGGTGGACGTCTTCTTCACACTCGGCTTCACTGAGTCTTTGGCAGCGTTGGTTGTTTTCTTTTTACCGCCGGAGCTCTTTTTCGTGCTCTTCTTTGCACCCCCCTTCTTAGCTTCTGCTTTTTTGGGCGCGGGTTGGACAGACTTCTCTGTCGTGGTCGGCTTGGCGGCACTTTTCTTTGTCTTTTTCTCAAATTTCTTCTTATTGAGCTTGAAAGAGCCGTTAGCTCCCAGTCCTTTCACCTGCACGAGCGTGTCGTTGAGCAGGAGAGCGCGGATGGAGTAACGCAGATACATGCGACCGTTCTGCTGATCAAACCAGCTTTCTTTCTTCGCTTCATTGTAGATCTTGAAAAGAGACGAGCCGTTTTTCTCACCCAGGGTTCGGATCGCGTTAATGACGAGCTGGCTGTACTTGCCAGGCGTCTTCTTGCTCTTGTTCGTGTTGGTTGGTGAGCCTGTTAACGTTACTGCAGCTTTTGCCTTTTTCGTCGGGGTCTTCTTCGTTTTGGTTATTGTTGGAGTGGGAGCTGGCGCTGATTCTTCCATCTTCGCAGACATGATATGCGAAATATGCTTATTGAGACCGTGAGAATATCTTCTATGAGATGTGAGTGAGCATCACCACGGAGTTTCATGATTGCGATTTAACGGCGATAAGCGGACGTGGTTGAGAACAACAACACATTCGACAGAGGCGCATGTGGAGTTGTGTTTTCTTCCACGACTTTAGTCGCTTTTTTCTTGTTACTTCAACGTATTTTACAAAAGTGGATTATTTACACAGGGAGTGTAGACGGTGCTCTTTCCAGCAGTATGCGAAAGACGTAACATAAACGCACAATGATGTCGCGTGAAGGCAAAGAAAAGTTCGCACCCACAGAATACCTTGCGATTGTGCGTAGGGGCATCAACTTTGCCAGTAAAAATCTCTTTTTGGATATAAAGTCAGTCAAGGTATTGAATGGGCGATGGAAATAAAGATGCAGAAGAAGCTAGAATTGAATTGCTTGTTCCAAATTATGACACGCTTTCGATATATGAAAAGTTTAATTTCACATAACTAGCACATTAAACGCCCTCGCGTGGCTGTGTATTGACAAACTCCTTCTCTGCATTTCACTCTTGTCTTCCTGGTAAAATGAAACTTATCGCTGCCTATTTAGAATGACGTCTCCCTTAGAAAATAAACACGCGTGAGTTCGACATGTTTTATGAAATACGTAAATAACCTCAAATTTCAAGATAGAATTGGTTTATTACATAAAAGCGGTTGTAATACCCGAATATTTATGTGGCTGTCTTATGGTCACAGAGGATGCAACATATAGGCTACTAAACATCACAAAGCTTCTTATGGTGGTACTGAGCTGCAAAAACAGAAAACTGTGTTGTCGAAAACTTTCTGCAGTGTCTTCAGTCAACTGTTAAATTGATGTTAAAACATTTATGTCCCTCAAATATCTTCGAGATACTGATAATATAATCTATAACTATTAGACTGCGAGCAGCTGTTCATAAAATTTGAATGTAGCCTACATATTTTATATTATATTTAGAATAATAGTGTCCACCATTTGGGGGGCTTAGTTCGGGGCATTTTTTTTAAAACGTGAGAACCCCACCCTCTAGTGTGGCATTAACGACTTACTTCAGGGGTCGCCAAAGAGTAGAATAGTTCATTAAAAACCTGCCCATGCAGTTTTGTTAAGTATAAAATAATTTACCTCTCTGAACCTCAAAATACCTTTGCGTGGGAGATTATGTTACATGTTATGATGTGAAGATGTTGTAAAATGCTAAAGGAATGTAAGGGATATTGCTATGCTTATGTTTTGTTAATCAAATGAAAATAATCTAAAAGGAATTGTCTTAATACTTGGGTATCTTGAGAGTTCTTTAAAAATGCAAAACTGTAAATGACTTGTCCAAGTTATTGTGTTATTTCCTAAAAGTTCAGTTGTTCACAAATATCTGTTCAGCTAATTATTTTTATTCTATGTTTATTGATATAGTGCTACTGTATATAATGAGAAAATGAATACGCTCGTATAAAAACAAATCCTTTCCAGATGGCCACTTTACAGTATGTTGACGTTCATAATACAACACCTCTGTTCCTATAGATATTTTGGTAGAAAGTGTTCAAATTTCTGTCAAACTGTTTACGTCAAACTCACTATTACTTTTATTGTGTAACTGTTATAAAAAAGAGAATTCAATAAATTGAAGTTCAAGGTCTGAAAAGTGTCTATTTTGTTTGTATTTATATCACAGTTGTATTTATAGTCGTTCTTACCATTTCCTGTGACATGCACACAAAGAGCAAACATCCCTCAATAAAACAGGTCTAGCACCTTCCTCCTGGAGACAGAGAAAGGTTAAGGGTCAAAGTGTAGCATGGGTCAACCTATTCAAGAGGTTTGTCCTGCTCTGCCTATGTGTGTATATGAATTAGTGTGTGTGTCTGTCTGTCTTTTAATATGACTGTTAAAAGAGGAATGCCTCAAGTTTTTACAACCTTAACAAACTTGGTTCAAAACTTTCCCCCACATTCAAAGCCACACACATATGCTGAAGAGTTAAAGAGTTAAAACCTGATAAACAAAGACCATATCTAAATTTGCATTTTATGTGATGAATATAAGCATATTATTTTTTGATAGATTCTAGTGTAATGTAAGTAATTCATTTTTTTAATGGTGAAATCACTACCATGATCAGTTAAAAAGTGAGTGTGTATAGGTCTGAGTATGTGTGTCTATTAGGGGGTGGGTGTACCGGTGCATGTCAGACAGCAAAGAGCCACAGTTATCTAGGAATCTGAGCCAAAAGAGCCTCACAAACAAAAAAGGAGCGCAGGAGAGCGAGAGGGAGGGATAGACGAGAGGAGATCAAATAAAAGAGAAAAACAGGAGAAGAGACACCTAGGAGCACATAGTGAGATTACAATGTGGATGACTGAGTGAGAAATTGACTACCGAGGACACTACACAACTGTGTACAACTTCAGATCCGAGAAGACGGAAAAAACAGAGCAACAAGAGTGTGGTAAAAGAAAAAAAACATTAAGGATAGGCATTAGAGGAGAAACTAGTAAACTAAAGAGAGGAAAAAAGAAGGCACAGGTGCATACTATCTCTTTGGACCCTTATTTCCCACTGGTGGACCGAGCACCATGCGTGCATGTGTGTGCGTGCTGTCCTTGCTTTTGCTAGGAGCTGACATGATGTGCATGTGCGTGCTGGGACAGAGCGACACCTTGGTGGCCGGACCCCCCAACAGCATATGTGAGGGTAGCTGCAGTGCAACAGCTTCACCCCCTAAAATGCATCACTCGCAGGAATCACGGCTCAGAAAAACTTCAGAGAATCGCAGAAGTGCACAGGTAAGACTTTGTGCATGTCAGCGCATATGAGACAATAGATGTGCATGTGTTCTGCAGTATGAATGTCTGAATATTTTTTACAAATGATCAGTACTACCACCTTAACTATATGGTTACAATTTCATGGTCATGTGGTTAATTCCCAATTATTATTATTATTTCAATCAATCAATCAATAAAAAACAAATGCATCAGTGCTACTTTCTCGGTCTTGAAATAGGTGATAACATATGGGAGATTCGTTTATTAATGCTTTTACAGGCTAAAGAAATGTACTTTTAAGTGAGATACCTGATATTTAAGATGCTCTTGCGTGTGTTTGTATTTCTTCCGTCGTGTAGGTGTCTGATGCATCTCAACGTCTCATCCAGCTCCAGCGGTGTATGCTGCAACACGAATCGGTGGCTTTGAGTCGGACGGACGCGTCTGATTCACTCGTAGCGTTTCTGGCTCTTATGGGAGCAGTGCTGACAGAATGTGACCTCCACTGCCATAGTCAGAGACTCAGAGAGATGTCCACCAGACTCGGTTATTACAATCCACAACATATGTTATTCCACCATCCACTCAAACCCTGATATATTAAACGGATAGGCTTAAAAAAGCACATTATTGTGTGATTTCAGTACTACTTACCCAATTCTCTCAATTAACTTAAGATCAAATTTACACTTGGCAAACAAAGGTGTTCTAAGGAATGCCAGACTCGTGGGAGAACTCACCCTCTCATAACCTTTCTTTAACCTTTGTATAACCTTACAACAACCCTTATCACAGAGTAATACTCAACTAGCAAACAATCTAATAAGCAAATATTTTTAATATGCTGTTCTTTTATGTATAACTTTTTTAAACATTTTTAATCAAAAACCCTTATCAGTATTATGCCTACAAAAATATAGAAAGTTTAGTTTAGCTAGAATTTCACTTAAATAATGGACTCCTGTATGGATTAAAATATATTCAATAATTTTTTCCTAAAGTGTTTTGAAGTGTAAGAGTGAGCTGTAAGAAAAAATCCTACTTTAAATTACAGTTGATGTCCTGCATGGCCATTTTCTTAATTGTTCAAATCATAATCTGAGAGACAATTATGAATAGTCGAAATATTTAGGAACTATAAATGTGTTCGAATATATGAGGATTGGTTTCCTGATCTCTTCTGTCATAGAAAACGTGGTGGGCAGAGGTGGAGAGAAAGACTTGCTGCTGTTGTTAAAGGGTATCACACGTTCTACACCTAACAGCCCCAAACCAACAGGTGAGACACACATTCACACGGATAAACAAATAGAAGCACACAGAACAAACACACCCATGCACTCCAACAGCTCTAGTACATTTACTGCAAAAATGTTCACATATGTTTTGTGTATATGGCAGTTCCTCCCACTGCAGGGCTTTACCCTCAAGATTGTCAAGAGATCTACCAATTAGGAATCAAAGAGAATGGAATTTACACCATACAACCAGATCCAAAGCAGCCAGCGCTAGAGGTACAATAAAGCCACACACACTAGTTTATAATTGGTCCGATTCCTACAGTCTCAGAAAAAGGAGAGGACAGGTTTTGACAGCACTTTCTAAAAAAAGCACTTTTTCCATTTTTGCAATTACTTTTAATAAACTGGTCCTGTGATATTATAGATCGAATGTATGCGGTCATTTCCCCTCAAGTTCAGACAGGTGTGTTTAATGACCTGAAAGTATCCGAATACATTTTGCCCAAACTGTAAATTTACCCTATATGCTATCTTTCTTTAAAAAAAAAAATGTTGAAGTGTGGCTTAGTTGCCCATATACATTTCTGGTAAAACTGTAAATGTCACGTATGATCTATAAACGTGCAAATAAAGCCTCTCTCTCTTCAAGGCTGTGTGTGACATGACTTCAGCCGGTGGCGGGTGGACAGTGTTCCAACGTCGGTTTGATGGAAAAACTGACTTTAATCGAACATGGCAGGAGTACCGTGATGGATTCGGCTCCCCACAGACAGAGCACTGGTTAGGGAACGCCGTTCTCCATGCCCTAACCTCCAGTGGCCATCACATCCTCCGCATCACTCTCCAAGACTGGCACGAACAGAAGCGGCATGCATACTATAACACCTTTAAAGTGGCAGGAGAAAACCAGAGGTACATGCACTGAGTTTCACCTCCTATGACAATATTCATTTAATGATCTACAATTTTCATTCAACATGTTGTACTCTCTCTGTAAGGTTCCGCCTAACTGCTCGAGATTTCCAAGGCGATGCTGGCAATGCTCTCAGTTATAGTAAACAGTATAATCACGACGGCAGATTTTTCAGTACGTATGATCGGGATTACGACCGCTACGCCACTGGAAACTGTGCCCGGTACTATGGTGCAGGTTGGTGGTTTGACTCCTGTTTGGCAGCTAACCTTAATGGACGCTACTACCACGGGCGTTATAGTGGCATCACAGATGGAATCTATTGGGGCACCTGGTATATCCTGACCGACTATCGCTCAGGAGAAAGATACTCATTCAAAAGTGTCGAAATGAAAACGAGACCACGAAGGAGCTAGGAAAGACACAAAGAAACTAATGTTTTTTGGACAACATTTGATGATGTTATCTATGATTTTTACTTTATGCATTCACATGCATTTTTTTTTATCTAAAATATTTGACAAGGACTTTTAATTTGACTGTAACCTGGACAAGACATTTTATTGAATTTAAGAATTTCAGTGATATATGAGAATGTTTATAAACATTTTCTTAGACAATAAATTTGAAATGTCACAGTTTTGGTGTA
Source organism: Triplophysa siluroides (assembly GCA_006030095.1). Classification (NCBI taxonomy): domain Eukaryota; kingdom Metazoa; phylum Chordata; class Actinopteri; order Cypriniformes; family Nemacheilidae; genus Triplophysa; species Triplophysa siluroides. The sequence continues at coordinate 5,655,131 of VCII01000237.1, forward strand.
TATCCCCTTTTTAAAAAGCATGCATTTATTTAAATTTAATTAAATTTAATTATTTTCTAAATGTCATGAGTATGAAATTTAGCGGCATCTAGCGGTGCAAGAAACGGCTCACTCCACCCATCTCTGTCTAACACTACGGTGGCTGACACAGAACTAAGATGTTGTCACGTTTTGGCTTTTTTTGCCAAAGGAAATAATGTATTTACGAAACGTGATCTGTATAGCAGTTTGTCCTTTTAGGGCTACTGTAGAAACTACATGGCGAATTCTATGTAAGGGGACCCGCTGCATATGTAGATAGAAATAGCTCATTCTAAGGTAATAAAAACATAACGCTTCATTATGTAAGGTGTTTATATGAACACATAGTTATATTATATTGCATTTCTGTCAATAGATCCTCCAAAGAATTACGCAGCACCTTTTACCCTTTCACGCACTGGGGTTGTTATAAATTCTTGCATGAAAGGGTTATGTTGCATTAGCTTTAAAATAGTTTAATTGTTCAACATACAGAAAAACAGGTCGCTAAACTGGATCAGATATGTAAAATAAAATAATGCTAACACCTTTCAACCCTGTCTAGGTGTGTTTTTAAAAAATGAGTGGTAACTATTTTGTAAAGGAAAGCACGCATCACATTGATGAGAGGTCAAAGTTCAAAAGCTTTGCATAACTCACAATTCAATTCCAATCAAAAAGATATTCCCAAATTCTGTGCACAAATTATGTTACTACAAGCTGAACCCCTTGGTATCAAATGGCCAATCACGCTACATGCTCATCCACCTTCTCTGTGCGCTCTCCAGGTGAGCGGCTGCCATACCAAAGCCATCCTGCCAAACATTCAATTGTGCTGACATCTTTCCCACCTGGACATTCGAAAACATAAATCCTCGTTACATCTTTCACTAAAGGGATAAGAGTAAACTGTGGATGATTTGGGTTTGGAAACAAAAAAAATCTAAAAGTTTGTTGTGAGCCACTGCGGTCGGGTGTTCGAATTTTAGTGTGATGGCATCATAGGTATTTGAAATGCACACAAACAAACTCACAGGAATATGACATTAATAAGGGTGGGGTTCTGATATTGATGCTTGAAAGTCAGAAAGTGTGTGTGAGACTCTGTCAAATCTGCCTCTGTTTAGCTGTATTCACAAAGAGATGCCAGTATCTATGAATACTCTCTGCCTATGATCTGCTGAGTATCAACCAGATATGAAATTTCACATGCACATATTCAAACTCATACAGAATTACAGAAGTGTATTCCTGTATAAAGATTATTTTTATTGAAATCATGTCTGGGCAGGGTCTAATTTATCCAGTGGTTTGGAAAGGATTCTTCAAAGGATTGAAACTTCAAACTTGGCCATGTTGTAATTTTATGCTATGTGTTTTTATGTATATATCTATTTAATTAAAGTATGAATTTTCATTTTATATTTTAAATATAAAACTTTACCCGTAAACACAAAGAAGCTCATGCACATGGACAGGCCTTCTCCGCTCCTCTCTTCTCCTCCATCAACATCACTAGGGTGAAGCAGAAATCAGCTCGCCTGTTACCACAGTATCCTGGCTGAGAGCCTGGCTGGTGTGATAAAGAGATAAAAGGAGAGATGAAGAGAGAGATAGAGAGAGAGGGAGAGGGGGAACTGGCACTCTGCAGGCGCCCAGTCCGGAAACCCAAAGCGGGCAACAGTTACCCAGCACATCCCCTTAAAAATGAAAACACTTACTGCACACAAAAAGTGCACACATACACTTACTCTCTTACCACACGCTCATGTGCATTTGTCCACAAGAGCACTTTCAACATCTTAATACTGTTTCTGTTCCAGGAGCAGATCTTGCTCAAGTCTAATTAATAACAAACAAGCCTATGTTGCATTTTATAATGAATTACCTTCCTCAAAACACTATATATTTATATACAGCATGTCTGCATTTTGCCATTATGTATTTTACCAGTCTTGACGATGACAAGAACAGGCCGCAAAGTACCAGGATGGCTGCGTGGTAAACAACATCCCTAATGTCATGTAAAGTGTCTTGATTCTATACCTCAAGAATGGCCAGAAGATGGCAGCTTTGGGTTAAAAATGACAGACAATTTTCATTTGTAGGTCTATTTGATCGAACCTCCATAGATTCAAGAGACGGTTAGGTTATGAACAATAAATGTCAAATAAATGTCCCGACAACCAGACAACATGTTAACTTTGGCTTTTGTTATACATTCATTTTGTTTTTGCATGTGATGCAATCCCCAAAATCAAACAGTGATCTAAAATGGTTCTAATGAACTGGCTTATGGTCTTGAAAACTGTCACTTATAAGTAAGTAAACAATGAATGAAATGACATAATATGGTAAAAGTACTCCATGAAACAAAGTAACAGTACCTTTAAAAGTACATTTGCATAAAAACCAATGAGATATATCATATTGTGTTTATTGTGAACTTCACTTTAGATGTATTTAAAGGGACAGTTCACCTAAAAATATAAATTCTTTCATCATTTACTCACCTTCATGTTGTTTAAAACCTGTACGGCTTTCTTTCTTCAGCAGAACACTAAAGAAAATATTTGGAAGAATGTTGGGAGCCAAACAACACTGGCCTACATTGACTTCCACTGTATGGACACATAACCACTGAGACATTGCTTGAAATATCTTCTTTTGTGTTCCACAGAAGAAAGAGTTACATATAGGTTTTGAAAAACATGAGGGTGAATAAATGACGGCTGTTTTTTAATTTTTGGGTGAACTATCCTTATTATCTACCACAATGCTTGGAGCTCTGAATGGAACTAAAGGCCTGTGTGGAAGTACTTTGGTTTGAGAAAAATTCATAAATCAAGTGATATTCGTTTTACTCAGTATACAGTGATCTGCTATTTCTATGGACATTATTATGTAGGGCACGTTGTAGGGCAAAATACCTAAAGGATGTGCTGTTGAGGAGGTGTCCATCAATAGGACAACTGATCTTCAATGTACGTACAGTAACTGCTGGCTGAATTGTTCATTCACAGATAAAGCTGATGCCCTGACTCCATTTTGAAGCATCATCTCTGCTAAATGTAACATTCGTCTAGTAATTGTTTGCCTGAGGTGCATCAGTGTGTAGATTTGTGTATAGACACTTTGTGTATGTGACACAAACTTACCGAGTGGTTGAATGTAATGAACGTAAAAAAAGGGAATGTCCGTTACAGCACCTGTCCATCTGTCTGAGGAGGGATTGCATGTGTATGACACACACATTGCGGTGCACCAGCGCTCCGTTTCACACCGGAATTCAGCCAGCAGGCCTGTATCCTGATGTGGTGAAAATCAGGCCTGCAAGGCATTCTGGGTATGGGAGGGGTAGAGGGTTATTCACACACATTCACTCACACTCCTTTGCAATTACACAAACAGATGCACACACAAATTTACACATAAACACTCAAACATGTAAGTATTCATACCTTCCACAGAGGCTGTGGGTCTGAACGAGGGAGTTAAGATTTCAGGTGTCATTAACTCCTCTATTGATATCAAAACATGATGTATAGAATGTATAGATTAGACTTTAGAGAAACAACTGGAATCTGAACAGCTCTGGTAAGTTCTGGTTACATAAAAATGATTGACAGCATGAATCAGGTTCATGTTAGCAAAAATCTATAATTATAAATATTTCCTTATATAACAGGTACACGTTTTAAGGTAGATTAGATACAAGGAAATTACATGCATTGTTTCAAAGCAACTGTGTAGACAAATTTTCAGTACAAGAAAATTTTACAAAAAAGCAATTATCTGTTAATATCCGGTAAGCAAATTAAAGGCGACCATGGCAAGAAAGGAAAAATTCCATGATCTGCTAGTTTTGGGGCTAAATCCAGCTCTGTGCCCTACCTATAAATCATTTTTATGCGCGCAAGTAGTGTGTGTGGATGTTTCATATTCCTTTTTGATCTTTTGTCTGAGAAAAAAAGATGATTGACAGGTTGTTACTGCAGTATGCTGTTTATACTACCTTCCTGGTGCTTTTTGTGGAGGAAATGAACGGGCAATTAAAGGACCATATGCTGCATTGTTAAACTCATACTGTCAAGACCCTCACACAGAGAAAGAGAGAGTGTGTGTGTTCTAGATTAAAATGTTTGATATAATAAACAGACTTGAAGCCTTATGATTTGTATCATGAGCTCAGATCAGAAAACCTGCCGCCTTTTTCAAATAAAAGAAGGATTTTCAATGGAAATCCAAATCTTTGGAAGACATGATGAAAGAATATAAAGAAAAAGCCAATGTAGGAGAAAACATTTCCAAGGAATTCTGCCAGTAAAACACATTGTATCAGATCCTAAAATGTTGGTTAAACATTCAGACAACTGCTATCTGTTTTATTATACCATTATTCAGGTCTGATCTGAACAGTAAATCCTCTAATCCTGCTCATGCAATTTTGGTCATCCTCCTAAGCTTGGTGTTTATATGTTTCCCACTTTGGAGATGAACAGCATTATCCAGTCCAAAAGTTTTACATGGACTAAACTTTACTTGGATGATTGAGTTTCTAATTTAATACAGCCATTTACTATGTGTTTTGAATGTAAAGCCCACTTCGGTTGGTGGACTAATATATATCTGACTCTGAGTAAGTCATACCTTGTGATGAAATAAGTAATAGTTGTGGTGTAGTTTAAATAAAAAACTGTCTATTAAACTTGGTAACCTTTCTTTTATAACTCCATTAAAAATAGTTCTAAAACATAACTAGTGGAAAGAGACAAGCACTGCTGTTCTAATTGTATGCAACTTTTAATGAAATAAATGTATTTGATGAATTTGCTGGCTACAAAAGATCCCAGCAAGGAATGTCATCTCTCTTTCACTCCCTTCTCATTCAATCTGCCAGTCTACCTTTTACTCTCTCCCTCTCTCATCAAAGTGATGGAAAGATCTTATGAGAGTGAACGAAGGTGGTCAGTGGTTTCGTGTTGTCACTGACCGCGCACGAGAAGTGTCTGCCGAGACAGACAATACGCGCGCTCCGGCCAGAAACTTATTCCCTGAATAATTCAAGCTAGGGAGAAGTCGATGGAGGGCGTTGCTTTGCTTCCTTGTCGCCCTTACCTTATAAACCTCTTCGTCATATGATGCAAAGAGGGTTGACATTAACCCTTTGTTTTGGAATGTATTGAAAAATTCTCCACAGTGTCTAGCTACATTGAAAAGTAGAGCGTTTTCTTGTAAACATGCATCGTTTTATTGTGCTGATATTTGCCAGGACTTCATCTACAGGCTTATTATTAACAGAGTATCGTTGCGTACATGAAAAATGTAGATTTACTGTAAACAGAGCAGACATATAACACAAGAATGGATGCTTGATGTAAATTGGGGTTTCAGGTGTCGAGCTGGAAAAAGAACGAACTCTAATTGGCTAGAAAATCCCTCTTGCTGGCGGGAGGGGTCCGCCGTTGGCCTCTGCCTCTTATAGAAGTCGTGCATATTAGTTTAGTGACTAGTCGCTAGTGTGACTGTCCTGTGTCGATCATTCCCGACACTTACAGGCACTGCTAAAAAGCGAGCGACAAGGTCTTTTTATGGGGACGCGCGCGCGCGCCATAGAGTGACAAGATAAAGGGACAGTTTGGACAACTTTTTCCATCTTATTTTTTCCATCGATTTACAGGAAATTGTCGCATATATTAAGGTGTCTGTCGTAAAAATCTGCATCAGCACTAATAGCTGAGATACACAGCTAAGTGTGGTATGTGCACGAGGGAGATCTTTCAGAGCATCGCTCGTGCGCTTTTTGCAAGTGTGGAGTGGCGCAAGTAGTGACTCCGGTCACACAACAAAAACCCGATTTCTTGGGTTATTTTTTTACTATGTATTAATATTGCTCTCGCTCTCAGGATGTACTAAAACATGTGTAGCCTATTTAACAGCAGGTGAAGAGAACACGTGCGGAAAAAAACTTTTGGAAAAGCTTCCACGCCGGATAATCTTGGAATAACTCGAAAGGAAGGAACATTTACCCCGTTTAAACGCACAGGACTATACATCCCAATCAAGAGGGAAGACATACAGATGGAGCTCCCGGCGGAACCCCGGTGGATGATGCACGGTCACCATTCAGCCTTAATGGGAACCCCAGATTCATTGACTTCACACGTCGGTTTAGGATATCATGGTTCTGGGTATATGGAGTCAAGTGCTCCTTTATTACCACCCGATGAGGTGGATGTATTTCTCAATCATTTGGACTCTCAAGGAAACAACTATTATCACACACACGGAGCTCACTCTCACACTCGTGGACGAATGTCCTACAGCCAGACACATGGTGAGTAGGCCTGGAACATTTGCAAAATTATTTCTTTAATTGAGTGCTCTTCATTGCATTTTATTTCTTATCCACATTGTGTCAGAATCATTTGCACATTTGTTTATATCATATCAATATATATATATATATATATATATATATATATATATAATATATCGTAATAATATCATTTAATATAATTATACAATAAATTAATATTTTATTTACTTGGCTTACGATTGGTTGTATTATGATAATGTAGTAAACTTAAAAACATTGATGGCTAAAGCAAATTAATACAATAACACAAAAAAACAACAGTACCAACAAAAATATTTTCGATATTATTGTCATAAATTTAACGTGAGGGTTTGGATTATATTTCCATTTTGAATAGGCGTAGCTTTTACGCACGTTGCTTTCTTAAGGTGAATGTAAAGTACATCCCAATTTTCCATCAAACACTAAACGTTTACTTCGTTTTAGACATTATATTATAAAAAAGAAGAAAATGTAACATTTAAATAACTGATCTGATTAACAAAACTAACATAAAATACAATTGCGAAATTTGCCTGGTGTTGTAATTTTTGGTTAATTTGTGTACTTGTGCATATTGTTTTCGCGTAAAAGCGCAGACAAAAACAGTAGATTCGAAAATACTCGTGTAGACCAAAACATTATTGCAACAATAGCAATGCATATGTTAACACTAACTTCGTTTATTTTGACAGCTCGGCTTACTGGTGGCTCAATGTGTCGACCCCACCTTATCCATACCCAAGGTCTTCCGATATTGGAGAACAGCAAATCGGCCCAACACAGCACATGGGCCGTCGGTCACCTGGGCAAAGCGGTTCTTCATTCAACAGGCGTTGAAAACTCAAACAGTCTATACCCGGGAAGTAGTACGTCTGCTCCAGGGTCGATGCCATGCCTGTCAATGACGCAACGCTGCAGCCCACAAATGTACTGCCTGCCCCCTACTCCACCCAAAGATGCATCCCCTGACCCTGCGTGCGCTGCGGCTTTAAGAGACACTGGAAAGTACCACTTGCATTTCGTTGACGGAATGAAGATGGAGTGCTCAAGCCCATTACACAGCAATCTGGCGAATACAACGACACATATTCCCTCATACTCCGATTATGCTTTACCTGGAGCGCACGAGTACCCCGGCAGTGTGTTTTACTCCAGAAGTCTGCTCGGGTCCTGTGCGAGCAACACACCATCTCGATGCAAAAGCAAAAGCCACGCTTTCTCAGGTAACCACAAAGTTCGTAGTTCACATCAACAGAGGAACCCACACCGTCAGATGCTAAGTGTCTAGCTCTAACATCTGCTGTTGGTAAACAATTGGGGGCAAACTCACAGTTAACAGTGTGATTACATTAAGTAGCCTACTGAGTAATAATATTGAATATGTAGCCTTTTTTTAATATTTTATGGAGCAGCTAATAAATAACCAATATTTGCTATTCCAACGCAATTAGTAACACGTAACATAAACACTAATGTAAAATATTACATAATTTTATAACCTAATTATGCTATTATATTTAAAAAAAATGTAAACCTTTTGGTACCCGTTTATGGACTAGATTGCTATGAGGAAACGCCTCGAGCTCACCTCAATGCGTAATTGTGTTTCTGTTGTCCCTGGAGCAGTTCTGCATAATGTGTTGGCATAATCTTGACATGTTTATGTAAACTGCACTTCAACCTTTTAAATTCTTTAGAAAACAGATTACGAAGTCATAATGTTCCTGCGCAGAACCGCATTACCACATTCATTCCACTCAGCATGAATAAGTTGCTCAAGATTTTATTTCCTCTCCTCATTTTCTGCATGTGTGCCGGAAGGGCGTGAGTGCGTGAACTGTGGAGCTACGTCAACTCCTCTGTGGCGAAGGGATGGAACAGGTCATTACCTGTGCAATGCATGTGGGCTTTACCACAAAATGAATGGACAGAACCGACCACTCATCAGACCCAAGCGCCGACTGGTTAGTAGGCCTACACACCTTTCACCTGTACACACATTTCCAGACAGCAATCGGAGATGTTTGTCTGCTATGTTCTTCTTTGTTAAAAGCGGATGGTCCAAATGTCAATTAGAAAAGAATACGGTTTATTAAGCTAGACACCATTAAAACATTTAATATATAATTAAATAATAATGCACTGGAAGAAAATGAGTACAGAGAATGAAGAGATGAGAGAAAGAGAGACTGCCTGTGTGTAATGGACCATTGTAGTTTCCATGGCCCTGTTAACTGGCCTAAACAGCAGGTAAGGAATTGGAATTCATTAGCATAAATAGCCTAAGTGTAAACCTTATAAAGCAGAAATCGGATACCCATTTTATTCATTGTATAGGCCAACACAAGGCATATCATGTTAATTACATTTGAATATTTCATTATGTTATAAATTTGTGTCATCTATTTTTTTTATTCTTATTATAAAAAAATATCTCAGACATTTTTGCGTTTAAAAACATTGTAAGGGTTTAGAATAATAACAGCAAGTTATATGTAAGAACAAATGTTTTAAGTTGATTGCATTCTGATTGGTAGACATCAATTACTCATTTAAAACATTTAATAGGCCTATACTGCAGTAGGCTAAAATAATATACATAATACATAATTCTAAAAATAACAAATTATTATTATTAGAATAATTCAAAAATTAAAACCATTTTATTATTGTAATTATTATTATTATAATTGATGCTGCATAGCATCACTTCTAACAAAGCAAGTAAAAGCTCGTTTTAAGAGAAAACGGAAAAACAGCCTAATATATGAACCCCGCCAAGTTCTTGTTTCTTCGTCTAATTTATTACATTATTACACAAAAAAATCACTTCGACGTTTTTAAGGGCTTTAGTAGTCTATGTAGCCTAAACATTTTATACATTTACCGATTTAAAAATTAAGGGAAAAGCATAATAAATCAGCCTGACTTTGCTCCATACTTTGTGCATTTGCTGTAAATTTTAGGCTGACTAGCTTCGGGTCTCAGGTACACGTCGTATATTTGTAGAGCGCGTGCAGAGACAGGTCGGTCAATTTGTTTCCGTGGCAGGATGTCTGCCCGGTACCGATAGCTTCGCGAGACCCGACAACGCTTCCGTTCGCGGTTGGTTTCTTTGTTTTGCTTTGGCATGTGGAGAGCCTAGTTCACCTTAGGCTACTGAGCACCACTCCACTGGACAGACGTTAAAGAAGAAATGTAGGATAAGAGATGTGAATAGGAAACGCGGTGAATTGTTGTCTTGTGTGAATGCACAACTGTCCTCAATTCTCCCTGTTTGAAACCATTTTAAACTAGAAAGCTGCATTTTCTTTAAAAACGTCATGCTATTGCTATTGTGTCTTTTACCACGCGGCTTCCTCCTTCCTTTATCATGTTTTTGTATTTTTCTTAATGTCTAGCGAAAAATATCAAAATAGTCTTTTAAATATCTCTTAGTTTTAGATATTTTTATAGTTTTTTTACACTTACTATACATTTACCCTACATATTCTATTTTAATCACATTTTAATATTGCACTTAAACAAACAAACAAACAAATAATCTCTTTCTATAAGTACCAGAATTCTGCATTACTGCAGATTCATTCAATTGAATTTTTGTCTCCCATTCCGTTCCATTCCATTTTCTACCGCTTGTCCGAACTACCTCGGGTCACGGGGAGCCTGCTCCTATCTCAGGAGTCATCGGGCATCAAGGCAGGATACACCCTGGATGGAGTGCCAACCCATCGCAGGGCACACACACTCACTCATTCACTCACGCACTCACACCCTACGGACAATTTTTTTCCAGAGATGCCAATCAACCTACCATGCATGTCTTTGGACCAGGGGAGGAAACCGGAGTACCCGGAGGAAACCCCCAATTTTTGTCTCCCTTATGTTAAAAATCACAGCAGACAGTGGTTTTGACTTTAACTGTTTTTTCTGTTATATACTGTATACTTTAGTCAGCCTCCAGGCGAGCAGGCACCTGTTGTGCAAACTGCCAGACCGGCACCACCACACTTTGGAGACGTAATGCCAATGGGGAACCTGTTTGTAATGCCTGTGGTCTATACTACAAACTACACAATGTGAGAAAAAGTTTATTGTTTATCTATTTAGTCTCACCCGTTTGTAATGACTTTACAAATGCTGTATTTTCTCTCATAATTCCTCTATGTGCATTCAGGTGAACCGTCCCCTAGCTATGAAGAAAGATGGGATTCAGACCCGCAATAGGAAAATGTCTAGCAGACCTAAGAAAAGGAAGGGGGACCTTCAACAATTTGACAGTTCTGTGCAAAATAAACCATTAAGCCACATGGTCAACATGCCCCACCAATTTAATATGACCCAGCCAATACAATTACATCCTGCATTTAGTCACACTAGCTTAGTCACCGCCATAGGCTAAGAGAAAGATCCAACATCATACTTAATGAAGTTATATTCAAATTATAATAAACCACTGCATTCTTGTGCTCGGATTTTCACATTTAGTCCCCAGTTGCAACACATCTCCTATGTAGAAAACATAATAAGAGTAATAAGAGGGCTAGTTGTGACTGACTGAAGGACCTTTTGTTTATGATTTAACCTTATCTTTAATAACATGTTACATGTTAATTTTGTGTAAAACATAGCAAACATGGTTTGTTTTGATATAAAAAGTCTGTTTCGAGGTCATTTAAAACTTTAAATTCAAATTCTATATTAATTGATTAAATGTTCACAATTTGCACTTTATTTTGTGAATTATTTAAATGTATTCTAAGCCAACATAAAGTACATAATATGTAATAAATTATCCAGTTATCGATTTATAGTAAATATTCCCAAAGCAAAAATCACCAGTATAACAACTTTTTTTCCTGGCTGAAAACCCCAACACCTCAATACTGAGGGTGCACTGTATCTTTGGAACTGTGAAGACAAGACGGAGGAGAGTATTTTTGCCTATACATAACAATGCGCCTTCAACTCCTGTGTTTTAAAGATCATAATATAAAAACAGAGTTTGCAAGACTTTCAATATACCACTTGTAATTATATTATTATTACTATAATTTATTTCTTTTTTTGTTCTTACTTCAAGTGTTATATGTGAATGATATTATCAACTTCCATAACAACTGTTAAACTATTCATGTTCTCACTAAACTGTACACACAACACACTTTTACTGTGTAAAGCTTTGTTTAATAAAGAATTTAAATATGTAAATATTGTATTGCCTTATTTTCAAAAAGTTACTATTAATGAGTGGTGATTATGCAACCAACATATAAAAACAATCACACAAGTGTGGCTCTATTCAAGGTTGCACAGTCAAATACCTTATCAGTGTGCACTGCTGACTGGACCAAAGCAGCGAACTAAGAGCAGGACTCTAGAGAGACTAGAGGAAACAGAGAGATGAGATAAAATACAAGAGCAGAGAAAGTCTTCAGGGTTTGTGTTAAAGGTTGTGATAAGAACAGCCTTTCACAGTTCTGCAATAGCTTAAATACTTGCATATGGTACTAACAATGATAACATACCCAGGGACACATTAATTGAAATACATATACATTTTGAATAGAAGTGTCTGCCTACTGTGTAAATGTTGTGTGTATACTAAGCAAAAAAAACTTTTTTTAAAGATAGACTAACACTACTAACCAAACATGAGCAAAACATAAATAATATTGTTTCTAATTGTGTGTGCTTCTAAAAATACAGAAGTCTATGATAACCCACAACAAACTCCAAAGTTACTCAAAAGTCACTTAAAGGGATAGATAGTTCACCCAAAAAAGTTATTTTCAAATCTGTATGACTTTCTCTTTCTTCTGCAGAACGCAAAAGATGAAGGATATTGGTAACCAAACATTGGTGGTACCCATTCACTTCTAGACCAAGTTTTGTCAAGTCAATGGGTATTTTTGAACATTCTTCAAAATATCTTCTTTTGTACTGCAGAAGAAAGAAAGTCATACGGGTTTGAAATGACAAGAGAGCGAGTAGATGAGTAAATGAGAATTTTTGTTTTTGGGAGAAATATCACTTTAAGATATACAAACACACAAAATCTTTATGAATTACTTATTTTTAATTAATCCACCAAAACCCAAGGTTACTACTATACACCTTTAAAACCCCTGTTAATTTTCATAAAGGCTAGATTAATCACATAGGCATACTATGTTTTTGTAGATCTGACCTAACTGATGTATTTGCAAACATTCTCTTTTAAATCTGGGACACAACATAACTCTTTTATCCAACACAGGCCTGGCACCATTCAACTCCTTTTATTCTTTCTTCCTTATCTTCCTGTTTAGCGGGTAAATTAATTCATCCTCTGTCTTCTAACAATCACTTATTTGACAAACACCAACTGTGAGCGCTCAGTTCCCCTCTCCAGGGACAGTTTGTGCAGAGGTGAAGGTGTGTGTGTCAGTGTACAGTATACAGTATGTGTTTTACTGCCATACTCATGGAACAGGGTAACAGATCTGCTTGCTTCTCTCTCTCTCCCCTCTCTTTTATTTTCCCATTCGGTTTTGTCCTGAGGGAAACCTTAGAGGCAGGAAAGTAGGCCGGAGGCAGGAGAGGATTGTATCTAAATACACGGAGGTTATCTGGCTATAGTGATAAATGCAGAGATACTCAAAGCGTTAGTTCACCCAAAAATGAAAATTCAGTCATCATTTACTTACTCTCTTGTCTTTTCAAACCTGTATTACTTTCTTTCTTCGGCAAAACACAAAAGATATAACGGCGGTACCCATTCAAATTGTATGTACACAAAACAAATCCAAGAGAATGGGTGCCATCAATGTTCGGTTAACAACATTCTTTAAAATATCTTCATTGGTGTTCTGCAGAAGAAAGTCACAGAAGTTCGGACAAGAGGGTGAGTAAATGATGGCAGAATTCTCATTTTGGGTGAACTATCCCTTTAAACCAACGAAAGTATTATAACTGGTATGCATGAATGAATGACAAATTACAAAGCCCTAAATATTATTTAACTGAGGAATGTGACAACCCCTAAAGCAAAAAATATCAGACATTTACAAACCACTAAATTCATGTTAACATCAAACTTTGAGAGCTTCACATAGCTGACTCAGTCAAGGTTAGTTTTGAAGCAAAAATGACAAAAAAAGAGACCTGGCAGAGAGCAGGCCGGATATAGATTTAAGATAAGTCTGGCCGACTGACAAATATTTGTAAAATGTGGAGAGATAAAGAAAGAGAGAGAGAGAAAGAAAGAAAGCACGAAAATCAAATTCACACACAAGTTATGTACACACTTCTTTGCAATACACAAACCCAGGCGGCTCCTTCAGTAAGTTGCTATTGTGTTTTTATTGTTTGATTGAAAAAGCTCAGAGGTTCATGGGTAGAATAGCAGTCCTTACAGTAACCCGAGAGCTGTATTGAGTGACAGCTGGGTCATTACAACATCAACTGTAATTAGTATACATATTGAAACCCAAATGCAATATAACCTTATACACACATTCTCTTCTTAAAAAACTGCTCTATTCTAACAAAATGACATCTGTATATTTTCAGATCCAATGTATGTGTGTAAGGTGAAAGAGGGTCGAGAGAAAGAGAAAGAGAGAGAGAGAGAGAGAGAGAGAGAAATGCAGAGTTTGTATCTGATTTTTGCTCTATTGTATTGTACTGATGCTATCAAACTAATTCAAGCCATTAAACAAAACAAAAAAAAATGATACGTTTAAATGGAACCATCTTGCATTCATCACTTCCAAAACACACATTTTACTATTACAAATGCTCACTTCTAGTCACAGAAACATTTAGGAAAAGTCAACTAGGCAATATGAATAGAGCATACAGTGAAGGACAAATCTGGAATATACATTATCCCCCTTTACCCGTCCCACACTTACAATCAGGTAATTGTTTGTTTAGAGACTGTTTCTAATTTAATAGCTGTAATCTAATAGCTGCCTGTTTATCGCTCAAAGATAAGACGGAGGGCCTGCTAATATGGTTAGTTTCTTTAGGAAAGGATGTGGGAGGCTTTTACCGCATCATCTAATTGGTCTGTTGAATCTGACAGTGGATGTGTGTGACCTGGACGGAAACAGAATGACCTCTGTAATTCTCTTTTTTGCTCCACTGATTTATATTGAAGTGCTTGTCACTTGTGTAAACGAATTGATCACAAAATGTAAAATGACAGGTTGATGCACTCACAAACAATTGAATGAAAACTTGAGAGCAAGAGTTACAATCTTTAACACTTATCAACCCATATAGAAAAAAACACTTTAAAACGATCACACAATTTCTCTCAATGAAAACAACCCTGAATTCTGATTGGATGAGCAGTTTTGGAAGAGTGAAAAATGAATCTTCCTACAAATGTAAATACACATGTTTACATTACTTGACAGACATGTTGTTTATAAAGATTATTAGAAACTATACATGATTAAACATTAAACACGGCCTTTCCTCATATTGCTGACATGTGGCTGTTTATAAAGCAATATGCAGTGTAACCGATGTGCCTATCACCGTGTCTACAGCAGACAGTGTGGACACAGAGAACGCTTGTTTTTTTTATCAATGTGTTAATGTCCATTAAATGATCAAATTCTCCTACACAAGACAAGCCAGACAAAATACCTGTGTAATAAAAGCCACATCGCAACGCTGCTGTGAAGAAGCCTGACATAAAAGAAATGTGAAGAACAGAGAAACAAGAGAAAGGAAGGTGTGGGCTAAAGGTTGTATGGACATAAAGACCCATACAAAGCAATTATACAGAATAGGTAACAAAGAACAAAGGAGCGACAGCGATAAAGTGCATTAGAAGAAAGGATGGAAAGGGGGTTAATGGATCAGAACAAAACACCTCTTGAATGAATGTGTTACATGACTGTGGTTTTCGTGTGGAAGTGTACCTCTATGCTATAACTGACTGTGTTACTTAATGACTCTGTGAAGACAAGAGACTTTAGCTCAAAGGGAAACATGAGACAGTATATGTGCCTACAATATCTCAGCCTGAAATCACTTCCATTTAAGACTTTAATAAGATCTAAATAAAATATTTAGATTTGGCAGACACTTTTATCCAAAGTGACTTGAAGCTATACATTTCAGCATACGAATTTCTCCGAGTATCGAACCCATGACCTTGGTCGTTATCGCCACGATCTACAGAAAAGCTGTTAAAAATATATTACAATTTCTACAAAAGTGAACCTCAGACGTCACATAAACAATCAACATTACTAACATAAAGTATGAAAATGTAGTTAGCTATATAATGTTGTTTTTGTTTGTATAGCTCATTGAAGTTTTCCCATTAAATCAAGAACAAGCAAGCAGACCTGACTAAAAGCTCTTTTATCAATGACGAAATTAGTACAGATTCTTTAACAGTAGCCTATTGATTTATAGATGGATTGAGGACTGCTCAATCACACAAGTGATTGATTGATTCATTGATATCCTAGAAACTCAGCAAAAAAATGTTAGTGTTCATTTAGCTCAATTGTTAGGGCATTGCGTTAGCAGCGCAACACTTGCAAAATGTTCTCCTTACAAAGATAAATAAGTAACTTGAACATAGCATTTTTAGTTAAAGGAGTCAAATGATTGTTTTGCATTTACTAAACAAAATTAGCCTGAACATGTTTCCAACAAAGATTATTTTGTTGACTGGATTTAGATGATCCAAAATGCGTCAGAAAGTTTGCCCAATTTACAAAACAGTGAAATCTGGACCAACAATATTGCTTTGAATTTTGAAAGTTCCCAAGATGCATTGCAGCATGTTCAATTCTGTTCTTATTCGTTTTTCTTTTAAAGATGGCTTAATTTATAGTTTAATATCATTGTTACTCTTAGTAATCTGTCGAGTTTAGAGTTTTCATGAATGATGGTTTTTGACCATGGTTGAGGTTTGTGTGTTCAATGTTCACATTTACATTTGCATTTATTCATTTGGCGGACTCTTTTATCCAAAGAGACTTACAAGTAGGAGGTGTTGTACATGTTGAGGTGTAAGTGCATGACACCATAGCAAAACCGGTACAAATGCACTCAACAAACTGTTTAAACAGTTATTTGATAAAGTATGATCAAAAAACCCATTCAATTGTCAAAGACAAATAAATGTGTTTATTATTAAATAACCAATCTATATTATCTTTTTATGTTCAGCCAACTAAAATTATTTTGTTCTGTTGTTCATTAGGTAAACTTGACTATGTTGTGAACTTGTGACAACTAAGGGCTTAAACATACATTTTTTAAGTTGGGTGGACTTCAATCTCTGTTTGTTGAGTTAACTCAAAAATGTGCTTGTGATAGGTTGTCTTATTATTTTAAGTTGACTGAACTATTTTTTTTACAGTGAAAGGTTAATGATAAAATTGTATACCTTGAATACACTGTAAGTCAACTTGGAATCTTTTTGATAATTACAAGTTCATATTTGAACTTTAAAGTTATTTTTCTAACCCCAAAGGTTTAATCTCTTCTAAGAGTGTAGCAATCACATACACTTAAAACAAATTCAACCCAGCATTGGTTCAAAACTGACAAAGCCAACCGTCGGATTAAAGTAACCCAGAAAATCTGAACCAATGGTTTAAAACAACCCAGCATTGATTATTTTACAACCAAAAATAACCCAGCATTTTTGTGTATATGGTTGCTAGGGTGCTTTGATAAATGTTGGCTCATTGTCCTAAATCAAAATAGTCCACACACGTCTTCAAGGTCGACTGTTCCAAATGACATAAACAGTGTAAAATAGGTTACAAACCAGTTTTATACAGGGTCAGTGATACTTGCCATAGCAAATGACTTGACTCTGGGGGTACTACTGCCCTCTACATACAGTACAGTATATGACATTGCTATTGCAGTATTCAGATTTACACCAAAGATTGGCAAATAAGTTTAGGGAAATAGAGAAAGAGCCAAAGAAAGATTGCTCTTTAAGGTAACAATTCTGAGTTCAAAGAAAGTAAATTACAATTAAAGACGTATACACACGAACGCCAACAGGCCGTGCTGATGAAGCTGATAACATTAAAGTTTGTGGTAATTCAAACACCGAGCGTGACTTTACCCCCTATTTGGTCTCATCTCAAGATCGGTGCAGGTCCAGGGGTCAGGAAGGAGACAATCTGCAGTTTCTACCTCATGGGAAATCATATGTTTTTTTATTTCCTTTTCCCCCTCTGTTCTTTTTCTCTCCCTCTACTCTTTCAATTCGTTTATGAATTTTAAGCAGGCACTCTAAAAGACCTCTCTGATGAAGGACCCTGATTAGAAAGGTTAACAGACTCAAGCTGTCATATCAAAGGCTAGTACACGCATGCACTTACACACAAAATAAAAAAACTGAGATTACTATCAGATTCACTGCAGGGAAAACGAGAGAGAGAGAAAGAGAGAGAGAGAGAGAGAGAGAGAGAGAGAGACTGTGTGTGTTGTGTATTAAAAAATGTCAGGAGTCAACGTCACAAACATCAAGTGGGCCAAATTTGGCATGAAAGCCTTTACGTTGTGTTCGACACACACAGGCTTCTGACGCCTGCAGCGTTTAACTGAGTGTTCCGTCTCTTTCCTGCTGTAATTAATGAGAGAAACGTAACTCGGCTTCATTAATATTAATGCACAGTAAAAACCACACATACAATGAACTTTTGATCCTCAGAAAAGTGAAGAGGTCAGTCGATCTACGGACCACATCGTTCTAGTTTATAACCGCAAAATACAAATATATTTCCACATACTTCCAGTTTATTTGAGTTCACAGTGTTCAGTTTGCTCACTAAAACTTATTTCAGTAAAACTTCTCCAAGTAAAACTTAAACCACAGCTTTATAGAAATAGTTTCCCCTAATATAAAGTCTGTCCTGTTTTAAATCTTATTATTTATTGTTTCCCTCATGTCAAAACATGCATATGACTCTTCTTTTTCCGTGGAACACAAAAGAAGATATTTTAAGAAATGTCTCAGTCGTTTTGTGTCCATACAATATAAGTCCATAGTGGACAATGTTGTTAGGTAATCGTTCTTTGCAATATCTTTTGTGTTCTGCAGAAGAAAGTCATACAGATTGGAAATGGCAAGAGTAATAAGTATTGAGTGTTGAAGTCATTCTTTAAATCCTAAATGCAAATTGCAAAGGGACAAATATGAAGCATTCAGAATGATAGAAAAGGAAAGATATCATATAGCTAAAACAAATAGGGGCAGATATCAGATATTTGATACTTTTCTCTGTGGTATTTAAATAAAGATGGTAAACTGAAATAACATTTCAACTACTTTAGTTTCCAAATCATATCCAGACAAAGCTCATGGCCTATCTTGGTTCAACACAAGTTATGCACCTATCCAGTAGAAATCCAGTATTAAATTCTTATATGATTTAAAATGTTTGGAATATGTTAAGATTAAGTTTACAAGATCTAGCCCAAATGTCTAAAAGCATGGCCTTAAGAGTCAGTTAGATCTTCAAAGTCAAACCAGTGTAAAAACTGCAAGTACCATAAATCAACCTGTGACAGCACATTTGATAGTCAAAAACTGTGTGTGAGAGGTTTAAAGTGATAGGTGGTTACTAAAGTATAAAAATGTCCAATGTTATTCGCAGTTCTGTTAATAACAATAAAGACTTTGTTCTTACCTACAGTGTCAGGTACAAACAAGGAAGTATAGTACAGATGGAATTTAGTATTTTAGTACAGTTTGGCATAATGCAACAGATATGCAAATCTGTTATGTAAAATGACATACACTGAAAAGATTGTTTTAAAGGGTATAGTCACCGTTTTCTTAATTTGTTCCTCTGTTTTCTTTTTAATTGGCTTAAAAATGTAGAAACATTTTCACATTCAGAACGGACAAAATGACAAACACAAAGAGTTGTAGAACGGAAAAACAGATATTTATAAATGTGTGCAACTGAGGTTATATGTTAGTGAAAGTGACCTATTTGTCAGACATGGTGACCCATACCCGAAATGTGACCTCTGCATTTAACCCATCCAGAGAGCAGTGAACACACGTACACCCAGAGCAGTGGGCAGCTATCACTGCAGCGCCCAGGGAGCAAGTAGGGGTAAGGTGCCTTGCTCAAGGGCACCTCAGTCGTTACCCGCCAGCCCTGAGAATCAAGCCGGCAACCTTCTGGTCACGAGTCCAACTCTCTAACCATTAGGCCACGACTGCCACGATGTGGAATGTAACTTGCCAGATAAATATTTGCCTACACATTCAACACATTTTGCCTAGCCCCTTTCACTATGCTTAAAAATACTCCCATTAAGATATTATAACAAATTCTAACCCACAAGTTTTAGCTAATATAGCCTTTTATTAGCAAATTAGCATGACAGCATGACTTTCAATAGGATGGTGTTTAAGGAAGGAACATCCCTTTACATTGTCATTGATTGTTGTTATTCCTTACATAAAAGAATAATGAAATTAAAAGAAAAGAATCTCTTCACACAAAGAATGCGTACAAGATTTGCCAACTCAGCATCATACCAAGCATCTGCTCAGAACATGATTATTCCTGCAACCTCCCCTTTCAGATCTTCTCAAATAATCTCACCCAGAATGATCATTATGAGTGTCACGACTGCACCATTTTTTTGTGGGGGTCATAAACATAACGTTTGAAGTTCAGGTGAATGGTGACAGGCTGAGAGTCAGGCTTGGTTTCTTCAGATTTGGATGGTTCATTTTTGGTCCCACCCTTTCCCTTCTTCTTAGAGGAAGAGGACAGAAGTTGCTTGGTTTCTTCTTTCAGACCCTCTAACCAAAGAGAAAAAGAACATTGACGTTGGCCTGACAACCTTTCCTGTATTAGCTACGGTTCTATGAAAACATTGTAGTGTGTTTTGAGAACATGTTTGTCTTGTTTACCTGGTATTCGGATTTTGATCTTGCCGCTCTGGCCGAAGCCGCCTTCAATGGTCCCTGTTTCTCCAGTCGACAGTGTAACTTTTAAACCCACGAAGAGCTGAAGGTTGGTCTCCTTCTTAAACAGGTTCCGACCAATCACAGTGTAGTCATCTGTCACCTAACAAAAGACAAAAAGTTGATTGAAAAACATGAAAATTGGATGTAAACCTTATTTATGTGGGAAAATCTAAAAAAATATGACTTATTCAATAATATTTCTAATGAAACATACCCGTTCCACTGCTCCTTCCTTCTGCTTGTCTTTGCTAATTTTAAGTCGAGGCAGCGCTGTTTCCGTGTAGTTTTTGTCTTCAAACCCTTCCAACAACTTCCCGTGAAAGGCGAGCCTGCATGTGTTACCATGAATATCCGAGTCCAGTCGTGAGCCAATTACTAAGCAGAGTGGCGGACACGTGACCGGCCGTTCGAACTCGAGTAACGCCCATTGCTGTACCTCCTGCTTCTCACCATCTCCCGGACACGTCAAATATTCATCCAAGTGGTGAAACTCCCAATCAAACGAGAAAAAATCTAAGCTTTGCTTTTGACAGGAAGGGCTACAATCTCCATTTTGGTTCTCAGGCGGCACTCGATGGAAGAACGAAATACGCGCCATGACAGTTTCGTGTCCAACGGTGATGTGGAACTTGGCACGGCTGCTTAGCACTCCACGATAGTATTCGATCTTTCGGACAAATATGACAGCGCCGTATAGAGTTCGCAACGAACCTGGTGTGCATACTACACCTCGTTCCAATAGCTTTGGGTCAAACTGCGTCACACACACACCAACCCGATCTCCTTGCATGGCGCTGGGAGCTGGTTTCCGGAACATCTGGATAGATTTTACTTTGCGGGTTACCTGAGAAAATAAAGATCAGAAATTAGTTTTTGTCTTCTTTTTGGGGACTTTTAACCTCACTTTTCTGTTTTCAAAGTTCTCTGTGTGTAGATGAATGTCTATGTACCTTCAGAGCAGGTATCTCCACAGTATCGTTGACGTTGACAGACCCTTGCAGGATGGTGCCGGTAATGACAGTTCCCTGCCCACGGATGGAAAAGCAGTGATCTACTGCCATCAGAAGGGCACCTGATGGATCTCTTTGAGGAAGAAACGCCTGGGACTTCAGCAACTAAACACACGTAGACAGAAACACCATTTTGTTACAAACACAAATTGCCTGTTCCAATCAATACAAACTTTTTTATAAATTAAATTATCATCAAACAAAACTGAAAAGATGAACTTCACAAATGTTAAAATCTGATCATTTACATTAGCCCACCATAATTTGAGAATGTTAAATAAAGCATTTTGTAGGCCTCAATGAAAGCAAGGAAATTTGAACTTTTGTAAAAAAGATTTACATCATCATGTCACAAATTTGCTTTCATTTTGATGTAAAACATCAAAATTGTTTAATCTGAAATGTTTCTAGCTTATTTTAAGTCGCAGCTTCATTTTTACATTTGAGCTACTAAAACCTTCTGTTTACATTTATACTTTTGACTGTCAAAGTGATCGCAGGCTTTTTGGACCGCCGTGTAAATCCATCCCTAATTGTAATGTGTTGTTGAGAACATAACGCCCACTTACTCACTTCTATAAGTTCAGAGATTCCTTGCGCCTCCTCTGTATCCGGGGCCTCGGGACCACCTGGTTTAGCTGCCACAGCAATAACAGGGCAGCCTTTAAATCTGTGAAGCAAAAATAAAAAGTCAATGCAGTAAACGTTTACAAAATGGGCATTGCTAAACACCCAATGCATGGGTCGTGTTGAAAAGACACAGCTTGTCCACAAGTATATGGTGTGTTTTGAATGCTGGTAAGACATCCTTCATCATTCTCCAGAAATAATATTGTAGTCAACCAGCTTAACCTAAAATTTGTGCAGGTTTGTGCTGTTCTTTTCATGATGGTCTGTAAAGTCAATTAAACAAGTACCAAAGTTAAATAACAGCTCAACGTGTTCTTGAAAGTGTGTACCTAGTGTTCTCAAGAGTTTTGTGCATCCTCTTGGTCATCTTATCCATTGCCCCCTGTCTCTTGTCACTAGGCAACAGGTCTATTTTGTTGAGGATGACGACCATGTGGGAGCAGGTGAGCTGGCCTATCAGAAGGCACTCTGCAGTTTGCGTTTGCATGCCTTTGACAACATCAACCACCAACATCATCAGATCAATGATCTGAGCGCCTACAAAAAAAAACACTCACAGGTTTACAAAATGCCTCAAAGACATTGTTTCCCCTTTTTATTTATTTCCCCTCTCTGATCACAACATCGTGTGACTGTCTTTTTGTGACCCTGTTGGCGAAATCTCATAATTTAATTATGAGATTAGGAGCCTGAAAGTTTTATTTGAAACAATAAATTCACTAATTCCCATCTTTGACATGGCCTTACACTGTCAATATTGAAACAAGGTTATATTTTGAAAGGATATTTATATAAACATTTTATGTACACATGCTGTTCACATGTGAACTTTGGCGTTAACAAATAGGTAGCATTAACGGCAGATATGTTTTGTTTGTTTGTTTAAAACGTTATTTGACATGTGTTTTGTTTAAAGAGGTTTTGTATTTTATATAATGAATATATGGGTAGTTGACGAAAATGCAGTTAAAAAAATATTTTTTGTAAAACACCATTTCTGAAGAAAAAATACACATATTTATGTAAGGTGAAGTCTGAAGTTTCAGAAAATATAAGGTTTCACTAAATTAATCAACTCTTTCACTGTTTTTTTTGCGTTTTTACTAAAATGTTCTAAAAATCTTATTAAAATATACAAATATCATGAGAGAGATCTATACTCATCATTAGACTTATTTTAGTATGAAATTGTGAAATATCATTATTGTTCCTCATGAATATGAGATGAAATTTACTTTCATCCTTTCGAAACTGCTGAAAATTATACTATTTTAAGATGAGTGAGGACTATAACTCCCCCACTGCAATACCCAAACTGTTCTTTAAGATATTATGAGGTAGAACAAATGTGTGGTTCTTTTATGTGCGTCACACCATAGGACATTTATTATGTCACACCAAAGGACAGAAATGGTAGTTATTGCATTAAATGAGAAAGTGAGAGGTATTACTTTTTTTATTTAACTTTGTCAATGTTTTAAAAGTGTATATATATAAATTCATAAATTCATAGATAATACATTACAATCTAAGGTAAAAAGAAAGAATAAAATTCCAATTTGTTCTACCAGAAAATGTTGAAACATTTTCTATGTCAGTCATTCAGTCATCAGTATGTTACTGAAACTTTTGTAGCACTTTATTTTACAGTCCTGTTTCCCATCCACATACTGTGTACTTATTACAGTAAATATAATAATTGGGTTAAAACTAGGTACTAACCCTCCTGAACCTACCCCTAAACCTAAACGCATACCATGTAGTTAAATATTTGAACAATTATGAGAAAAAAACTTACCATGTACACACGTCATGTGCTTCACATGGGCTTCAGTAACATGATCTTGAATGGGGTCTTTTTTAGCAAATGAATGTTGTTTGTGGATTTGCCCATTTTAAATCAGGATCTGGTCCCACACAAATGTACAAATGTATCAAGTTCCTTTAGAAATATATGTATGAAAAAATGTATTGCCATTTACTAAAATAGACACTTATACCTGATGTACTTATTAACATTTTTATGGTTTTCTTTTATCATTTATAAAAGTTTTAATTTACTGAACCATGCTTGAGACAGTCACACCATATGAACATTTTGGGATTTGGCTCAAAAAAAAAAAAAATTTTTATAACAACAGGTCCATATAAGATAAAGATATGCTTAACCATTAACTACATTTTAAATGTTGAAAATACCAATCATTATCTGTTTTATCTTATGTGACAATTAAAATACCATGTCACGTCAACAACCCATATACATATTACAATATATTTTTTGTTCTTTTGACATTCAGGTTCACGTAACTGTAGTATTTTAGGGAAACACATACTCCACCTTCTGGCTACAAGTGGTGATGCGGGGCATAGTCCAAAACTTACTGACATGTTATTGGTCTTTTAATGGATTAAAAGATATCAGTAACCTGTAAGGTTTTGCTAGTGCACAGTATATAATTTGATTTAACATTCACGTATAAATAAACACAAAATAAATACCAACAGACCCTTGAATTTATATTTTTATAACAAAGTTTCCTTTCAAAATCTAAGTGGTTTTAGGTAACTTATTGTAACCTTCGACCCTATACCACTTACCCCCGATGATGGTGCGTATGAGGGAGGCATGGCCCGGGCAGTCCACCAGTGTAAACTGCAGACTGTCATATTTTCGGTCCCCGCAGGTTTTACTCAGGTGCTCGGGAAAAGGCACAGTGAACGCACTGAACCCGAGATCCAGAGTGATGCCCCGTTCTTTGGACTGAGGGTTCTTGTCGAAGGCTGCGGTGGATGCCGTGCTGCTCAATGCCCGGGCAAGTGACGTTTTCCCGCTGTCCACATGACCGAGGACACCGACGTTAAAGTTGAGCGTTTTGGGTCTGTTACCTGCATCTGCCATCACTACGGCCCGACTGTTGGGTAACAGAATGAATGCGCAGACTTTAAACTACTGACGACAACACAGTATTAAACAGCTCAATAATAAACCAAGTTTCCTCAATTGTGTGGAGTTCAGCTCTATATCCTCTGTTTCTGATTTTAAGGGTTTAAACTTCGCGATAAGCATATTTACTTGTACTGCAAGCCAAGCAACAAACTTTGCTAACATTTGACAGCTGATCTTCCTGCGCTGATAATAATGAATCCCTGACGTAAAAACAACTCCGTTCGAAGGTTCCACTTCTCCTCAAAAGTTTAATTAACACAGCTAACCAGTCTAATTGTTTTTTAAACTTAAAAAATATATGTACCTCAGTTTCTTTATATAAATGACATGCTTAGCTATTTACGGGGCCAAAATATCTAAAGATAAATCGTGTGGAACCGTCATCGGTTACCTTTGTTTCAGTACATCATTTCAAACAGAGACGCAATGAGTAAAAGGGCGTGATCTCAAGCCATAGACAGACAATAAAACTATCCAATAGGTTAACAGAGATTCAGCCCCTTGACCAATTGTTGCAAAGAAATACTAAAAACCGCCGCCAAGGCGGTACTTCCTCAAATTGCCTTGGTTACCCACATGGAAACGCGGGTCTCTTGTGTTTAATTTCAACGGTTTTTCCTGAGACAGGCTTGAGGGGTTTTATGCACGTTTAAAAGCATTTGATTAACTCAAAAGAAACATGAAGATCGAGGAGGTGAAAAGCACAACGAAGACGCAACGCATTGCCTCTCACAGCCATGTGAAGGGATTGGGGCTGGATGAGGCCGGTAATGCTAAACAGTCGTCGTCCGGGCTGGTGGGACAGGAGACTGCTAGAGAGGTACTGGAACCAAATTATTGATTATAATGAATTACGTACATTGCCTTTGTATGTTTGCTTAGATCATATGTCAATTTATTAAATAATAAGAATAGAAAATTATTAAAGTTGACCTGAAAAGAACTGTAGTTTTAATATTTAAAATATGTGATATATCCATAAATAGATGGATAACAGTTCCATAAGAAATACACATGAAAACTATATTTATAGCTTTAAATTGGATTGTAACCAGACATTGTTATTTGTTAGTCCTATTTATCAATATTTAGAAAAATCAATCAGGTGTTTTATATTATTAGGATACAGATTTTTTTGCATTTCTATTTTTCAGGCTTGTGGTATCATTGTGGAGCTCATTCGTCTTAAGAAGATGGCTGGCAGAGCTGTTCTACTTGCAGGACCGCCTGGAACTGGAAAGGTAAATACAGAAGCTTCCATCCCATCAGTCACTGGTAGTCACTAAAAGACTAAGAGCTGGTTATTGTGTGATTGTTTCATTGTTCGTTCTAATTCTGTATCACGTAGACTGCTCTAGCATTGGCCATGGCACAGGAACTGGGGAATAAGGTTCCATTCTGTCCTATGGTGGGCAGTGAAGTGTATTCATCAGAAATCAAGAAAACTGAAGTGCTGATGGAGAACTTCAGAAGAGCCATAGGTAAGCTATCACTTGACAGATCTAATACCTGTCCAATTTGGTAGACAGCACACCTGTATACACCATACAAATTGTAACCAAAGTCTGTATAAAAGTAATAAACAATGCCACACTTAGCTAGGGTGAGTTATATATGTTTTATTCATTCTTCTGATTAGGGTGTTTGTTTTGATTGTGTATGCAGGTCTGCGTATCAAAGAGACTAAAGAGGTTTATGAAGGTGAGGTCACTGAACTGACCCCGTGCGAGACTGAGAACCCAATGGGGGGCTATGGCAAAACTGTCAGTCATGTCATTATCGGTTTGAAGACAGCAAAGGGCACCAAACAGTTAAAGGTAAGCAAGTGAACGTGTCTTGCTTTTCGTGGATGCTTATATTGCGATGATAAGGATGCGAGCAGATTGTATGTTTGAAGGTTTATACCATACTACTTTGTAGTGTGTATATTTAATATCCCCTGTGTGTATGCAGCTGGATCCCAGTATATATGAAAGCCTGCAGAAGGAGAGAGTCGAGGTCGGTGATGTTATCTACATTGAAGCCAACAGTGGGGCAGTCAAGGTACAAACATATTTTTGAATGATGTCTTTCATCAGTGCAGGTGGGCCAGTAGTCAGATTGTGCTTCCTGCTGCTAGCCGACAATATGTTCCTGCAATACATATGTGTGTGGTTGTAATCCCTTTTTTTTGCTTTACAGAGGCAAGGTCGATGCGATACATTTGCAACAGAGTTCGATTTAGAAGCAGAAGAGTACGTACCATTACCGAAAGGCGACGTACACAAGAAGAAAGAGATTATTCAGGATGTTACACTTCATGACCTGGATATTGCTAATGCAAGACCTCAGGTATCCACACAAACTTCTCATGCATTTAATATAATGTGCTCATTTAAAAACAGACCTCAAATGCTACAATAATGCTAAAATTGTAGGCATGTGTTTTGTATTTTCCAGGGAGGTCAGGACATACTTTCTATGATGGGTCAACTGATGAAGCCCAAAAAGACAGAAATCACTGGTATTTACACTCATTACTTATAATGGTATACCTGAAATCATTTTATAAACTGGCCACACTTATCATTCTTAAACTCTAACATGTATGTCGGTGTATATTTTTGCAGATAAACTGCGATGTGAGATCAATAAGGTGGTGAACAAGTACATAGATCAGGGAGTGGCAGAGCTGGTTCCCGGGGTTCTGTTTATTGATGAGGTTCACATGTTGGACATTGAGTGTTTCACCTATCTGCACCGTGCTCTGGAGAGCTCCATCGCTCCCATTGTTGTGTTTGCATCCAACCGAGGAAACTGCCTAATCAGGTGTTTTTCTGATACCTTGGGTTATTAAAATAGCAGTTTCAGAATCATTTTAAAGTTGCTTTGCTGTGCAGCTGCTCAACAATGTACAAATGTCTGTTTTTTTTAGGGGCACAGAGGATATCAGCTCCCCTCACGGAATTCCACTGGATCTGCTAGATCGAGTCATGATTATAAGGACAATGCTGTACACGCCACAAGAATTGAAACAGGTGTGCTCTCGGCAATGGTTTAGTGAGCTTCTTAAAGGAACAGTTCACCAAATTGTATAATTTTCACACCCTCATGTAACCTTTTCACTTTCTTGGAACAACCTAGGACAACCACCTTTTTTACTTTTATTTCATCAGTTTTCTATACAATTGGAGACAAGAATTGGAGTAAATATTTTTGCCATTACATAATTTTGTTTGCTTTGCATGCTGTCTATAGATCATAAAGATTCGAGCACAGACAGAGGGCATCAACATCAGCGAAGAGGCTTTATCTCACCTTGGAGATATTGGTACCAAAACTACACTCAGGTAACATGCATACATAAATGCACAGCACATCTAATTTCATTTCTATAGACTGTCAAACTATGTTTCGCAATAAAAATGATAAATTACTGAGATACATTACAAAAGCTGTCACACCACAGTGATTTTGTAACATTTGCAATATTTTTTTGTGTTCATGCAGATATGCTGTTCAGCTGCTGACCCCTGCCAGTCTGTTGGCACGAGTTCAGGGGAAGGAAGTAGTCGAAAAAGAAAATATTGAAGAAATTAATGAACTCTTCTATGATGCCAAGTCTTCTGCTAAGATTCTTCAAGACCAACACACCAAGTTTATGAAATAACTCAAGCTCTCTCTCGCTCTCTCTCTCGCTTTGTGCGCCCTCCTTTTGTTTGCTTGACTGACTCTTTAAATCCAATTTGTCACAAGTTTTAACTGTGTGATGGTCACACAGTCAAAGAGAAAATTGTGTCTACTGTATTGTTCTACATACTCTTTAGACAAAGTCTTTCAACTTCTGCGTAGATGACCTGAATTCTTCATTTAAGTTTTATCTCCCATACTATTTTGTCAGTTCTCAGTTGTTCTTTCTGATGTCTTTTTGGTTTGTTCTTGAAAAGGACTTGTTCTTGTTTGAAAAGGAATCTTTTTGATAGCAATGTGAAATACAAATGGTATTGAATTAAACATATAATTTGTAACATTTATATAGCGCTTTTCTGGGTCCTCAAAGCACTTTACATGGAAGGGGGAATCTCCTCAAGCTATGTCCTTTTATTATAATATAACAAAATCAGTGGTTCAAATATTTTCTAGCTTATGTGTTTTCAACATGTCACCCATATAGAATAAAACACACTATTTTAGGGTATGATTGCCAATATGACTGGAATCTGCATTTCATATCATTTTTTATGTCATCCGCATCAAATACAAAAGTACAAGTCATTTCATATGTGCACAGTGATGATCAGGCTTTACGTTCAGAAAAAAACGGTTTTATTATTGTGAAGTGCACAGTGTTCAGACAAAATCTGACATCACAAAATCTCAATGCATTTTTATATTTAAGAAATGCACATTCAGCTTGATAATTTGAATTGAGTATGTGGTCATATGTCACTTTCTCTTGCTGGTTGTGTTAAAAACCGTCTCAGATCCAGAGCGAACTTTGCTGAACACTGATGGAGCGACTTTCCCAGCTCGTTCTGACAACAAAAAACAGTAACACAGTTTGCATTTTGGGGTACTTTATCATGATCAATTTTAGCAAGTACATGTTTAAATGGACTAAAAAATTAAATTACAAACTTAAATTATTGATGGTCTTTCATGTGTTATTTGCCAAGCTTTCAAGGAGACATGATTGTAAAGTCTTTGAAAATTTTAATGATCCTAATTTAACAAACAACTTAACTAGATTTCAAAAGAAAATATTAAAAATACTATTTATATATGAGATAATATTAAAAAGGTAAGAATAATGATAAAAAGACAATAAGGTTTGACTAGCAGAGGGAACTAACTGTGTGGGAGTTCGGATTTCTCTACTATATATGGAGTGGAAACATACCGCACAAATGTATACACACAGGAAGGAAAAAACAAACAAGCTTGAATTCCTTTTTTGCCTGTTTAAATGACTTTTTAAATGTTTTTTTACTAGCATTTACTGCTTGACTAACCGCATTCCTGCATCACTTCAAAGGTTTTGCTCTTCAACTCTGTCCCAGAGGCAAGTTTATCCCTCGCACCAATCAGATCCTCCGCATTTACTTCAGGCCTCTTCGTCGTCCCCTCATCTCCTGCTTCCTGCTGAAAGTAGCAGAAAAATATCAACAAACAGAACATTTCTCTTCTCAGGTTCTCAGCCTTTTTTCTCTTACCTGAGACATTGTACACTTAAGTTGTGAAGTTCCAAAGCTCTGCTGAAGTTTCTTCCTCTGTTTCTCGTCGCATATGCATTTATACACACACACACCCTTCCCTTGCAAAGTCCTGTCCCAAGTGGGCCATATTTCTTTTGGCCAAAGAATGAGTCATACTGGTACTCCTCCCATTTAATTTGAGTCACTGTTCTTTCAGGGATATGAAGCCATTATTAAAGGATGACATCTTCAATACAATTGATTCCAGCTGCTCAGAAATGCTAACAGCCGTGTATGGTTTGTGTCAAAACATTGTCTGTGCACATGCTTGTAAATGCCTCTAAAGTCAGACTGAGTGGACGTGGACGTGTATGTGTAATTGTGGAACTGTTTAATGTTTGTTTATTTGTCTGTCTTCCGTATTCCTTTGGAATGATTACATATCCAGCCATGGATAAGTCTGTTTAATCTTTCACTGGTTTGTAAACTCAGCACAGCACAACATTTCAAAGAGTTATGTCAAAATTTGTGTCTATAATGTGAAATAAATACAAAAAAAATACATATCTTAACAAAAGCTCTTTTATTTTTATCTAGGTATGACAATACTAGATAATATTTTACAATATCGTCTTAAATTCAAATGGTAACCAGCACCGTTGAGATCTGTTTTACATATAAACATAACATACATTCAAACTAACTTTTAAACCGTAAGCACTGCCTTTTTAAATGTGTATGTCCCAAGGAGGCAAAATCAAGATCTAATTTGATCTTGAAGTAAAGATTCCAACCTACATATGAAAACATACTGATTGTTTACATTTTCTTCATACAATATTAAATAACACTTGCCCATGTTCAGTAAGGCAATATTTGGTCCATGACATGTTAGTGTCAATCGTTTTCAAAATCAATACAGCTTATGTGCGTTTCTTGCTGTATTTGGGTAACAATTGAGTTCTGATGAACTGCACAAGTCTCGTTTCTGTTAGAAACACTGTGATGACCACACCCAGGAGACAAACTGCCCCCACGGCAACATGAACCAGCCTGGGCAACCAGCCACTATCACAGCAGAACATTCTCTAAAAAGGCAAAGAGGTTAAAAGATAAATGTGTTGATCGCACAACATTAATCCACGTTCAAACTTAAAAAGTAATTTGCTACAATACCTCTGAAAAGGATGTGAGGGCGTAGCTCATCCCAAGTACAACTATGACAGTCGAATGTGGGCGGAGCCCCCACAGGGGTGTGTATTCACTTTGCAGGAAATACCGATGTATAAAAATAACGCTGTGAGTTATTCGTAAAGCCATGTTACAGCAATTTGCTAAAATGAAGCCAATGCCGCCCAACATCCAGGTTAGCCAATAAGAAAGCAGCAGGAAGGATGCAGACAGGCCCAGCATCACTAAATTGTATCTAAAGAGACAATGTTAAAGAGTAAATGTTAAAACATATATGCTTATAATTCTAAAAAAGCACTCAATTATTGTTCTTTTTACAATTAAGAATATTGTAATTGAATTGTATTATTTTGTTTACCTGTCAACTTCTTCCTTGCTCATGGCAGCAAAAGCAAAACACTCGGTTACTCCGTTAATGGCTAACAGCAAAACATAGCAGCTATAAAATTGTAGGAGAGTTGGCCCTGTAAAATATTAATACAAAAAACACTGCAGACATAAATAAAATGGTGCCATTATATTATTTGAAAAGTTCAAAGCTGAACTGTGTAATTTCTTAGCCACTAACATAAGCAAATAAAATAGCAAAAATTATGTTTTCTTAACAATTTCTTTCATCTGCCATTGGTGAGGAAAAAATGCCAATGAGGTATTTAAACATAAAAAAATTATTGCTAGTTGTGTTTTACCCGATCCACTGCTTAGAAGCTCTCCACCATAGATGTCCAGTGCTAGATGGGAATATGCATAACCAAACACTGCGATGATAAGGCCAATCAAAAGCACCAGCTTCAAAAGACATTCCAGTACCTCAGCTGCCATAGAAACGTCCTCCTGTGGTCCAATCAGAATTTCACAATCATACATCTGGCTGCATTAACTACAGTTCGAAATTTAAATGGATACTGACTTGTTTTTGATAGTGTACGCTTCGACCACGCTCCAGGACCTTAGCGAAGAAAACGTAAAAACTTTCTTCGATAGGCAGGAAAAGAAACCGTGCCACCATCGAACCAAGATTATTTATTATATCATAAACCCCTGTAAAATAACACCAGGAAAAAAAGATTGATACGAATACATTGTTTGTGCATTGGAAGTATAATTTAGGTGTTGGAAACTAACCCTGGTCTCCAAAGTTAAGAACATTAAAAAACGTCATCACATAACGCTCTCCTACAAAATCAAAACAAACCATTCATCAAATATACTCTAAGAAAAAGTAATAGAAAAGTAGTTTGTGTATGCCGCATGTCTAAATATCTAAATAAATATGAGTTGCACTGACCTTCTGTAAGTATCTGTTTGAGGAAGGATTGTTTGAAAAAGCTCCATGTTAGTGTGGTCAACTTCCAGTTAAGCAGTGGCTAAAAAAACAAACACCTTAGTTTGACTGAAACAATCATGTCTACCGCTGCGATGAACAGATCAATGGTCTAATCTCACCTCATGGTCCACCCTCGATGGCAGCAGGTCTTTGATGCAGCGAAAAGGGAATAATTTACTCTCTGCTTCCTCCGAGCCAAGGAAATGGACAAAGTACAGCACGTAACAAAGGAGCAAAAACCCTGCATAAACACACTTTCGAATCAAAAACACACAAACTTAAGATTACATATAGAAAGGCAATATAGACTTTGCATATGTTAAATGTGTAAATATGCAAACATACACACCTGGGCTGCAGAGAAGATATAAAGCCCCCACTGAGGTGCTGAGACCACCATCACTACGGTAATAAGACACTTTGCGATCATGGCTAAGCTTTCTGCAATCACCTGTCCAATGAAAATAGTCAAAATAGTACATTTATTTGATGTGACAGCTGTTTCACCTCAACATGAAGTGTATGTAAGATACAATAAGAGAATAAAAGAAAATAATTAGACACCTTCAAACGAACAAACATGTGCACATGGGCAAGAACCCAGAGAGGTTCAGCGAGCAGCTCTGTAAGTGCAGCTAGGCAGAACAATCCGACAGCAGGAAAATAATGCGGGATGGTGTCCGGATCATCCTGGTGCATCACATCCACCCACCCAACAACACACCACCCCACAACCCCCCAAAACCACCCCAACCCCCAGAGGAATCTGAAAGTTTGAGAAAACCAGAGAGATACAGTCATATAATTAACAGAATTTGAAATGTTTTCAAATAACAGAGCTGGAGCTCAGGTGATGTATTTTGGCCAAAAAATGAATGAATACAATGCCTGCTGCAGGATGATGTTAAATAAAAATTTAAAAATTAATTTCATTTATAACAAATGTTAAACTTTCTCTAGTATAAACATGCCAAATTAATTTTTAGACACGTACATGTGACAGCCAAACAAAAGAAAATGCTACTGATCCAACCAAAGATCACATCACAAAAGAATTTCTACTTACGTTAGCCATAACAGGTTGATCACCTGTCTCCAGTTACGCCCCGCCCCTTCACCACTTAAACACGCCCTCCGAAACGCCTCCCTGGACAGAAACACCAACGTGGAATAGAGCAGCATCAACCTGTAACAAATTACTTAACAGTTAAATACCTATTTAGAAAACACACTATTAATACACGTCTTTGTGTCATGTAAGTGTAACCTTACCTCACATTTACTACACCTATCAGCTCCTTAGAAACATAGCGCAGAGTGAATGCGTTTAAAAGAAACGTCAACACCCGAAACATGACCTACAATAGAGAGTATATTAAGAATAGTAATATCGACTACAGAGCTGTATTTAGAGGACGTGTACGTGTGTGGTGGTAACAGTACCTGAAGCAGAACAGTGTAAGAGGCTAGTGTCGAAGCACGCTTGAGTACATCCTCTGAGCCCATGGTAAATATAACGTACTTGTCAAACTCAATTAACTAGTTCTTAACCTCACTGTTCAAATCAATGACAGTCGCCGGCGTTGACAATAAAGTGCTACTACCGCCACTTCATTGCTTCTACACGGTAGCCTACTGTGCTTTCATACAGTAAAACTGCTATTGGATTTCACAATGCAAAACAGCCAGCTTGTCAAATAGAGTACACTTCCGCCTCACTGTAGAAAGGTTTCAAAATAAAAGTACTTATTGTTTCTAACTAACGCTTTGAGGGAGTAAGCGAGACTTAATTAATCGATATTTAAGTATTTATCATTATTGTAAAAGTACAAAATCGATGTTTGTATAGCACTGGTATTATAGTTTATTTCAGGACTTTTAACGTTCAAACCGGAAGTGTCTTCTTCATGCTGATGATATGATTGTGCGCCTCTAAATCACAATTCAGTAAGGTTTTTAACAACTCCAGTTAATAACCCATGTTGTCCTACTTTGGTATCCAACAAACATCTAATTTGGGAGTATGCGTTCTTGTTTTAAGCAGAGTCCTTGTGCAATAAGCAATGGTTGTCTCGACTTCTTCTCTCGTCGCTGCTGCACAGAAGTTCTTGCGTGTTGGAAGGAAACGTTTATCTTCTTCGACATGTCTTAATTTGACCGTTCAACTAATGGGTGTGGATTGGGCGTCAAACATGCTCTGCTATACGACTTTAATGCAGCATCACCAGAGCAAGTCCATCTATTCCTTAATTCACTACCGGATCTTGGAATCATAACCAACGAACTTCGAATGTTCTCCATAGACGACAACATCATCATTTTTAACCCTGCAACGATGGAGTCCCACCTGGATGAACTGCTTCAAAACAAAAGTCTCTTTCTTATTGACGTGTGCCCCTCTAGAAAACAACCTGTCTTGACTGGTATTGAGAAAAGAACCGAAGATATGATCAAATCTATTTTAGGGTTATTCAGGAATGAAGTGAATGAAAGCTCCTCGGTCATTGTGGTGGAAGAAAAGATGTATAATGATTGGAACTTGTGCACTCTCTTTGGAATCCTGTTGGGTTATCCTGCCGCTTACTGGTTTGACCAAACCAAAGGATTTGAAAACTGCTTGTCTATGACACCATTGACACTGTGCACAGTTCAAGTCAAGTGGGAGATAAATGACATCAAACATTGCTGTTGTCTGTACTCATTCAGTGTTCCTGAGGAACTGTGGGTGGAATTAGAAAGTCGTATCAAGCGGTGGATTAAGTGCCTGAGAGAGAGATTTAAAAAACAGACAGTTTTGACTGACCTTTGCTTTTCTAGGGAATCTGTCTGTTTACCTGCTGTGACACTTTGACCAGTTTTTTTTTTTTTTTTTTACATAAAATACAGTTATAATACAGTCCTATAATAAACATTTTTGCTAAATTGTCACCTAATCATTGCTTGTTTGTAGAAAGGTGCAGACAGTCTTTTATTACTTTTTTCGTGTATGGTACCGTATTCGGAAGTCTATTCTATCAAAGCAACCTAAAAAATAACAAAAATATTGCAATTGTAAATTACTATAATGTAAATGTGGCAACTAAATGGTAACTAAAGATAAAGTCCTGAAAAATGTAGCGTTAATAAGCACACTTTTTGGCTATTTTGTTTATTAGGTAGAACAAAATATTATTAACAGTTACGTTATTCAGATGTGTTTCAATGCACTGTATCAAACAACCGTACATTTAGGAAATACAATGTTTTAAAATAGGGCTTAATCTTTAACATAACCACCGTTAGCGATTGAAATAAAAATATTTCTTGATTTTTGTGACAATAGTTCCAAAATTGTTGAGGTTCATGGTGATCTGAGGTTCATGGTGATCTGCTTTTTAATAAATCATGATTCAAACAGTAGCTAGAAACATGAAGTATACATTAACTTTGTCACAATGCTTAAAATAAAATAAAGCCTATTTTAAAGTAATTCTGCAGTACCTTTGCACTTTGAGGTAGAGTTCAGTTTCATTGTTCAAGCAGCCTTGACACAAATCAAAACCATGTTTCATATTGTAGACGGTAAAACATGAAATTGACCGTCATGGTCATGAATGACGGTTCCTGAGCCAGTGAAGTAATACCCCCTTCTCAGCTGAGTTGAATGGCTGGCAAGACTTCTCCACATCGAGCGCTCAGCTTGACATCAGCAAGGTGATCGGCTCTTGTAGGTCCTATATTTACTATGGCAATTGGAAGTTTTCTGTCACTGGCTGCAAGGAGAAAACGGTACCCAGAATAAACCTGGAAAAGGACAGAGAGTTGTTTTTTTAGTAAATAAATGTAATAAATCACTTAATTTCTATGGAAACTTCAAAGGCATTACTCACCTGAAGAGAAGATCCAGTCACAAGCACAGCATCAGACTCGGCCAGCTTGTTATGCACAAACTGAACTGTAGCCCGGTTCACTACATCACCAAAAAACGTCACCTCAGGTTTAAGGATACCACCACAGGCGTCACAAGCAGGTACTCTGAAATGAATGACCTGCTCATCCTCCAGAAACACATCTCCATCCGGAGCCAGAGCACCGGCACTTACTGCCCAGCCTGGATTTAATGCGGCAAACCACTTTTGAAGCTCTGCTCGCTGAGTCAGACGCCCACAACCCAAACATACAACCCTAAAAGCAAAAACACGCACTATTTTTTAACCTTTACTGGTCTTCCAATGATTTCTGATCCCATTCAATTTAAAATAAGTTACACATCTGTTTTACTTTACCTGTGTGAACATCCATGAAGTTCAGTTAATCTCTGACTTCCAGCCTTCGAGTGCAAGGCATCTACATTCTGAGTGACAAGCCAGTGTAATTTTCCCTTATCTTCCCAGTACTTTAAGGCAACGTGAGAAGAATTAGGCAAGTGTGAAGAGAATTGTGGCCACCCCACGTAGTTCCGCGCCCAGTATCTCTGCCTTGCTTTTGCACTGCGCACAAACTCTGAGTGTTCCATAGGCCGTCTGTCTGTCCGTGCATACAGTCCAACACCTTCTGACCGATAGTCTGGGATGCCAGATTCAGTGGAGAGTCCAGCACCACTAATTACGAATAGACGGGAAGATTGTGACACGATAGCCTGGACCTGCTCCAAAGCGCTGGAGTCAACTGAGCCACTTGCAGGAACAAATCTCTGGCCTGCAGATTGTATTGTAGAAGCATGTCTTCCTAGTGCCACACTTGGAGGCAGGGATCGCCATGACAACAGCATCTACAGACCTATCCACAGCAAAAACAATGTGAAAATGGCAAAGTCTACCTATGTCATGATGTGTTTGATGCAGAAGAATAATCAAATTTGTTTTTTTTATTAGCCTATGTTATTGTTTTTCATCTTCAGAAAACATATGGATATGATGCAAAACTGACAAATAAATACTAATTAATATACTTTATTAACGTTTTGTCCCGTGATTATTTTCATTAAACAATTCGACGATTCATTTATTGTAATGTTCACTTTCAAAACAATTTGAAAACCAAATAAAAATGATAATCACAATACTGTAGAGTTATTTCTGACATAAGAACACGAGCTGAAAAGCGCATGAACTTAAAAGGTTCTCAAATGTTGTCATTATAACATCATCACGTTTTTTCCCCACAAATTAAATTGTATTAGCTCAAGGTCAACTATTACGTTAAAAAACATGACTAGGAACAATCTTGAATATTAAGTTTTATGAATTTTTTACGACGTTTACGAACAACACAAACATTTAGGTGAAAAGTGAATAACTTAACTCGTGAAACTATTCAAATGCTAAGCAGACACCAATAATAAACACGCGATGGATATTATGCCTGAATACAGATTTAAACGTAAAACTAATGACATTATAACCTACCTGTATGAACAAAATCCTTAACACCAAAAGGTTACGTTCAGTAAAATTAAATTACAATTGTGTTCTCAGTTGTAGAGGTCGTCAAAATAACAACTTCCGTGTTGTAACAAAGGTGGATTATGGGAAATGTAGTTAACGCTTGCGGTTGGAATTCTTTCCCTTTGTGAGGTTAATAAGAAAATAAGAACATAAACAGTATTAAGCTATTTATAACACTTAATGACACGAAAATCAATTCTCTGATATTGCAGCTTTAACACTTTAAACAGCATTTTATTGTATGACAAGAATGAAACATATACAGCTTTGAATTTTGTTTCTGAATTTACTTTTAACAGGTAAGTATTGGAGTACAAATGGTTATTCTTGCTTAATTCTCTGAATTCCAAATTGTTTTTTTTAAAGAATTTGCCAAAAATGAAAACTGGACAAAATAACAAAAAATATGCAATGTTTTCGGACCTTGAATATTGCAAAGAAAATATGTTCATATTAGTTTTTAAACACCACAATACTAAAGCTTTTACATTAATTTGAGTTTAAAAATCTGAGAAAATGAGCCTGATTTTTAAGCCTTTGAGTGGATACTGTCCCTCAAATTCCTGTTGGGTGACTTCATGCCATACCTAAGGTGTAGTTTTGCTGGAATTTGACAAACACTGCAATGGAAAAACACACAATAGAAATGCTAACTAGAGTCAAATTTGTAATGGTCTCTTTTTTCCAGAGCTGTGGATACAGAATATGATCCATGCTTTTGGATGACAACCTA
Organism: Triplophysa siluroides; assembly: GCA_006030095.1. NCBI lineage: Eukaryota > Metazoa > Chordata > Actinopteri > Cypriniformes > Nemacheilidae > Triplophysa > Triplophysa siluroides. The sequence continues at coordinate 5,693,932 of VCII01000237.1, forward strand.
TTGTCATAAATGCCATCATCAAGCCATTCATCTGTGTTTAGAATATGCTGCACACGTCTTGATTGCAAAACTGCAAGATATCTGTAAAAGGAAAGAAAGTTCGAATAAAGAACTGTGAACATATTAAACCTATGTGCAGTTATAAAATAAAATTGGTTGTAAGATAAATGTAACATTATTGCTATGCATGCTTTCTTTTCATTTATACTTGAGTGTGTGCAGTTAAAGATGCTCTCTGCCTGTAGGTAGAACTCTTCTCCCAGTATAGCACGGTAGTCCTTGTGACTAGTCTGAACGAGGCACTTTGTAGCATCTTTAAAGAGAAGGTCGCTCTCGCCATACTGCTCAGACTTAAATAGGTGGAATCCAGTATTTGGAAGACCTGCAATTGTCTCCTAAAAAACAAAACACATCTGTTTTTTTGCCCTCCTGTAGAACATTCCCATCATGATGTTTGAGATGATGCTATTAACTGAAGGTGAATGATCAATTCAACGATTATTTTAAAGTGCACACCTGTGACTTCATCAGAAGGTCATAAATGCGAGCTGTAAGAACAGGACGTGTCATGACAATATTCGGAGGAACTGCTCCTAAGGTACATGTTTTCCATTCAGTCAAGGGAGCACGATTTCCATCCACACAAAGCAATTCAAAGTCCCAGGTGAGCCACCCTGCTGCCCAGCCACTGCTGTTTAGACCTGTCAATCAAACTTATTACATTAATGAGAGAAACAAGTAATACTGTATATACAATTAATACATCTGTGCATCCTCCAGTACGTTTAATGTTGGTCTCCAGATTGTAGTGTTCCAAAAAGGCCACATCTCCAAAGCTCTTCCCACTGGGGTCTCCAACCAAGCACCTACAGGAACAGTTTTAAACAGCTTTAAAGCCTGCATAGTTAAGTTTTTAGTTTTTTTTTTCTGCGAGACATTTTTCTCCATAACATTTTTTTAGTTGAACTGTGCAAATAACAGCAGTTCCTCACCTTAATGCACCCATATTGCCATAGTAAAGCTCATTATGGTTGTCAGTACACCGTCTGGTGGCGGCTTCCTCAGTCCCACCCAAACACACCTTACATAGACTGCCTTGACTTCCTGGCAAACAACCTTTCCAAAACACCTCAGCGTACACTATCAACAGAAAACTATCTTCATCATTACCATTCCGGGGTAATTGGGTATTGATAAATTATTAGATCAACAAGATGTAGTACCTTTACTTGGTTCGCAGGTGGCACTGTTGTTGTGTTCTGTGCTAAGTGTGTGTCTAACAGGTAAAACCCAGCCTGCAGGACTGTACATGTGACCGTGGCAGGAGCGTCTCCCTCCCAGGCTTCCAAAATTCAGACTTTTGCTTGTCCGACGTACGACTGCCAAGCCATACACCGGCGGCAATTCTACTCGGAGATATACAGTTGGTGAAAAATAATAAAACCGGCGTAAACCTTACACAAGTCATTTTGTTCATCATTACCATCACTTTCATAATGGCCTCCGGCTCCATTAAGGTCACACTTCTCTCCTAAATTTAGGATGAACAAGTATAAAAAAGGTGAAATAGCAAGCTAATAAGGAGTAGTTCACCTTCAAAATTAAAATTCTGTCACTATTAACACACCCTGTCATTTTAAACCTGTGTGATTTTCTTTCTTCTGCAAAACACAAAAGAAGATATTTTGAAAAAGACTTTGTTCCCCATTGACTTCTATTGTACGGACACAAAACCAATGCAAGTCAATGGGGGTTTTCTGTAACCAACTTTTTTCAAAAACTTTTGTGTTTTGCAGAAGAGAGAGAGTCAAAACGGTTTAAAAATTACAAGAGTAAATCCATCCATCATCCATTTTCTACCGCTTGTCCGAACTACCTCGGGTCACGGGGAGCCTGCGCCTATCTCAGGAGTCATCGGGCATCAAGGCAGGATACACCCTGGATGGAGTGCCAACCCATCGCAGGGCACACACACTCACTCATTTACTCACGCACTCACACCCTACGGACAATTTTTCCAGAGATGCCAATCAACCTACCATGCATGTCTTTGGACCAGGGGAGGAAACCGGAGTACCCGGAGGAAACGGGGAGAACATGCAAACTCCACACACACAAGTCGGAAGCGGGAATCGAACCCCCAACCCTGGAGGTGTGAGGCGAACGTGCTAACCACTAAGCCACCGTGCCCCCCTTTCAATTTGAAGGAGAACCATCCCTTTAATGTGATAATAGATATTACATACCATAATATTCAGTCACAACAGGGACAAGGCCACATTTTCCAGCTATGAAAGCATGAGTGGCATCCAGGGACACGGCATCCACCTCATCTTTCTGTGAACATAAACAATTTATTGTGTTCAAGGTAATACTGAGACATTACAATCACTTACATAAAGAGCTCTGAATTTACTTTTTACCACATTTGCTAATGGTACGCGAGGTAAAAAAATGACAACTGATTTTTTATAAAATATATATATTTGTCCTGCAGAAAATGGCATTAAGTAGTCCACACGTATAAAATTTTCGAAAATGGTCTTACTGGACCTTGATCTTCTCAATGCAGTCGCTCATAGATGAGGCTTTCACGCACACAAGAGGATCTGACTTTATACTAAGAGCCCACTGCTCACACTTCTTCTGCTCGGCATGACTTATACAGCACCACCTCACCACGCTGTCCTCCAGCGAGCTACCTGACCACACACACACACAAATTCAAGTCTAAGCCTATCATTACTGAGTGTTTTACGTACAGGAGAAGCCATTTTTCACCTTCATGTCCAAGGCCCTTGAGCAAGGCCACATAGTCCAGTCCAAGAACCTGGCTAATGTCCATGTCATCCATCAAAACAGAGAGTTTATCAGTCGTATCTTTGAAGAGAAGGTCACTTCCACCATAAGTTGCTGATTCAAATAGTTGGAACCGCTGGCGTTCCTTTCCCCTCCAGCCAAATGCCACCTGTAAGAAATAGTACAAAAAAGAAAGGAAGTGAGAGGTTTCAGGTTTGGGCCAAATGTGGGCTTCAATTTCAAAGACTTTAGTAAAGATCTTCATGCAATCATACCTGGGCAGCTAACAAGAACTTCCGAGCAATTTTGCGGTTGTTCATACGTGTGATCACACCCCCTACAGGGCCTCGTCCCAGATTACACTTACTGTAACTTCTTAAGGGGGCGTGTGTACCATCCGTACACAACAGTCTGAACTCGTCTTTCTCGCTTTCTGTTGAGGTTAGAAGAAGGAAATTGAGGGCATAGAAATAAGTTGGGTGTTATATTTAAAAAATAATACAAAATTGGGGTTACCGCCTATACTGTCTAGAGCTGTGTGGTCCACAAAGGCGACGTCTCCTGCCCCTGACTGCAGACATCTGACACAGAAATGAGAGATAATAAAAGTGTCCAATCAAGATTCTCCAAGCTAATATCAAGTATATGTATTGTATAATATTATATAACGTATGTATTCTTACCTGAGTGCCCCATGGTTGTGATAGAATGGCTCGCTGTGAGAGGTCTCACAATGGAAATTCTTCTGACGGATATATGATCTTTGACCCTGGCACAAGGAACAGAGACTGGCTGCCATTGCTGATGCACCGGGCACACAGCTGGCATTGAAGAAACCACTAACCGCTGACAAAACAGTAAACATCTATGCATAAAACAGCTTTCACAACCCATTTTCTTTATTGTCTCAGTACTTTTGTGTCCATACAATGAAAGTCAAAGGGTGCCAATGTTGTTCGGTTAAAATGAATTATTTTGTGTTTTGCAGAAGATAGTAACTCATGCGCGTTTGGAATGAAGGGTGGGTAAATGATGAAAGAATTTCCCTTTAAGTGATTGAAAAATATATTTAAACAATCTACAGTTTTTTGGATTGTTTCTTAATGTCTAGTCATGATAGGCTGGGTTACCCTGACTAAAAGGCTCATCCTCTCCCCAGGGCAGAAGGTTGCGAGAGAGCAGATATCCTAAAGGCAGACTCCAGCCCGCAGTCCAGCGTGCTCCACTGTGACAGCTCCTACTGCCCTTCAAAGAGCGCATATCTAGTGTACTGTCATTCCGCACCACAGCCACTGCAAGAATACAACCACCTGAGAAATAAAACAAGAATGATTCAGAGAGAGAGAGAGAGAGAGAGAGAGAGAGATGGAATAAAACACAACATATTAGTCAAATGATGTCCTAAGCAAACATTGCACACAATATTGCAAATTCACTTTGAAGAACATTTGATTTAAATATAGCTCCCTAATTACATACGGATATATAATTCAATATAAACCTTTAAGAGATTAAAGCCACATAAGGTTGTGGCATAATACCATCTTTGTAGATTTCCTTTGCAACTGCTGTGAGACCAAACTGTTTCACTGCAGAATAAACCTCTCCAGCATCCAGATTCACCAGATCAGCTTTATTATCCTGACAGGAGAGGAAAAGCAATTCTTGAAAACTAATAAAACGAGTTATTTTTTATCAGTCTAGAAATTAAGGTTTACGCACCCGTATTTTATTAATGCAGTCAGATGTGCCATAAGCTTTCACACATGAGAGACGCCCAAAGGCGGCGAGAGCTGCAGGTGGAAGGACGCTGGCCAGCGCTTTGGCGAGCTCCGCGCATTTCCTCTGCTCCGGCTCTGATACAGTACACCAGCGCATCTTCTTTCCTAAACGCACAAATGCACTTACAAAATACTTTTTTTGTCATATAATACTTTATATATTATGGGCCAATTGTGCCAAAATGTATGGGGGTACGGAAAAAATTCTGTCAGTCAAAACGCACCTAGTTTTTTACTAGCCAATAGCTTCGCAGAAAAGAAATACACCCCCCGTTATTTAAATATTTATATATAGCTTTTAAAAAATAGTTCTATTACTTTCATTAAATATATAAATAAGAGCGTTAGCCATGAGGCATAATAAAAACTCTCTGAAAGGTCAATTTACCTGCCCAAGATAACAGTCGTGCGCATGCAATTAAAATAAACGATCTAAAATATCCAAAATAAACAACATAAAACAAAAGTAGTTTGGTTTGGCTTTCGTACATGTGTTTTCTGGAAAACGTTCATTTTTGACCGCCAACAAGTGCACATAAAAAGAAGCCCATAGCAACGTTTTCAGACTGATTTAAGAGAGATGCACCTAATCAAATATAATTAAAACAACCAAAACGTAACCAACCAAACTAATTCCTTTTTATGTTAATGACGAATCACACTTACCCAAACAGGTGATAGAGCACAACAGTAATATGACAACACGTGCATTCTTCATCATTTTAATATTCTCTGCTGGAAAATTGTAAGAATCAGGAGAGGATACGAGTTTCAACGAGCCGTGAAATCGCCAATGGAGCGGACATGTCGCCTACTGAAGATCCCAGTGTCCAAATTTGCAGCAGTTTGAAAAGCATGCATTGGGTAAGAGTGTTTTCAAAGCAAAGAATGCTTATAAATGCGCGCATGTGGAAAATATTAGTGTGGAACTCTCTCGTGTCACGTGGAAGATTTTCCTTGCCTGCCGTTTTCAGGGCATTTCCAGAGTGCGTATGCTGCGTGGAATGACCTCCTGTTTACTATCAATAAAATATTATAATTCCAAATTAAGCTTCCAAGATCTAATACTTCAACATTTTTCTGTTCAATTTTATTTTTATGACTCATTAAAAAAGGAACATATTTTACAACAGTTTAAAAAAATTAAATAACATGATAATAACAAATAAATACCACAATTTTCCCCAAATACAATAAACAATTTGTTCTTGGATATAGTTGCCATTGATTGCTGATGGAATGCACAATAACCACATATTGCAACTTGATATGCATCTAAACCACACAAAACAAGCTGAGAAGTTCGGTATTTCTGTCACACCCTTGGGACTGTGTATTGGATGGCATACTGGTTGTATATTCCACAATGTCTATGTGTTAACCTTCGACTGTAGTAGTTGAATCTTGATGGTGTCAACTCTTGCAGCATGGCAGATCATGGTGGGCTTCTGCTTGTTCAGTTTCACAGACAGAGAAGAAATGCGTCTCTCAAGCTGCAAAAAGCATCACAAAAAACACTTAAACACAGAAATAAATGAAATCAGGAAAGTAATGTCCCTGCATACACATTAGACCCAAACATGAGTCATTAGACCTCTGAGACCGTGATGACAAGCTTAAAATTGAAAAGTAAACTCTAATGAAGTCACTAACATAATAAAGGATTAAATATAAAGAATTAACAATATTTGCATTATACAATTTTCAATATTACACATGGTAAAACTATATGCAATCGTCTGCGAACCCCTCACAGATGGTTTTGAGTATTAGATTTATGTTTACGTTGTTTCTACCAAAATATGCGTGTTAAATGTGAACCACCGGTGTAGAAAAGAGCAGCCATAAGAATCTCATCCTCCCATTTCATGTACCTGAACTGATAAGTGTGTGAGAGAAAGACTGATACCTCATTGAATTCCTGTAATATGTTTTCTCTTTCCTCGGGTTCTCCCTCAATGCCTGTTGTTTGGAGCCAGTTTCTCAAGACCTTCTGGAGCTGACGCCATGCACTAAAGATACACACACACAGTATTTTGGCGAATCACAAAATGGCAACGATAAAGATTCATTTTGTTCATGTTTACCACTAAAGCACAGACAGAAATATTTTCACCCTGAACTGGAGCAGACAGAAATATTCAAAAGACTAAAAGCCAGGATTTCTCAAGTGTTTTTTTTTAGAGAATAATTACCCTCTTTAATTGATTCACGAGACAAACGACTGCTGCTGGAGTGTCTATTCACATTTGTCTGATGCAAAAACACTTCCAGTATTACAATATAAAAAATGAAATTTTCCAAACTTACAGTTCCAAATATAGGAGATGAGTCTTATAGCATGATACTTTCACTTCATGCATTTGCATATAATTTGAACATATTTTGGAAGAAATCGGACTATAAATCTTATGGAATAATACCCAAACTTAGAAAGTGAACAATAATTCTCAATATTGTACATTTGATCACACTTACTGTAGCTGTTTTCTGTCTAGTTGATATCTTTCCATTTCCATTCTAATATCTAACAGCTCTTTTGTGAGGTGTTCAGTTGGCTCCGAGTCTAATTCTAAATCCAAAGCTTCGTCTTCTTCGTTCTCCTCTTCCTCGGATGCTCTTTTATATACACCTTCAACCAGGGAGACAAAAATGAGGATTCTCAATATTTTACTGAACAACAGAAAAAACTACTTAGAGAACATATTATAAAAGAATGTATGTTTTGTTTATTTACCTTTTGGAGGCAAAATTCCAGAACCTAGTGAAGCTTCCATATTGCCTAAACTTGTTTTCTGTAAAAAAAAATATATTATAATATATATCAATCTTAACGTGTTTTGTTTATCCTAAGAAGGAGGAAAAAACTTTTATGAACATTTTAAGTGAAATGGTCTCTTAAATCTCATAACTTGCTTATTTCCCTTGACATTGTAATTGTGATTTCTTTCATATAATAGAATTTACATTAAAACACTTATTTTATTGGGTATTATCTAATTATTCTTGAAGCTTTACTGATTACCTTGCCATGTATTTTCCTGACAGTAAATGAAGAAGGAGGCAGCAGTATGTCATGGCTGGTAGTGACAATATATCCTGGAGGATCAGTTTTGATGGGCATGATTTTAGGGTTTAGTGCTGATGTAGATGACTCCAGTGGATTATGGGTAACAGGGACTGATGAAGTGAGAAAAGGAGGATTCTTTGAAGAGACCGAGGCAAACTGGAGACTGGAGCACCACAGAAAAAAAATTACTATTTGAACATGTTTAAAGAACATGTATGTTTGAATAAATAAAGAAGTGTGTTGTGTACTATACCTGTTGATCTTGGAGTGCTGTAGCAGAAGTTTGGCTGGGGAATGCAGAAGATCATCTGGTCTCCTTGGTTGGAGTCTAGCTGCTCGAACCAGCAACCTGTAGACACGACAGGATATTTAATTTTCATATATTTGGACAAATCAATAATTAAAAAATATAAATTGTATCACACATAACAGCTTTTCCCCCTTTAATATGAAGTGATGATGCAATAAGAATGGCCTTCACTCACAGCTGGTTGATGATTGAATCCTTTTGGTTCTCCTCTGCTGCTCGGGTCATGATAGGGCAGGGGGCGGGACTAGGAGTTTGGTCCTCAGGCAGAAAGAAAGACACATTCTTCTTGGGTTGGCTGTGTTTGGACACTATAGTTTTACTTACAGCAGGCTTACACAGCGCCTTCTGCTTCCATCGTATGGCACATCGCCTTACCACTTCCTGTGTCCTCCGACAACTCTATATTTTGCATGCAGTTGTAATGATGAAGTGTTTTTTAAGATACTTAGAAAACTATCAAAAATGACAACAGCACACAGACCGAACCTGTTCAAAGCTGTGCATGGCCATATTTGTTGAGAAAGCACTCATGTGTGCCGTGTGTGTGAGGATGTGTGTGACACCCTCTCTCAACAGTTCATCTCTGTAAAACTGAGCAGCCACTGCCAATCGCTTTTGCTTCGAGTGGCGGTCTGCGATCCAGAGCCGCCACGCGCAAAACACCTGAAAACATACAGACCAACATGATCACATCATCTAAAGGGGTCATATGACACGGCTAAAACAAATATTATCGTTTGTTTTAGATGTAATGCAATGTGTATACACGATTTAAGGTTCAAAAACGCTCTATTTTCCTCATACCGTGCATGTTTGAATATCCTCTTTGCCCAGCCTCTCTGAAACGCGCTAATTTTTTGACAAAACTCCTCAACCAGTGCTTAGTGATTGGTCGAATACTGCAAGCGTGTGACGGAAATGTAATGTCTCTTACCATATTTGGAACATCAGGTTACAAAGCAATTGTACTGACAGGTACGACCACCTTACTTGCGTCTACATTTGGGCAGTCTTTGTGAAATCATACCAGGAACTGACGTATATTTGTGGGGGTGTGGTTACACGAGGCGTTTCAGGGAGGTCTGGGTGAGCATTTGCTTTCAGTTTTTGTTCCGACACTTTAATTTTTTTCAATTTTACGTGTCTAATACATGCATGGGCAACTTATAACACACCAAAGACACGTGTTCGCGCCATATGACCCCTTTAAGACAATGCAAATACATGCAATCTGAATTATCTCTGACATGATATAATGGTGTAATCTGACCTTGCCCTGCAGGTTAAGAGACCAATGCCAAAGCGAGGTTTCAGTTAGCTCCGCCTCTCTTCTTCTGCTCTGCAGCTGTGTGTCAAACATTCACATTCAGACACAAATTACAATACAGAGACTTCAAAGAGAGACAAAAATCAATCATCCAGCCTTAAAAATGTCAACAGCTTGAGCTCAATCGAAATAAGTAAGGCCATATAAAAGAGCTTTCATATCAAACGTGTACAGCTAGAATTTCAACATATAAACTAACAGCATGTCATTTCTTCCCCAATAGCAGCACCCAAAAAATGAGAAAAAAATTACATTAATTGAACTATTCAACCCTTCTTACCTGTGTCCTCCAGGACATAAAAAAGCGCTGACAAATCCTCAATTTGTGAATCTCCAAGCTTCTGTCTTTCATGACCTGACACACAAAATACATATTTATATGAATGATGTCAAAATAAAAACGACTACAATAAAATGTACTGTATCTAGACATGGAGAGCTGGAATCGTACCTGATAGTTTTTATGATGGTGAATATAAATCCTCCATGTGCTCAGGAATCTTTTACCCAGCGTTCTGCTGTAGTGTCTTCTTGCTCTCTCATTCACCAATCTTTCATTTTTCACCTCCCTGCTACGTTCTCTCCATCTCCTCAAAACCACATGTGTGCGCACTAACAGGGCACAAACAATACTGACACTGCATTTCATCAATCATATCCGTAGTACTGATCTTTTCTCGACATACAGGTATCTAATTTATAGTTTTAGTAAACATACAACAAACAATGAGATTTATATAACAATGAGTACATTTATTCAGATGTGTCTGTGCTTGTCTCAGCGCTTCCGCCTGTTGGTGACGGTGCAGAATTGCAGTTACTGTTCTCTGTTGCCATGCCAGAAACACCTATGAATAAAAATTGACATCACACACTTCATGTCACATCAAAAAATCTAATCTATTAAAAAAATAAGTATTCAATAAGTATTTGAGTACCCTATGGCACTGTCATAACATTGTATAAATAATAATCTTGATATATGCACTTGTGCCAAAAGGTGGTTTTGATAGAAGCACTGCACTTTGATTTCCATCTTTTTCTCCTCCGTCAAATGTGACACGTTTGTTTTCCACAGACAGAAATTTTTCTGCAAATCGCACAAAAAAAAAAAATAAGAGTTTGTAAACCTATATAATCAAACACTTTGAAATAATGACAAAATACCTGAGCAGGTTCTGCTGATGTTCCTTGTAGCGGCATTCCACATCTTGTTTGATTAACTGAGTCTGCAAATGATACCGCTGTACACATGCACGCAAAACTTTAACATCTTTTCGTGTTGATACTTTATTCATGTGTGCATCTTTATATTTTGTCATCTTATTGTCATAATCCTGTTAACATACTGTAGTCTGTGCGTTTTTGAGTTCTTGTAATATAGTTTCCATACCTTCCAAGCTTCTAGAGTATGTCTGAGCAGTCTGCTTTGATAATGTTCCTCCATTTGTGCAAATCTTTTTCTCTTCTCTCTTCTGTGATCTACATACTGTCACAAAAAACAAGCTCATGTTTATCTTAGACTCACAGTATTTCATAAAAACTGCACAATGTTCTTCTTTCGGCATTTTCTGAGTTCAGCTTTACGCGTACCTGATGCCAGTCCATCATGGCTCTCCTGAGACACTGCATTTTATCATGAGCCTCTGCCTGCTCGAAATGTCTCTGACTGGTAGAAAAAATACAGATTGAACAAAACTTCAGATTGATCTTCAGATAAATCACTAAGGTTTCTGTATATAATTTAGCAAATCTTAGGCACACCTAATCTGTATGGTTGTGATAACATCTCTCCATTGTTTAAAAGCCTTGCGTAGCAGAGTGTGCGTGTAAAGCGAGTTGGCTGCTTCATGTTTGGATCTCTCTTCTCTGTGCTGTATAGCTCTGTCGGACCACTTAGACCAGGCGTGGGCAACACACATGTGCTCGGCATGCAATATAGCCTATGAGAAACATACAAACTGCTTAGTAAGTGATACAATGCACAAACATCATTTGAGATTTTGTGATGACAAATAAAGACTGTTGCTGGAATAGTGTAGTACAAAGCATTTCCTTATATGCTATATTGTGTGTGGTTATGTACGTGACATAAACATATATGTATAAAGTATGCAAAAAATGATAAGTGAAAGATATATGTATATGCAGGGCAAGTTTACAGTTCTTTCGGCTAGTCTGTGATCTCTCTGTAGCTCCAGATTTCTCCACCAGGTGTAAAATGCAGAACCACAAGTCTGTTGCCTATATAGAAAACATTTAGATTTTCAATACAGTACACACAGAAACTACCTACATATTACAATCACAGATACTCACTTGTAATGTTGTTTGGCAGTGTCTTTTCTCTGTCGTTTCTCTGCCCGTTGTGCTGTAAACTCCATCCAAGAGTTTACACATTGTGGCAGCACACGTCTGGCAAAGCAGGCGTCAGCACGTGATTCCAAATCCTATCCAAATTCATACACAAAGAGATCAAACATCATTTCTTCAAAATGATCTTAACCATTAATGATAGAATACAATTAGTTTATATTAAAAGGAAAATATGCTTATATAGGCTTTAGCTAAGATAGTGTAATGATAAAATATTTTATTTAGATTAGTAAAGTCTGGCACCACCTGCATCTGTTTATGCTGCGTAAGCTGATCTTTCCAATGATGAAGGCAAACTCTCAACAAAGAGATCCTGTTAAATATTAACGACTGTTAAACAAACTGTATCTTACACAAATACATGTTTGCTAGTAAACGAATATGCAGTATATATGGTTTTCCTTATATTACATATATAACTCAAACTATGCATTGACTAACTTGTGACGAGTTTGTGCAATGCTCATCTGGGGCTGTAAGCTTTGGTCTTCAGCCTGATCCAGACGCAGCTGCCACGCTTTCCAACATCTCACCAACAACTACAGTTTAAGGCATGTTTTAAAGATAATTTTCCAGCTTGGTTTGAATAAAGTGATAAATTCTGAAAGTACATAATCATACTCTTACAATGTGATGATGATGCTGGACACTAATATTTTTGTTGATGCGGCGAGTTTTACTCTGAGTGACATTTAGGACCAAGCCTTTCAACCCCAAACGCTGAAAAGAAGCACAAAAGAGGATCATAATCATACACTATACAAACAACAAAAACATGATAATGCTTTTAACAAAGTTTACCACTAACCAAAAGACTGAGATGACGGTATTGCATGGCAACCTTTTCCTTCTTAGCCTTTTGTGAGCACATACTGACATCTATGTGTCAACTCAGGAAAACATCACATAGTTGATACAGTTCGCTTTTTTTGTGTAAAATGCAAACTAAAGTAGAGTGATGTAGAAATCTGTGTAAGCAAAGATACATTGTTTCCAGTGTGCGAACACCAGACGCTGGGATCCGTGCTGTGCCAGTTTGTCTGCTCTCTGGTCTCTGTCCTTCTCAGCATGCCTGGATTGCAGAACCTTGTGCCACACACACCAATACTTCTCCAGCACTGAGACACACCATGCATCCTGAGCAACCGCTGCATCACAGCAAACAATAAACATCCATATTCATCATAAACTGAATTCAAGAGACAGCCAGACTAAACTAATGAATGGTACCTGTTCTCTTGTTCTTATCCTGCCTGTTCTGTATGTGTCTAATCCATCCATGCAGGGCATGTTTTTGCAACTGATGGCAATAGTGACGATGAGCTTTGGACTCTTTTTCCTTCAGAACACATGCATGTTTTATCCTCTCTCTCCAGTGATCCCATGCCTGTGAAGAACAGCAATGTTTGATGTTAATTCAAGCTAGATGTTGAATTCACATGCACACTCATACTCACTCTGCTTTGTACGGTGTGAGCCCAGTGTTGTAAGGCGAGATTTTCTTGATGGTACTCCACGTCCCTGTGCTGTAGGGCAGCATGCCAACCCGTCCAAACCCACCTTAACAACCAACATATATGCACACACAAAGAACAATTATTTCACATTATTGCTATCTTGCATGCATAACTATCTAATGACAATAATAGTGTATATTAGCCATTAAGGTTGCACTAAGGGAAAGCTCACTTCAGTACAGCAAGTCTTTTGTGCCGTTCTGCCGTCTCTCGCATCTCGTGCTTCATGCGACACATGTCCACATACATCTCCCAGCCATTCAACACATGACACAGTTTGTGTCTCATCTCTGCAGTACAGTACACAAATTTCAAGTTCATGTGAATCATTGCTTTGAATTTAAAATACAATCTGTATCTACTGTGTAGGTGCAAAAATATTAGAAGAATAACCGTCCACATACCAAAGTTGATTGCAAGCTGCAGTTTCTTTTTTTCTTCTCTCTGCACAGCCACATGTTTCTGCCAGGCCTGAAATGTTTTGCTGTATAGCATATACCTTCATAAGCAGGCAAAATAAGAGGAAGAAATGAGCTAATAAAAGCAAGGCTTGGTTGGATTTTTGCTTTTCTGACAACAATGTTTGCTTTAAAGCACTGGTGAAAATCTATTAGTCAAGCAAAATGTGTATCTGGTCAGACTTACATATAATGACAATCGGCTCTTATGTTGAGTGTCCATTCCCTTCTTGCTTGCCACCACTCATCTTTCCAAGCTCCTAGGGTCTTTTTTAAGACCACCTTACGATAGTGAGATCTGAATAAATAGATTTTTTCTGCTAGATTTTGGAGTAGCATTAAAAGACAGTATTGCAGTAGGGCATACGAACTATATATGTTACTATATTTGTATTCAGCTACCTGGCTTGAGATGTTGTTATTCGTCCAAACGTCTTTTGTATCCACAGGTGAAGGAACTTTCGAGCCAGGTGCCTACAATCCAAAGCAACATTCACTTTGAATGACTTTCACAAAATACAAATACAGAAGGACGTTGGCATTAAGAAAATAATATTTTATACCTTATCCTCAGTTCTTTAAGTCTGCCTCCGCGGTTCCAAGTATATCCTACCCGGTAAGTGTTTTTGCGTGTCGGTGTTTTACGTGACAGGCTTTTCTCAACACCACAGGACAACTTTTTTGCACCCTTTGCTCTTGCAGTGTGCATCTTTGACAAATGACGCACAACCTTCCTTCAATCCCTCACCGAAGGTTTACAAAAGGTACCTGAGGTAACTGGTTAATGTAAAGTCATTTGGTTAAGGTTTAGGATAGATGTTATTTAACGCGGTCAAAGTAACTAATTATAAATGTAAAGCTGTCATCTCTGTTTTAACGTTACCTAAATGACAACGAACAACAAACCATAACTGCCGCTCTTCTGTGTTGCATAGACATACTTCCGGTACATTCTGTCATAATAAAAGACCTTGTCAAAGAAATTCTGTAATCATGTGTAGTGCCCCTTGATCACACTTTTATTAACAATATCTATAAATGTAGATACAAATAAATTGCAAGGGTACATTTTGTGTGGAATTTTAAAGTGCACATCTTTAACTTTGTTATTGATACATTAATTTATATGGACCCAACCAACCCAGTTTCTAATCAATATCGGGGATCTGAGCATTCCAAATTGGTTTTCCTCTAGGAGAGATTTTACGTTTGGATTAAAAAATTAATCTAATTTTTGTATTATTACTTGAAGGGGAAAAAAGATTAATACCATCTATGGACAATTCAGGAAATAACCGTTCATAACTGTCAAAAGTAAGGTGACTTTTCATTAGCTGTCTTAATCCATTTGGAATGGCTTTCACAACTTTCTGAAATTCTTTAAAGGGAACAGGAAAGTTGAAAGTATAAAGAAAGTCTTCATAAAATAAGATTTCACCATTTCCATCAAATTAGTCCATAACAAAGTTTATGTTTTTGTCAAACCAATTGGGAAAAAATAAAGAGTTATTCCTAGAGGTGATAAGATAGTTATTACATAAAAGCACTTTGTGTGGGGAAAAATTATGTTGAAAACAAATCTTCCAAGCCAATAACACTTGCTGGTGAAAATGTGATAATTTGACTGGTAATCTCCCAGGCAAAAAATTACAAAGTAATAGAAAAGATAAGACTCAAACCTTTTTAAAAATGCACCGTGGAATAAACCATAAAGAACCATAATGAGTGTTTTTTCTTTTGGCAATTTTTTAACCATTTAACTTTGAAAGTGTGATTGATGCCTAAAAAATCTAACATTTCTAAACCGCCATCATCCCTTCTGCCAGACATAATATCCTTTTTCAATTTATGAGCTTTATTCTTCCAGAAGATTTTATTGATTTCCTTGGAAACATCAGCACCCACAAACAGAGAGAGCAGGATGAACAAATCTGATCAGCTTTGACTAATAAAACTCTTCCCAAAATACTAAGATCTCTTTGTAGCCAATTATTCAAAATATGTTTAGTGTTCTTCATTTTAGAGATGCTCCCTTCTCATTGGGACACCGTTCACATTTTCATGTGACATGACTGCTTAAGCGCTTCGTTATACTTCACAGCTGGTATTAATCAACTGGCAGACCCGACATCTCTAACTTTATTTTGTAAATACTGGTTGAAGCAACGCTTTTATTATTCTGTTACATATCAGTGCACAAATCTGGTCGATTATAAAATGTAACTGTTGTGTTGCCTGCCTGTCTAGCAACGTTTGTATACATAACATACAATTGTGTTTGTCTTTTCAAAAGCTACATAGAGTTTCATGAAGTTCATTGAGTTGGCTCCAACGATTTCGGTTTGAAACGTCTTCAAAATTTGTCACGTGATTTCCGGTAAGGGAACATAGGAAGCATCGATTCTCCCTGGTTCTTGCGGTGCATTGTGGAACATTTTAGGGATCGAACGTTTCAGTGCACTGGATGGTTTTGCGAATGAGACAGCCCTTAATTAAAATGGCTGACTCCCTGGTCAGTGCCCTGACTACCGAACAAGGGAGCGCATTGAGACACAGCCCAAAACTGATGAGTGGTTTAAATATTGTCACGTGACTACAATTTACAATAGGTGGCCAAATTGATTGCCTGAAATCAATTCCTGCTTTAATCAACTGCTGACCCTAGTAAACCCCATTTTGCTAAATACACAATTATAACGTCTCTGTCTGATGCTCGGTTTTGTTATATTTCAAACAACAATAAGATGTAAGTGATGGTTTCTTAAGATTTTAGTAAAGGCGTTGTTAGACGCTATATAATCGTTGATTGGGGCCTCCCTCAGAACCAGTGAGAGATCTGAAGAAATTCGCCGCTCTGCTGCTGAACAGAGACGAAAGAGAGAGCTTAGAGAAAGTACCCCGAGGTACTTTGGTGGTAGCCGTCGGACTACGAGCTTTATTTAAGATCTAGAACGCGGTTATCTGTGGGACTTGATTCTAACGTAACCAGGCTTAAGGGAACTAACGCGCTTTATTTGCTTTTTCGGCTTTTTGAGTGCTGATAAGTTTCCTAGCCCGCTAACCTGAATCATTAGCTTAGAAACAAACGCAAATAAACACTGGATGTGTTGTAACGTTCCGTTTTTGTCTATTTTGTGTTTATTTTCGAGGGCAAATGCAGGAATTCAATTAAAGAGCGCAGGCAGAGTCGTTTGTTCACACGAAATGAACTAAATCCTCGGCGTCGGCTTTTTGAGTTTAGCCGTTTGGCTAATGAAGCCCATCTCTTGTCAGTTCGCGAGGAAATCGAGTCCTGTCAAGATTGCGGTGAAATCAAG
This sequence comes from Triplophysa siluroides, assembly GCA_006030095.1. NCBI lineage: Eukaryota > Metazoa > Chordata > Actinopteri > Cypriniformes > Nemacheilidae > Triplophysa > Triplophysa siluroides. The sequence goes on from VCII01000237.1 coordinate 5,710,887, forward strand.
TCAATAGATAACCATTATTTTTTGGGCCGGTGGCTTGTTTAAAATCTGGACTGACTGCAGCATCTCTTGTAACGTTAGTTTGGTGTAGGACAGGTAGCCAGCAGCTAGCTGAGGTATCCAGGCGGGAGGGAGAAGGTGCTTTGACACCGTTTCAAATATCAGGTGAGTTCAGGGTTTTCAGAAACGTGCTTGGTTTCCTTATACCTGATAAATCAATGTGTAGTTTCTGGGTTTGTTACCTTAACATTGATGTATCAAGCTCTGTAGCGTTTTGTAGTTTCCTGTCTGTTTGCCTGCCTCGTCATATGCTAGCAGAGGCTCTCATATTACATAGGAGCAAGATATTAAACCAGCCTCACGTCGCAACTAGTTTTAAATCTCCATTTAATGAAGGTCCCATAGTCATTAACGGATTTGTATGAGGCTCGTTTAAGGTGAGCCTGTTTAATTCCCCCGCTACACCGTTGCTTTGATTTGGATTTTGATATGTAGTTCAATGTTTTGCAGTGTTTTTTTTTTTAACTGGTTTTAAAGGACCACTGCATCTTTAATCAAGTTGACTGCACAATTACTCATCAACAGGTGGCCGTAGTGTCTGATATTGGAACTTCGCTTATTTCACCATCCACCCGAGTCATGGAGAAGGATGAAAATGGTGAAACCATGGTGGAGACAATAAAGGACTCGGTAGTAACATCTGCCTATAGGTATTCCAAGGTGAGAACGATTAACTGAAGGGGTAATGTCACATTTGAGATAAACACTATCTTCAATAACTGTATAAATATCTTTTGTTGTTTTTGTTGTCTAAATGCAAAATAAACAAATGATTTTGGGACAGTTTTATTTTAATAGTTTACCATAATGTTATGCTGACTTGTTTTGGCCACAAATATTATGTGGTAAAAATCTGATATTGTGAAAGCCCTAACTTAAACATAAGACGACACCAACACTAATTCAGTTCTCATAACTCGGGGCTTGTTGACTGGTGTCCCTGCCGGTCAATTGCGGCCCGCCAATCATCTTAACCAAGCCCGCCTTAAGATTTCAAATTAATGGAGAGACTTTAAAAAATGCACGTCCTGAAACCCCACATCTATGACAGTCCAAACAATACCAACAATATATTGATGTCTAAAAAGCGATTTGATCGGCCTGTCTAAGAAACGTAAAGCCCCAGTGAAATCAAAATGAAAGTTTTTTTCCCTTTTTATTAAAAATAATTTAGCCTTAAGGACGTCACTAAACTGATATGCTCCTAAGCGCAGACCAAATTCCCATTTAGTAGATAAACTGACAGTCTGGCACGCGTGTTCAAATAAATCTTGAAATTCCATGACATCATGCTACAATTCAGCCTCTCGTCAAAGTTCTCGTCCAATCAAATCCGCTTTAGAATCCGAAGAGTCTCGCCCCCTCCACTATGAGATCTGTGGAAGCGGCACCTCAAATCAGCCACTTGTTTGCACATTTATGTCCTACATGGTGAATAATGCATGATGGGAGATAGGGGATGATCCAGACAGTGTAAACATTAAAGTTAAAGTCTTAATTTCCAGAACTTGAACTTCAAAAGGATCTGCCCTTCTAAGTGCATGGGGCACATGAATGCGATTGGAATTCACCCGAAGATGAGATGATAGCGATCAATTTCTTGCACAGACCAATTGATTTGCTTTATAAGACGCCAGTTTAATGTCACAATGGGCAGGGATTACATTTGTGCTGAATGTATTCACATTTTTGAATTATTGATTTGACTTTCATTAGGCTAAATATCTTCTTGAAAAAACCAAACCCTGGGTGCAATATTTGTGTGTGCATTTTTTTTATATATGACATAAAAAACAGCAACAAAAACAGTATAAAAGAAACAAAATGCAATTGATAACAGAAGAAATTAGCTATGATTAAAAAAAAAACTGCCCTGCATCCTATCTATACTTTTGGAATCTGGCCCTTAAAGAAAAGTAGTTGAAGACTCTTGTCATAATTTGATGTTATAGTTGAAGACCCTTGTCATAACTTGATGTCATAGTATCTATTGAACAAATGTGAAGTGTTGGTAATAGTCAGACGTTTTCACTCAAAGCAAGCAGTAAAAGTTTTTAGTATAAGTTGGCCTTTCGAGCTTGTTTGGACCATCAGCTCTCGATGGTTTCAATCCTGTCATTTAAATTTAGCAAGTATTTCAAAAAGACTGTATTTGCAGAATGGGCTGTAAGGCAAATATTAGACCTGATTACAAACCCACAACTTGCAAATAAGAGCCAAAAAGATGGTCGAACAGGGTAATAAAAACTCTTATGTTGAAGCCGATAGACTCATGGGCAGCTCTGCGATAAATACCGCGACTGACAGGAGTCGAACATGGTCATGTTCTACTTCTGGTTCGAGGTCAGATGGAAGTATCATCATTCTGAAGTCGCTATGCACTTCGCTGTCAAATCTGTACTGTTAAATCACAATAAAGGCATAAAAGGCCAACATTTAATAAAACAATTATGGCAAGTTAAAAACTGTTTCAGATGTAAAGTGTTCATGTATGTCATTTAAAGTGATAGTTCGCCCCCAAAAATGAAAATTCTTTCATCATTTACTCACCCTCTTGTCATTTCAAACCTTTGACTTTCTTTCGCAGAACACAAAAGATATTTTGAAGAAAGTTGGGAACTGAAGAGCACTGGACCCCATTCACTTTTATTATATGTTCACAAAACCAATGCAGTTGAATGGGGTCCAGTTGACAACATTTTGCAAAATATATTTTTTGTGTTCTGCGGAAGAAAGTCATACAGGTTTGCAATGATAAAAGGCTGAGTAAAATATACAGCATTTTTGAGAGAACTATCCCGCTAATGTCACGTAATTGAGATTTTCAAATTGATAATAAAATGTCTGTTTTGCAGGAAGAGCTTTTGGAAATCAAGGAATTGCCAGTTTCAAATGAGAGGCCAGATTGTCTATCAGAGAAATATGACAGGTGAACTTCTTTATTTTTATTTTTAATGTGACACCATATCTATCACGAAGAACTTAAGGGAAGTGACATGCCGGTGAAAGGGAATTATCTTGAAATTAAGTCTAGTTTTATTTTTGATATGTGGTCTTGTAGCACTATCAACTGCTTTCTGGCAGAAGTTCCTCATGCTTGTATACAGCAGTCATTGATCTAAATTCTTTTAGGGTGACGTTATAAACTGATGGGGTTAAATGAGCTAATTTGCTGAGAAGTATCATAGTTACTAACATTACTATCTTCCTAATAGTGATGGGGTCTGGGACCCTGAAAAATGGCATGCCTCCCTATATCCCTCCTCAGAAAACAACTGTCCTGCTGAAGGATACAAAAAAGACTTTGCAGAAGATAGAGTTCCACTAAAACGCAGAATTGGGGGTAATAAACTATTTGCTATTAAAAGGTTGCAGGATGCATTGTTGTCTTTTGTTCTTCAACTTAAAGCTTTGCGTGCAGATCCTAGGGAACGTGTTAAAGATGACGATCTGGAGGTGGTTCTAAGTCCACAGCGTCGTAGTTTCGGTGGTGGTTGTCAAGTGGCACCCACTGCCATCCCTCGACGTCCCATCAGCCCTCTGGAGAATAAAGAGAACGAATCTCTTCGGCTGGGTGGTACACGCCGCATAGGAAGCGGCCGCATCATGGCATCACGTGTGTTCGAGAGGGAAGTGCGAGTTGAAAAGGAGAGGGAACGAGACCGAGACCGTGAATTCAAGGACAAGAGATTCAGGGTATTGAGTGAAGGACCTACTGCAGAAGTTTTTTGCTAATTATTTATTTGAAGATGTTTTAGGTTTCTGAATGTCTTTGTCTGTGTCCTGCTACAGAGAGACTTTGGAGACAAAAGAGTGTTTAGTGAAAGGAGAAGAAATGACTCCTATGCCGAAGAGGAACCAGAATGGTTCTCTGGTGGGCCCACCAGTCAGTCCGAGACCATTGAGCTTATTGGTTTTGATGACAAGATCTTGGAGGATGACAGAAGGAGAACCAAACGCTCCAGGAAGAAGCCAGAATCAGTCAGAGAAGGCGTGTGATGGGCTGTTTGCTATTTTTCCTATGGAAAACTAACACTATCTATATACAAATATATGTATATAGATATACAAAATGTATAGATATATGTTTTTCTCAGCATGCTCACTTTAAATCTTTCTCTTACAGTTGATTGTAATGGTGGGTTGGACCCAGGGTTGGTTCAAGAATCAGGAGCCGATCAAGAAGTCCCCCATGCAGAGGTTCTTCCCGAGCAACCCCCTGGAGAATTTGACTTCAATGAGTTCTTCAACCTTGAAAAGACCATGCCTGGCCTGGCTTCGGTAAGATATGGGGAGCACTGCATGCTTTATCAGGGTGCTGGGCACAATATTTAAAGGGTGAGAGAATAATCTGAACACGTCTAAGGTTCTTTGGTTTGAGTTTTAAAGGTCTATCAAAAGCTTCTTAAACTTTTCTTAAATTTCCCTGGGTCTAAACCATTGGTCTGTTACATTTGTTTACTATCTTGAAATGAGCGGGCCAACTTTATCACAGTCTAATGTTGTTTCTTCCTACAAGTTCTCTGCTTGTCAGTGAACAAAAATGCCTGTTAAATGAATTAATGTAACCGTAAGTGGTTGGACATTGGTGAATTGCGGAATATTTCAGCAAGCTTGGTTGCGATTCATATCTGTTGCGGTATTTAGGGAAACTTTGCACTGATAATTGCAGTTGTGCATCAGGCTGTTTGTTGGTTTGTATAGAAAGTTCCATGTGATACAAATTTATGCCCATCTTGCTCATAAGGGTTGTATTAGGCACGAGTCTAAATTTTAAAAGAAAAAGGGTTTTTAGATAATTCGATTGGTCCTGAATTAAGATTTACTTCAGAATTGTGTGGAAAGTGCAAGCATTCTCCAAAACGCCCATTTTTCACCCCATTGCGTTTTGCCGCCTGCAGACACTCCTCACGTAAGTGTCATCCACTCCACCGTTTCCTCGTCTTCTATGCTATGACACGCGGTCTAACTGTTCTTCTCTTTCCAGATGATTGAGGACGTTCTTGGGGAGGGTCCGGTCTCAGCCAGCCGATTCAGCCGTTGGTTTTCTAATAACCCAATGAAAAGTCCTGCAGGCAGCCGCTCTAGCAGTCTACGTTCCACTCCTCACGAAGAGCTTGAGAGACTAGCAGGTAACTGTGTTCGTGCCTGGTTTGTTTTGAGAATGCTCTCTGTAGCCGGTATTGGGGATGTATGAACTAATATGTTATTGATGTGTTTCAGTTCTTGATCCTCAAACAGGTGCACTAAATCCAGGGTTGTCCCAGTTTTTCACCCCGATTCCTTCAGCGGAACACAAGGAGAAAGTTGACATTCTGGAGCTGCTTCATAAGGCCAATATCGACCTGAAGCCGCTACTGTCCAGTTTGAATGTGAACAAGGCTCGACTAAAGGAGAGCAGTAAGTGTCATTTTATAGTAAAATGCTGTGATGTAATTGTAAATATGACGGCACAATGATGACTGTGAATCTGGTTGTTGTGTCATTAAACTAAAATATTAAATATAAACTGAAATAAAGCAAATATTGTCCCTTAAAGTACATTTTTGACATTTAAACATTTATTCTTGCCATGAGACCTATTGGCCTTTTGTGACTTTGCATCTGATATTGTATACTATTGTCCTTTTTGACAGTTATTGTATGTTTTTCCTGTGTGCCCTGTTGTAGCAAACTCGGGGGTGGTGTTGTCTCTAGAGGAGGTGGAGGTGGGTCTGAAGGGACTGAAGGTTCAGACTGAACGCGCTCAGCCGCTACCTCGGAGGCAGTTGAGCGGAGGAGGAGGTACTCCCTTCATGGCGGAGCACCTAGAAGAGGCTCTCACGGGAGGAGCTGGAGGTGTGACAAAATCGCGGGATCCTGACATGTCTGCGTTTAACAAGTTGGTGAGCTCCATGAAGGCAAGTGGAACCCTGCCCACCCACCCCAAAGCCGGCGGGAGCAATGTGAGTGTGCCGCCACGATTGAGCTTGCATGTTTGTGTATGCGCTTCCTGCGTGCAGTCCAGTGTCAGGTAAAGCTGCATGCACGAGGATGAAACAAGCTGGGTGAACAATGCAAAGTGACTGTAGTCAAAGCTGATACATTTTGCATGCAAAGCAAGTCGCTTCCTAGTTAGATTGGGGTATAAGTGCTGTCGTGTTCGCGTTCAATTTAATCTGTGATGGGCATAAATTTGTATTTGCTAGTTGTGGCTGAATGTTAAATGTCAGTAAACTTTTGCTTGAGTGGTGCTGGTCCTGTTCTGTTTGGGAAGTATGCTGTCAGGCTTTGGATGCTATCGGGCTAGTGCTTTTTAACACTTATGTAGATGCCATTAGGGTTTAGGTGAAAAATTGATGGACCAGATGGTGTTTGTGGAATTGCATGTTGTGTGATGTCGACAACTTGATGACAAAGTCCTTACGAACCATTTATGACCACATTCTTGTTCAGTTACAACAGCAGTCAGTGGATCCTGCTCTTGTGCCCTTACCTGAGGCCCAGGTACCTGCTTCTCAGCAGAAAAACATCTTTCAGGTGATCTGTCAAAGTCTTACTGTTTTTCACATTATATCAATGTTCCAGATACAACATTTATATCTTTCAACAGCTTTTTAGTAGCTCTTAATTCACTACCAAAATAATCTTAACTCATGTCTTGGCTTTTTTTTGTAAACTCACCTAGCTAAGAAAAAATCCCACTTCAAAAAGTGAAAGGGATGGTGAAAAAGTTTACCCATATTAGAACTCTTTCATTTGCTCACCCTCATGCCATCCCAGATGTATGACCTTACTTCAAATATGAAGCTTATTGGTTCTTGCGTGTCTGTCAAAATAGGCATATGACAGCTAGTCACGAGGCACAAAAATGCATTTAAATGTAGTGTCATGCTGCCATTTTTTTTTATTTAGCAGACATTTTAGCATTGTATGACTAAAACATTTTACTACTTTTATCTATCTCTTCTGCTTCAGGAATTGTTTGTGCCGTCTCATGGCTCTGTTCCTTCCTCTGTGCCTGGCCTCATGCACCACCGCGCTTCTCCCCCACTTTTCCCGCAAAGATCTCCTATACAGGACTTTTATCAAGGAATGCAACCTGTAACGGGTAAGAGCCCTGCCCCCGCATGAAACTTTTTCATTTATTCTGGGTAGTTGAATGTTGTGAATACTGCAGAAAGTGTTATCTTGTTTGAAAATTTATAGTTTGGTTTTAAGGGATGTAGTATTTCAGTCAGTGTTAAGCAGTATGTTTACTTCCCATCCTACATTGCGTTCTTGGTACCTCAGGGTTCCCCGCTGGTCCACAGACTGTGTTGGATCAAATTCCAGACTTTCATCGGGCTAGGACAACACCACAGGTTATTATTGGTCTTTGACAATGTTACAATGAAACAACATCAGAGCATCTACAGATTCCATTTTGAGAACAATTCTATGTTGGTTGTTTTGTTTATTGGTGTTAAATCCTTTGTTTTTAGATGAGAGCTTTGCAGATGGGAGTGGAACAAGCCAGTCTGGAAGCCTTATTCCAGCATGATCTGGCTGTACATAATCGCCAACAGTACAGCTACAACAAACACGCTCCAGACAAGTTGTATCGCAGCAGGTACTTTGAACCTAAAGCAGGTTTCTTGAATCATTGAGCCATTTTATAATCTTCAGTCGAATCCAAATTTATTTTCAGGTTTTGCACTTGATAGTGATGTTTGAAAGAAATGTCCTATGGATTTCGTTCAATTCAATAAAAATACTTTTCTGGTTTTTTTGAGACAACCTAGGATGACTTGTTCTCCTGTGCCTCACATGCCTGGCCGGACCTCACCTACAGTTACTAGTGTGGTGAGTTAAACTTATGGCAACAGCTTTTTGACTTATAAGGGATAAATGAATGCCAACATAAATGTTAACATTGTACTGCTGTGTATGAAACAAAGTAATCCATATTGTAGATATTTGACCTGACAGTAGTACCATGTGTGCATTTGAGCAATGTTTAAAGGATTTTTCCCCCTGCAGTTGTCTGCATCTTTCACTCCCACCTCTGTGATCAAAAAAATGTACGAGTCAAAAGAGAAAAGTCGTGATGATCCTGGGAGCCGACCAGGAAGTAAAGAGGAGACTGTGAACTCTCATAGTTCTCAGGAGGGTACGACACCATGCATACAGGACACTCCAAGTGGCTCCGAATTTTTTTTTACTTATTGTATAACACTTCTACATTTTTATAGATGGCCCTGCATCGCCCAGTTCCTTTCTTGATGATGTGGACACTAGTGGTCCTCAGACTGGTGGAGTAAAAGCATGCTCCACCCCTGTATCTTCCCAGAATCGTCATAGTAAAGATCCAGACAGACCCAGACCTCCTTCCGCAACCGGCCACCACACTCCCACCATGTTGTCCCCAGGACCCTCCTTTCCCAGACCCCAGATGTACCCGGTCCCTCTGCTTCCCCACGTCCCCTTGGTCAGACCTCCACCCCAGCTCCACCCCAGTGTGATGCAGAGGATGCTGGTTCAGGGCATTCAGCCTCAGCTTGGACCCCCATTATTGCAGACAGGTTGGTGATTGAATAAAGCCTATCTGCAGATTTACCATAATGATTTTATTTGAATACTAAAATAGTTGATCTTTCTCTGCATGAGCAGGCATGTTTCCTCAGACTGTAGACCTGTCTCAGCTCCAGGGTCTGCCCCCGGCCCTCTTAGGGCAACCTCTGTATCCTCTTGGTCCTGCAGGGCATCCACTTATGGCCCCCAGAGCTGCTGGGCCAAACATACAGTTAGCAGTCATGCAGCAACAGCTTCAACAACAGCAGAGACCCAGTAAGTAAAGTTGAGGGGCAGTTGGCCTACGTGGGTTGTTTAATGGATCGGTTGATGCTTCTGTTCAGAGATGTTTATCGCGATACGGAATACATTGATATATTAAGTGATGTATTTTAGAGCTATGGTGACCGTTTTGCAATACGACTTGTTTAATCCCATTGGTTTAGCTGCCAACATGTGACCTGCATCAACATAAATGCTTTTTTTTGTGTGTTATATATTAGTTGAACAGTTATGATTATCATCTACTTCTAACAATCTCAAAATGACATATTGCCTGATATAGCCATCTAACACAAGATTTTTTTTGTACATTACGTATATCTAAAGATGAACTATTTGTAGAGCAAGTGTTTTTTTCTACACAGATATGCATGTCGGTCCATCAGGCCAGTCACAGAACCACGGTCCCCATCGGACACACCACTCCCAGCGAAGAGGGGGCAGCCCTACTCTGGGCCTGGCGAAGTGGTTTGGCTCTGACATGCTGCAGCAGCCTCTCCCTTCCATGCCTTCAGCTAAAGTGATCAGTGTTGATGAGCTCGAGTTCCACCAGTGACGACATCCTGTAGCCATCCAGCAGGAGTTGAGACACCCCTTCCCTTCCCCACTGCCCTCTAGTTGGAGAGATGTGAACTTTGATTTCTATCATTATGTACAGATGACTGAGCCCCGCTATTTTTTTGTGCTCTGTCTTGCAGTTAAAGTTTTTTTTCGAAGGCCTAAAAGTTAAGATGACAAAGGGAAAAGACAAGTTCTGGACCTTATTTTGTTTCCTGCCGCTTTTGTCAAGTAATGTAGTTTCTCTTGGTTTTTCTTGTTTTTGACTGATTCTTACAGTTAAGAAAGTAAATAATGTATAGGCCTGAGTTGTACAGACTATGGAATAGACTTCTTTTTCCACGTTGTACATAGATTTTTTTTCTTTTTCTGTCTGTATGTGGGGAAGGTTTATCCTGCTTAGAGGCAATGAAAAGATTTTCTTTGTCGAGTCACAATATTCCACAGTTCCCATCGGAGTTTGATCTGTGTGGAAAAGGGCGGCATGGCTGTTGGAATGGAGACGTCCGCATGTGTGGCGATTTAATGCATTGCTGATCCAGAGATACATGCCCTTGAAACTTTGCTGGAATACTGAAGCTACAATGTTCTGTAAGAACAGGGCCAGGGGACACTCTTCCACCCCAAGAAGTGATTGCTAGTTGTGCCTTTTTTTTTTTTTAAGAAACCCCACCCCCACATCCTCCCCTCTAGCCAGTCTTCTTACTATATGAGAAGTACTGCTCTGAATCACATTTGTTTTAGGGTGGCAGGGGTTGGAAATTAAGTGTGCTATTAATTTAAGAAGCACAAATAGTTAATAAAGTTGGAAAAAATTTAATAAAAAATCATTCACATAAAATAAACTCTTTGACTCTTTACTTTAGTGGTTTTCTTTAAAGGTGTGGATTGCAACTCGTGTTTTATATTCCAAGTATTTTCAAACGGGCCTAGGTTAAATTAGGATATTTAAGTCGCACAAACGAACATTACTGTGTGCATCTTGAGACAAAACAATCGCACTGAAATATTTTAAGATGCCAGTGCAGGGTGTATTCGATTGAGATATCTCTAATATTTAAGTTAGTCTGCGACTAGGCTAAAGCCCGGTCTGGGAAACTGCCCCTTAAAGAGACAGAATTTTCATTTGGGTGGACTACCATGAATTACTCATCCTCAAATTGTTCCAACCCTTTATAAATGTCTTTGTTCTGTTGAACACAAAGCTATTTGGATGAATGTTAGCAACTGTGATTTCTAAGGCACCATTGAGTACCATAATAGGAAAATGTTTGTATTTTTGTTCTGTTAAACAAAGCTATTTTGAAGAAAGCAAATGGTTCTGGGGCACAGTTGACTACCTTTTTTTAACTACCCCAGAAATGTCAGTTGCTGACATTCTTCCAAATATCTTTGTTCAACAGAACAAAGAAATGTATACAGGTTCAGAACTGCTTGGGGATTAATTCCTGAAAGAATTTTCATTTTTGGGTGGACTATCCCTTTAAGGTATACGAATGGGTTTGATGATAAAACAAAATAAAAACGGACCCAAACCATTCTTGAATAAAGTTTTCTTTTGAAGCTTGATAAGAGAAGGTCAAAATAGAATGCATGGCACACCCTCGACACTTCAATATATAATAGTTCACCCAAAAATGAAGAATTTACTCTTGTCATTCACAAAAGATTTTGAATGACAAGATAAATAAATGATCACATTTTTTTGGTGAACTGTCCCTTTAAGAAAATAAATATTTTATTGTATCTATTACCTTGCTCTGTCTATTGTGTCTTTATCTCTATACCCACGATTCAGGCGAGACTTGTCAGGTGAGGCTGGTGTCTGGACTAAACTAGAATGTCACTTCGGGATTTTTTTCTTGTTTGCGTGGATTTCTTTCCCGTGAAAAAAGTCAGTATGGTTACAGTGTCCAATAGAAAGAGAGAGAGTCTACTGTCATGTATTCCGCGTCTGTCGTGCATTTGGGGGAGGGGGCTTGGCTCACTGGAAAACAAGGATGTGAAATGTGTAACGCGAGAACCAGGAAGACCACCACCACTCAATAACCAAACTCGAAAGATAAATACCTCATTTTCCTTATATGCGACATCGTTCGACTTGAATTAATCTTTTACACGGGAATAAAATATAAAATACGCACGACACCCCCTCCCTTCAACCAAAGGTCAAAGTTCACAGGAAGCTGGGGGGCTGCCATTTTTCCCCCTGCTAACATGTTAGATGCTAAAAAGGCGAGGAGTGGTGGTCGTCGCTAATCGTTTCTGTTTATTGTCTCCCCCGTCGCGGGTGTTCGAAATCCGTTTGCCTTCGTCTACCTCTTCCGTCGCAAGCGTTAGACTCGGTTGTTGAATGAAGACGGCATGGAGAGGACCGATCAGCCGTGGAGTTCCTCCTACACGTACCAGGTGAGCAAACACAGCGCCGAGATGCTACACAACCTCAACACTCAGAGAAAAGATGGTGGCAGGTTTTGCGATGTTATCTTACGCGTCGGAGAGGAAAGCTTCCCGGCCCACAAAGCGGTGTTGGCGGCGTGCAGCGAGTATTTCGAGTCGGTGTTCAGCTGTCAGGCGGTGGACGGCGGCGAAGGCAAGGAGCTGGAGATGCACACGATTAGCCCGAAAGTTTTTCGAGACATCCTGGACTTCGCGTACACCTCAAAGATCGTGGTGCGCCTGGAGTGTTTTCCGGAGCTGATGACAGCGGCGAAGTTTCTGTTAATGCGATCTGTCATCGAGATCTGTCAGGAGGTTATTAAACAATCCAACGTACAGATCCTCGTGCCTCCTTCCCGGGGAGGCGAGCACAGCCTGTTTAGGAGCCCCGGGGCCGCGGAGCAGCTGTCACACCCCGTGGACATGTCAAACGGGAGCGTGTCCAACGGCGCGGTGTTTACCAACAATAATGACAGCGACAGTGCCGATCCGACACGAGCAAATAACAGCTCGCAGCCGGCGGTTCCAGAAGCGGCTGACCGTTTACCAGTTTCTCCATTAGAGTTTCCCAGTAACCACCTAAACTCCGAGGGATCCCCGGGATCGAAACGAGGCAGAGGAAGACCCAAAAAAGAGTCCGCGTCGGAGTCGATCACTTACAACAGCACTGCTCATAATGAAAATAATCAACTTTTCTCGTGTGGAGTTTGTGGCAAGGTTTTTCCCGACGAGGTCCAGTTAAGAAACCACGAAACGCAGCACGGGACATTTTCCGGTGGCGTGAGCACCGGCGTGGATCTCGTCGCCGTGGACGGTCCGACGTTGATCTCTCAATCCCAAGCGAGGTTTCAGCAAAACGGGCTCCCGGCGGATAACCGCAAGCGAGAGAGGACGAGACGGCACGTAGCGTGTGACCTGTGCGGAAAGGTTTTCCGGGACGTGTATCACCTGAATCGACACAAGCTGTCACATTCGGGCGAAAAACCGTACGCTTGTCCGGTGTGCGGGCTGCGCTTCAAACGTAAGGATAGGATGTCTTACCACGTGCGATCTCACGACGGGTCGGTGGGTAAACCGTATGTGTGTCAAAGCTGCGGTAAAGGTTTCTCAAGGTGCGACTGTTTTATGCATTTATTCATAACAACATTAGTTCATGTGTGTATGCGGGACCTCATTAAATGACATTCTGCTTTGTTTGTAGACCAGACCATCTGAATGGACATATTAAGCAGGTGCACACCACAGAGAGACCCCACAAATGTCAGGTGAGAAACGCAGAACTTTACACGTATTTGCACCCAAAGTCTATAAACCTTTTACACTATCCATACAGTGCAAAAACAACGAACCATTAGAATAAATGGATCTAACGGTTCCATTACAAAAACCATTATGCACGGTGTTTAGGGCCTTTTTAAAGTGTTTATATTATTTTGTTTAATAAATATCACACAAATAACATATAGATTTGCAGCCACTTTTCGCGTTTTGGGTAAACTGTTGCTTTACACAAATATTAAAATGTTTTTCTCTAGCTTTTATTAATATTATCTTGACATTTCACAGATTTGCAATGCATCCTTTGCAACACGAGATCGACTGAGATCCCATCTGGCGTGCCACGAAGATAAGATACCTTGTCAAGTGTGTGGGAAATTCCTCCGGGCAGCCTACATGACTGACCACTTGAAAAAACACAGTGAAGGACCTCACAACTATTGTGGAATATGCAACAAAGGTACCGTTCAAAAATTTGTTAAAAAGAGTGACTATATAAACTTATGCACACAAGAGCCTGCTACATAAATATGGCTTAAAGTGATCTACAGGGAAATAAATCTCTGTTGTCAGTTTAAAGTCCCCACGCAAAGAACATTAGATTTCACCTGTCAGCCCCTGTTAGATCGTTTTAAAGCAATCTTCTGATTAATAAATCTACATATTGTTCTTTTTTTTTTTTTTTTTTTGCTTGTTTTCCTACTTTTTTCGATGGTCTCAGGTTTTTCAACCGCCTCCTACTTAAAGGTGCATGTAAAAACGCACCACAGCCCGTCCGTGCTCCCTTCCTCTGCAGCTCATCAGTTCCCTGAGCCGCGCACCAACAGACTGCAGATGCACAACGGTGCCCCCTACCACTCAGGACGCCCGTGCGCAGTGGAAGGCAAGCAAGCCTCTCCCCGCAGCGCCACCTGTTGCTCGCTCACTGCTGCTTATCAGATTCTGCATCAGCTTGCATAAACGCTCACCCGCAAAAACTGATTGTAGCACTGCGCTTGTGTTTTAGTGTAGTCATCTTTCCTTTATTGCAACATTAATTTGGGATACAATTTTGGCCTTTTTGCATTTTATTACAAATTACAAATTTTATTTTTCGGTAAAAGACTATGATTAAGATCTTCAAAAAATGTTCTTCAAAAGCTACCCTGTTTGGGGATGTTTTAGGAAGTTTAAATGGACCATTAGAAAATAATTCAGTGTGTTTATGCAAGGTGCACAAATTAAGGGAATAGTTACCTTCAAAATGAACATTCCGTCATTATTTACTCACCCTGTTGTCATTTTAAACATGTGTGATTTTCTTTCTTCTGCAAAACACAAAAGAAGATATTTTGAAAAATGTTGGTTACCAAAAACCGTAGGTCCCCATTGACTTCTATTGTATGGACACAAAGCCAATGTTTTTTATATGATCCTTTTTTTGTGTTCTGCAGAAGAAGTCACACAGGTTTGAAATGACAAGAGGGTGTGCAAATAATGACAGTACTTTTCCATTAACAATACATCTTTGTTTGAGTAATACTAATTTATGTCAGATAATGTATACAAAGAATGTGGTTTCAGTTCGGCAGATTTCAAGTTTAAACAAAATTGAATGATTACTTTTTCAATGATTCTATCTACATAAATTGTATCATGGAAATTAAGGATTATTTTTAGACATTAAATAATAGTTGCAGACCTAATCCTTGAGCTTCGTCTGCTGTTGAATGCTAGCATGGCCACATGCTCCATTCTGTTTGTTGCTTTCAATCATTTTCATTATAAACTGAATTAACAAGCATTAACAGAACAACTTCCATTCACGCATGTCCACACCTTAGTGCACATGTACATTTGTGCATTATTTTTGTGGATCAATGGACCTTTTTCAAACAATTATTGCCATAAAATCCAGCAGCTTGTTGGGAATATCCTTGCTAGACATGAAAATCAAAGTAAAATGGCATTAGCATATTTTGAAGGACTATTTGTAGACTCTTTCCAGGATTGCTTAGTAACGGATTAGCCTTGAAATTTTAGCCTTGCAGTTATATTTTTTGCAAATGCATTGTGGATAAAGAAGAATAGAGAGGGAATGGACACCTGCCAAGGTGTAATTTTTGTGAGATCAGGCTTAAGGAATACAGAAATACATCAGGAGACATTGTTAACTTTACATCAGTACAGAATAATCACTGATTTCAGTATCAGCTG
The DNA here is from genome assembly GCA_006030095.1 of Triplophysa siluroides. NCBI lineage: Eukaryota > Metazoa > Chordata > Actinopteri > Cypriniformes > Nemacheilidae > Triplophysa > Triplophysa siluroides. The sequence continues at coordinate 5,726,229 of VCII01000237.1, forward strand.
CTGGCTTGGCATGTAATGACAGAAAAAGATTCATTCAATGAACGTTCATGGTCATTTGAGCTTTTTAAAGACAGTTGGTGTTTTTATCGTTTCTGGTGGTTTCTGAACTGATGTCAAGCTAACGGTCATCTGACTGTGAATATTGTCCTTCCTGGCCTCTCTATCTTCTCTATTCATGTTGGGGTGGTTACTGGCGGTGTAGACCTTTGCACCAGTCGCCGGCTCTTGGTTACGTTTCCCGAGACAGAGGGGTCATTTCGGGGGATATCTGGGCCGGTTCTGCCCCAGCCTGTCCCACCTGCTCTGAGCCTCCAGCCTGAGCTGCTCTTAGGCAAACCAGGTCCGACTCCTTATTTCTGGGAGTGCCGCTCTTCTGGAGCACCAGGGTTTCCACTTCACGGGCCTCTTACAGGTCAGTACGGGCCGTGTGGAGGGTGGGAACGGAGTGAGCCAGAGGGTTGAGGATGATGGGGAAGATCTGAAGCAAATATTTGCTATTCAAATCCTTGCATAGTAAATGGTTCGGCCTGTATTCATTCCTTATGAATAATCTGCAAATGCTTTTTGTGTTATCAAAAATGTATTATAGGTGGTGCTTTGTTTTTATACGTTTGATTTGCCAACAACACCAACCTCTTATGTTTTTTGTACATTTTTCTTGGGAACAGATGGAGAGTTTGAAGGTTAGGGAGAAAAAGTCATGCTTTGTCTTTTTCCTTTTCCTGTTTGTTACCTCTGGAAAAATAGATAAAGAAAACAGAAATGAAATCATTAAAAATGGTTTCTAGTCATAAGAGGCATCAAGTGTGCATATATTATGTGTACTTATCTTCTAATATATCTTGCCTAATGTGTGGCCTCTTTCTCTCTGCCCCCTTCCTTCTTGCGCCCTGATCTCGCCATCCCCTCCCCACTCTGTGTTTATTTCAGACGGGCAGGAGAATGCTGTGAAATGCCCCCACCAGGACTCTGATGGTTCCGACGCAGTTTTCGGCGACCTACCCAACGGAACCGATCTCAAGCCTGAACAAAAACCCGCGGGAGAAGACCTGGAAGTCACGTCGTTCATCTTCAATGGACAGTCTGACAACGAGGTGACCACTCCAGGAGGATCCAAACTAAAAATGGACCCGGAAAAGAAGTTTGCTTGCGCCGAGTGTGGACAGACCTTCCGTACAAAGTCTTACCTCAACAAGCACCATCATCGGGTGCACAAGAAACGTGCAGCGGCCGGATCCAATCTTGGTAATCTCGGCTCACCCTTTTCACCCCAACAGAACATGTCACTTCTTGAATCCTTTGGCTTTCAGATCGTCCAGTCAGCCTTTGCTTCATCTCTGGTGGACTCTGAGATGGGCGGCAATGGAATAGATTTAGGGGACAAATGAACCCCTTAGGAGAGACTTTTGTTGTAACCCTGCGCTTACTGGACAACCAAACATATGCGATAAATGCAAGTTTAGTTGTTGTCTTATACTTCTTGACGCCATTTGTAGACTTCTTTGTCTGCATTTTTTATTATTATTGTAATGTTTGTTAATGTTTTGACCATCACGGATGCTATTTTGATTCCATGTTGCTGTGAAGCAACTAATCTACCCCCCAACTTTTGAGAAATCTCATAGGTTAACCCTTAACTTGTTCATAATACCATTTCATACTCTCACAGTTAAAATCCCCAAAACATAGGTGCAAATTTGTGACCCACATTTCTGAGGATACTGTCTGCATACCCGGATCCATATACAGAAGCAACTATTTGTAAACCCTCAAAACATTGCTCTGTTTGTTTGAGCATCCGACCACCACAACACAGCGAGAACCAAGAGGGAGATTTTTTGTTGGAATCGGTTTATTCAGCCGATGGAAGACAAGGGGGAGCAATCCATAAAAAAAACGTTTTGAATTTCCATTTTGTGGCTAAAATGATCGACCTCGAATTTTTCCAAGTATTTAAATCTTGAGTATAAATGTTTTTAAAACGTCAGTCCAAATAGTGGCTGTTAGATCAGTAATGTGGTTTGTTTCTTGTTTTGATGTTATTGATAGTTCTGAGTTGTTTCGGGTCACAAAAAGTGTCGTTTTAATAATGTCCAACAGGGACCAATTTCAGGTTTCACTGTAAGATATAGCAAGAAGCAAAGAATATATTTTATTAACTTATTGATACTGGTGTCCGACTTTCCTTCACAAAAAGGTATATATTGTTTTTTGTTTGTTTGTTAAAGCTGCGACATGCTATATTCTTCTTGAATCATGAACCTGACTCAAGGACAGTGTGAGAGATTCAGTGTGTACATGAGAGCAAGGACGTGTGTGTGCGCTTATGGTCTCGCCAATGTCCTTTTATCTCTAGAATGTAATATAAACAGAGGGCTTTGTAATCTTTTTTTAATATATCAGAGTTTTTTAAAAGGTTCATTACATTCCTTCTTAACTTAAAGTCTTGTCACTCATATATACATTCATATATATAAAACAAATTTGTATATCTATGGCCAATTATGTTATGTGATTGGGATCCTTCTGTACATATTTTTTGCCTCGGCCTGGTGAATGATTGGAGGAATATGATTTGTTTAAAAAAAAAATTTAAGTTGATACAGATAAATCCATATTTCTGTTGTTTTGATGTAATATTATGCAAGTATTTGAGTGTGTGTTTTGTGTTCGGTGTTAACCCGTTCCCCTTACTCTAAATGCGGTGTAAATGCTGGTTACCTTTCTTTTTATTTTACCCTTCAAGTTAATAGCCTAGTGTACCGTAAATGTATTCGCTATGGCTTTGTACAATGCAACAAGTGTTACAAGCGGTTGCTCACGACGATAGATGCTGTCAATTACATAATGCATACGAAACATTTTTTATTTCATTAATATTTGTACTTGTTAGGCTTACGGTTGTTATATGTAGTAGGATAATTTCATGCAGAAGTGAAAAACCTCTGCAGATTCTTCCAGCTCCATAGCACGATTTGGCTTCATCCCATCATTGTTTATTTCAAATCATACAGAAAATTATTCTACAGCAACTATCGTCTGCTTCTTAGAATGACCTGATCTGAATATTCGCCACCCTTATTTATTTGCAAATTTATTTAGCACTCAGTGATTTTTTATGTTATGACTTTTCAAGTAGCTTAAGTTTGGTTTTACATCACTGGAAAGTTTTTTTTTTCTTTTTGTATATCTTTGTGTATTTGTATATCTGGATGTTGCAAAGTGCCTTCCTAGTACTGATTGTTGAACAGCAACGGGTTGGAAATTCAGTCATTTAAAGGACCTATCTTATAATAACCATGTGCAAACCCAGCTGCATTGACACTTTTGTATAAAGACATGCACATAGAAAAGTGTACATTTGTTTGTTTGGTATTCTATTTTATGTTTTCAGACAAAAAATGTCGTTTCTCTGTAATTCGTGTCACAACCTTCATCGGTTTTTGAACATTTGGATATAAGCATACTTTTCTATTGATGTTTGTTTTTGTACACTGTTTTTGTGTCTCTGTATATTTGGTACAGAGATGGGTATACAATAAAATTGTATTTGAGAATTTCCTTTTTGTAAATTTGACATATTTGTATATATTAAGTTAAATTGTTAAGAAAACAACACTTATTACAACTTTATTTTGACTCTTCTTTACATGTTATATTTAAAACAGAATATGTTTATGCATAATACATATTTAAAACACATTTGGTATAATTCAAATGAAAAACATTTCAATTTAAAGAGCATATAATGAATAATGTTGAGTAATGTTACATTTATTTAGAGTCAAACTGTATGTTAAGTGTTTGTAATCTGCTGCATGAAGTTTCAGCAGTTTTCAGCCTCACGTAGACCCTGATAAATATTTTTATAGAGATGTAGGCTATGTTAACTTGCTCTATCGAAGTCTAAATGTAAAACATGATAACGTTTCTTACTCAACACCACGTTCCAAACTCCAAGTAGCTTTTTACCGCTGAACTGATGTAAATATTACCAACGAGAATGTAAAAACCTTTACAATTACAATAATAACTCACTGGATTTCAACTTAAAGCAGAGAACCAGACATTTTCAGCACTTCAGGATACTGTTCAATTTAAAAGACAAACCTATGGTGCCTTTTAAGTACATTTCTAATATGATCCAATTTCTAAACCACATTTTTTCATTTATACAAGTATGCAAGATTTGAAATTCTAAGCATGTTTATTCAGTTGTTCAGACAGTCATCCAGAATTTAACAACAATAGGTATATAGCTTAATAGTTTCTAAAAAACCCAGCAAGTACCACATGCTTTCTGTGAACTAAATCTCTCCGTTGCCATAGAAAAACAACAGGAGCACACCAAAAGAGGGTTGCTGAGTCACATTGACCTACACGGAAAACATTCTGAAGGAGTTAATAACTGCACACCATCACTGATGCTTGCCAAAGTCAGCTTACAGTAGCTATTATATGAAGTGATCTCCTCTATCAAATCTGTTCATTAAACAAACAAAATGTTTTTCCTTACTGCATTTTAGGCTTATTTTTAAAAGATGGAGAATTAGTTGTATAGTAGCATAATGTTAGTTTTGAGGCAAAATATATACATTTTTAAGCAGAAAATTACAGATAAAAGTTTTTATTTTCCCAGACAATGTACTAAAAATATTGATTGTATAATCCTAGGTCAATCTTTAATAAATCGAGACTATAATGATATTTAAATGATTGAATTAGAGGATAATGCATGTATACAGTGGAAAATGACCTGGGCCTGTATGTATAAAACTTAAGAGTAGTCTTAAACTTTCTGACTGAAGTGTGGACCCTGCAAGTGTGAAGTCATAGCAGCATGGTACCATTTATTCATGAATGAATTAAGACATTACTTAATTCAGACATTACATTATAATTGTATTATTTTTTTATTAATATATAAACAGCTGCAAACCATAACTTATTTGGGTAAAATAAACCAAAATTTTGTTATTGGGCAAGTAAATAAAAATCAATGTTGAAAACTTTCTGCCTACCTTCCCCTGATTTACAACGATTAGCTTATAATAGTGATTGATAAATTAAGCTGTACAATTTTGTGGGAAATTTAACATGGGTTGACTTCAACCCATATGAAGATAAATATATAAAGTAACGTGCAATTAAATGTTTCAAACAGAGATGGCGACAGAGATGCAAAAGTAAAAAATTGCAGTTTTTTACCGCAAATGTAATTATATTACAAATAAGTATGTATTTTTGCTTGGTTTCATACACTTTTAATTTTAATTTATCACATCTTATTACACTCACAGCTGTAGGCTATATAAAGAAAAGACCAAAGCTGCACATCCTTAACAATTTTTTTATATATTATTTCATTACCCTGTCATCATATAATTCCAACATATTGTTTGTTTGTTGTTAAGTCCATGGTATCTGGCTCTGTACTGTCCTTTTGTTATTCATAACTAGGTTAGGAGACCTCTTTAGCTCTCTTCAATAAGAGCTGAGACCTAGTCTTAACACTTATGAATCACTCTTATTCTTAAGTGTAAAAAAGAAGAGTAAAATTACATCAATTCTTCAAATTTTGACACACTTAAAAGGACAATTTATACATACGGGCCCAGCTGTATTTGTAATCACTTGGGTAAAGATCATTCAATGCATTAATACTATAAAAGACAATTCAACATATAATTAAAAATAAAAACAAATTGTAATGCCAATATTCAACACACTAGACAAACATTCTCTATAAAGCAGTAGAACGATAAATTTCCCCTAGTTTGTAATGGGCTTGTGTTCCCTCAAAATCCATATTTTCCTCTCCACGATAGTTAAGCTGGTAAAACTCTCTATTGATCATTGGTAGCGTCTTTCCTTTGGTTTCTGGTAAAACCATCAAAATAAAAACAGCAGACAGGATGCATACCGCCCCAAAAGGTACAAAGCAATACTGCCCCAAACCACTCTGCAACAACAAACACAGACACATTTTATTTAATGCACCGCAACATATGGGTTTTGTGCAGAATTGTGTAGTATTACATATGGTATTTGTCGTGTAATGTATAATGTAGATAAATGTTAAGCTCTGTTTTAGCAGGTATACTGCACAGGCAAAATGATGTGGACACCAAAACACCTTAACCGTATTGTCTTCTATAATTTAAAAAATATTGTCTTTCATCTAGATCGTGTTCATCTGCGACTGAGATAAAGATCAGACTACATTATATGAGCTATCAATGCTGAAATCCAGGCAATTTTTAATGCATTCACACGTTTTTTACTATGTATGTTTTAATAGAATTTAAGTATGTTGTTCTCTGACCACAAGAAAAGGGAAGATCATCCCAACAACGAAAAGATTCAGCCACATCAGAGAACCAGAAATCATGTAAGCGGCAGGACGTGCTGTCTGGTTAAAGATTTCTGTTGGGAGGATTCCAGTCACACCAGCTACCAGAAACATATTCAACAATTATTGATAATCAATTTTTTTCACAAATGTTTGGTAATACGATGCTATGGTACACAACGATTCTCACCTGGTCCCATCCCGAAGCTAAGAATATAAGAGAAGAGACAAGCCATGCTCAAGTAAGGCATCCAGTTAACAATATGCTTTTTGGAAAAAAAGTAAAATTGAAAAAACACTTACTGAATTATTTGGCAACACATTGAAACTACATGCTAGTCTAAAGTCTTCTACTGTAGGCTATATTATTGTTCTGGTGTAGTTAACCGATGATGAAGCAAACTCAGCTGTACACTAGATAACTGTAGTTAGACATTGTTATGTGTATTGAGATTAGACATTATGTACAGCCTCTCAGAGGTCAACAGAACATCTAACAGAGAAAATGTTTTAAATACAGTTTATTTCTGAGCATGCACCATCTTGCATGTAAACGTATGTGTGGAAACTGGACAAAATGAATTATACATACCTCTAGTGAAAGAGCAACAGTAAAGACTATAGCACAGCCTGTCATAAGAACATAGCCGCCCATCAACATCATCTTTCTACCCAGCCTTTCTATCAACAAGTTCTGAACACACATACACAAAATGTTAAACAAAGATTATTTTGTGTTTAATACCAATAAATCTTGCAACCTAAGTCGCTCAAAGAAAATGTTATCCTGCGTTATGTGTGGAAAAATAAATCTACTCGCACTGCATGTGGGTTGTTCTGGGACAGTTACATATTTTGGAACATAACAGATTATTGGAACACTCACACACAGAATGCAAGTGCTGAATTCACACATCCCCGTGCCAATGGTCACATATTGGATCAGCTCTGCAGATACACCTGCTTCTTGGAACACATATGATGCATAAAAGTAAATCTGAAGAATGAGAGAAAAGAAATGCTCTTAATCTTTAGAAATTCTCCGTGTGCAAAATGTACCAGCACAAGCTTTGGATGAAATCTTTCTGAGCCAGTTTGAGCTATGTAAGAAGTCAGTTTCTCTCTCACTCAACTCACTCTCTGAAAAGTAGACAATTAACCCAACATTTCTCAGAATAATTGATGGCTCTCTGGTTAATGTCACAGCGGAGATATTTACACAATGTGCATGAATTGCATTTAATTCTTCATTTCTCAGTTAATATATCATACTTCTATACAACACTGAAACATTTCCAGTCCAATTAAAGGTCCAATGTGTCATTTTTTGGAGGATCTATTTGTTTGTCCATACCGAACGCGAAAAAGGGGCGGGACGCGACAATCAATCACAAAACACAGCCAATCAGAACCATTTTCTCTGTCAACGCAGCCTCGCACGATGCAGCTGAAGAGTGCACAAAGAGAGATGCGTCTTGTTGCAATTCGCAACCTCACCGCTAGATGCTGCCAAATTTCATACAGTGGACCTTTAAAAGTCAGTGTAATGAGGGCACAGGACTGGTCTTACCGAATCATTACCGCACAACTGCATTGCACTGCTCAGTACTGCTACAGAGATGAGTTGCCAGCGAACGCTGCGGTCACGAAACAGGTCCCATGGCCGTTTCGCCCCCTCTCCCTTGGTTTCATTCTGTTCCTCCAGAATCTCATCCAGCTCTGCAGTGCTCACATCGCAGCCTCGCAGATGCCGCAGTGCTACGGGATAGACCGTGAACAATTATAATTACGTGGCTTTGAAAAATGTGAACGAAATAGCAGCCTAAAAAACTAACTTAAGTTTTCGTACCCTGTAGGCACGCCTCTTTGTCCCCACAGTCAATGAGGAGGTAGCGGGGACTATCTGGAAACCAGGGCAAGGTGAGAAGTTGGATGATGCCTGGGATAGCGTTACTTGCCAATAAGTACTGCCAACATGACTCACTACCTAACAGCTCCCTATAAGAAGTCAAGAATTTGGATTTTAAACAAAGTATTCTTTTAGGTCGTCCCGAAGTGGTATACCAAATGCATGTGTATTAGACATACCGCAGGCCTACGACCTGTCCCAACACAACACCAAACGAAGTAAAGACAGCTGAGGACAGGGACACAGCACCTCTTAAATGTTTCGGTGCACTTTCACCAAAATACATGGGTTGGACATTCATACTAATGCCTGTGTATAAATAAGGAAAATGCTTTTGATAATCACACCAAAAAGAAATAAGGAAATAACAAATGTCTACTATTTTTTTGAAAGTATACAGTATTTACCTGCGTTTATGCCAACCAGAATTCTGGAGATAATGATCATCTCGAAAGACTTTGCTGTTCGGCTCAGCAATGCTAGCAGTGAACTTGACAATAGGAAGACATTGTTCAGCAACATAGTCTTCTTCCTTGACAGGAGGAATGAAACAGTTTAAAACATTAAAGGGTCAGTTCACCCAAAAATAAAAATTCTGTCATCATTTAGCCTACTTACCCTTGAGTTGTTCCAAATCTGTATACATTTCTTTGTTCTGATGAACACAGAGAAAGATATTTGGAAGAATGCTTGTAACCAAACAGCTCTTGGCCATGGACTGCCATACACTCTTAAACATAAAGGTGCTTAAAAAGTTCTTGCCAGCGATGCCATAGAAGAACCATTTTTGGTTCCACAAAGAACCATTTAGTCAAAGATTCTTTAAAGACCTTTATAATCTAAAGAACCTTTTTTCGCCACAAAGAACCTTTTGTGAGACAAAAAGGTTCTTTGGATGTTAAAGGTTCTCTATGGAACCATTTAGACAAATAGGGTTCTTCTATGTCATCGTGAAGCACCTTTAGTTTTAAGAATGTAGTAGGAAAAGTCAAAAGTGCCCCAGAACTGTTTGCTTTCCTACATTCTACAAAATATCTTCTTTTCTAAGAAAACTACAAAGAATGTTGTCTATAGCAGTCAATGGTGGCCAAGAACTCTTCGGTTACAAGCATTCTTCCAAATATCTTTCTCTGTGTTCATCGGCACAAAGAAATGTATACAGATTTGGAAAAACTTGAGGGGTAAATGAAGGAGGAGTAAATGAGGAGTAAATGAAGACAGAATTTTTATTTTTGGGTGAACTGCCCCTTAAAGGATCAAATAGTGTGAGAACTTGATTCAATCTACCCCAATTCAAACTTCCCTGTACAATGTCAAACTAATTTACAAACCATGAAACCATAGTCACAAAACAGCACAAAATACAGACATAAAACATGTACAATAACATGTAGTACCTCCCGAAACGGATAGACATTGGACCTGCTATTAGGGCCCCCACAAAGCCTCCCAATGAGAAGATGGAGACTATAACTGTCCATATCAGTGTGACCTCATAAACCTCCAGCTGGATCCCCCATCGCTCTTGAAATGTCTCATTAATGAAGCTCTGAATGAACTGCAGGAATGAATAAAGAAACTGGGCATTAGTCTTCAGGAACACACAAATAGACAAACACTGTTGGAAACAAATCAGTGAAATAAATGTAAATATTTTCATGCACTGACATAGTCATTCTCTTACAATAGTGGGTGCGTTCATAATGGCCAGGTTGTATCCATATTGTAGCGTTCCCCCAATAGCTGCAGAGGTCACCATTAAACCCAACGTGCGTGTATAGCCCTGTTCAGGAAAATCAACATTGATGTTAACAGGAATGCAAAGGCATTACTACAGTACCAAATAGTTCAATTATAAAATGTATTTGAATTATATTTTCTTATTTGAAAATAGTCGATATATGTGTACATGAGTTTTTTAAAAGTATACATGTCGTATAAAGTAGGCGATTCTTTTTTAAACGTTTAATTTAGTTTTAATAAATTCTTTTGTTTTGCTTTTATTTCTATCGTTAAAAATAACATTGTAAATATCAACGGACTACTAAAAAAGAGAACATGAAAATGCTTACCTTTTCCTTTGAAGACATGTTTTTCCTATTGATACGTGGTTAAGACATTGCATCGATAGTGAACAAAAATAATAAAGGGTCGACAGCTACCAGCAGTCATGAACCTTCATACATTGACAGAGATGAATGCACTAAAAGTCTAGGAAAGTTCTTCGGGAGTCCGATAAAAGAGACGCGAGTCCTCAAATGCTACAGCCAATAATAAGTAAAAAAATTTGACTGGCCAAGCGCGAGCCTTGCAGTTTACCCGACTTCTTGACTGAATTAAAATGACGAAGAAAAACGCACGTACGTCTCTTTACGTCTCTCACGTCTCCTACTGAAGGCACATGCTTCTTCTTACGTAAAAGTATTGGGTCGTACAAAAATTGTGTCAACTCCTATAGGATTGCTTAAGTAGACAATGCGAATGAAAGAAACAATTTTAATATAAATAAATAAAAAATCACTAATCCTTTCTCTCAACAGGTGGTGGTCTAGCTTTTGTTGAAACCAGTAACTTTGTATTGGCTTCTAATGTATTATGGCTCCTGTATGACATATCGCTTATTGCTCCCTAAACTCTTTGTAAATCGCTTTGGATAAAAGCGTCTGCTAAATGACTAAATATAAATGTAAATGTAATATTGTGTTTATATTATGTTAGATTACTTTGTAATCGCGTAAGCCTCAAAAAACATAGCCTCAAGAGCGCAGTTGCCTGCTCTATAATCTAGCCAATAAGATAAACCAGTAAGTGGTACATTAACTTATGCCTGGAGAAGACGGCAGCGTTCAGAAACTTATATAATCTTTTTTTTTAACGGTTAGTATTGTATACAGTGTCAGTTCACGTTTTGACCCTATATAAAATAGCATGCTATCTTCTTTATGACCTTGATCTCATTAGGCTGCTATTATTCCGATTTAACGTAAATTGTTACGTTTTATTAAACCAGGACTGGGTTCTCGATTACAAATTACTTGAGGTAATATTGCGCTTATCATTCCACTAGGAGGCGACATTTATCAGAATCAAGCAACTTTGCACGAGCTTTAGAGAACGGATTGCCTGTTATACGACAGATTTATTTTTGGACCAGGTTCTGAATAATCTAAATTACATATGCTATTAAATCTTCATTCATTTTAAGTGTAATCATCTAAGTGCTCTATGCAGCAAAACGTTTTAACAAAAGGAGTAGGGTATGTTTTAAATAAGCCTATAATTCAATGTCTTAAAACATTGACAGCTATTTTTGTGAAAGTCTGTTAACACTGTTTATGGATTATGTTTCTCAATTTAATTTGCCCCTCAATGTAATTTAATTCCATGCCAATGCACGTCACAGTAGTGTAAAGGCACATTTTAAACAAATAAGGAGATGAGTGTAAAGACTCCACAACATCTTTAGAGGTTATAAAATATATTGAATAAAAAAATGTTGAATTACCATAATGTCATCCCTCTGATTAACGAATGTTTTATTCAATTTATTTTAGGACATCAAGATACAGACGTGAGCAGAGGGAGGCTGACAACGTGCCTCACACGCACGCGCAAACACACATGACATGGTTGTGGAGACAGTAGTTAGATTTGTTTGTAAGATTTTGCTGTGTAACTTGCTTTTAAAAGTGATGTTTATTCTTTATACTTAAGCAAAGAAGCAAAGCTACTACAGTAAAAACTGTCTTTTTAGCTTTACATGACGTCTGTGGTAAGACAAGTTGACGTCGAGTTTAAAATACCTGGATTTACGCATGGCATGGCGTCTTGTGAGTGGAGTAACGATGAAAGATGCAAACATTTTTACTATAAATGTCAGATTTCTGACCAATGCGACGGACTGGTTATAATTTAGGTGACTTGAGAATATTCGCGTGCCTTCCTTCATTTATGTTGGCAAAGAGAAATTACTTACTTCATTATTTAAGAGACACAACGAATCCCTGAGAAGTCAACAGAAAGCCTTATAAAGATGTATCGTGCTTTTTGGGACACAATATTCATTCTCACAAGTAAGTACATTTGCTTAAAATAAAAAAATGCTCTTTCTGTCGGTGTTCTGTATCTGTCGTATTTTATAATTCACGTTAGTATGATATCAGATATTCGAAACACAGAAAATGTATGGCAGAGAAAGGAGTTCATTTATATACTTCTTGATTGTGGGCTGTGAACTTTTTGTATTGTTTTGTGATATATAGTGTATTGTGATCTGCTAGTGATATTTACAGTTTCAAGATTCCTGAAGCATCATAATTTGGCATAATTTAAGTCATCCATATGATCACATTATGAGAGGTCACCTTATGACACACATAGATATTAGATACATGTTTTGTAAAAAATACAGTGAAAAAGCAGGTTGCATTGCTCTATGGTTAGCAACTACTTGGGCTCAGCGTTCTCCTATCCTGTCATTAACAGGGTTAACAGAGCTTAGTTTAAATATAGATTTATTCTTTAGCATCCATCCTTTATTGCTTTGTACCATAAATAAAGGCATATTTTTATCTCAAGTCTATACATTATAAAGCTTGGGAGGGTGTTGCTTTTTGAGTAGAGCTATATAGTCTAACCAAACGTGATTTCATTTTTTTGCTATTTTGTCTGTGTGATTCTCTTGTTGGCAATGACATTGTCACCCCACAGAGATAAACGGTAAACAAATAAATGCAGTGCATCATGTCCAAATGTTGCTTAATCTAAGCTCATAACGTGATTGTGGTTTGGACTGAACAGCTGTATTGTCCTTGTAGATCCAGGTGTCCTGCTCATAAATATGGTGTTAAACATCTCATTAAAGGAATTTCCATTAAAGGAATTTCCATTAAAGGATAACACAAAGGATTCAGAGAGGTTGCCAATTAATTATACAGCGTCCCTCACAATATCCCCATTATTTCCTTTCATGTGTAGACACTTCATTATCAGGTGTTATAGTTATAATGGTTTGAAATAGGATAAAAGATCAAAATAAACATCTGAGTTTAAAACACATTTCAGTGAGTCATGTTTTGTGGTAGTTTTGCAGGATGTTGGCTATATGGTGTAACTGAATTACAGACCATATAACGAAGATTCCTAAAGCAAATTAGGACAAAAATGTGCAATGGTTTTATTTTTGTTAGACCTTCCCTTAGTTTTTTTACATAACATTTTTTTGCTTAACAGGATGTTTTACACTGAAGCTGTTCTTTTAAGGGATATTTCACCTGCAAATCAAAATTTCCACATGTTTTACTCACCCCTAAGGCGTCCTGACTGAATAAGATTTTGTTCTTGAAGAATTATGCAGTCGGAGTTATAATACCACGGATCATTTTACTTTCAAGCGGTAGAATGGGAGTGAATTGGTGTTGACTTTTTGAAGCTCCAAAAAGTGCATCCATCGATCAAAGAACTGGTCGATACTGCTCTGTGTTCTTCTGAAGCGAATTGATGCATTTGCTTAAGAGAAATATCTGTAATGGCTGCGCTATTAACGTTGATGTTTAGCTTCCGTTATCTCTCGACTGCACGTGAACCTGAGGCTTGTTTTTCCGGCGTGCGTAAGTTCCGGTGACGAACTCAGGTTCACGTGCAGAAGCTAGACATCAACGTTTCTATTAAACAAACGCATCGATTCACTTAGAAGACCTTTGTTAAGACCACAGAGCCGTGTCGACCAGTTCTTTGATCGATGGATGCACTTTTTGGAGCTTCAAAAAGTCGATGCTCATTCACTCCCATTCTACCGCTTGGAAATAAAATGATAAGTGATATTTTAACTCCGACTGTGTTATTTTTCAATAAGAAAGTCATATTCAGTCAGGATGCCTTGAGGTTGAGTAAAACATGTGGAAATGTTTTATTCGCCGGTGAAATATCCCTTTAAGCTTAAGCTCTCACCATTTACTCACCCTCAAGTTGTTCCAAATTTGTATTCATGTCTTTGTTCTGTTGAACACAAAGATAGATATTTGGAAGAATGTAAGCAATTTTCAGTTCTGTGACATCATTCACTAACATGGTAGAACACAAGTTGAACACAAAATGAGAAATTTTAAGAATTTAAGAAAGCAATCAGTTCTGGGGTACCTCCTGCTACGGCAGTCAACGATGTCCTAGAGCTGGAAATCTTAGTCTTCCAAATATCTTCCTTTATGTTCAGTAGAACAAAGTCATTTAAACAGGTTTGGAACAACTCAAGGGTTTAAATATGCAAAAAAAAAATTTTACTCGTTTTGTAATAAAAAAAAAAAGCAAAGCTTTGATACTATATGCCCAAAGTATCTAAATACTTTCCCAATTATGTGCCGAAGGTTTTGGCATCAAATGTAAATGTCAAAGTGTGTTATTCTCCCCTACTATCACTGTGGAGATGTGGATGTGATCCGAATCACAAATCCACTTTAATTTATCTTAGTCCTGTCATTCTCCTTAGCAGTTCTCAGAATAGCCTAAAGGTCATAAACTCCCACTCTTGTTCCATGCGTAAGTGGGCTTTAAGTAGCCATTTTTCATTTGTTTACACTCTATGCCACTCGAAGCTGGAACTCTCTAGTGTGATGCTGGTCCTCCGCTGTTTTGCGTTTACTTTAGTTATGAGTCTGGCATTTGTTCACTTTGTTGGATCATTGTTTTCACATTTGGGTAAGGGTTCAAATGATTTGATTTTACAGGGTTTGGATCTGCATTGCTATCTTCCACGATTATAGAATGTTTCATATGTTTATGTCCGTGTTATGTTTGTAGGCTCTCTTTTCACGTTTGGCCAGGTGCAAGAGAATTCTACCTCAACCACGACGATTGCAACCACCACAACGACCACCACCACCATCAGGACCACAACGACCACCACCAGCACAACGACAACATCTACCACTACACGCGTCAGAAGTACGATCTGTCAGCTTTCTGAAATATAAACCTAAAAAAACAACATAGGTTTTCATTAAATGAACATCTGGAGTTAAGTAGCATCAGGGATGGCTGGTAAATGTTAAACATCTGGGTTATACACACAGTTTCGTTCATTATCCTAATGAATTACTAAGATCACAGTGGTGCTGTAATACCATGCTATGCTTTATCAAAGCTTTTCCCCAGGGTGGCTTGAGAGGTTGTGCCTGTAATTATTGGATTTTTAATTTATGTAAACCCATCTGCAGACAAAGCTTACAATAATGAGGATTTTTTTCCCCAAGTCCCTCTTGTTTGTCCTGATACCTGTTGGCAAAGTGTTGCTCTTTCATGTCCTGTCTGCTTTTTTGGTAAGAGTATAAAGAATGCCTTTGAGCAAATGTGGTCCTTAAGAAGAACAAAGTCTGACGAAACGGTCCATAGTAGAACCCAAAGGGCTGTGATTTTACACAGATGATGGAGGACAATAGAGAGAACAGACCTTTAAAGAAGTTCTCATCAGTTTACAAATTACAATTTAAGAGAAGGATCATCATCTGTCACACATTTGTTGGTACTTTGGATTCTAGTGAGGGCTAAAATGTAGTTTAAGTTAATTTAATTTAATAAAATGGATATCAGCTCGGCTGTACAAATTCATGAGGGGCTGATGTACAAATGGATGGCATAACTGGTAATGAAACTGTCTTTGCAAATCCATTAACGTCTTAACAAACATTATTATGTTGTTTTGGTTATTGCACATTGAATGTGATATTGATTTCAACACTCAACTCTTTCTCTCTTTGTTTTCTGCCTGAAGAGTTTATAGCAGCTGCAGTTCACTCTCACTTCGATGACTGTCCCGACTCCCACAGCCAGTTCTGTTTCCACGGCACGTGCCGCTTTCTCATCCTGGAGGAGACGCCTGCGTGTGTGTGAGTCCAAAAACTCCAGACTTGATATAGAATATCGTTGATGTCCTTTCAAAACCTCGGATGTCCAAAATGGCAGTTTTTCCGAAAATGGAAATAGAAATTGAGATGTTTACATCATCTTAAAAGCTGAATAATTATGCTTTCTATTGATGTATGAGACCGAGGCACTGCAGCAGGCCATCCACTCACAAAAATAAAGTTTATTTAAAAATATATTTATATAAAAATATATTTAGGGTAGGACCCATACAATGTATTTTAGGCTTTTACTGAAAATGTTCCCGCGCTACATAAGACTGGTTTTGTGACCCAGGGTCACAAATGATTATCTATTGTGTTGTCAAAGTTGACGAGCACTTTTTAATACTTTTTATTGGTTTGATATTTACAAAACCCAGTGACAAATTTATGGCAAAAAAGAAAAATCACGAAATATGGAGAAACGAGGTTCAGTAGGACACCAGTGATGTAGAATAAAGAATATGGAATTGAGTTAATAGAAAGCACTCATTTGTGGTTTTAGATGAAAGATTCACACCAAACATATATATTTTGACTACAAAATTAATTTACATATAAATGTGTAATGCGTGTAATAATTGCAATTTGTTGATTTGAAAACAAAATGTTTTAGATGACATAAAACAATTATAATTCAGTCTGTTTATAAACTTTTAAACTTCAATAAAACATTTTTACTCGGGTTTATATCTTCCCCAGATCTGATCCTTTAAAATGTCTTCTTGTTCTGTTATTTGCGAGTGATCAATTGGGATCTGTGTTGGAGCAGTGTAATCATTTTCTGGCATCAGTTGTTGCTGTAATGACTTGTCCGCATGCTGCCAAGTGGCTTTGTTCTGCAACAACTGAGTGCAACACGCTGGCAGAAGGTCAGAAAACTGTCGTCTGCCTTTGTATGTCAAGACATTACAGTGGCACTTTGTGTGTAAGATCAAACATTTGATGTAGATTAGTGAAAAAAATACTGTAGCGATCTAAAGTGTGATAAATGTAAAATAACCTTTTTATACTAAATTGCACAAAAATAGATTGTCATTTTAGATGTCATTCACAAAATGCTCCACTCTAATGTTATGAACAAGGCTAAACAGGCTGGCTGAGTTATTTGAATAAATTCCTGCTTGTAGCTTTTCCATCAAGCTGTGCTTGTAAAGACAAGCATGTTTTGTTTTTTTCTAAATAGCATTTCCGTGGATAAATTTGACCTGATGACTAAATTCTGTCTGAGTTTGTTAGTGTCTGGGTTGGTATGAGTGCTGCTTTAGGATTCATTGTTCTCCATGTTCACATTCATATGTATAGTAGCTCACCGTAAAATGTCCATAAACGGTTTCATCGGAAACATGCGCTTGGCCTGAAGTAAACTTCTGGCCTGTGTTATCGTTCTTGCTAGTGCCTACTAATATAACAATATATTTTATGTTTTATCTATAATAATATTTCATTGTATAGGAATTGTATTGAATTCGATTAAAAGTACTCAACAGTGGGCCACGTCACGTTTTTTTGTTGTTGCTGCTGAAACCGTCTATAGTCATTTATTGAATTTATATTACCCATATTTGAACACATTTGGATTACACATTTGAATTTATAAAACACATTTTTATTTTATCTGCTAAAAATATACATATTTGCTGTGTATTTTAAAACTGACCTTAGAATAAGTAGCACAACGGTGTGTTTGTGTGTGTTTAGGTGTCACCCTGGCTTCGTGGGTATGCGCTGTGAACATGCAGACCTCTTGGCAGTGGTGGCGTCCAACCACAGACAGCAGACTGTGGCCACCATGTTGGTGATGTGTGTGGTGGGCAGCGTCCTGCTCATGCTACTCTGCACTTTACTGAAGTGAGACTCTTTTTTTCTCACCTAAAATGATCACACATTTAATAAGTATAGATATACTTTAAACCAGGTTTACCACAGGCTTTGGGGTATTCACTGTGTTTGTTGTATTGCTAAACACTTCCTATGAAGTAGTCGTTTGTGAACTTTACACATTATTGACTCTAGTTGTTGGTGGAGACGCAGAGGTTGCCGGCGAGCTAACACCATCATGTGTTGGTCGGAGAAGCCTAGGAGTATTCTGACCAGCGGGACCTCCTGCTGTCACTCAGAAACAGGTATTATTCTGTGTTTCCTTTGTTTTGATAAGCTGTTGGTTTTATGTGTTAAGTGTCATGCAGTGACTAATTATGGTAACCAGTAGGAGGGATATTTCATAGTGAGATCAGCATATGTGTGAGGCACTTTTAATGGCCTACGATTTGTCTTTGCTCAAGGGTATGAGCTGTAAGTGTTGGCTTCTGTTGTCACTTTAACTAATAGAAAAATACTTTCTTGTATAACAAACAACGTTTATCAACTCTTAATTAATCAAATAAAATATAAATCTGCTGCAGGAAAATTGATATGCAAAAGCATCTTGAAGTACACTAGCATTCAAAGGTTTGGGATCACATACTCACTATTATTATTTTTCACATTTGGAATGATATTAAATGCAAAAGCACAAACGAAATTACGTAAAAAACTAAAATAAAAAACATATTTTAACTGTATATTTTCATATTATATTGTAAGTGTCTCTCTTGGGTACATTGCGTCATCGCAGGAGGAGCTGAATATTCCCAGACGTAATTATGTAATTTTAAGTGGAATTGTTAGTATTTTGTTCAGACAAATAGTCTCAGTCATCAGTACTAGTCTGGTCTTGTTGACGGACCTTTAATTCGATTTGTCTAGAGGATGTTAGTTAAATATTTGGTCAGGATTGTCAGGCATTTCCTATTGTTAACTGTGTCAGTGTCTCCGCAGCATTTTAATTCATTTGCATAACATAATTTTTTTGTGTCAATTTTCTCATCTACTTCCACCTTCTTATCAGAATGTGTTCTGTATGCACAAGGTACACTTTTGTAAAGTGTTTTAGTATAGGTTTTAGTGCTTCGTTATTAGGAAGTAGTAATGTTACTTGATACATCCATCTTTGTGGTTTGATTATTTTTTTCCTTTCCCATGCAGTGGTTTGACATTCGTTTTCTGGAGCCCACATGTTGGCTCAAAATGTTTCCTGAGAAATGTTTCCTCAATATCTTCCACCTTAAACCTGGACCAAATCGTGGCTGCTTTATTCAAGCTACAGAATTGCTGGTAAGCGCAACAAATACTGAGAGCATTTCGATGTGGCCAATGGGAGAATGCAAACCAAAAGTGGAACTCTTGCATTAAAACGGACAAAAGGGTTTTTGGAACCACAACTGCAAAAACTAAACAAAGATGGAACTCAAAATCGGAGAACCCTGGCAGAAGAACTCAGAAAGGCTTAACTCGAAACTCAACTACATGTTTGTATGTTTTTACTCCTTATGGAAGACTGACCACAGAGTGAAGATTCAGGATATAGTGAGGTAGAGACAGGGCCATTTAAACAAAATACACGGAACAGCTGGTTTGGAAAAAACTATAAGCAAAGTTTTAGGGAAATTATCATTACTAATAGAGTTTGAGATAAAGCTAAATCCTTCTAGATGTTTAAGATCCCTCAAAATTCTCCCATTTTTGTTTTTAAAATACCATAATTGAACAGTACATAAAAACACTGTTTTGTAACATGGCGTAAGGGATGTAAAACACACTAAAGAGAAGTTTAAGATACAGTTTTTAATATCACATTTTATCACATGTCTTTGTTGAAGAATGGGAGATGATTCCAATACCTATTGTTAACGTTATTGTCTTGGAAAATGTCATTTCAAATTTCTTTTGAGTATTTTGGCCAGTCAGGCAGCATGAATTAGACCTACTGAAGCCTTTGCCAATTTCTTTTAACTTGATCTCTTTATCATAATGATAAAGCACCAGAAATTAACAGCAAACATGAGAGACAAAAGCTGACGTTGGAAGGCAAATAATATGAACATTTTACCATAAAGGATCTCAGTTTTATGCTTTTATCAAAGCTATTGAAATGCATGCTGTTATATAAAAAACGAACACATCTACGACATGTAACTTGAAACGTTATGCATATATTCACAAATCTCACACAATATCTTCATGCACAAATAGTCTGTTTGTTTGCATAATATAGAGTGTTGTGTAAGGTGTGTGTCAACATGGTAAGGTTTGTAAACCGAGACTCTGTATGTGCACTGAATTTAGCACTGGTATGACATCAAGATTACAATATAATCTGGATATTCACTTTGGGGAGATTGGGTGCATGTATGATCACATAAATTCACATTTTCCCACTGTGGACAGTTTTTGAATGCACACTTGAACTAATCTTGGATGGACACTATTTTGGAATGCGTTACCACCCTGATGGTTGTCATTGCAATGATCACTATCATCAAAATGACACCATGCATGTTAACTTTTTTCACAGCTGTTGTGGCACACATGCACATACAGAGCCTCATATTTTATGGTAACTTAACAGGCAATTATTAATGGAAGTATAAACAAATTGATACATTACCCTTATCAACATACATTATTATGCAAAATGGAAGCTTTTACACACAAATATTTTAAACCATTTGTTAATTTTGTTCTTCTTCTGTCAAGCTTTTGTCAATAATCTCATGTTTGACCCCTCTGGAAGGTATTTCCCAGTGTAGGGGCAGATACGTTTGTAAAGCTTTACTATGCTATGTTTAATAACTACAGAGTTGTCCAAATTTGCCACTGTGTTCGCTATTCAATCAACCATCTTTCAGGCGAACGATTGTCCAATATTTTGGCCTGTTTGGAGTTGGCCATGTTCATGTCATGTTAAGATGCTATAAGTCAGTGATGAAGTTTTGTAAGAATGTACAAGATGACCCTTGAGTTCAACCTAACCTTTGGTTGAAATTTATGTTTCAATGTTTATTTATTTATAATTTGGCTGGTCCTAGAATGCCACAATGTTAATTAACCATTTGATTTATATAAACTAAACTGGATTGATTGATTTAATGATAATAAATAAAAATTAAATGAAACAGAGAGAAAAGTGGCTATGATGAAGCGACTGAAAAGAAAAGGTGCATAAATAAGTGTTAATGTACTGAAGATAAAATGTAATTTATTATAATCAAATCACTAACTTTATTTTGGTTGGTCTGTATAAAAAGACATTTTGTTTTGTTCTAACATACAGTCATTGCATAATTTCCAGACATGTAATTTCAGACATCCGTGATGACACCAAAGATGATGTTAAGTGTTTCATCTCTTGCTTTGTTTCAACTGAATCCCATTTATACTTGCCCTGGTTTACTGTTTTACATAATATCTATACAGTACATATATTTCATTGTCAGCAAATCTTTGTTTAAATGCTGTTGTTTAATTTATCAAAGCTTTGTAAATAGTGTGGGAATATTGTTTTGATTGTATATGGAGGAGTTGTTTTCTACGGACTCAGGCATGCAAAGGTATTGCAATTGTGAAGGGTGGGTGATTTCAGTATGGCTGAGTGTGTTCAATCTTTAAGTTTGCATAATTTTCCAAATAACACAAAGTGCTGCAGATTTTTGAGTTGTCATGATTTTTTCCAGCTCATTATGATCCTTTTACATTTGTGCATTCAGCAGACACTTTGATTTTTAAAGAGATTTTTGTATGTGCTCCCTGGGAATCAAACCCATGACCCTGGCATTTCTAGTGTCATGCCCTTCCATTTGACCTATAGGAAACATTATAATCAAGTCATTATTCGTTTTCTATTCTTTTCCTCTTGGCCAAGTTATCCTCTCCATCCATGTTTATCCACCATCTTCTGAATATTCCAACAGCTGCAAATATAAGACAACCTTGGGCACTGCTGAACAAAGAGTCTGCTGCCATAGTGCTCTTTTTGCTAGAGGAAATGATTGGCTTATTTTACTCTGCTATTTATTTATTTGTTTGGCTAAATCTTTTGTGAGAGGAGCAGAAGTCGACTAGACATCGGGGCAGAAAGGAATGTAGCTTGTGCGTGAATAAGCACATGATGTAAAGTGAATGCGTGGTGGACATTATGTGAATATTTTGTATACTTATTTATCGTCATCAATCCTTGCCCTTTCTGCATCAATACTCTCCCCATCATTCAATTCATAGTGGTTATTTTTTTATTAAGTAGTTTTTTGTTTCAAGTTTTCTGCTTCAGAATCTTTGCCAAAAATAATGCTCACATGCCGTGTGCCCTGTTTCCATTGATTTGATCTTTATTTCTCTTCCCCCCTCTTAACGTCTCTTTACTTCAGTTTCCTCTCCCTTTCTTTTCCCTGCCATGATCCTCTGTTGTTGGGTTTGCCAATCCCATTAAAGGTTTCAATTGGATTGCAGAACAACCCCTCATAGCCGGCGGGCTGAGCCTCTAAAGCCAGCTTTGTTTAAGCGCACTGCTGAGGGAACTCCCAAAAGAAACACAATAAGCTTATAAAATTGAAATAGAAGCACAAAAGCACGGATACATTCCAGTTGTGTTGAACATCTCCTGGGGAAACACCCAGCGAATAGTAATTTTGTAAAGGATGTGCACATGCAGTCTATGAAATGTGTCTGGCCTCATTGTCAAATCTTTTATGATGTAAACGCTAATTCCCTATTAACTGAAGAGTCCAGGGATTTAAGATTTTAGATTCATTAATTTCTTTCATCCCATTTTTGTTGTTCTTTTCCAGGCATAGCTGATATCTGTGTCCGAGCAGATTGAAAGGAATAAGAGTATTTGGGTATTAGGGTTAAGAGATTGTGACCAACAGCCTCTCCCATCTGTATAAACGCATATCTGCACCCTCCTGATAATGTTGGGATATGTTTCTGTTTTTCGTACTGTAATATTACAGTATGAATCAGATTCATTTGGCCAACTAAGTAAAAAAAGAAAAACTATCAAGTGTTCTAAATAACATTTTGATTGACATTACCAATTCTGGTAGAATTTTCAGTCACAACTATAATGTTTGGTCCACTGAAATCTGCTTAAGACAGCTAAAGAACACATTGTAGTGTGGAGAAAGACACAGAAAACATGAGTTGGCCTATGCGCCATGTCCGTTAATAGTGAGATACAACGTGTACAATAAAATAATTCCCAATTAATGTTTTTTGTATTTTTTATTTGTTAATTCCCAGATGTAAACATCTTAATTGGTTTATTTAATTAAATTAATACATTCATCATGGATAATAAGACCCACCATCAGGGCTACCAGGTCTAATCACAATGTGGCTGCAGATAGTTTTTTTTTCAGCAGGTTAAATGTTTGTTAGATTTTGTTTATCCGCTGTCTTAAAGGAGTAGTTCATTTTCAAAATAAATGTTTATGATAATTTACTCACCCCCATGTCATCTGAGATGTTTATGTATTTGTTTCTTTAGACGAAACGAAATTAAGGTTTATGAATGAAAACATTCCAGGATTTTTCTCCATATAGTGGAGTTCAATGGACTCCAAACGGTTAAAGGTCAAAATTACAGTTTCAGTGCAGCTTCAAAGGGCTTTAAACGATACCAGACGATGAATTAGGGATTTACCTAGTGAAAGTTATTAAAAAAAGTCATTTTCCAAAAAAAATGTATATGCTTTATAAAAACAACTTTGCGTTCTTGCTGTTTCAGACTTATTTACGTTGAAAAAACGCCATCAAATATAACAACATCCAGGATACGCACACGAAATAACTATTTTACACAATAAACTGACACAAAGACATTTGAATATGTGTCATTGAACATTCAACAACTTTTGAACGGTCCTCCTCCTCCACATTTGTAAACACCGACTCGGTACTTCCGCCTACGTCGACCGTGACCTTCTCAACGTAATTACGTATTACGTGAAGTCATGAACGGGCATCGCAGAGCAAGGCGAGCATTTGTGTTTATAAAGCATATACAATTTTTGGTGAAGTATGATGAAAACCGTTGGTAAAAAGATTTGGTTGACATTTGCATGGAATAGCTTATATCTTTAATTAAAATGCCAATTCAAGCAAATTCGGGTCCAAATATAATGTTTGATTAATGGCCCACAATGATATGACACATTATTTAGTCTTATGATTTTTAAATTAGAGAATTCTCAGTTGATTTCTTGTTGTAGTCGAGCTGGTAATTCTTTTAAGCTCTGTAGTCTATGCTGAGGGGGAATATCAAGGTGTCCGAGACTGTTTTGTCTGTCGAGCAGAAAACCTTGAATACCCAATGAGCGTGAGGTCAAGTAGTCATTCACATAATGGTCCCCCACATGAGCTACACTGGAGGCTGGCACGCCACACCGCACCAGGGCCTGGCTGAAAATGTCAGGGTCGGGTTTAGCCACCCCAACTTCCTCTGATGTCAGAAGAAATGAGAAGTGAGTGAGGAGACCGCATTCCTTCAGGATGTTTTCCAAACGCTTGTCAAAGTTAGAGACGACTCCTTGTTTTAATCCCAAAGCGCTGCAGATCTTCAGGGTGCCATTAGAATCAGAAAATACCTGATGTTGTAAATTTGAGATTGGGTGGTTAGAACAGAACCTGAATGACTTAATTCTGTAAAACCAAGAAAGTTATTTTGAGGAAAGTCTCATAAAAAGTGATCAGTTGCATGATAAAAGATTACATACATTACAATTTTTTTCCAATGGCATTACGTCAGCTATCTGTGCTGTATGTCACAGTTCACTTGTAATCGGGTCGCGCCCTCCTCAGGTAAATTTAGAAATTACACAATTCAAAAAGTTAATTTGCTATTGAAAATCATAAGACTAGTTAGAAACGAAAATAAATATTTGCACACTAAAATTGTTTTGTACCTCCCAGTTTTTCTGCTCCGCAGAAGTTGTGATAGAGGTTGCTGGCCAGTCTATCCAACACAGCAGAGTCATTGACCCCACAGTGGACAAAAGTGTCCTTCACTAGTCCAGTCCACCACCTCTGGCTGCCCATTCCCTGAGCTCTGCCGTAGTTAGGAAAGAGTTGCGATCGCTGTCTATAAGACTGTCTGAATGCGGTTTCTACCTCTGCTGCTGGCAATTTCAGCCCGAGTCTTTCCGCCTCGGCACAGTACTGCTCCCCAACAGAGCGACGGACCTTTAACAACGTGTCCTTCACGTCCCATAATACCCAACGCACTGGTCCCCGCATATCTTTGTAGCAGAGCAATAAATGGGTGTATTTAATATGCGAAATTGACACAAACCCGCCCTATGCTCTGCCACTTGTACTCAAAATCCATTACAGTACTAAATCAGAAAATCCGACAAATTGGATAGAAAGTTGTTCCCTGGTGCAAGGGGGACCCTACCGTTTCCCCTCTAGGGGGCGATTGGTGGCTCAAAAGCCAAATTCCACACTAGACGAGTAATAATCAGGAAGTGATTTGATTTTTTAAATATGTAATATACAATTATATTAATCACACTGCTATAAAGTTGACATTCAAATGCAAATCTACAAAGAGGATATCGGAAGACACGTTTGTGGAACTACGCTTCGTTTCTTTCGAGCCTTTGGGTTCGATACTTATCGCGGTTCCCCTCAATTTTATTTCTAAGGCCGCGTAAATGAGTTCGAGGTTATAAATGTCCGTGCAAGACTATAAACGTTCAAAGGTTCCACAACAGAAGTTCCGCATATATTTAGGACAACATATGCGTTGTTTTCTGCCAAAACAAATAGTCAAAGGTGGACAGTAGTGAAGTGTTTTCATTATCAATGTTGTTCTATTTTGGATAAAAATTACGTCACTACATTATTTCATACTTTTCAGTACACTACATTTCATACATGTCGTTTTTTACCTTTAACACTAGAGCACATGAAAACTCCAGTTCTAGCCTTTTACTCAAGTATTTTTATTAATAAAGTTAAAGAAGGTACTAGATTTATCATATGCATTTAGTATTTCATGGTAAAAAACATAAAAAATGCATTTATGGAATGTAGTATTAAAAAGAAAAGCATGACATTATCCTTTAGAACGTAAGGTAATTTTTTTAGATGAAAAGACACTATAATAAAGTACAGAAGAATGTACCTAAGTAGAGTAAAAATACTTTGTAAATTGTACTTCAAATGATATTAGCCGGCCGTTTTAGAAACATTGAGACATCTTTTAATGATGTATATTAAAGAAGATGTAAGAAAGTAATAAATTAAACTAAACAAGTGAGTACCTTGACATTAAGCTTATGACCATAAACATTCAAAATAATCTCAATTTAGGTACTATATAGATAATAGATACTATAATTGCTTAAACTTTTGTTCTCTCTTCAGCCCTTGTCTCAGCTGACTCTCTATCCATCATCGTATCACAAGAAAAGTTTTGGGCATCATCATGCCCCTTGGTGTTTTGCTCTTGGATGCTTGTGTTTGATTGGGCAGCAGTCTGTCTGTAGATTCCAGACTTTCTGATTTTGCGTTTAGTGCTTCGAAAGAGAGCAATAGCTTGTATGATATTGTCAGTAGTCCACTGTTGGCGAGTCAGTGCATTCTCTACTTTAAAGCAACCGTCTCTTGTACGACGAACTCCAGAACAGACCGCAGACGTCCGCAGCTCTAATCCCACCTCATGAATCAATTTGCGCAGGTACTTCTGAGTTTCATTCACACACTGGACCTCTGGTGTGAAAAAACATAAAAGCGTATTTAAAAGAACAGCGTTTTTTTAGTTTCACAATCTTTATCTAGTATTTTAAACACGATACAGTGTACTAACCCAAAGTGAAATGTGGTGGATTGAAATTTATGCATCGCAGGCCAGTCAGAATGGGAGGACTTTTACCATGAGGGTACAATAAACCCTTCAGTGCAAGCTCGTACGCCTCTTGAGTCTGTAGGTCCACCTGAGAATACCTGTATAGACATATATACATACTCAGAAATAAACACATGGTGCATTAGGCAGGTAACTAAGTCTGACAGCACATAAAATGTAAAATAACATCTTATGATGACTTACATAATTAAAGCTTTCTGATTGGCGCCCTGTATCATCGCAAGCACTCTCTCTAACTTATCTTGAGTAACATGGTCTGAAAGACACATCAATGAACAAGGACAGAAATTTAGTTAGTCATTTTTGTGCATTCGCTTTAATATTTTTTTAACAGCAATAATGATGCGATCATAAGCATTACCGTATGTGGTTTTCTCTACGACTCGACCTGTGTGACAGAAGTTATCTGTGGCTCTTCCAAACTCCCCCTCAAGTGTGTAATCCTTTAAAAAAACAATCCTATGAAAATTCTCATATCAAAACAAACACAAAACAGGCATGCAATTTAAAACAATTTACCCTAGTTATATGTGATTTGCATAGATGCTCCAGCAATCCATTTGCTTTCCCCAACCCTAAAACTGAAATTTAGAAAAAAATACAAGCAAGCATTAAGTTTTTTAGCAGATCACATAATTTCCTATTATGAAAATGTCAAAACCTCACCTAGTACTCCAGAGGAAAAAGCATCCAAGCGATGACCAATACCAACATGAACCTTGTGAAACTGTGGCCCTGTCACTAAAACAGAATATCACTTTGAAAGTTACAGTGTATACCAGGTTATCAGCAGTTATGTATTAAGCAAACGAGAATGTACTAACCTTGAGGGTGGTCTGCTAGTGAAGGGACCATAGCGGGTGATAATATAAGATCTGTAGAGCTTCTGTTCTCTCCACTGGACAAACGCTGAAACTGCACAGTTAATCGTGGTGGTGGTGGAGGGCAGGAGTTTAGTTCTTCAGAGAGAAAATGTACAAAAAAGTCTTCGTCATAATTCTCAGTACTATTATCATGACATTTATCATAGAGTAGTAACTAGGCGTGCCATGCAGGTACAAATGTTATACTCCTTCACTACCGTCGGTACCATGGCATCACCGTCTAATGCTTTACTATATGATACCAAAGTCCTTTTTCTGTTAAGTGTTATCATAAGGCTACAGTTAAGGTAACAGATAATAACGTAACCTTTCAGTAAATGTGACTCTATGGTGTCACGCACAAGCTTCCAGTGAACTCCCTGCGGTTTGTACACAGCGAACAATCCGTCTAGTTTACGAAAAAGACGCACAGCTTGGGTGCTCATCTTTGTTCAGTATCGAATGTTAAAATAATCAAATAAATATACAGTCAGTTATAGAAATGTTACGAGACTTGCTTCCGTTCCACATAAGGCTAACAAACACGCATATACTTTCTCTTCTGCTGGTGTTTTACCATTACGGCCACATCACTGCCCCCTGCTGTATGAGAGAGACTTTAGCCTACTTCTATAATCCAGAGCTTCACACACTTCAGAGGGGTTAAAGGTACAGTTTGTAAGAATTTTGTAAAATATCCAAAAACCACTTGGCCAATGTTATATATTTTTTTCAGCTGAGTACTTACAATATCTCAAATGTTTCCAACTGCTTTTAAATCCTGAGAAAATCGCCATTTTAAAAGAGTGGACCGGGGCTGTTTAGTCGCCTGTCAATGGCGTCATATCCGCATTACCCTTTGTTACCGCCTTTACTTACGTAGCAACCGCGTAACACTGTTTTAGACAGATGAGGAAGAAGTTTTTACAATTGGTCAGTCTAGCATTATTGCAAATGATGTGGGTACGTTCAAAATAACTTTTACTATTATTGATTTGAACACTTAAAACTGCGCAGTGTTATCACACCATCGAATTGGACGTTACTGTAACATCTATGACTAACAATTTAGTTTTAAACCTTACATTACTCGGGTCTAATTCATTATAATGAAATAAAATGATTTCATCAAACGCAACATTTATAAAAACTTTATTACTTTACCTCTTCCGCTAACATGATTTCTCGTTCCCGTCTAATTGATGTATCAGCGGCACCATCAGCGGTGGAGTTGAAGACAACATATCCCATCATCCCACGCTTCTACACAGCGTCATCAAGCTACGCGATTGTTGACGTTCTGATCGTGAACCCTCTAGCGGCGATTTCTACAAACTGTACCTTTAAGTCTTGGTAGTAAAATACATTAATAGAATGCAGATAAATATATTTAGTTTGTAAGGGTTTCATTTGAATTATGTGCAATCCCACATGAAACAATACTGCCAGATTTACTATAGTAAACTAGTAAAGTTCCAGGTCTTATAGTATTTTGAAACCTTACTATGGTAAATGTAAAAGGATACTATAGTTTCTAAATATAGTTAATTCTACAGAAAATTCTATTTTAAATTCTGATTCCCCGGCAATACCGCTACGGCCCAACAATTAAGGAATAGAAAGCACTGTTATAAACCAATAAGCTGATTATAAAATCCACATTTCTCTTTGAATATTAATAGGCTGACAGAACAGTAAAAGGAATCTGCACGTGAAAAAAAATCTGGGTAAAGTGGAAAAATCTAATAAAAATAATAATCAATCAGTTTTAATTAGTTAACTCCAAATGCTGCCTAGTTTGTCAGAACAAAATACATAACGTTTTTTAGTTCGTAACTTTTGTGTTGATGGTGGCAGGTCTGGCTAGAAGTTATTTATGACCTGAACCCTTTCAACATAGTTCACATATTTACAAGCTTGATAGGCCTAATCATAATGAGTTTAAGATAAGAATTTATAGTTTTAGCATTGTTATATAGCCAAATTAATACAAGACAGATGATTTTAATCAATGTACTGCTTAGTTGCAGTTCAGACTTCACAGGTATAACTATCTGCTACTGCTCTTTATTTACCTAGAAGCACTCCACGTATTTGTCATGTTAGGGTGTAGTGCTGTATAATAATCTAAACCAATACTATCGTTGACTAAGTAAGCAAATCGAATTCAGTCTTATAATAATGTTACACGTTTCATAAAAACAGGGACAACAACCAGACTCTGTCATGCCTGATTTAATTTTCACATTTCACACATGATATTGTTTTTTTCAGAACTGAGTATTATGTGACTCAAACCGTACTGATTCTGGCTATAAAAATATTGTGTGTGTGTGTGTACGCGCCAGTGTTGGGTGTAACTAGTTACTAAATAGTTAGTTACTGTAAGTTAATTACTTTTCCCTTAAAAAGTAAAGTTAGGGATTACTTCAATTGGAATTACTTCTAATGTATGCAAAAGTGGAATTGACATTAAAATTCAAAGTCTAACTTTTAAATGCATGCATTAATAGTCAAGAATCTTTCCCACATTTGTAATACTTTAGTCAGTTAATGAGACTACTTTATGTAGTTTTATATTATTTATTTGAATGAATTAAGAGTCGTGTCGTGTCTATCCTTGAATCACTTAACTAATCGAGGTTGATAGGATATGTTTTGTACATTTTGTACATGTTTTGTAACTAGTACTTAATTACTTTATCAGAGTAACTTACCAAACACTGGTATGGGCAATTGTATACATAAATTTGTGTGGAAAAATAGTGAGCAACAGGTGTTGCGTGATTGAGAACAACAGCTTTGTATGGTAGAAAGTAGAAGGCATTCATACAAGATTTAAATGGTGATGTACGATACGTCCAGAGCGAACCATGTCTTTATTTCTGGCTAATTTATAATTGAGTGTGACCGAGAGCAATTCGAGTTATCATTGTGTTGAAGTATACGGTTAGCTGCAAATCCTTTAATACCTTAATCAGGATGCTGGTGAGTGAGCTAAAAGGACACATGAGAGTGTTTTGCATACGTATTCCAAACTAACAGGCCATTGCCATGGAAGTAGTTAGAAAGTATATTGAACCGTTCAGTATATTCATATTCAAGAAAAATATATTTTCCTGCCATTAACAGTACAAGATAATATTGCTGCTGTCCTTCTGAAACCTCCATATCCACATCTTTCGAGAATGTTTTTTTTGCAATAAATCATTATTTTTAGACACCCTTTATGTTTGTCACTTTGTTTTGCAAATTTGAAACATTTAAATGTACTAAAAAGTGCTTGCCGACTTTGACAACAGTATTTATTCATTTGAAAAGAAAAAAAAGTTGGACATCCAATGACAGCGATGATGAGATGATATAAGTTAAACAGTTACTATCTGAGAATGAATATAAAGAAGAAAATGGTAAATAAAAATTAAAATCCTATAATCAGTGCAAAAAACACAACAACTACAACAAAAAAAGCTTTGACCAACAGCTTATAATATTAAATCAGATCTTTAGTCACTGACTGGAAATTATTGGTGCTGAATCTTTTAAGTTTTAGAAATGCATAGAAATGAACAACTACTGACTGACTTATAAAGTTACATAAGCTACAAGTGTTTTCATCATGACTCTTCAACTGTTGAATCATTTGGCTCATTCTCTA
The DNA here is from genome assembly GCA_006030095.1 of Triplophysa siluroides. Taxonomy (NCBI): domain Eukaryota; kingdom Metazoa; phylum Chordata; class Actinopteri; order Cypriniformes; family Nemacheilidae; genus Triplophysa; species Triplophysa siluroides. The sequence goes on from VCII01000237.1 coordinate 5,757,659, forward strand.
AATCTAAATCGCCCATAAATACTCCATAAATATTTGAAGAATATAAAAAAATAATGTTTATTGTTTTCACCTGTTATAAAAAGACAACAATTTTGTTTGGTTTATAATCAGATATAATCAGATCTTTCTTTCAACCAGGTGAATCCAACTTCAGCGTCAAATGGCGAAAAAAGTAAGTTTCACTTAAATCCATCTGTGTAAATAAATGTGATAAGCACTAAACACACAGGTCAAGGTGTAACAGGTTTTGACACCAGAAAGTTACAGAGATGTTAGTTATTAAGTAACAAACATTACTGTTTAAAAAGGTTAGTTTTGGGGTTTATCTTTTCAGTTCCCAGATATTGGAGGACATCCTGTCAACTTTAAATAAAGCTTTGTGATTGTAAGCCAGAGTGTGTGTGCGCGTTAGTCCCTATCTGTGTGTGCGTGTGTGTGTGAGTGAGGAAAAATGTGTGTTTGTATGTGTGTGTAATGGGCTGAAGATATACAGTGGAAGTGGGAGTATTGCTTCAGTTCCCAGAAGCCACGACAGGAGTAAAGGTGTGTATGCATACATGTACAACGTGTGGTCTCACCTGCGCATAGAAGTGTGTTTATTAAGAAAGCATTAGGTTAAGAAAGGGCAAACAGGGTAAGGCTTTTACTTTCTCTCTGATGGATTATTGTTATGTATTTCTTTCCACCAATCATTATTTAAATGGCAAAGATCACATGCAGCTCTGGGTTAAACATTGACTCTCTAAAACCTACTTGACAGGCATGTGAGGTAAAAACAAAGTAATGAAAAATGAATGTGACTAAACCGGATTTGAATTAGTCTACTATCATGGACTCCTCTCACTGGCATTCAGTTTTGGACGTTGTCGTAGATGTGGTGTTTGTGTTATTTTTTGGACAGATATCACAGACATGGGACTGCAGATGAAGCCGATTTTGCTGGGCACTGCATTCGTAGCTGTAGCTTGCACGACTATCATCGCTTTGATTCTATCTCTTGCTAATCGGCAGACTTTGGATCAGCCTTACTCGACACAGGTAAAAAGATTCACAACTGCCAGTCAAGGTGATTTTTTAACATTAGTTAACATGAACTAACAATGAATCTTGTCCCTTTCAACATTTACTAATATTTTTAAATAAAGTATTTGAATGGTATTTAATAGTATCTTTAAAAATATTTTATAGTGTTTATAGCGTACGTTATATTAACATTATTTTCTATTAAAAATATCTATTGAAATTGGCTAATGTACAATGAATAGTTGTATTAATTAACATTAGCAAACATTAATAAATGTTGTAAATATAAGTTGCTTATTGTTGGTTCATATTAGATAATTCATTAACTATGTTGATAGGTAGAAACGTATTGTAAAGTGTTGCCGATTCATGTGAAGTAAGTAAGCATAAGTGGCAATTGTGGAACATTTGCATTAAATGTACCAGGAAATATTCAACAGACATAACTTCATTTTCATATCTACTGAAACTGCTGGTTGTACATGTCAGATGTCCTTTCTCTTTATCAGATTGTTCTTCCAAATATAGTCCTTACTTATCTTTGAAATTGTCATGTTAGTGGCTTAATGGAGATGTCTACATACTGTATATCTATCCTCCAATAATCTGAAGGGTCTATCCTCCAGTCCTCTAAAGGGTCACAGCAGGGCTATATATCTCAGCATCTTGGATAGTAACTGTTTACGGCTGTTTAAATACAAGTATAATAAAAGCAAAAAATAAGTTGATGTACAACAAATGTCATTATATTTGTTATACATTATATTATATGTTATATATAAAACTTGTGCATAATAGGCTGAAAAATTTGGATCAAAATAGGGTTGACATTAAATGCCTTAAAATAACTGTTGTTATGTGTATGTATGTGATGCATCTGACTTATTTACAAAAATCGTGTAAAGACAACATCTTTATGGTCAAAGTTTGTTTTATAATCACACAGTTTTTCATTGTACCGATCTGCCCATTACAAAAGAAAATTGTTGTCTTCTCTGATATTCAACATGGCCTACAATCTATTAAATCTAACTGTGATTATTTGGTAAATATAAGTAGCCTAAAATTATAAAAAAGTATTAATTTAATCACCTCACAACCTCTCTTTGTGATAGTTTGTAATTTGACATTTCAAGTACCATAACAATGTGTGTTGAATGAACAACTGTGTGTCTATTAAAACATTTTTTTTACATTAAACTATAGTTTAACTAGTCCTTTAGCGGGAAATCCATAACATGAATGTGTAAAGTAAAATCTTTTCTCGCAGGATGTGTGTGTGCCGTGTTTAGTTCCAGGAAAGTAGTCACACCCAACAAGTCCATCTTCTTCCAAACTTTTAAAAACTCTTTGTCTGACTTCCTCAGTATGGGATTGTGTTTGACGCCGGCTCCACTCACACTGCCCTCTTCCTGTACCAGTGGCTGGGGAATAAAGACAACAACACAGGAATAGTTTCACAAAAACTGAACTGTGATGTGGACGGTGAGCTGTACCAGAATTGCATATAGAATATAAAATTAAAAAAAATTGAAGCAACACATTTCATATACATAGATAGAGTTAATCAACAATGTACCCTTATTCATAGTTATGTTTGTAAAAGTATATTTTGTACATGTTATATTTTGTTCAACTACTGTAGGTGATGGCATATCCAGTTATCTCAATAATCCTCCTGCAGCTGGAGAAAGTCTTAAGAAATGCTTAGATGTTGCTAAAGCAGCTGTACCAGCAGAACAGCAGAAGACCACACCTGTATATCTAGGTGCCACTGCAGGCATGCGACTTCTCAGGTCAATATTTCGTCATAGCGGAATGGGAAAATATCTGATCATATTTCCTGAAAAGGTTCATGCTAAATTTTATATCATCTATATAGCATTTTGAGCAAAAAGTGTATCATTTGTTTTGCAGCTTACAGAACCAAAGTCAAGCAGACACTATCCTTAAAGAGGTCACCAACACAATCCAAAGTTATCCTTTTGATTTCCGAGGGGCCCGAATACTCAATGGCATGGAGGAGGGGACATATGGCTGGATAACCATCAACTACCTCTTGGAGAGATTTATCAAGGTTATTGTGGCTTTCGGATACAAATATGACTGATTTATTTAACATTAATGCAACATTTTTCAAAAAGCCACTGTGAGGGATCCATAGTTTTCAAAAGATCCCTCTCTTTTGTTGAAACCTCATATGCTTAAAATCTCTAAATGGTTTTCCATGCAGCACACATTTGAGGGAAAATGGATCCACCCCAAATCGGTACAAATCCTTGGAGCTCTAGATCTGGGTGGCTCATCAACGCAGATCTCATTCATCCCGAACGTCCCAGTGAAAGTCCCAGAATCAACATTTAATCTCCAGCTCTACGGGCACAAGTATGAGGTGTACACACATAGTTATCTGTGCTATGGGAAAGACCAGGCAATGAGAAAACTTCAGGCGCAGCTTCACAAGGTTGGTTTAACAAACAATTGCAAAGAAAGATAATCGAATCTTACACATTCGCATTCAATTTTTGGTATGGTGTTTTTATTTTATCTAGACTGCCGGATCATCATTTGTTATCGATCACCCATGCCATCATAAAGATTATAACTTTAATGTTACTTTGGCTGACCTGTACAACTCCCCTTGTGTGGAGAAACCAAACAACTTTGTACCTACGACTAGAATCACTTTCACAGGGACCAGTAACTCTTCCCTCTGTCTCTCTCTAATGGAAGACATTGTCAACGTGACCGACTGCAAATTTTCTCCAGACTGTGGCTTCAATGGAGTCTATCAGCCTCCGGTCAATGGGGAGTTCTTTGTGAGTATTTCTTGCTTTATCAAGTCAACTTCATGAGTTGTGGGCATTATTATAGGCTATATACGTCAGGGGTTTTAAGGAATGTTAGAAATGAAAACTCCACCATTGTAGGGAGCTATACATAACGGATATGATGTGTCATATAGAAACACTTTTTTATCATGCATTTTACATGACCTCATAGACATTAAAATATTTATATAACAGTGTGGGAATATTGAAAAAAAAGTATTTCTCAATTTTTGCACATTTACAAATGTGAAAATAATCAAATGTTTCTATGTTCGAATCATATACAGTACAATCTATTATAGTGCTGATATTATCTAGGAATACTTGATTCTGTTTGGACAATCATAGCATTCTGCAGTCAAATATTTAACTGCTAAACTATATTATTCAGTAAGTCACCATTGTCCTGTGCAATATAGCTATTCTTTTTCTTCACGCATGACAAAATATGTCTAATCAATACGTCATTTACTCACAAACCTTGTCAGGGAAAATTATGATTTGAGTGTTTGTAACTATAACTATATTCTGTGTGTTCATCTCAGGCTTTTTCAGCATACTTTTACACCTTTGAATTTTTCGGCCTTATCCCTAAAGCTCCACTGGCCAAGGTTCTTGACACTATAGACACTCACTGCAACAAATCCTGGAAGACCGTGAGTCACATGCACACTTAGAATACTGTGACAGTCAATTCTAATAGAAGATGAACATTATACATTAAAGTACGCTTTATTTATGCTTCATAATATTATTATATACAGCCATAGAAAAAATTAAGAGACCACTCCAAAATCTGCAATGTTTGTAGATCTACAATACCGTAAAGAAAACAAGTTAATATCCATATTTAAACTACATAACACTACTGTTTGTACATGTATTTCAGGAACAGTAAATAAATAATATATGATAAGCCAGATTTTTTTCACTACTTTCAAGCGCTTTTGAGTTCTCTCAGTCTTTCTCATTGTTGTTGTGTGACTATTTCATTCCTGAGATTTGTTTCTGTTGAAATTCAACAGACACTGGAATTGGATCAATAGATGCACAAATGCTAATTAAAGGCAAAACTAGAGTAGTCTCAGGTTTTTTCCATGGCTGTATATGTGTTGTCAATTATTATTTGTAATGCTGATTGTTAAAGTTCTTTATGCAGCTTGTTGCTGAATATCCAAACATTAAGGAAAAATATCTGAAAGACTACTGTGCTTCTGCTCATTATATTATGACTATTCTACTGAAAGGATACAAGTTCAATGACACATGGGATAAGATCTCTTTTGAAAAACAGGTGAGCAGTCCTTAGTATCTGTGCAAGTTACATTTTATTAATAAGTAATTAGTGGCGTTTTTAGTTGAAATATTTAAACATTCAAAGCAAAACTGCTCGAAATAGTGCACCAAGTAAATTTTATACAAAGTATCTTTTTTCTTTATTTTATTTTGTTTATTCGTTTTATTAATTTTACAAACATGATTAAGACTTTTTTACATCATGTTCATTACTAAGAAGATCATGCTATTAAATACTATGCTCAAATGCACACTTTAAAAAAAAAAAAATTTTACAGAATTTTTACAGTTTTTTTATGTATAATGTCCAAAAATTTTCATTTTAAGAAATGGTACTGTTTTCTATAAAGATTTTCACTTATTTTTGAAACATGGTAAAAAAATGTCATATTACGGAAAAAGACCGAAAAATTTGTAGGGAAACAAGGAATAATGTAATTTATATAAAAACAATATTTACAAGGGATATTTCTGGCACACCAGCTGCCGGAAAAATGAATTTTTTAACAGTCTGTTTTTGAAATACGGTCAATAACCATCAAATTACAGGGAAACACCGAAAATGTACTGAAAAATGTTGCGTTATATTTCTGGCGCCAGCTGCTGCCATAAAATGTCTATTTTTGGGAATTTTTTTACAGTTTAATTTAACTTCTTACCATAATACAATGTATTAGTGCTGAAAGCAGGTAAACTAACAATTTGAAGACATTTTTATCAGGCCGGCCCAAGCCTTCAGGGGGCCCTAAGCAGAATTTTATTTGGGGCCCCCTCTGTGCCACCAATATGACTAATTATTGTCAATCCTTGATTATTCGCACAGTATAAATCTAAAACACCCATTATCAATGTTATTTGATGTAACTGTGTTCATTTGCTTGCATCAATGTTTTTATTGTAATTGTAACAGTAGCAAACCCACAAGAGTGGTCAGGTGTTAATTTGCACTTTAACATTCAAAGTCTTGCAGTACAAATTGGCATACTTAAAGGTGTAGTGAAAAGTAGCTAAATTAACCAGTACACAATGCAATAACTGTAAACATGTTAGCCACTTTAATTACTTTTGGTTACAAAAATTAGCAACGTGCAAATAGTGCAATGCAATCAACAGCAAATACAATTATTTAAGATAAACAGTATCTTTTTATATTGAAAATTCATTTAAATGGAAAAAATTGGACAATATTAAACTAAATAATAAAATAATAACAAAATGAACAGATCAGATGGATGTGTAACTAGGTGGTTCAAGAATAAAAATATAAAGCTGAATACCAATCAACTACAAATAAAATAAAATACAAACAGGATCTTCTTATATGAAAAATAAATACAATTGTAATGAAAAAATGAAAATAGGTTTCTAAAATAAACACTTTATTTTAGACAAACTAAATCAACTTTACATACGATCTCAAAAAAAATGTCATTGAATAATAATCTGCGTTTTATACATTAACAAAAAGGGACTTGCACACTGTGCCATTTTTCATGTATTACCAACGTGGATTTTGTACTTACGTGGTCTTATGATGTTAACAGGTGGCAGACACAGATGTTGGTTGGACATTGGGCTACATGTTAAACCTGACCAATCTGATTCCCTCTGAACCTTCCAGAGCAATAACAGGGGTACAGATCAGTCAATGGCCTGCTCAGATTTTCTTCATTGTATTTGCCCTTTTCCTCAGTCTACTTATTATCATCTTTATGTTTATTTATATAATCCAAAGCACTAAGTCATGTGTGTCTTGGGTGCATGTGTGCAGATGTATACATTAATATTTATCACATGCTACCACAAAGAGACATCATGTCCTCTACAAAAGCACTTGCTGTGTGGTATGGCATTATTTTTTTCTAGCATAAGTTAAGTTGGGTTAAGTAGATTTTAAATGTACTGTATTGTCTTTGTTTGGAAGGTTCACTTCTTATACCTCAATGATTTACTCTATACACTGTTAATCCATGAGTTTCAGTTGCATTTATTTTTCATTTCACAACAAAAGGTTTTAGCTTTTTTTTGCATTCTCTTGTTTGGATTCACCTTAACTCAGCTTCTACAACTGTGCATTTAAAAAGCGTTAGAAATAAACTTCTTGTTATATTATCAACTGTCATATTTTAAGGTGTAAAAACAATACTGTGGTTTTTGAATATTTATTAAATACAAACCTCATGGCCTTTAAGCAACAAAATATTAGCAGTTTATGTTTTTTTTAAGTGTTTGTATATGAATTTATCTCAACAGCAACCAGATTTCTTCTGTGGTCGCTCTCTCTTCAATGGTGTGTGTTCCTCCATCTTTTGTCTCTTCCGCTGCACTAACATCCTAATGATTATGAGAAACAGGTCATTAAATAAAGCAGACAACACACACAAACTTGGTGAGCAATTGCTATGACAGGCTTTGTTTGCTTTGAGTCTTACTCGGCTAAACTCCTCATGCATTCTGACACATTATCTCCAGTTGCAGCACTGCACTCCATGAAATTAATGTTATACTCCTAATGAAGGAATAGACACAAATTATATAAAAACATTTTAAGGTTAGTAGAACACAATATTAACACAAATCCTCATAACAAAACATCTAGGGCTACATTTGTCTGGGGGTGACAATGTTTTCTTACTCTGGCAAGATCCTCCCCTTCCTGAACCTGGACTTCACGCCCAGCACAATCATTCTTGTTGCCGAGCAAAATCATGATGACATCATCAGGAGCCTTTTCCTGTGTGACATAATCGTTAGAAAAACACATTTCAGGGAAGAAAATACATCCCTCTAAAAAATAAGAAACCATTCCAAATTTTCATTTAATTCGCATTTCTAGTATTGTGGTCATTGCAGTCCAGTGTCTGTTGAATTTCAACAAAATCAAACCTCAGGAGTGACATAACATTCTCCAACAGCAATGTAGCATAACAAGAAAAACTTTGATAAACTTCACATTAAAAATTATATTGTACTTTTCCTATATACATGCACATATATTTCTGAGAAAAGTAAATATGAACTTGTTTTCTTTAAAGTATTTGAGGGCTGAAAAATACAGAGAATCTTCTCTGTTATTTTGACCTGTTTCTCCAGTTTTCATTTTCTGCAGATGGAAACAACATTGTTTATTCTAAATTTGGTAGAAATTAGGGATGCACTATTACCATTATCGATATTTGGTCTGATACTGTCAGGACGAGCCAGGAAGGAGAACCCAAAAGCAGGCGGCAGGTGCAACACTCAAAACTTTATAACAAACAAAAGACACACGGTGGGGCAAAACGCAAGCAGAACAAAGAAGGACTAGAAAACAAAGACTTCCCACGAAGGGGCAAAAACAGAGAAACCAGGATAAACAAAACTGAACACTTTAAAAGAGCTTGACTGGACTAGGTATTCGGGAACTAGGACATAAGGTAACTATAAACATGGCAAACAAAGCAAAACGTACCAGCACAGGACAGAAAACACAAGGGCATTAAATAGGGGAACTAACAAGTGATAATTACATCAGGCAGGTGGAGGGGATAATAACAGGCAAGAAGCTAAACGAGGAAACGGGGTCGAGACGCGACATGGGAGCACATGGCCATCCTAACAAACAATGGCCATGTGCTTCCAAACAGAAGACGTGGGACTGTCATGATCCTGCCACAAGACTAGAAAAGCATGACAAGGTGTGGCAGGCTCATAACAGATACTAAGCTAATTTACTCGTACTCATAAAGATACACCTATACCAAAGACCGATAACTCACGTGACATACCTGACAGAACTGACTGAAATTTGTGCTTTTTTCATAATGTGTTTTGAGGCTGAGTTATTAGTTTTAGTGTTTTGTGCTTGGAAAATTGCCACCTCGCCAAAAAACGGTATCGGCGAGTACCAGAAAAAATATCTGTACTCGTACTCAACCTTTAAAAAATGGGGTCGGAGCATCCCTATATTGTTAGTAGTTCACAGAATGAAACAAAATGATAATTTTACCTAAACACATTCCTATAAATAGTAAATTAATTTTACCTTAAATTAGTTTATAGATAAATATTAGATTTTTTACCAAAAAAACACACGAATATCTTATAAAAACACAATCATGCAATACTTTATAATAGAGAGTTGTTCCTATAAGAAAATAAAATGTAATATATTAGCTACCTGAATTTGAGAAATCCAGTCTCGCACAGAAATAAAACTCTTCGATGATGTGATTTCATACATGAGAAAAAGGCCATCGGCCCTGTGAAACACTTGTGTGGTGATGCTGTGAAACCTTTGAAAACATTTTTTAGGGTTAAAATCCACACATCAACAAAGCTCTTTTGTATTTTATCTGCTCTTTTAGCTATGTCATACCGTTCTTGACCCGCTGTGTCCCATATCTGCAGTTTAACAACTTTGTCATGAAACACAACGTTCTGTACACAGGTGTCAACACCTGGGTGTAAAGCACATAACAATTAAACTACATATCTCAGAAGACGAGAATGTCTACGTTTGGTCACATGACTCACCAATCGTAGAGGAGTAATCCGGACTGAACTCTCCTCCATGAAAGCGTCTTACGAAAGACGTTTTTCCCACAGAGCTGTTTCCCACCATCACCACATTAAACTGAACGACTTCCATATCTGAAACTGTTAAACAGAGATTATGTTCATATTATAAAATGTGACTTTAATCAATCAAATTCATGATGCTTACTGTTTTTTAAATCTGCTGTCTGTTTTTTTCCAGCATGCTGTGATGCTTTTATCATCTGGTCCAAAGAAACCAGCCGAGCTCCGGTGTCTTCCTGTTTGGTTGGAGCATATTGTAAAGGTTCTTCATTTCTGGAGCAGACTTGAAAATATAAGCAGGATGTTTCAAATAAAAGGCATAAGAATTACAGTATAGACATACCGTGAGATCATCGTTACTTTCAGGTGGGATCAGCCCACCAAGGTAGTTCTTGCCTACATTTGTTCGCCTGGACCCAAATTTTCTTTTAGTTGATGGAGAAGTCCCTTCTTGGCCAGCAGGGTTAGTGCGTTCCTCTGTCTGACAGCTATTTGTAAGTGTGACAGGTACATCAAGATACTCTTTATGTTCTTCATTATCTCTGGAATCATGCATTTTAGATTCCTCAGCTGCTTCAAGGTCCTTCTTGAGACTTGTTGGTTCTTGTTCTGTCTCATCCTCCTTATGTTCATCTTCTCTTTTTGCTTGAAGTTGCTGTCTGGGATTCTTGCGAGTCGAACCCATTTTTCGTCGCCGTCCCGGTGAGCTGATTTCAGATGGATTTTGTGATTCCGTCACTTGGAGAGATACATATTTCTCTTTGTCCGAGCCTTGTTCTGATTCTGAGTTTTCTGGGGTATTGAAATGAGATGTTTCAAGAGGAGTTTTTGCTAAGTTTGGTTCATTGACGATTAATTGATAGTCAGTGCTTTGTGAACTTGGAGAAGTCTTTCTCAACGCTCTCTCTATCTCGCTGAGAAGTGAGCTGTCTGACTGCTCAAAACTATCGTGAATTATTTGATAACGTTCTGCCTCTCGTATTATGCTAGTTTCACCGTCCTGGTCTTCTTCTGGCGCAAACTGATTGCTTTCAGATTCTTCTCTCGTCTTCTCTTCTCGATTCCCTCTTACGTTTTTGCGAGTCGAGCCCATCTTTCTTCTCCTTTCAGGGGTAACGGTTTCTGATCGTGGATGTTTTTCTGAATGCACCACATGATGTGATTGATCCAATACTGTTTGCAACTGATGTTTACTTTCAACTTCTTCTAGACTTTTGGATTTGTCTAGATTTTCAAGTTCTGATGGGTCATCATATTTTTCACCTACTTTCATCTCATCTGCACTGACTAACATTTCTGATTGTAGATCTGTACTAAATGCTTCTGAAGGCGCTTTGGATTGGATCTCCTCACTCACCACAGACAGACCGACAATATCCTCTGTCTCAAAAAATATTTTTGAAGTAGCTACTGAATGTGTGAGACCTTTAGAGTTTCTTGTCTCTTTGAACTGTGGATTTTCATCCAATTTCGTCTCAGGTTCTCTTTCAATGGTTGCAAATTCCGTTGAGTGCCCTTCTGATGTTCTTTCACTATCTCCATCTATTTCTTTTGATTCTACCTCTCGTGTTCGCCGCCCGTTCCCTCTCAGTGTCTTACGGGTTGATCCCATTTTTCGCTTTTGAGCAGTTGGATTCATATTTGATTGTATGTTTTCAGTGTGAGACTTTTCATAAATTATGATTTCACTTATATCATGATTTTGAAGAGAGTTTGTATTAGAATTTGGATCATTTTGCTCTTGCCTTTCAGTTTGTTCTGAGTTTTCAGTCTGATTGTCCAGTTTACTTCCATTATTCTCAATGTCATGGCCCTCTTTATTCGACGGTAAACTCGACGGTTGCTGATGCGCATGAGTTCCTGTAATAGTTAATGACATCACTTCTTCAAGAATAAAGTTCTCCTGTGGTTTAATGGTATCTTCCTTGGTTGTAGCATTTTTAGTTTCACCATCTAGTTCTTCTCCCAATTCTCTCTCTTTCTCCATCCTCTGCCCTCTCTGAGTTTTGCGGGTTGACCCCATCTTCCTCTTCTGCACAGATCTGCTGAACACTGACTGGATTTTTCCATCCCCTATTTGAGGAGTTCCAACCGTGACAACAGGCTCGGACACGTTAATTTGGATTTCTTCCATTAACAAGGCCTCAGACAAAACAAGAGTATTGGATTCTTGGACCTCTGGTAAATTTTCGTAAGCATCATCTTGTGATGGTGCAGTTTGTGTTTGAGATATATTTGATGAGGATGTTTGCTCTTGTTCTAATGTAATATCACTATGCCACTCCTTATTTTCAGACAGGTGCTCACATAGTTCCTGTACCAAGGTTTTTTCTTCATTATGTCTTACATCCATTATTTTTTGCATTGTGTCGTGATCTATCACATTATTCTGCTCTTGTATTTCTGAGTGTGGTTCCATGTCTTCCTCTTTTGCCTCTCTTAAATCTTCTTTATCTTTGTTTCCTCTGAGTGGTCTGCGGGTTGAGCCCAATTTTCGTTTGTGAACAACTGCATTCAATTTTAAGTGGGAATCTTCTACATGAGAATCTTCTGGAATGATGCTGATTTCAGTTTTCTCAGGAACTGTGTTTGACTCTAGTGAACTTTCAGTGGCAACGTCTTGCAAGACAAGACCAGAATGAATCACAGTTGAAACGATTTCCACATTTTCAGATGATTTTAATGCTTCCTGGTTCGTATCAAGTGATGTGTTGTTTTGAAGAAATTCTGACTCAATCGTCATATTACTCTCTACTGTTAATTTATCTCCAACAAACTCAGCTTGTCTCATGGGAACATCATTGTCATAGATGTTATCTTTTTTTCCTTCTTCAACAGTTGAGTCAAACGTTTTAATCTCTGTTTGAATTTCTAAATGCGCTTCTGTGTCTCCCCCTACTGGTACACTTGCAACATCTCCAGCATTTTTCTGAGACTCTTCAGGCCATTCTCTGTCTTTTCTTTGCTCTTTGTTTCCTCTAGTAGGTCTACGTTTTGAGCCCATTTTTCGCTTGTGAACAAGTGGATTTAATTTTGATTGTATTTTTTGAGAATCTTCTGGAATTTTACTGATGTTTTCAAGTTTTGTGTGTGACTCTCCTGAATCTCCAATTGACAGACCTGAATCAGTCACAGCAAAAACATTTGATTCGGTTTCTTGACGTTCTTCTTGGTTTATTTGAGGAGTTGAATTTGTATTTTGATCTTCTGTTAATACTTTATTTTGCTTTGGATTTTCTGTTTGTAAATCTGATCGACTGTCATTGTTCCGAATGGTAAGGTTGGTGTTTGCACTGAGAAACATCTCTTTTCCTTGACTTTCCTCATACACATCTTTAACTGTTTGGATATAGTCATGAATGTCTTCATCTGTAGTTTGGATGAAGAGTTGGTTTTGTGCCTGAGGTGTGACAGTTTCTCTTGAGTTAATGTCTTCAAAAGCAAATATTTCCTCATCATAAGCTGTATTTTCAGTTTCTTTCTCTTCTCGAACGTCCATCTCACTTTCCAGCATGTTCTCAGAATCATCTTGTGGTGAACCATCTTGTGTCTGCCATATATTTGATGAAGATCTTAGCTGTTGTTCTGATGTAATCTCTGCATGCCCCTCTGCTTTATCAGCTGCATCATCACACAGTTCCTGTGTTGACTTTCTCACTGTCTCTGTCATCTCATGTTCTTCATCATCGCTTACATCTATAGTTTGTATTATGTTGTCATCTATCACTTTATTCTGCTCTTGAGTTTCTGCATGTAGGTCTGTGTCCTCTTCTGCCACTCCTTTACTACCTTCATCCTCTTTTTCTTCTGCACTTTTGATTTTCTCTTTGTTTCCTCTGAGTGGTCTGCGAGTTGAGCCCATTTTTCGTTTGTGAGCAGGTGGATAAATGCTCATTTCAGTTTTTTCTACTGAACCAACTAGGACACAATCTTTCAGTGGAAGACCAGTTTCAGTCACAGCAGAAACATTCTGAGCATTTTCAGATGATTTCAACGCTTCCTGGTTTGTATCAAGTGATGTGTTGTTCTGAAGAAAATCTGACTCGATAGTCAAATTACTTTCTACTGTAAACGTGTCCCCAACAAACTCAACATGTCTCATGAGAACATCATCATCACAGATGTTTTCTTCTGTTCCTTCAATAATTGTTGAGTCAAACATTTTAATGTCTGTTTGAATTTCCAAATGTGCTTCTGTGTCTCCCCCTGCTGGTAAACTTTCATTATCTTCATTAGTTTGTGAATCTGTGACATCACAGATACTTTCTTCTGTGGATTTCTCCTCATTGATCAAACTTTCGATCTTAAGTGTTTCATTTTCATCATCTTGTTCTCTGTCTTTTCTTTGCCCTTTGTTTCCTCTGAGTTGTCTACGGGTTGAGCCCATTTTTCGCTTGTGAGCAAGTGGATTTAATGTTGATGATGAATCTCTTTGAGAATTTTCTGAAGTATTGCTAATTTCAGTTTTCTCAGAAACTGCTTCAGTCTCTCCTGAACCAATTAAGACAACATCTTTCAGAAGAAGACCAGAATCAGTCCCTGCAAAAACACTTTCAAAATTTTCTGATGATTTTAATGCTTCCTGGTGTGTATCAAGTGATGTGTTATTTTGAAGAAACTCTGACTCAAGTCATATTACTGTCTACTGTAAGTGTGTTTTCAACAAACTCAACATATCTCATGAGAACATTATATCACAGATGTTTTCTTCTGTTCCTTCTTTATTCATTGTTGAGTCAAATATTTTAATGTCTGTTTGAATTTCCAAATGTGCTTCTGTGTCTCCCCCTGCTGGTAAACTTTCATTATCTCCAATAGTTTCCTGAGACTCTGCTTGACATTTTGTGGTAGTTTGTGATTCTGTGATATCACAGATACTCTCTTCTGTGGATTTCTCAGCATTACAAGACGACTGTATGATGGTTGAGTCCAACACTTCAACAGGACCGGTATCTTTTTCCCCACTTATTTCTCTCTCCTGTTCTTTCTCCTCATTGTTGAGTGTTTCACTTTCATCATCTTGTTCTCTGTCTTTTCTTTGCCCTTTTTTCCTCTCAGAGGTCTACGGGTTGAGCCCATTTTTCGCTTGTGAACAAGCGGCTTTATTTTTGACTGTTTCTCCTCATTCTGAGAATCTTCTGGGATCTCACTGACGTTTTCAAGTTCTTTGTGTGACTCTCCTGAATCTCCCAATGAGAGACCAGAATTAGTCACAGCAAAAACATTCTCAGCATGTTCAGTTTCTTGACGTTCTGCCAGGTTTATATGGAGAGTTGCATTTGTATTTTGCTCTTCTGTTAATACTTTAATTTGCTTTGTATTTTCTGTTTGTAAATCTAATTGACTGTCATTATCCTGAATGATCAGGTTGGTTATTTCTTCCAAGTCTTCAGTCTCTTTGCTTTCATCTTTTGTCTCATTTTTGCTGTCAAAAGCTGCATCAGTGTTTGTACTAAGGAACATTTCATCCCCTCCGCTTTCCTCATACACATCTTTAACTGTTTGGATATAGTCATGAACGTCTTCATCTGTAGTTTGGATGAAGAGTTGGTTTTGTGTCTGAGGTGTGACAGTAACTTCTGAGTTAATGTCTTCAAAAGCAAATATTTCTTCTGACTTTGTGGCCTCAATATTATTTACTGTGTTTTCGGTTTCTTCATCTTTCTCTTCTCGAACGTCCATCTCACTTTCCAGCATGTTCTCAGAATCATCTTGTGGTGAACCATCTTGTGTCTGCCATATATTTGATGAAGATCTTAGCTGTTGTTCTGATGTAATCTCTGCTTTATCAGCTGCATCATCACACAGTTCCTGTGTTGACTTTCTCACTGTCTCTGTCATCTCATGTTCTTCATTATCGCTTACATCTATAGTTTGTATTATGTTGTCATCTATCACATTATTCTGCTCTTGAGTTTCTGCATGTAGGTCTGTGTCCTCTTCTGCCACTCCTTCACTACCTTCATCCTCTTTTTCTTCTGCACTTTTGATTTTTTCTTTGTTTCCTCTGAGTGGTCTGCGAGTTGAGCCCATTTTTCGTTTGTGAGCAAGTGGATTTAATTTTGATGGAGAATCTCCTTGAGAATTGTCTGAAATAATGCTCATTTTAGTTTTCTCTCCTGAACCAACTAGGACACAATCTTTCAGTGGAAGATCAGAATCAGTCACAGCAGAAACATTCTGAGCAATTTCAGATGATTTTAATGCTTCCTGGTTTGTATCAAGTGATGTGTTGTTTTGAAGAAGATCTGACTCGATAGTCAAATTACTTTCTACTGTTAATTTATCTCCAACAAACTCAGCTTGTCTCATGAGAACATCATCATCACAGATGTTTTCTTCTGTTCCTTCTTTATTCATTGTTGAGTCAAACATTTTAATGTCTGTTTGAATTTCCAAATGTGCTTCTGTGTCTCCCCCTGCTGGTAAACTTTCATTATCTCCAGTAGTTTCCTGAGACTCTGCTTGACATTTTGTGGTAGTTTGTGATTCTGTGACATCACAGATACTTTCTTCTGTGGATTTCTCAGCATTACAAGACGACTGTATGATGGTTGAGTCCAACACTTCAACAGGACCGGTATCTTTTTCCCCACTTATTTCTCTCTCCTGTTCTTTCTCCTCATTGTTGAGTGTTTCACTTTCATCATCTTGTTCTCTGTCTTTTCTTTGCCCTTTGTTTCCTCTCAGAGGTCTACGGGTTGAGCCCATTTTTCGCTTGTGAGCAAGTGGATTTAATGTTGATGATGAATCTCTTTGAGAATTTTCTGAAGTAATGCTGATTTCAGTTTTCTCAGAAACTGCTTCAGTCTCACCTGAACCAACTAAGACAACATCTTTCAGAAGAAGACCAGAATCAGTCCCGGCAAAAACACTTTTGGCATTTTCTGATGATTTTAATGCTTCCTGGTGTGTATCAAGTGATGTGTTATTTTGAAGAAACTCTGACTCAATAGTCATATTACTGTCTACTGTAAGTGTGTTTTCAACAAACTCAACATATCTCATGAGAACATCATCATCACAGATGTTTTCTTCTGTTCCTTCTTCAACAGGTGTTGAGTCAAACATTTTAATGTCTGTTTGAATTTCCAAATGTGCTTCTGTGTCTCCCCCTACTGGTAAACTTGCAACATCTTCAGCAGTTTCCTGAGACTCTGCTTGACATTTTGTGGTAGTTTGTGATTCTGTGATATCACTGATACTCTCTTCAGTGGATTTCTCAGCATTACATGACGACTGTATGATGGTTGAGTCCATCTCTTCAACAGGACCGGTCTTTTCCCCACTTATTTCTCTCTGCTGTTCTTTCTCCTCATTGTTAAGTGTTTCACTTTCATCATCTTGTTCTCTGTCTTTTCGTTGCCCTTTATTTCCTTTAATTTTACGCTTGTGAACAAGTGGCTTTATTTTTGATTGTTTCTCCTCTTTCTGAGAATCTTTTGGGATCTCATTGATGTTTTCAAGTTCTTTGTGGGACTCTCCTGAATCTTCAAAGGAGAGACCAGAGTCAGTCACAGCAGAAACGTTCTTAGCATGTTCGCTTTCTTGAAGTTCTTCCAGATTTGTATTATTTTGCCCTCCTGTTAATACTTTTTTTAGCTCTGGGTTTTCTGTTTGTAAATCTGACTGATTGGCATTATCCTGAATGTTCACGTTGGTTAAATGTTCTGCTACTTCCGTTTCTTTGAAGTCTTCTTCAATCTTTTTGCTTTGATCATTTGTCTTAATCATCCTTTCAAAAGCTCCATATACTGTGTTTGCCCTGAGAAACATCTCTTCTGCTTCAATTTCCAGCATGTGCTCAGAATCATCTTGTGGTGGACCATCTTGTTTCTGAGATATATTTAATGAAGATCTTAGCTGTTGTTCTGATGTAATCTCTGCATGTCCCTCCGCTTTATTAGGCTCATCTTCACACAGTTCCTGTGTTGACTTTCTCACTGTCTCTGTCATGTCATGTTCGTCATCTTTTACAACCATCATAGTTTGTTTTATGTTCTGATCTATCACATTATTCTGCTCTGGAAATTCTGGTCCTTTGTCCTTTTCTGCCAGTCCCTCACTATCTCCGTCCTTTTTCTGTACTCCTTGAGAATCTTCTGGAATTATGCTGATTTCAGTTTGCTTAGACACTGCACTTGAACTTTCAGTGGCAGCATCTAGCATCAACGCATCAAAGTGAATATCAGAGGAATTCTTTTCCATCTGTAAATCAGATCTGATATCATTATCCGGAATATTTATAACATCTAATATTGTGACAGCTGATTCATCCAGCTTCCTCTTCCCTCCCGATTCTTCAATAATTTTGTATTTTTCACAGGTCTTATCTTCTCCATCAAAAGCTGACTCTGATTTTGCATTTAGGAGACTCTCTTCTGCATTTTCCACAGATGCATCTCGAATGAAGTCATAGCTTTCTTTGTCAGGATCTACCCGTGATGGCCTCCCTTGTATTTGAGATGCAGGCTGTTGTTCCTGATCTTTGGTATCTCCCTCCTCTTCTTCATTCTCTCTTTCATCCTTAAGTATTTGCATAATGTCATCTTTGGCATTATTTTCGACATTGTCCTGGTCATTTATTTCAAGTGCATCTGTTTCAGGTCCTGTTTTAGTACCCACATTCTCATTTTCCCTTGCAGCCAAGGTTTGAGGATCTACGCTTTGTTCTGTTAAATTCTCTACATCCATGACAATTTCAGTCACAGTAACGTCACATGTTATCGATCTTTCGATAACATCAATATCATTTCCTTCTTTAATTTCCACATAAATCTCTCGATTTTCTGCCTCAGGAACAATCGCAAGTGAATCTTCATTATTTATAATAAGATCATTAAATCGAGAACAAACCATAGTCTCGATCATGACATCACAAGACAATTTAGAGTCCTCGGGCAACAGACTACTGAGGTTCATATTGACATTTTGTAAACGCTCTGTTACAGGTGATACATTTGCCAGATTGCAGTTTGCAGAACAAAGAGATGAGTCACTTATATTTGTCTCATTGGCTGAATGTTTCTCTAAACCGTTCCTTGTTTTCCCCTGCTGCACTTCTGACTGCATTTCTTGTTCAACAAAGTCATCTGTTGCTTGGATATTCATATTTTCCTCTTTGTGCTCCAATTCTTTACTTTGGGTATACTCTTCCTCCATTTTCATCTCTTGTCCTGAAGTGCTTGACTCCTTAAGTGTCTCTTTTTCCTCATCCTCAAAACCGTGGCTGCCCGGCCCAGGATCGGTCATCTCAAGTGTTGACTCTACCGTTGCGGGTTCAGCATGGGTGATATCAGATTCAAGGGTTTCAGAAATCCTACTGACTTCTGCTGTAAGTACATCAGTGGAAATCTCAAAGTTACCATCTTTTGTAGCAACATCAAGAGGGCAGAGTGAAGAAAGAGGTTCCTCAACATTAACCACAAGTTTATCTATTTCAGTATCTTGTTTTGATGATGAAATAATGATCTTTGGATCACTTCTACATGGTTCCTCTTTAGTTTCTACTAATTTAACAGACCCGCAGTCCTCTGATGTGTTATGTCTTGAATCGGGCACATCTTGATAGGTATCACTACAACCACCCACGTCTATCAAAACGTTCTCTGACCGAGTGGGGGGTGAGTCAGTCACATTTTGAAACACATTATAACAAATAATCTCTTTATTGAGAAATATGGTCTCATGATTGTTGAATCTGTCAGATGGTGGTTTTGCTGGATCAACAACCGAACAAGCAACCGATTGGTTGTTGGTTTCAGTTTCAGCTGAAACGTCAAGTTCTTCAGTTCTTTCAGATGAGAGAGGTTGATTTGAAACAAAAGGTGATTCTGTGTGGGACGATGTGTTTGTAGGAATGATTCTTTTCACATCATCCCACGTTTGCATCATCTCCTCTAACATGCTGAACTCTGCTTCACTGCTTTTGACTTCTGCTTTCCATACATCATCGGTCGTGTTTCTTAAAAGCTCTTGTACCGCCACATTTTCTCTGTTTTGTTCTCTATTTCCTCCAAGAGGCCTACGAGTCATCCCCATTTTTCTTTTTGGTGAGGTGCTGGCCAACAGGGTTTTGTGGTCAGTTTTAGCCATTGCGACCACATTAGATTGGGCTGTAGATTGCTCCATCGCCATATTGCGTCCTGCTTCAAGGCTTGAAATCTGACTATACGAGGATATTTCTTGATGGTGTATAGCATCAGTTTCTTTACTTTGTGAAACAGTAACCATAATGTTTTGTGCCACCCCAAGCTCCCCTCCAGACCCAGATCTCTGAGTTTGTTGCCATAGATCGGAAGAAGCATTTCTATGTTCATCTTTTGTGGGATAAGTGTGTTCTTCAGTGGTTGATGTGTTTAGTTGGGTTTCTTGTTCCTCACCAAACTCTTCGGTAGTCCTCACCTCATCACATGGTTCAAGATTCCTCCCACTATTAAACCCACCAACCTTCTTACGCGTTGATCCTATTTTTCGTTTTCTTTCTGGCAGCTCAGCCTCCACATATGAATCCTTGTGAATTGGTGACTCTGCATGTGGAGAACATTCTAAGGCTGTGGTTTGATTATCAGTTTTCAAGCTTGGCAGATGATCAAACCGGGCTTCTAAAACAGTGTCATCAGATGGGCTGGTGGTGTGAACCTCATCCTGCCCGTCAAACTCATTATCTTTTTCCTCATCAACTCTGAGACCTCTGTTGACTCGTCGAGACGAACCAAATTTCTGGTTTTTCTTCGATCTTCTGCTTGACATGGTTGTTCAAATGGGGCTGATAAGACACACAATGGGGAAAACTCATTTAAAAAAAATCTGATTAATAAGGAAACCATGAGAGCATTACAGATGCGTCACATATGTGTGACTCATTGCAAATGTCACGCATGAGCTAAAAGTGATGATTTTTCACAAGTCTTTTGGTTGCGATTATGTATAATAAAATAGTGTACTAACATGTTTTGTTTGATATCTAGTTTTCAAGAGTTACAGTGTTGCCCTATTGATAGTCTTGCGTCAGCGTTTTTCACTTGGCTTTATTCTCACATCATAAAGTACATTAATGTATACTTTAAAAGGTTCTCACGAATGTGGAAAATACATGACAAATGGTAAAACACTCATTCAATCAGTTATAAAACTACAGTATAATACATGTAGGTGAACATTTATTAATAAAAACATGATTAAATGATAAGATGTTGTGATGTCGTAAATATCACCAGATTGCATGTTCATAGTTTATTCAACACCAACAGTTTAACAACACTTCAAAACTATGAAACATGTCTTTTCTAAGTAAATACAAATAATTTTTGAACGGAGACGTTACCTTCTGCTGACCCTTTAATGATCCATCATCTTTGCAGTCTAGGGGGTTTGCTAAGCAATGAGAGCAGAATAGCTTTGGGTATTTCTCTAATTACGGGCTGAGCTCGTGTAGCTTCCTTTTCACTGCTACCCTCAACTTCCTGCACTGTTGACACACAATGCATCATAAGCAAAGTGTGAAGTGTACGTTTACAGAGAGAGCTGCTGAACGATTTTCCTGTTAAAACCACACGAAAAGTAGTTGAAAAGTCTATCTTTTAAAACTTCTTTTGCATGTATGTGCATGCACTATTGCCATTATTATGAGCTGCAGTAGTTTAGCGCAGTATCTCAAGTGAGAATTTCACATATAGTTTTCATTTTTCAGTTTCACAAACATTTTCCAAGCATCTTTAAAACAGTACAGCCCCCTACTGGCCCATCTGTGTATATTTAAAGCTTACACTACAATACTCAATTGGATTTAATGCACGCATTACATAAGACATGCTGTGGTTACAAAAAAACTAAATAAAAAGTTAAAATGAAAATAATATTAAGTCTATAATTCTTAACTTAAATAAGTTTGGCATCGCTATCAGGGTACATAAAGACTTGAAAAACACACTGAAATGAACAAGGGACTATTTTGATGAAAGGCACACTGAAACATTGTGTATGTGTTAGTGGAAAAAAGTCATACAGGGTAAAGAGTGAAGAACTTTTGTTTAATTAGAGTACAAACAAAAAGCATACAAAACTGGTTTCAACATCTAAGTCAGACAGAGTTATTCCGTTCAGTCATCACTGCCTCAAAAGCTTAAAATTACAGTCCAGACATTTGGGCAAGATGAAGCCCTTGCTACCCACTGAAGTACACATATCTTAAGGAGAAAAAATGATACTCAGAATATTAAGGAAAAAAAAACATTTTAAAAGACTTCATGAGCAAAAAAAAAAGAAAAAAAATGCATCCATCATTCTTTTCCATCATCCTATTATGTTGAGAGGGCACGTATACATACATGCTTTACCCAACAGGGCATCTGTGACCCACCTCACTTCCGCCCATTAGATCGTGAACGACTGGAAAGGACAAAAGACGAGTCATGTAAACACCACTGTAAACAGAGTATCTATGCAATTACGTAACTATACACACGTGTAAACGTACCTGCGTGATCTTGAGAAAGACCTAGAAGGTTTAAAGTTTCTATCTTGGGATAAAGACCTCTCTCGTCTCCTCTCTCTGGAAAGGGACCTATGAAAACAAAGTAAATATGCATAAATGTTTATTTGCTACTTTATGTACAGGTTCTTTTGTTCGTATGGCAAGTTAAGATATATGACGGCTAATGTGGCTTGAAAAATTGTGGCTTGAAACCCATTTAGTCGCTTGCCAGGTAAAAACCCAAACTTAGAAGAATAATAGCACCTCTTGACAAGCCATCAATTAATGTCTGAGGCACAAACAATGCATGACAATTATGTGTATAACTTTAATATTTAAGGCTAATGGGGTCATATGGCGCATATGGTTTGTCTTTGGTGTGTTATAAGTTGCCCATGCATGTATTAGACGCATAGAATTGCAAATATTTAAGTGTCGGAACAAAAGATGCATTCTATCTTAAAGCGAATACTCACCCTGACCTGCCTTAAAATGCCTCGTGTAACCACACCCCCACAAATCTACGTCAGTTCGTGGTATGATTTGACTAAGACCGCCCAAATGTATACACAAGTAAGGTGGGCGTACCTGTCAGTACAATTGCTTTGGAACCTGATGTTCCAAATATGGTAAGAAGCGTTACATTCCAGTAACACGATTGCAGTATTCGACCAATCACTACGCACTGGTTAACTGGCCAATCATAGCACACCTCGCTTTTCAGAGCGATGAGCTTTGTAAACAAAAATCCACACGTTTATGAGAGACGGGGCAAAGAGGAGATGCAAACATGCACGGTATGTGAAAAATACAGCGTTTTTAACCTTAAATCGTGTATACATTATAATATAATATTCATTTTAGCCGTGTCATATGACCCCTTTAAAACAAACACCAAAGCCTAAGTATGAATAGTTATGATAATAGTTATACCTGCCTTAGCAAGCATGACTAATAACATGATATGTTGTTGAGAACCCTTTAACTCACCTGCTCCGACTACGACTGAAGCTCCGCCTCCTGGGAGACCTAGGTAGAGCAACAAGAAAGGACGACAATTCAAAAGTCAGTTATCAAGCATTTTCTTTAGGCCAAAAAGCATTCATGAACCCACGAGGGGCCACGTAATGAAAGTTTAAACAGAATTTTCTCTTTGAGTTAGATATTATTTGACCATTGACGCTTGTTCTACCAACCATTACCATTCAACTAAACATTCACTTATTACTACCTATGAGCCATTCTAGTTCGCACTTTAATTCAGCATATCTTCACGGTAACTGCCCTTATCAAATACGATTTCGGCAGAAAACCTACTGAAACTCAGAGGGATGTAAATGTATAGTTTTAAAAAACTCACTCTTTGGACGGACAATCTCACACCTCGAAACCACCAAAAATAAAAAAATAAAATGTCATTAAAAAGCTTAACTTACTATTTTGATTGGTTTTCAACAAGCTAGTTATGATGCAGTGAAGCTGAGTGCTGGTCAGGAGGGCGTAATTTGCGGGGAGATTTTGCCAGATGGTTGCTAGATGTTAACATTGTTGACAGCTATACAGTAGGTGGCTGAAGATGTCAGTTAGATGAGGACTGCTGAGGATATGTTGTCATGTAGACATTTGGGAGGGCATAAAACCCGATGATTGGTTGTAAGTGTGGCTCGGTTGGGTTTGCCGATCAGGTTAACGTTGGAAGAGGTGAAGGAGCCTGAGAGAGTCATGCTCAGGAACCAATGGGCTGGTGGCCATGCTTGGATCATGTGAGCCGATTGGTGCACGCTGTTCACATGATGCTGAAAGAGGGCTAGTTGATTGACTCAGAGGTAGATGAGAAGAGGCTTGGTGATGTCTCTGAAAGGGGGGGTTGGGTGGTCAGCTTCATTAATAGAGATAGAAATGACACAAAACCCAAACAATGAGAAGACTACCAAATTATGCCACTGCACATCTGCCACTAAAGTTCAAGGTAATGAATAACCCTGTTCAAAACGCACCTTAAAGCAGAAGTCATGAGGCTTTGCTTTGGGAATGAAGCATATGTCTAATCTACCCTGAGACACAAAAACTGTGAACAAATTAGGCAAGCAGAGTGCCAAGAGGGTTTTGTGGTCGGACAGATCAGCCAAATTTATGACAAGATGCAGTTTTCTTCAAACTCAACACCTATGCTTATTACTCCACCCACCTCAAGGCTTGCGGTGATTGGGTTCAGACACAAGCCAGTTTATTATGATCAAGACATCTAGCTCACTAAATGTTCATGGAGAGCGGATAGAAAAGCTGTACCGGCGTCTTGGGGGTGGACTGCGGCGTCTATTATCATCACGTGGGCGCCGATTCCATGACGGAGGTGGTCCTCGATACCTTGAACGTTTTTCACCGCTTGACATTTCAACTCGCACCCGACAACCACAAACTGTCCTGAAACAGAAGCCATTTGCATGTCATTGTCCGTGGAACACAACCAATTTCTTTTCGTTTTAGGACACAAATGAAATTCTTTAATGTGTTTTTGCTTCTTCTTTACAATGCCTGTTCAAGAGAACAGATAAATCAATTAAAAAAATGCTTTTTACCTTCCATCAAGCTCTCTCACAGCATCGCTTGCATCTCGTGGATCTTCAAACTCCACAAAAGCAAAGCCAGGAGGATTTCTGGCCACCCATACGCTTCTCAGAGGACCATAATACCCAAATGATCTCTCCAACTCATTTTTGTTACCGCTGTTGCCCAGATTGCCAACATAGACCTTACAATCCAGTGGGCAGTCCCTTTGTAAAGAAGGATCTATGCAAACAGGAGGGGGGAAAGAGCTTTTAATGGTGCTGCTATGACAAGAAAGTTCATAATTTAAGATTACTGCGTCTCAAATTGATTTCACCGCATCCAGAGCATAAAATGAGCTTAATAACACATTTAAAAGGGTGGGTTTTTGCATAAATAAAGACTTGCCTCCCATGTCTACACTGGTCCACAGTTCACAGTAGAAAAAACCTGCATGAAATCAAATGTAACGTTAGTTTTGGAGAGTGAACTGACATAAGCAATTACAATTATATCGGTGTTTATTAAAATGTACAGTACGTAGTAGAATTACGTTGGATAGAAACCAAACAATGAAAACAAAAACTGGCAGCATTGAATTATTCATAGGAGATAACGTAACGTTGGTTACGGGCTAACGTTTGCTAAAATTGTCTAAGCAAAGACTACAATGTTATCAATAATAGGTTACGCGAAACTCGCACGCTTTTTCTTAGTTTGCAGTTTTCAACATTTCAACGCACTGGTTAGTAATAGATTTGTTAGTACAGACTAAGCTAAGGGTTAAAGGCCTGCACCCGACAGCTACATGAAAAAAGAGGCGTAAACATGAGAAAGAAACCGAGATTAGTTAGTTAAATAAACAAACCAACAGCATAGTTGCAATACAACGTACGTTTCTCCCAATGCAATATACAAACTTACCGGCAAAATCAAAAACACGCGACTGCCTAGCGCTGCGCTGCTAACACGCTACACAGGGCTCTCGAGCTCAAATTGAAAAGTATACGGACTTCCGGTTTCCGCCAACAACACGCGACGTCACAGAAAGGTTCTCGCGCGAAGAAATGGCGGAGGACGAGGACGACTGGTTTTCAAACAGCCATCGCGCTGAAAAGCTCTCGTATTCGAGACTTTATAATATTTTAATAATTCACATGGGTGACATTAAGTTAACTTGTAACTCCGCCTAGAAAAATGATGAATAGATACATGTAAAACCGTGCTGGCGTTTTGTGTGTTATAGATGAACCATTTAATTTCAGTCTCATATGAAATATATATTTTAGGTTTGCTAAACGTATACTCATCTTCGTTCGCTTAAATAGCCTAACTTTTATACCACTGTTATATATAATTCTGGGAAAATATATATGTATTAGTTAAAAAAAAAAAGATGAAACCACAAAAGTAAACTTTGTAGCCTATTTCAAAGTATTTTGCCGTGGAGGTATTCTAGCTGTAATCTGTGAAGCATTTTAATTAGTGTTAAATGATCATAGTAGTAGCAAACCCAAAAACTCATGTAAATCATGGTGCCAAAAGTTCACCCCTTTGTGGATTTAGCAAACACCATAAGACTTATACAACACAAATGCCTAACTATTGAAATGAAGAGGATTACGCTACCTTTATTTTTGTCACACTGGGCAAGTCAGTTATTGCGCCTATGTTTACATCCATCTCTCTTTTATGACATTCCCAGTTTGCCTGTGAAACTCGTGTTTTCTTTTAATCATTACGTGGATATTTAAACAGTACATATTTAAGAAAGCAATATTTAGCCTACTTCCCATATGCTAATGTTGAATGTGTATTTTTTGCGAGTGTGAATTTGTGTTACCACACACGGCACAGAATGTTTTTTTTTGCCCAGATTAGTACTGCACATTCTGTTCTGTTTCACTTCCTGATGACTGGTTAGCCTCCCATGAACCCGCCTTCACGATCTTCCATTAAACCATACTGTATGCATACTGAAACACACATACAGTACACTTACAATGACATGCCACAGACTAAATTCCATTTATCAAACAGAAAGTACACTTTGTATTGATTTAGATAGTTTATCTTTAACATCCAAAATAAATATGGGGTAGTATAAAGGATAGAAAAGAAAAGCGGGTTTTGTTTTCAAAAGGAAAAACTTTTAATGTCACATACCTGTTTGGTTTAAAATGTAACCATGCATGGTAACACGTATAGCACAAATCATGTAAGCCCAAATGTAAGCATTTTATAAAATATTATTTTTTAATTAGGCTACCATTTATATTAATCCTATGATTAATACATTTTATATCTTGCAAGGTAGACCTTTATTGATCCGCTGATATTGCAGGTTAGGAGTTGGTATACAGACACAATTCAATCTTTTGTTTTCGTGAAAGTTACACTTTTTAGGAGATTTAAAAGCAAGGGAAGAAACGTTTGCTTTGTTCAAATTTTTCGTTAAAAATTCAAATGATAGCAATGACACCACTGTAAAATGGTGTAAAATTCTTACATATTTGTATAATGAATTTTTATTGGTTTTTGAGTGCCTTGTCCTGGAAGGAAAAAGGTTGGGTGGTATTTGTGACATAAACTTACCAAGCACGGCCCACTTGGATGAGAATACTGTCAACACAGTCTCACGGGAATGAGTGACGTACTGTGATAAATCAGGTTTTCTTTTACGTGCTGTTTAGGGGCAGGATTATCAGAACTATATTACAATATAGATTGCCTATATATAAATATGCATATTTTAGAAGTACAGAAGTATTTTTGTTAAGGTTCCATACAATATACCATACAGATAACAAGAAATAAAGTGTCTCTGTTAAAGCTACAAACAAACAATAAGAATCTAAGCATGGGAAAGTATTGTGTCATTTTGATGCACAGTTGGAATTTGTAGAGAAGGGCAATCTAATTCAGTGCCAAAGATAATTGTGCAGAATAACATACTAACATAGTCAGTACTTCTTTCTCAGTACAGTATGTATACTGTGCACAGCATGCAATTTTTTTGTATGCATGAAATATCCACTGGACCCACTGCACTTAAGACATTATACAATACTACAAAGGCCAATGTGTAAATATTTAATCCCACAATGCAATGCGCCGATGTAACATTCCATTAACCAGAACCTTTAGTTGTTAATTAAGCAGAGGCTTTTATCCAAATAATAGGCCTATCAAAATAAACAACATTCATTAATTGACTGATTGCGTTGACCAAATTAAATAGTTTTTAACTCCAAAACGGATTTAAATGTAGCTTAAAAACAACCACATATATTTCAAGACTATGGTGCCACAACAATTTGCATGTTAAACGATTGTCAGCATAACATCTAGTGTTTCAATTACTATTTTAAAGATAATAGAAGGGAAAATGTATTTAACTTTTTTTACTTTAACACTTCGAGCGTGTTTCTGTGTTACGCGTTGCTGCTACATCTATTTTCCAGGGACTAATGCTGTAAGTCTAATAGACTTTACGCCTGCCTTAACAATGGGTTGTGGGCTGAAGTTAGTGGGATGAACACACTGACACATTTAGATTTCAATGCAACGTTATAAATGTACACTGTAAACCCCGATCAGTTGAGATAACTCAAAACATTTGTGGTCAATTCTTTTGAGTAAAGAACACTAAAAACATAAGTATTGTAAACTCAAAAAAATACATTTTGAATAAACTTAATTTTTATTTTTATATTTCATTTTACAACTACTTGAGTTTCACTTATCAATGTTAAATATATATCCACTTTTGTCTTAATGTAAATACAATAGGATAACAACATTTAGTATATAATACATTAATTAATTCTATTTATATTAATTTATATTTACATAGGCCACATTAACAGCAAGACATAGGCCTATTGCAAGTACATTTCTGAAACACAATTCAGATTTCCCATCATTCTTTCCATATCAGAATGTGTTTTGTAAGCAGATGTATAATTTGATCAGTTTTTCTTGTCAACAAATAACTGTTCATGACTGATAGGTATATTCATATAATTCACAATTCTCCTAACCACTAAGGTCTAATCACCCATATGTGAAGTAATATGCAGTTACTATAGGAACACAAGTGTTTGCTACTTTATGACTCAGAAGGTTCACTAATCATGCTGTGACAGAAAAGTAAAATGTGATCATGTTATGATTGTCTGCACCCTGAATAACTCAGTCAAGAGATAGTCTATTGAAAACAAGACAACAGATGAGTCCCAGGTGTTGTTTTGAATCTTTTGCTTATGACGTAATTTATATTTCATTTGGTGAAATGAATAGATGTGTTATAGCATAATAAAATAATAATGATTCAAAGTTTATGTTTTTTTATTTGATTGATTATAAAGATTATGATAACAGCACAGGAACACAAAAAGGTCATGCAGAGAGTGTCCCTACTTGGACCTTACTGGCAGTGTGTCATTTAGGCCTGAATCCTTATCCTCAAATGCCCCCCACTTGTTTGCTTGTGCCATCCATACTGAGCAGTTTCACATATGTTCTGTGCTGCTTAGATACCAAACTAAGCCAACATTTAGTTCTTCTCCATGCTTCACTTATGAGTTCAGTGATTTTAACTTCAAGCACACTTGAAACTTCAGCATGAAAGTTTTTTTTATAAACTGTTTTCTTAACAGCACAGAGATCAAATTAATCAGATATCCTGTAAGTGTTGGCACATATTCTTTAATGGCCAGAGTTTATCTGTTCTCACATTATGTTCCTGGATTAACTGTCCATCTGAAATGATTGTTTTAAAGAACCAGGTTTGAAAAGGGAAACATTTAAATGCAAACAATCACCTATTGTGATCACGCTGGCACCTCTGCTCTAGTGAGTGGGTTGGGAACATTATGTTACCATTCAGGTCTAAGAAAGCATTTTGAGGCAGGTAATACGTCATGGCGTTATTCTAAATTGTTATTCAATAAGTCATCCTGACTTGGACTGTACTGTGTAAATGTACAATCCAAGTTAAAGAAAGGTTGAAACAAAAACAATATTTTGAAGATGTTGCTTACGCTTCAAACAGCTACAACTCCAAGGAAAGTGTTTTTATAACTCATTGTCAGTGTTATTTAATGTTAGAAATTGTGATTTGAGAAGATTTCAACCTAATGCCCCATAACCTAATTGGCTCGTTGGAATGCTTGATTCTGATTGGCCAGTCGCGACATTTGCAGGTTCGTTATGTAAGGGATAATGTACAGGCAGCAGGTTGTTATGCAGAAATAAGCCCCGACTGCGTGATCAGGACCCGACGGGAAGCAGAGGGTCTTGTATCACACTGAAGGGGCTTATTTTGCGATAACAGCCGGCTGCTTGTACATTATCCCGCTTGCACGGCTACTTGCCACATGAGAAAAAATGTGAATTTGAAATATTTTATTAGACTATTTTACCGAATGCAGAGCCGTTTACTTTCATTTTTTAAGGTAAGAAACAACGTTCAAATCTCACGAACATGTAACTTGGTTTAATCATTTGTAAATATTATGTCATAGCCTATATGTTATTAAAAGACATATTTACACTTAATTTGTCAAAAAAAAAACCTGTCAAAAGGATTTGCTGCATCTGGGTTAGCTACCGCGTGTTATTAGTTTTGAGAGGTTGTTATGAACACACGGCGTAAAAATAAAATGAAAACAATTTAATAAACGTAAAAAATGAAAATAATTCACGATAAACGCTACAAAAACATATAGTCCCTAAGGTATAAAAAAAACCTTTTCCATCACTTGAAGATGTTCCCAATGTCTGTCAATTTTGTAATAGCAAACAGTGTGTCAGTTTTATCATAAAACATTTATTCGCTTTATCACGGGTAACAGCCCTATAAACTCCTTCGCTTACAACTTAATATATTCGTGTTGTTCTTTCAGCGTATCGCTGTGCTCTGTGCGGTTGTACATGCTGTTCCCAACGTGAGCTGTGCAGTCAGCACACAACGGGTTACGGGTCAGGGTGTCTACTAGGACACTGTGTTCTCATCAGCGCGAGCTACAGTACAGCCGGAACATTGTGTTACTTTGGCTGGCCTGCCCACTACACCCCGCCCCCCCCCCGCGTTCACTCCTTCTTTCATCATTTCATTTCCCCTGGTCAAATGTCTCGTAGAGGCGTAGCGTGTTGATCATTATTGTTGTGCAGAAGTGCAAAATACTGCCGGTAGAACATCTAGTACTCTCGCGCGGAGAGGGCGGGCTCATTTCCCCTTAAGCCGCTAGGCACAGGTTGTGTTTGCCGGTAAGACTATCTGAAGTTACACACGTACGGACGGATATATGGTGAAACACATGAAAGGAACGAGCAACAAAAGGGAAATATTGTAAGTCTGCGTTTTACGCTTATTTCCATTTTCATCCACCGCGCACGTTTTTACAGTTACAACAGCTTTCCATAGAAAAAGTATTGATGCTGTAGAAATTCTGGTTTCTGAACGCATGGTGGTTTTATAAACACAATCTATGATTTATCACAAATGTTTGACAACATGATGCTTCAGGTAAACGATTTGTTGATAAAAGTCTACAATTAATAGGCCACTTCTTTTTCAAAGCGTCTTAAAACTCTTAAGATAATATCTGGAAACATAGAAAGCAGTAGTTTTATGAGCATGTTCTGTAATGTGCTGCTGTTCATTAGTCTGTACGTGTCAGATTGTACATATTGTACGAAACTGTGAAGACATGGTAACCATCCTTTTCATCTTTACTGAAAGAACTGATTAAATTTTATGTATTGATCTTTTATGTGTTATTTTATATGATTTTATGTTGAATTTACTTTTTCTTTCATCTTCTCAGACATTTTGTCATTAATTCATGAAAACCATAGGGACTGTTGCTTAAGCGCTCATGATGTAAAATGAGAAGGCCGGTTAATTGATTGATAATGTGTTGTGTTCCTGCTTCAATTTTTATTTTTAATTTGCAATGCCCTAAGGGGCTGGTCTGGAGGTTTTTCTTAGAATAGTGAAGGATGCTGTTTCACGTTCCCATTACAGCACTGACCAGAAATGGCTTAAAACTTGTTTAAGTGCACCTTGCTCGTGAAGAATTGCTTTATACAATTTATTTAGCTCATGTTGAAACATTAATTTGAATTTGAAGTGGATTTGTTTTTTATTGTCTCTGCCTTTCACAAGTCCCTTTAGACATGGATGTTGCCACATAGAATTGGGAGGAACCAGATGCAATAATTAAAGAATCGGCAGCAGAAAAACACATTTTTGTAAATATACATTTATTCATATTCTATGTTCCTTTTCCTTAGACTTTAGTGTAAGAAGCTGCTTTTAAGATAGACACTTCTAGATTTTAGGACAATAAGCCTAATTATTATTTTGATATTTAAATATATGTTTTAGAGAAAAAGACTAGGTATGTGACAGGATGATTAACAAGGAATCTTTGTGAGTACATGGTGTATTTCACTGCGGACACAATGTTCAAGGATGGAATGAGTCAACCGTTGCTGAACGATCATCTTTGCAACGGGAATGCCTATTGCAATCTCACCACACTGCGGACATCTGAGATGTAACTCCAATAAGAGCTCGGCAAAGTCACACCACCTTTAAACAAGTCAATCAAAAACGACAGAAGACTTAGGGACAGCTGGCTGGAAAGTTATGAAGATAACCAGGAAGAGACAAAGGTAGACAAACAGACAAGAAACAGATACTTTGTCAGCTGACCATGAATACAGACCTAAAGTGAGAAACAGGCAGACATTTTATCATTTGAGATTGAGAACCATGTAAGGTCTACAGTGAGAATAGATAGTGAGACATATTTTTAAACCAGTCTACATTATCCTAATAAGTCTTATGGTTAAGTTATTAATATAGTGCTTCGTAATATCTGTTTAAGGAACTCAACATTTGAGTGCAAGAAAGTTTGTTGAAGTATCGGCAGAAAAGCCAATACTTCATATGTATATGGTCTGAGGTCAGAAATAGGTTAATGTGTTAAACTACATTTCAAATAAAAATGTAGACCTTAAGTAGTATTAAAGAACGAAAGGGTAAATGTCAAATAGAGCAATTCTAGAGACAAGAAGCTGTTCTTGTGACTTTTTAGTCTAAAATATCTTTGCTTTTTTAACCCATGTTTGGGTAAGATATGGACAAATCCATCTGTTGGGTTTTAAATAACCCTTTTTCAACCCAAAATGCATGGGATAAAATGAGGAGATCTGAGTTCATTTAAACCAATGGTTGGGTTTGTCCATAACGGGTTGAAACAACGCAGCATTTGTTAGTGTTTTTTTGCCCACTGTCTTACATGCTGACCAGTTTACTTCAACTTTTCATTTAGATCTTTCCCAAATGATTAGTTTAATGTCAACCTTGAGAATTGCTTTGAGAATGCGAAAGAGAAAGCTCTATGTCAGTTGCCTGTTAATTTGTACTTTTTCATCTTCCAAGTTCAGTGACCTTCTTGCTTACACAGTTAAGGCAAATATTTATATCAATGAGTACATATATGTGATAGGTAAGTGATACAATGTCTTTGCCACACATTTTGTCTTAAAAATTCCAATTCATGATCAGTTTGGTCTAGGGCAGGCAGCTTTCAAGTGAAGAGGCAAAAACAATATACATTTTTATAGGGTCTTTTTAGTCTTCATATAGATATGTTCCTGCTAATAGGATTTTCACCTGCCAAACAACTCTTATCATCATCTACAGTTTACTTCTAGGTTTACTGACATAAATCTCACAAGACATCTTTCTTCACAATATGAACGTATGCCAGGAACTCTGAATAAAAGGAACATAGTGTTCTCTTACGCACGTTCACAAGCTTTCATGTGTACTGTAATACACATACACAAAACAGGTTTCAGTATGTGAGCTGTGTATGCCCCAGACACAAGGGAACATTTGAATGTTAACGATGCCCTTTGATATTTCCCTAACAAGTTTGTTTGAGTTAACTGAGATTCTTATTTAAACGCTGTATGTTTGTTTTTCAGGGGAACGCGGGTATGTACGAGTGATGAAATGTCATCTTTAGAGGATATTTTGTCCAGTAACCAGTGCCCAACTGCTGTCATTACCTCCCAAGGCACTGATGTAACCCCAAACAGGGACAGTGGAGTATGTAAGGTAAGCCAGTCGCTATTATAACTCTATTACCAACTATGAATTTTAAATATAATTTAAAATATTTTCTTGATGAATGATACAGTGATGTCCAAAAGTCATTCATGACTTTGCATTATTTTGTTATGTAATATAAATATTTAACGGCGCCAAGTGGTCAACTGGACTGTGCGGCCGACATGTTGTGCAGCAGCACTTCCAGCAACCCCGCGTTCGAATCCCGGCTCGTGGTGCTTTCCCGGCTTCCGATTCCGTCTCTCTCTCATCCCATAATTTCCTGTCTCACTTTCGACTGTCCTATACATATAAAGATTCAAAAGGCCAAAAATTCAACAATTGTATAGATCATTTTAAGTAGAATAGAGTAATTTACATGAATTTCAGTGTTTAGTACAGAATGTCCTACTATTAAAACAGTGAGTTTAATTAGAATAGCATTTAATTCGGAGTGGACTTCTGGAGTGTAATCTTCCTATTTAGTTGCAAAAATAGTTGAAGCTCTGAAACTTTATAAAATCAAGGCAAAACTACAGAACAAAAAGTGTTTTAACTTTAACAATCTCCTAAAATGTGAAAAATGATGATGAAAACATTTGTACAGTTAAATTGTTGCAAAAGCTGATGATTTATGTTATCCCAGTATGATATGAGAATTTCCCATAAAGCATCAATGAAAGCTTAAAGAGATTATGGCAAAATTATAAATATTTATGTCATTTTAGACCAGCTTTTCTTTGTTTGCAAAATCCTTAATTTGTTGTTTCTTTTCAAGTAAAAACAAAGTGCATTCTAAATTTGATCGTAGTCTTTTGGACCTTGGTTTATAATAAAACCTATTATAAACACCAGAGGCCTCATTTATCAACAGCGCGTAGAAAAGGGTCTATATTTTGTCATACGAAGGAAATTTAGAATGTGTCTAAGTACAAAAAATCTGTATTTATCAAACGTGCGTACACGGTTCTTATGCACACCAGTGAGTATTCATTGTTGATAAATCCCACATGTTCTTAAGCGCCATGCTTGTTCACGTTCATGGTCATTTGTATTCGGAAACGCCCCAATTAACTATATAAGGTGATGAAACCTTCATTTATAAGTCACGTGAATGTACTCTGTGCTCGGATCACAGCGATCTTTGAATACGCATTCTTTGCCCAATGCATGTTTTACAAAATTAATTATTTATAGGAGATTTATTTTGCATAAATTAAAATGCTCAGAACAGAAACCGAATTTGTAGTTCTTTGTTTGGTGAAATTGAAATGTTATTATGATTTGGTAAAGCGATGTGGTAATAGAAAAGCAATAAGATGTTAAAAATGAATAATATGGAAACCTCTTTTTGTTCTTTTTCGGTTTGAATTTCTTTTCTTTATTTTTTCATATATTGTTCTGTTAAGTGTGTCTTTTACATTGTGCTTTTAATAAAATGTTTGCCAAATCATCCAGCAAAATCATTTCCCATCAGTCTTTTTTAGCTTCTTACACCAATTAGACAACTGTCTAGCTTGAACTGTTAATTTACTTGTTGAGTATTTGCAAAAAAGGAAAAAGGAAACACACGGTGGCACTTTCTTTTTGTAGTATCACTGTTATACCACTAGGTTTTCTGCGTAAGCATGCTCAGAGGTGTGCGTATATTTACGCAAAAATGTACGTATAGGTACAAATTGGTAAATCCCACACTTTGCGTGAAACTGATTTTACGCACTCACTACGCTAACATCTGAGCGACGTACTGTTGATAAATGAGGCCCCAGGGGTCTGTGGGTAGGATCCTTACTAAAAGTGTACGTGCGCCCGAAAGCACTAAATAGCGTACGTCAAAAAATATTCAGACTTCTAAAACCATGCGTAAGCACACCTGCAAGCAATAATCGCTTTATAAATCACAGATGACCTGCAAGTGTGTGTAGGTGAATCAGCCTCATATCACGCCTTTGTACACGCCCATTTTTACCCATAAATAGTCAATGCAAAGTACCTCGTGAATGCTGATTCGTATATTTATAAGCCTGGCATCCAATCCGCCTGTTAAGCCTGACGTCACGCACCATATTGAAAGTATACCATTTCCGGGTCCAACCGCTATCAGATGCCATATAAAAATAACAAAAAATGATGTAAAACTGCAACAACAAAAAAAAACGATCCCATCCTCTATCTCCGTAACGAAATAACGTATGGCCGCACATGAGATTCACTTGTTAATAATTGTTATATTAAATGATATATATTGTAACTATATTAAAGCCAACGATTTTAATATAGCTAAGCATTTAAATGTTAACAGCATTCAGACTGATCAAAATCACACCACTAGTGGCGTCCTTCATCTGAGATCAAATTAAATGTGTGTGAGGCATTAATGCTTGTAATCGTTTTTATCACACTTACTTTCTGCAATCTAACTTGAGTTCACTAACTCACCATCGGTATCGCCAAACTGCTCCGTCTCCGAAATATATCCTATATGGGGAGTCTGCAGACCTGGAGCATGCAGTTTTACGCCCCAGGCAGTTTTGCGCCCCAGGCAGTTTTACGCCCCTGCTGTTCCTTATTTCTCCAATAGGGGGAGTTGATTGACAAAATAAAATATGAATCAAACTGCTATATCTACTAATGGTCTTAATACATAGCTTACAGGAGACAATTGATTTGCAATTGCAACTGCAGTTTAAGTGTTTTTGTGAATTGAAAAATTAATAACAGATATCGAGTTGGCATAGGCTACACGTGGTTAGCTCAGGTTGATCCAGACACAACATTGACCTGGTCGCCAATAATTACACACACACACGCACGCACGCACACACACACACACACACGTTAAGATGTTTAAATGAATTCATAACAATATCAATTAATCGTTAAAAAACTATGCGTGTTGGGCCATTTTTTAGTAACAAAAACGATTTATTTACCATACCTCTAACTCGCGATAGACGACGAAGTTATCTGTTAGGTCTGTTTTGGTGGTTCATAATGAACAGCGAACCCCTACTGGAGAAATAAGGAACAACAGGGTCCTAAAACTGCATAGGGCGTAAAACTGCCTGGGGCGTAAAACTGCATGCTCCAGGTCTGCAGTTATCCGTAATATCGGATATCCGTACGTATGGGTCAGAGTTTCCGTGCAGGTCCGCAAAATTTTCCGTCAAGGTTGTTTTTATAAATCCTATTTTATGCGTGGGACGTGGCGTACGCCTCTTTCAGGGGATGTTGTTTGCGTACGCAAGCGTTATAAATGAGGCCCCAGAACTTGCTAAAGTTACACGAATTTGTAAAAGATAATAATTATATCATTCACTATAATATATTGGTACATTGAACATTTTAGATATAAAGGGGATTTTTTTGTTTAGGCACTATCTTCAGAATAATCCAGTGTATAATTAAATCTAAATGAATATGAGCAAATTCAAGGATGAACTGTAACTTTTTTTCTCCCATTAAAGATTGTGAAACAGCATGGTGAGGAGGGAGAAAGGCCGATGATTGGGGATAAGGTGTGTGTCCACTACACAGGCAGGCTACTCAGTGGAAAGAAGTTTGACTCCAGTCTTGACCGCAAGGAACCTTTTGTTTTCAATGTGGGCAAAGGTAATATAGATTCCATAGATTTCTTCCATAAAAATCTTTATTTGTTTTTTGTTTCCTATAGGCATTCTTAGAGAACAATGAGCAATGTGTTGCAAGAAAGATAGATGTCGGTTTACAGCAATTATTTAAAAAAAATCATGCATTCTATTCTTAACAGTTATAAATACTATGATGACCCACGTATTTTGTAAACTATGACAAAAAAATTATACCAAAAAGTATATGTAATTATTGCTCCATTACACTGCCATGGTATTAGCCTACCTTATTTATTAGTACTGTACCAGAAATATCTTATAATTTTCGCATTGATCAAATTATGGCAACATTATACATTTCCTTAAAGCAATCGCTTAAAGTAAATTACTGTCACTGAAATACCTGTTTAATGTTGTGTATTGTTGCCATTTAATAAGAGGTTTAATTACTAAAGAACACCCTATTTGCTGTTGTTTGGATTGGAGGCGCCACTCCTGTTATTTTCTGTATTTTTACATTTACATTTAGTCATTTAGAAGACACTTTTATCCAAAGCGACTTATAGAGAGTTTAGGGAGCAATAAGCGATTTTATCAAGAAGACATTTTGTTTGATGAGGAAGGGACGTTAATGGATGCAATTAGAGTTACAAAGCAAACTGTCATGCCTTGCCGAATTCTTTGTAATAGTATTACATTTACAGATTTATTTTTTTATGAAGTAATGTCTGGTTAATTCATGAAGGTCAGGTTATCAAGGCGTGGGACATCGGCGTGTGTTCCATGCAGAAGGGAGAGGTGTGCTTGCTGCTCTGTAAACCTGAATACGCATATGGTTCTTCTGGTAGCCCCCCAAAGGTTCCTCCTAATGCAACACTTGTGTTTGAGGTAGGTTCAAATAGTAAATGCCAGATCCATTCATGGATAAACTGTTCTGAACGATTTGCATAGAGAAACCGTATCTAATAAAAACTGTAGTCTATATATTAGATATATGTCTCTCTTATGTTCAGAAATATTATTTTCATAATATGGTCTAGCTCCATCCCAAGCTCTTAAGGACTACTTTAAAATGATAGGTGGCAAGATCAGGGTTGGAACTAAACAGCAGGATGGTAGCCCTCTATAAATGTCATTGTATATATCTAAAATATCATCCTTTCTGTGCTGTATACGATGCTAAAGATCCAGAATATTTTTTAAAATACAAATCCTTCCACTTCACACAATTAGATTGAGCTGCTAAGCTTCAGCGGGGAGGTGCTAATAGAAGATGGTGGAATTGTTAGGAGAATAAAGGTTAAAGGTGAAGGCTATAACAATCCGAATGATGGGGCCACAGTCCATGGTAATTGAGAATTTAAATTTTTTTTTCAATGCATTGTTGTTATTCCTGATGTCTTTTGGATAAAATATTTGTTTGGACTACAACGTGATTTCGGCTCTGTTCTTCAGTAAACTTACAGGGCTGGTGCGGAGGCTGTTTGTTTGAGTCTCGTGATGTCACATTTGTGGTGGGTGAATCGGTGGACGCGGGGGTACCACTAGGTGTGGACAGGGCCATGGAAAAAATGCAAAAGGGGGAATGCTGCCTGCTATACTTAAAACCCAAGTAAGCAAACTTGTTGGCAGTTTAAATGGAATCGTGTCAAACTTGTGCAGTTGAAACAGTAAACTGACTGATTAACCTCACTTTATATTTTTATAAAAATATTTTATTGTAAAATATTTTGGGCTGAAAACATTATTATTTTTTTTAAATAAAGGTGAACATTTATCTTTAACAAGTAAAAAAGTATGCATGCTTCTAGGTAGCCTAAATAATAAATGTTTTAAAGTAACACTTCATATTATGGTCATTTGTTCAATACAATGTGGTGTTTTAAGTTGTTTAGATAATAATTGCACATATCCTTTATCTTATCCCCTTCATTTGTAGCTTACTATTCATATTTGGTAAAAAGTTTAAATACTACTCTAATAGCCTACATAAGCTCTAAATATTTTATGTAAAACTAAACTGCTGTGTTATGTAATAGGTCTATTTTACAGCTGTTTGACCATATGTAAATCAAAACCATCAACCATAGCTGTGCTCATGATAATCTAACATGCTCTTCCTGTCTGACAATTTATTTTGATTTGCAGGTATGGTTATGGCAAAGAGGGCAAGCCAGACAACAACATTGGATCAAATGCAGAACTGTTATACGAGGTCACACTTAAAACCTTTCAAAAGGTCAGATTTACATCATAAAAAAGTTTAAAAACAAACAATTATTTTGATTTTAAGTAAATAAAATACATTATATTGTAAGATCACTAATCAAATATCAACAAACTCGTACACAGAATGACAGATTTATAGGCTTCTATTGAAGCTCACAGGATGCTCTTTGGTACATTCTCAAATCATGGGATCACATGAATCATCATGTTTTGCTCAAACTCTATGCCAGCTGTCTTGAAGACAAAATATGGAAATATAAAATATTAAGAAACAAATTCTATTCAAATGGTTACACTGACAATTTAAATAATGCAAGGAAAAACTATTGATAAGCACTTTTTGACAACCCTGCATACATTTTTTTCAATATTTTATTATAGTGCTTTTCTATATTACAATGGAATATTAAAAGGGATTACTTAAATTATTTAGATTAGTTCAGTTTTAAACAAATATCTAGAAACAGAAACCCAAAATACAGATCAAGTGCGCCCTCTAATGGTCAAATTACAGGTTTGCCTGAAAGCAAGCGTACCAAACTGACAATTTCTCTTACGTTTCCCCAGGCCAAAGAATCCTGGGAAATGGACCTTAAAGAGAAACTTGAACGTGCCATTTTGGTCAAACAGAAGGGGACACAGTATTTCAAGGTTTAAAGTTTTATATGACATTTTGGGTGAACCATCCCTTTAAATGTTTCATACATGATAGGCTATTATTATGATGGCAGGTGATTGACAGCTCTCTTTATACTTTTTATTCAGGCTGGACGGTACAGCTATGCTGTTATTCAGTACCAACAGATTGTTACCTGGTTGGAGATGGAGTGTGGATCAGGAACGGAGCAGCTACAGGACATTCAATCTCTGCTGTTAGTGGCCCATCTGAATCTTGCCCTGTGCTACCTGCGTTTGCGCGAGTACTCCAAGACTGTGGAAAACTGCAACAAGGTAATGTCACATACAGCAC
The DNA here is from genome assembly GCA_006030095.1 of Triplophysa siluroides. Classification (NCBI taxonomy): domain Eukaryota; kingdom Metazoa; phylum Chordata; class Actinopteri; order Cypriniformes; family Nemacheilidae; genus Triplophysa; species Triplophysa siluroides. The sequence continues at coordinate 5,798,313 of VCII01000237.1, forward strand.
ACAAACATAGATACCAGGTTTCAATTTTGACACGGTTGTTAACAGCATTTGTCCCTTGTTTCTGTTGCTAGGTGATGGAGCTGGACCCAGACAACGAGAAAGCTCTATATCGGCGCGGTGAAGCGCGTCTTTTGCGGAACGAGTTCAGTATGGCGCTCGACGACTTCAAGCAGGTCTTGCAGGTCAATCCCTACAACCGCGCTGCCCGCAGTCAGATAGCCATCTGTCGGCGCAAGATCCGCGAGCACAATGAGCGGGATAAGATGATCTATGCAAACATGTTCCAGAGGTTTGCCGAACACGATGCCAAGGTAAGCAAACTGTCACAAGGGCCAGATGGAAAAGTTTTATTATTGACAAATTCCTCCTGTTAATAAGAGACAAAGAGGAATTTAAGAAATGCAGCATACATACTTTATCCAGCCAAATTCTTTACTGGAATTTACAGACGTTAATCTTGCGGTAAAGCTCATTGACGTTTTGACCAGTGTTGCCAGATTGGGTGGGCAATTTCCAGCCCAGAGGCTCAATAAAACCCGCCCACTCCAACAAAAACCGGCCCAAATTTTAACTGCCAAAATAATGTGATAGAAATGTATTGCAATGTCAATCAACGATGATAATGACCATTGTATCTCCTTAAAATGAACTATGACAAGATTAAAAAATAGAATTAAACCAGGAAAACAGGTCAAACGAATCAAACATAGCAAATGCATTAAAGAGAGTTAGAAAATATGACTAATATGTCCAGAAACCACTTCAAAGCGACAATCAAGAAATTAACCAATGATTTTAACCCTCAAAAACAGATTTTGTGCAAACAGTGCCCATTATATTTAATCGTATTCGGAAAGCTGAGTAACATATAATGCTAAATTTAGCAAGCACAGAGTAACATTAGTAGAATCCCACATTCAGTTTGATTTTTATTAAATCATTCAACTGCTGTAAAATTCAGTTATAGTTATATTTACAAAGTCTTTGAGTCGTCTGTAACCACATGTGTAATTCAGGTTGTAAGATTTGAGTTACTCTCTCTACCGTGCAACATATATTTGGGCCACTTTGGCATTGCGATCGCTTCAATATACATATATATATGCACTACACAGTATTTTCGAACGTTTTGAAATAACTTGACAAATCAAAAGCAAAGAAAAGGCAAGCTTTGGTTTTTAATTTCATAAGCAGCCCACATTTTGTCCAGCCCAATGCATTTTTCCTGGTCTGACCCGTTCAAAAGTAGCCCAATCTGGCAACACTGGTTTTGACTAGAGCCTATTGTCAGATTAATCAGTGTAGTTTTTAATAGTTGTTGTCACAAAGAGACAAACTTTGATTTGCGTAATTTTTTATAATTTTAATTATTTAATAATATGTTAATATAATCTTTTCATTACATTAATATTTCTCTAAAATGTGACAAATAGAATGTGCTAAATAACTAGTAGGTGTGTACAAACGTATCATTGGTTCAATTTAATTTAATTAAATAAAAAATATTTCTATTGTGCTTTTTACAATATTGCATTTTTAGTGCTTTTAAAGCAACTTTACAGTAAATGCAAGGAATCAAAGTATAGGCAGAAATATAAAAGGTTTAAGAAATATACCGTATAGAATATTTTGTGCTATTACAAATATTTGGTGTTTTTTGGTGTCTGGTAGTGTAAATCAAACAATTTAATGACAGCAAATAAGATGATAAATATAAATTGATAACTTTATTTTGTAGCTTTATTTTGTAACTTTATTTTGTTTATCTTGTCTTTGCCAAGCACGGGTATCATACAATTAATTGGTCTTGTATGTTTGTCTCTGCTTGTAGGTGGTCAAATTGAAAAGGAAGAGAAATGACAGCGGAAATTCTGATCAAAATAAGCAGAGTCTCAAGAGACATTGTTTGAGTGAGGATGGCCCCTAAGGCTTCCGATGCTAGCCGGGAGACCCTTGTAAGAAGCAGGCTGGGGGATGGCTGGGCCTTCCTCGTTGCGAGAGGCAACAGTAGGGGTGAGGACGAGCCCCTACGTACTTTGACATACGACTTCTGTATTCTAGGACTGTAACAACAAATGTTGGAGAAGAGATTCTAACAAAGGTTTATTGGCACTGAAGAGCTACAAACCTTAATGACATTCCTACAAAAAACAACCAAAGCGCACAATTCTGTAACCATCTGTAAACCTTGAAGGTGCACCCCTCAGCTCTAAAAAGGCATCCATCAGCTGCATTAATGTGATACACAGTTTGATATATTTCATTATAGACTTGAATACAACGTGTACTGTATAGTATTCAATATAAATGCATTGACGTTGTGCATATTCAGATTAGGGGTTGAAACTTGCAGTGGTGAGGCGTCTACTGGAGACTTGATGTTTTTTGTATTATATTTGTATAAGTGTGTATGATATGTAAATGCAAGTGACCGTAGTGGATAGCTGGATTTAGAAGTGCAATCTTCCCCACTGGGAAAACATAATTTGCAGCTCTCCAAGCTGAACGCTTTGAGGATGAGAGCTGCAACAGGCCTACATCCACGCATACACTTTTGATACTTGTGAGTGCATGCTTCTCTTCTGCATTCTGGGAACATCCTAGATTTGGGAATATATTTCAACAGGTTAGTTTGAACCTGGAATCTTTGACTGAAGTTCAATGCCTTTATTTCTGAGTTTCGTTAATACTTTGAAGCTTCGGGGCTCGGATGCTTTTTAAACAAATCTTTTGAAAAGAAAGGAATATTTCAAATATTTGTCCTCTTGAAACCCACTTGTGCATTTGTTGAAATACTAACTAGTGTGGTTTGCATGTTTTTTCACTATGTTCCCCATGTTTCAGACATTTGAAAGAATAATAATAAATGGTTTGTTAACAATTTTTGTGTTTACAGTTTGATGCATTACAGCTGGCCTGTCAATGAATATTTAAAAATAAATGACAACAGACTGTTCAAACTCTGTTTCTGTAATATTCTCAAATCAGACTCTATAGCAACTACTTAACATCTACAGTGGGTAAGTTTACGTGGAGGCTCATGTTAATAAAACTGAACAATATGATATGCATTTTACACAAAATACAGTGTAAAAACATTACATTTATTTTCATAACTATTCAGATGACTTATAGTACTTTTAGTCATATAGTGTAGGCTATTGTGCGATGTTTCCTCTAAATGCAAATGAAACATCACTTTTCTTTTCATGGTCACGATGATACAATAAACGTCACTTCCTATCCATTCATTCCAATGACATTAATAATTACATTGAGGCAACATAATACAATTTTGCTACTGTATCTTACTGGATATCTGACATGTCTGATGACAACCCATGCCACACCATCTAACAAATTTAATCCTGAGCATTTACATTTAGAATTTCACCAGGCCTACCAGTCTAATGAATCTTGTAAACGCTTTTTGTGTAAGAGCAACCTATGTTCAAAGATCCTGGAGATATTACTCATTCACCTGCAGACATGGATCAACCAGTTTTAGTCATTTGACTGTTAATTTTAAAAGAGCATTTATTGAAGTCGCATGGCACATTATTTAACATTCTACAGTCCAGTCCAGTATACAGTATCAGTGCATGTACGTCTTAGTTTAAATACCCAAGAAATTTGCATTTTACTAAAAAAATACAGATACTATACATTAAAGAAGATTTAAGAAGCAAAATATGACTCTTTTTAACATACATAATTAGGTTCTGTAAAAACAAATGTAACAAATGATGTAAGTAACCTGTTAACCCACAACATGATCTACTTTAATAAAACAAGCACAGACCACATGAATAGTCAGAAAAGATGAATTCTATCTAAAAGCGAATGCTCACCCTGACCTGTTTGAAACGTCTCATGTAACCACACCCCACAAATCAACGTCAGCTCAAGGTATGATTAGACTAAAACCGCCCAAATGTATACGCAAGTAAGGTGGGCGTACCTGTCAGTACAATTGCTTTGGAACCTGATGTTCCAAATATGGTAAGAGGCATTACATTTTCCGTCATACGCTTGCAATATTCGACCAATCACTACACACTGGTTAACTGGCCAATCATAGCACACCTCGCTTTTCAGAGCAACTAGCTTTGTAAAATATCTGCACGTTTCAGAGAGGCGGGGCAAAGAGGAGATGCAAACATGCACGGTTTGTGGAAAATACAGCGTTTTTAACCTTAAATCATGTATACACATTGCATTACGTCTAAAACAACCGATAATATTCGTTTTAGCCGTGTCATATGACCCCTTTAACTTTCAGTAAATGCACACCTATGAAGGTGTTCCAGGTCTGACCTCAAACTTTACAGTTAATGCACACGCGTGGACAGTTTCGTTTCAACAATCCAAACATTTCAAAAACAACATAGAAATACACATACTGAAATCGAATAAATAAAATAACTAAATAGAGAAACTTAATTAATTAATAAAAACTGATAGCCTACTGGTTAGTTTCCCTTTGTGCTGCCTATGACTGATAACACATTTTGATAGACCTACTATTTCAAAAGTTTGTGTGATTTTATTTACTGGTGATAGAAACAATAAGAGGAATAACTAATATTATGATCACTGGCTTTTCTGTCACATTACTGCATACACGCAGGTGTGGGCGCTCTCGCTCTCTCGCTCTCTCGCTCACTCACTCACTCACTCACTCACTCACACACACACCACGTAGCACGGTAGCAGTGGCAGTTTTTAAGCCACTCTGGTTTAAACATTAAAAGTCTCTCTAACTGAAAACATATTACCAAAGTTTTGTACACCAACTGTAGTGAACATTGGTCCTTTAAAAATGTCACTGGTCCACTCCCTCATTTTTGTGATGTTTTTTGTATCAGTTGTGTGTTGTCTTATATCTTGCAGCTGTTTATAATCCAGTAAGGTCGCGATGACGTCATAGCTAAGGATGACATTGAAGATGTTCTTGTACATTTTACAGATTACTAAAGTTGAGATGGCTCATAACTAAGTACGTAACATTCATGTATGAAAGCACAAAAACCTATCAATTCACCTACCAATTATGCCGTTTTTAAAGTCATTTTTAGTTGCATATTTTTATTCAAGTCATAAGTCCTTTTCAGAGCAATTTTAGTTTTTTCTATGTAAATTAGAATCTTTAGAGTTTATGTGTCTTTCGCAAAACGTTGTGCTATTTGCCTTTACTCCCATGGCAGTGGTTAATGGATTTTTTTAGCAAGATGATCTACTGATCACAACAGATAATGAAGAACAAGGCATATATTAAGATTTTCATTATTATGCGCTACTGGGATGTCAGACAGTCCTAGTGACTATAACATATTATGATCTATAGCTTTGTTTCTATACAATTTTTTCAATATAGTTTTTAAATGATTGGTCATACTGAAGATAAGGTTTTACAATAAGGCACTTGACCAGAGTACACAGCTCTATTAGCAAATCACTTTGGTGCCCCATGACAGACTCATTCATCTGGGAAGACCCACATGTTTATGACACCGGCCTTCAAACTGGCATTCTGTGCCATGCAAACACCATTCAGCACAGTTTATTGGCCGGGTTTGTGCCATTACCTGACTTGCAAGATTTCTTCAGCATATCTGGTGTAAAAAAACATAACGTGTGCAAATAAACCAAACTATCGGTGGGCACAATCATAGTAACTCTTTGTAAAATCCCCCTTCAGTAACCTTACTGTTGATTGTCATAGTCAGCTACAGTTTGAGTTATGCCTTATTAGGAGCTCACGTGAACGTGTATCTTTAAAGACATTAACGCTATCTACAGTTGTCCTTTTACAGCCCAAGGATGTTTTTATACAGTTTCTCTATCATGACATGATACTGTACACAGTACTTCTAGTTTTGGGTCACAGGGTTTCTTTCGGTCTTGCTGATGTCGCTGGCAGGTCGCTGGATGGAGTGCAGAGGGTATTCAATCTCTGAAAAAGTTGAAAGTTAAAAGCTTATGCCTCGCAATAGATTAACCGGGTGCCAAGGCAAAATTCTTCAAATGTGGGTCAGAGCCAATCTACCAAATCCCTTTTTTAACATGTCTGTATAAATAGTTTTTCAAACATTTAAATGTTCAGAGTGCTTTATTATGCTTGAAAACCCATAGAAAAATTTAATTGCTCAGATGTTTCATTTAATAATCAACTTTGTCTCAGATGTTTCTCCTAAATTTGTTGGAACACAAAAAAGATATAGGCCTTTTCTTTCTAAGGAGAACCTATGAGACACAGGAGTCTTAAGGAAGCGTTTTCATTTGCTCTACTTAATTTCATTGCTATCTAGAAGAAACAACTGAGACATCTAAGAGATCTCTTCTGTGATTGTTCTTTCTTATCTTACCTGTTTCAGTGTACCAGGTGTGATGAGGATAGCATAGATCATCCATATGGGAACCAGCAATGTTGAGGAGAGGGTGAACCACCAGCCGACAGCGTAACCCCACCATGGATATTCAAATGTGTTGTTAAACTTCAGAGGAGTGAATTTAACCAGAGAGAAAACGAATGTGCCCTAGAAAAGAAAAACAATCTTTGAACTCCAAGCATAACATAAATAACGGGCTTGGATGTTCTTCGACAAAAAATACTACTTAAGGAAACGAATAACATTGTTATTTCAGATATCCTTTTCAAAGCAACTGCAATAGATCGTGTGCACATGACGTCACGGCAGTGCTCGAAGTGCCGATGGAGGGCAGGAAGGGATTTTCTCCATAGGAATTCACTATAACAATCTCAAAAGACCTGTTTTGCGTTGTTTTTGACAGTTCAAATCAACGAAACCAAATCAGATCAAACCATGAAAGATGTTTTTATTGTGTAGCAAAAATTGATGTCCATGAAGGGGGAAAATGCGAGTATTGACTGAGAAAAAAGTGGCTTTTTGTAAACCTGAATCTGCGGTTGCTGAGCCGAGCCGGATGACTTTCTAAAACGCTTATCGAGGTTTAAGTTACCTAAACAACGACCAGGTGAGCTCAAATTTACTGCTCAAGAACCTTGTCATGGCGCTGCAAAGATCGAGTCCTGATTAAACGGATAAAGTGATAAATCTCGCCCATTATAGTCCATTATAATGAAACAGTTTAACGTACCGAAACAACAATCACTTTAACCTTAATTGTAATAAACACTAGCTACTGTTAAAAGAACAAGCCCTTATTCCAGAAATAACAATAGTCGCAACTTAAGCTTGTTACTCTTTAAAGTTCATTATAAAGAAACCACATAACGTTGCTTAAGGCAGCGACAAACTGAGAACATAAAACTTTTCAGTTATCATGTTTATGTTTGATATTAGTGATAAACAAATGTATTTTTTTGGGGTTTCTGTTGTTGTTATTTTGGTACGTTAAGCTGTTATCCTTATAATGGACTTCTATGGGGAAGAAACGCTTAACGCAAGATTTTTCACTTTCTCCATTTAATAAGGGCTCGTTCTTTTAACGGAAGCCAGTATTTATTACAATTTGGGCTTACCTGGTCGTTGTTCAGGTCGTTAAACATATACTTTGAGATTGTGATAGTGAATTCCTATGGAGGAAAATCATTCGGTGCCCTCCAGCCGCGCACCATAAAAACCACGTGACTGCACACGACCTTACGACATGCAGAAAATGCCTCTAATACCTTACAGATACCACAACTGTTTGTGCCAGACAAAAATATGACTGTAAGGTCAAAGGTCAAAGGTCAAATTCTTTGTTCAGTCGACCATTTTCTGCATTTTCAGAGCAGACCACATATGGGAAGTGGGTTGATGATGAGTGTGCATTTCATCAGTTTGTCATGGGAGAGTACTGTTTTGCTACTGTTTACTGTTGTCATAACACCAATGCAAAGCAATATAAAATATACTGTACCATAACTTTACAGTGAGGGCAGTGGGTCTAAGAGTATAGCTTTACTTACTAGACACACAGTAGGAGTGATGTACTTCCAACAGTATTTCATTAGCGTCAAAGGGCGGTAACCGATCATGTCTACAATGTTTTCATAAAGACGATCTGCACCTGTAAACAAATAGGGAATAGTATTGGAATTTTTGAGCCCGAGTCTACACAAAATCTGAACAACTGATCATGTACTTGGCAGACACTGTTAACCACTAATTTGTGATATCCATTTTATCAGTCCATGATTTCAATGGGAATTAAGCCCATGACTATGGTGTTGATAGCGCCATACTTGGTGTTGTCCTTAGTTCCTAGTATTCATGATTCATTACATGACCGAACATTACTTTAAACACAACATGGCAGTATAGTGATGGAAGGCCTTTGCTTGAGAATCTGGGCTCTCAAAACAAAGATCACAGGTTCAAACCCAAGTAAGGGTGACCCTGTAGCTTGCAACATTGATGTGTCCTTGTGAACAAGACACTTAAAGAAAGTGCTACTAATAGTAGGTCTAACTATACGATTCTGTAGTAGTTTAAAATATCCTAACACAAAATAATTCACTACATACTTTAACCCTAATAGGTGGATGTGTGGAATATCCTTCCAACCTATAAACCAGCAATGATGCTACATGTAATACTCACCATAAAACCAGCCAATACACATTGACTGTGCAATCGCAAACAGCAGGAGGGTCATTCCACTGCAGGAATAATAATCAAATAACTGGAAGATATACAGACCACCCTATGGAACAGATTTAAGAAAAAGATTACAACGTTTGCATATGACTAAAGTGAACATGTGGAAAGCATGTCATGTGGCGTACCAAAGGACTATTTAAGTAACATAGCAAAGGTCTAAAAGTGTGACAATACATTGTGACACATTTAAACATTTACCATAAGTTACAATGTTTAATAATGAATATACATTTTAATCTAAAATCTGAAAGATCCTATTATCTATCAATTACTCATATATTTGTTCATATTATTATTAAATTCTATTTTTATTATTAAAGGAGCCGTATGTAACATTGACAGTGGTTGAGCTTGGTATCACAGTCCAAATACAAAATATTAGCGAGGGGTTTTTCCCCGCCCCTCCTCCTCAGACTGGACGCTCACAGGAGTTGCCAGACACTTACAGGAGTGTAATGTCAGAATCAACTCTTACACTGTAAGTTTATCTGATTATTTAAACGTTTGCAGTGGTTTTGTTGTTTGCAAATATAACTTTTCAGATCACGTACCACCTTTAATAAAATGAGTTGTTCGAAGTAATGTACCACCTAATGACCGCCATAGAAATTCATTTGAATAAACACTCAAAGTAGTAGCTGTGAATCTTTTATCTTCACACACCGTCCTTCAATTCTAATGTATTAGTAATAATAAAAACAGTTTTTATTTATCAGCTGTTTTTAAACTAAAGAACATGTTTTTCAAGTTAGTCAGCAGTAAACGTGGACACTTTCTGTAGTGCACAGGTAAGTAAACAGGGCTCTGTAAATGACTTGTATGTGGGATTTACTAACTCTGTGGGGACATGCAGAAAGACTGCAAACTTATATTAAAGACAAACAATGTGGAAAGAATATTTGACGCAGAAGAATTAAGCGTCAAAGCGCCAAAACTAAATCACAACGCACGCTTCATTGATTTAACCTTGAGCAGCTGCAGACGCGTGTTGATTTAGAACTTTACAGCCATAGCAACAACTTTAAACAGGGTTTCAAGTGCAGAGATGCTTAAGAAACTTCATTTGCACGCAGCTCGTCGAAGGAGAGAATGAGAGACTCACAAGCGCCTGTCTGCTCCCGCTCTGTGTTTGAGCTGCTTGTCACGCACCTAAGTTACATCCACCAATGATAAATAAACAATCATTCATACAACTAACTTTTATATTAAAATTGCACATACTGTAGGCTGAGATGTATTCGGTATTATGTCAAACATTTGACTTGTATTTAAAACACTAAATGTAAAGAGTTTTTAATTTTCTGTCATATCACGCACCACCAGGGGTCTCTTCAAGTACCACAGTTTGAGAACCACTGCACTAGTGGGTAAATCGTCAGTAGGCGGACATTTCAGAGTGGAATAACTGGCTATAGCATTGTTTTTGGACAAACCAATATATCAACTTGGCATGTTTCCTAAATGTCTGCGAACATATTAAGGTATTGTTTTGATTTAATTAATTAAAAGTATTACATACAGCTCCTTTAAACATAAAACTGTGCTGTGCAGTATTTAAATTATGTCATTGTTATTTGCATATTGTAATAAAAGTAAAATGTTTCTTTTTAGCACTATGTAAATTAGGCTCTTTATATTAAGGTATCCTAAAGGTATAGTCCCCATAAAAATAAACATGTTCATCATTTACTGACCCTCATGTCATTCCAAACCTGTATAACTTTCTTTTGCAGAACATGACTTTTGAAATAAAAGACAAGTAATCCAAAAAAAGAATCCAAAAGTCCAAAAGCAAATTATTTTAAAATGATAAAACAATACCTCTGTCACCATCAGAAGGCCAAGGAAGAAGCTGGCCACACAGATGAGAAGGAGAAACAGTTTGCGACGTTGTCCTTGTAGGAAAAAGTTGGGATTCGTGTCCGTTATGGCTGTCATAAGAGCCTCCAGACATACAAACTAAAAAGAGGAAATTAATGTACTGACACCAACAGTGACCTAAATCCAAACATATCATCACACGTCTCAATCACTCACCTCACTGTCAAGCCCCAGCAGAATAATCATGATGAAAAAACATATGGACCACAGCTGAGGCATAGGCATCATTGCCACGGCTCTTGGGTATGCTATGAAGACCAAACCAGGACCTGGCAAAACAAGTGGAATTTGCTGAGGCATTAAGTGTAGGGAAATCACAGGCAAATTAAGAGCGTCCTTGCCATGCATGAGCTGCTTTTAGCTTTGAGTTACCTGACTCTGCCACCAATGAAATATCTACTCCCTGCTCATATGCCATGAAGCCCAAAACTGAAAATATGGCAAAGCCAGCCACAAAACTGGTTCCACTGTTCAACAGGCACAGATAAATACAATCTCTGCAAGAAAGGCGAAAAATATGAACAAAAATCATCACAAGTTTATTACTAAAATAACGCAAATACATTTCATATTTTAATTTAAAATGTAATCAAAAACATTCATATTTAGAACAAGTTTTGAAAACCAACTATCCATTATTGCACATACACCACCATTTAATTGTATTTATATAGGGCTTTTCACAATGTGCGTCGTTCCAAAGGAGCTTTAAGGGAGAAAATCTAAATAAAAACAGAAAATATCTAATATCTCCTGGGGAGCGAGCCAACATGGCCCTGTGGCGAGGAACCCAAACTCCAATGATAAATAAATGGAGAAAAAACCTTGGGAGAAATGAATCTCAGTCGGGAGGGCCAGGTCCCCTCTGACATATCACAGCTGCACTCAGTGACTTTGATTAAAAGTTACCGAGTAGTTCATGTTCATGAAAACCAGGGACACCTTATTTTAGGAAATTTCATTTGTTGAAACTGTTTAGGTCTAATTTTGTGACCGATAACAGACAACAGAGGAATGTCTAACTGAGTGCAGCTATAACTTCTGTCATGTGATATCAGTTTAGCATTAAATACTAAGTATTGTAAATACTGTTTAGCATTAATGTGACAACAAGTAGTCCGTCTTTGCTCTTGGTCGGTGATGGAATTGGCTGAGCTGGAGCGGGAAGTTTTAGGTCAGTTTTTGAAATACTTTTGTCTGCATTTTAGAACTGCTATGGAATAACGGATGTAAATATGGAAACTAAATAATCCTTAAAACATTTGAAATTGTAAGTAATTTCTCATGAGTTTTCTCACTTGTAGCAGTTGTTGTTGTACTTATTGTAGCTTCCTAAAGCTGTGAGGCAACCAATGCAAAGAGCATAAGAGTAGAAGATCTGTGTTCCAGCATCCATCCACACCTGCAGGCCAAGAGAGAACAAGTTCACAGAGAGTCCTATAGAGACAGAACATTCTGAGATACACTGGGTATGTACAATAGTATATTGGTTATCAATGATTATGTCAAAAGCTAAACCGGGTATAGGAATAGTACTTATTTAGTACAAAAACTGTAATGAACAACAACTGCTACTGTGTTTTTAGATTAACTTATAAATGTTAAGGTTTGTTCCCTACAAGACCTGTACCAATATGATGGTTTGTCATTACCATTCAGCATGTCCCTAGATTTGTTTACCTGTGGGTCTGCGAGGCGTGTTGGATTAGGGTAGAGGTAGAAGATGATGCCATCTATGGCCCCGGGCAACGTAAGACCTCGAATCAGAAGCACCAGCAGCATGACATAAGGAAACGTAGCTGTAAAATACACAACCTGAAAGACAAGCCCCCATTTTAAAATCTGTGTCAATATACATCAAACAACACGAATTATATCATATTTATCAATTATTACAAACAGCCCTTGTAAGAACATGTAAAATTGTTGTGACATCAGAGGCAGGTACTTGCTGATTTTAGTTACTGAACTGCATATTATAAATCCAGTGATGATGTTCTCTGTCTCATTTTATTCTTGAGGTCTGTCTGGTTTGGTTCTGCATTATATCTATAAATTAAACTAACGTTACAGTAAAAGCAGCCTGTTGTGCTGAAAAGACATCACCGATCCCTCCCGTCAGACTCGCATTACACTTTCTGTTTCAGAAAATTGCAAAAAATGTCTTCTGATGTCTGTTCTCACTAGTGCTTCTGACATTATCAAAAATATTAAAAAAATGTAAAATATATAATATCAGACGTTTTACGTGTGAGAGCAATGGGATCATTGCCATGCATTATGGATGCATGTTTTATTATGTCTGCTCTGTGTTACTGTGATGGGGAGTGAATAATTGTTTGTGTATACAGTATCTTAAAATAACCGGAAGACCATGACTATTCAGGAACATTAGAATCTTATGTGCAGTATTGAAAGCTACCCATTAAAAGATTGGACAAGGACAATACAGCTGTTTATGATAAGCATTTAATAATAAGGTCTAAGTATTTCTTAACCTTGGTTAATTTTAAAGTACTACATTTATTATGCTTTCACAATTTAAGTTTTAACATTTGGTATTATGTATAAGTATAAGTTATTGTAAAGTTTTTTCTTCTCTTTTCTTTATTTTCTTTTTTCTACCTTCAATATGTAAAAGAAATCAGAATATTTCTGTAAATATTTTTTATTTTGTTATGAGTTATCTAAAAAAAAAAAAAAATAGAAAAAAACGATTTGGTATTACGAGTGAACAAAGAATCATGTTTTAATTACAATAAAAAAAGAAACCTCACCTTAGTGGTTTATGATATCTTATTTACAAACGAATATTAATGAGTTACACTCTATGTTAACAGTGTACCAGTATTTTAAAGCAATTTCTTATAATACAGTGACGCGGTCATGTTTAAATAACACGCGAGCTAGGGTGTATAACTCAAAACACTTTGTTATGATACAATATAATTTTATTATTGTTGTTACAATATTGGTAGTCTGATTGCACAAAACAGATAAACGAACAGATACACATTTTTATATTTAAAATATATTGAAGGCGCAACAAAATTCTGTTACCCTGCATGCACGTGTCGTCACTTTTCCACGTGAACATGCTGGAATGCGCCTGCTTGAGTGGTAAAACACTGGGCAAAATGAATGGTTACAATATATCAGGAAACGCAATTCCGCGCAACATTTGAGTGTCTAAGAACACCTTATTCCTTCGTAGGTCATAAGGTAGTCGTAAGGATCACCGTCAAGTCCAGCTGCTTGTAGTTTCAGCAAATAATTGCATATTTTAGTCCCGTTTTTTTGTTCCTCCTATTGAATGCATCCATTTAGCCTTAATTCTCGTGTTCACGTACGAAGGTGACGTCAATGCATACACTCTATTAATAAGTAGACAACTGAATTCCACTGGAGTCAGTTAATAAAATTTCCCTGAGCATTATTAATTTGACTTTTTTTATTTGAGCATATACCTTGCCTGTAGACTTCACTCCTTTCCACACGCAGAAGTAACAGATGATCCAGGCCAACAGAAGACACAGAGCAAGTTCCCACCTCACACTGCCCAGCTCATTCACACTTCCTGTTATATTCAATACCCGCCTCCTACAAAACAATCTTTCTGTCATTGTAATTTCTAGAGATTTCTATTTGTATGTCAGGTACAAATCTTTATATGAACTAAATAATAATGTGGACGTAAGTGATTTTGAGTTTGGCTAACACTCACTCCCAGAATTCTTTAACAGGTGATGTTGCATTCACCGCAAAGCTCAAATTTCTTGCGCCATCCCTCCGGTCAAACTCTACACAGGTGTCTGTAAGCGAGTAACAGATGTGAATGCAAAAATGAGAACCACTTTTTATGACAGAAGCTTTGCAACATACCTGAATTCCACCAGTTCCTGCAGCTGGCCCACGGTAATTGACCACTGAAAGAAGAGAAAAGATAGAAGAAAGCCCAGGCCAGAATGATGATGTAGTAGATACTGGAATATAACACGACCACCTGATTTCCATAACCCAGACCTAAACAGAAGCAGGTCACAACACTAATTATTCTGTTTTCGTCCGCACATTTTGATCGCTTACATTTACTGACAAGCCTTAAACTGAAGGGTAAATGTACCAAAAGAAGAAAAATGCATTTGATAGGGAACATCAATACCCTATTTTTGCAAACCCAACTTTAAAAAAATATAAAGTCTTTTAAAACAGGGAACTACAAGTTAAAACAAATCACATGTGCAGTTTCTGTAAATATGTTTTTCATGAACCGATTAACAAGATCATACCAAATGAAAGATCTACAAACAAATATGGAATTTTGAGCACTCAAGAACCCATAGCTGCCTCATTCAAGTTTCTTTTCTTCTCAATATACACACAGGAAAAATCTTGCATTTAAAACCACTATTGTTCGTTGCTTCTTTGTACTGGTGTTTACTGTACGACTAAAGCCAATTTTAACAGTAAACATACATCACAATGATATACAACAAGTCATTTTTTATATTTTCAGCACTTATGTGCTGCTCACCTTCAAACAGTGGGCAAATCTTCCTCCAACAGGTGATAGACCCTTGGCTGGTGTACTGACCCAAAGCAATCTCCAAGAGAAACAGAGGAATGCCACAGGCGAACAGAAAAACCACATATGGAATGAAAAACACTCCTAAAAAGAGAACCTTAGCTGTTATTTTTAAAGACAGCAGTGACTTGGAATTCTAGTACTGGATTGTTCCAAGAGCTCACAAACCTCCTCCATTCTTGTAACACAGATATGGAAACCTCCACACATTTCCCAAACCGATGATCTGTCCCGCAACAGCTAAGATAAACTCCACTTTACTGGACCACTGGCCCCTCACTCGGGTTTTGGGCCCCGGGTCGATTCTTTCTGAATCTGGGTAAGCCAGTTTAAACTGCACTTCTGGATCATGCTGCATCTCCATGTCACTGCAAAACAAGCACAACATTGCAAACATCTGTCAAAACAGTGAAGCCATTGAAGCCCAACAACGTTTAGAACAGAAAGGTCAAAAACAGCAATGACTTTGTCTTTCCAGAACCATCTGGTTAATCCAACGCTTACATTTGTAATGAGGCATTCAAATAACAAGGTTAGAAGTCAGGATACGTCTCCAGTTTGCCAACGCTGTATGTAGTGTCTGTACTTATAGCTCTTCTTATTGCAAATGATATGTAATTTTACAGTTGTATTTGCATTCTGAGCAGTTTTGAAATAACATTTTTGCATTCAATTTGACTTTGTGGCTTCTAAGAAGTCCCAAAATGTACAGACCGTAAAAAAAACCATCATATAATGTAAATAATTGTCACAGAATAGGAATATGTGAATAACATAATTTTGACAAAAATGTTGCAGGCCCTATGAAACAATCAGATTTTATATTGACAAAGTGCATGGACACGAACGTACCATAGCTAAACCTGTCTGTCACTGTTAAAACTTTGTAGTCGACCCTGACTTTCCTATGTCAACCTTACTATGTAATATTTGCTTTGACAACCTGTGCATTTACATTTCATATTTAACAGTGCTTTAAAGACAAATATTGGTCTACATGGCGCTTGTGCAGTTCTTCACAGCTGGAATAATCTTCTGTCCCGTAAATAGGAGGCACTGCAGGGGAATACATTTCCTTCTACTGCCTTCGCTTCTTTGTCCTATGATCCTTATAATGCATTAAGACAAACTAACTACAACAATCCCTTTAAAAGTTTCAAATGTTTAAAGAAAAATATACAGACTAATCATATACACAAACAGCATATGATTAACAAATGGGAAAGATATTAAACTTTGTTATTTAGTGTTGCCAAACAGAATAGTGATGAGTAAAGCATTCCCACATTTTTGGGTTGATTTGAGATGTTATTTATTTACAAAGTGTTTAGCAAAACCGCAAACTAAAGCATATCTGCCAATATGGGTTTTACACAAAAATGCACAGAAAAAACAGGCAATAAATAAAGCACAGAATGACTACACTTTCAGCAGTTATTAATTTTGGGTTGATCTTCTCTTGTTTGTTATTAAAAAGTATCTTTTTCTGGGCCTTGACTTTAGTAAAGTTTGAGCATGTGTTTGTGTTGTATGTTATTTTTTGTCAAGTCTTCTTAAATCAAGTCTCATTGTCAAGTCTCCTCTTTAAATTCTTAAAGACGAGCATTGAACAACTATGCCACTATACACTATATATAAATGATACACCGTTTTAATACATCTTTAATAATATTTGCATAAATGTGAAGACATTAACTATCCAAACTATCCGACATCCCTTTTTACCACTAGTCTTTTACATTTACTTTTTTGCGTTAAAGCGTTGCATTGCTATACATTTCATCAGTATACATGTTCCCTGGAATCAGACCATTGACACTTGCACTGCTAACACAATTCACTACTGGATAACAGGAAGTTCATTATAATTATAAGTTACAAAGTTAAAGGTTTATCATAGTCTTAAAGAGATAGCTAACCCAAAAAAATGTATTCTGTCAAGAATTACTCACTTACTCTAGTAGTTGTTCCAAACCTGTGTAAATGTCTGGCATGCCATAAAACCATACTATTATAGTGGTAAAAAATAAAATGGTATTCAAAGGTACCCCAGAACTGTTTGGTTTCCTAAATTCCTCAGAATATCTTCTATTGTGTTGAACAGAATAAAACATTACACAATAAATTTGTCTACTATGGTAGTCAATGGTGCCTCAGAATTATCGTTTGCAAACATTCTTCAAAATATAATTTTTTGGAAGAACTAGAGGTTGAATAATTAATGATAGAATTTTCATTTTTGGGGGAACTATCCCATATGTTTAGTCAATGACAATTCATGTTAACATGTCCTGTGTGTATATGAAGATTTTGATTCCAAACTTCCAGAATTTTTTTTTTAATCACGTTTTTATTATGTTTTCATGTTTTTATTGTGTTTTATCGTGTTTTTTTGTTATTATGGCTTAAATCAAAACAAACCAACTGCAGTTTGATTGATATGAATTGGAATGCACAATGAAAAAAAGTCTTATTTTGGAACCAAACTCTTTAAATATTCTGCAATTCAAGTCAAAACTTGTTTCTGTTCACAATTCCAAACCTAAACTGTAGGCCTACTGTTTCAACCAACATGATAGAGATTACTGCACTACGCTTACAATTACGCCTACGAACGGACACAAATGTCCTTTCTTGGACTTCCGTCTAATTATAATATTTACATTCTACTGTATCAAATGGAATATGTAAGAAACAGCAGAAAGAATGCATTATAATGTATCATTATTTAAACGATTTGCGCACATAAATGATCTTCGTGATATTTATCGCACATACAGTACCTAGTGATGTGAAAATATAGAAGGAAACTCACTCTGTGACGGCGCTTTTGTTCGTGACCTTTATCCTACATTCAGCAGCCGAACACTTGGGCTGTTCTGTCTAAAAATGCGCTCGAACCCACGCCGATGAGACGCCGGGGCCAATCGAAACACTCCTGAAATAAACGCCGTTAATCAAGCTACGCAGTTCATTTCATAACTCTACCAAAGCTCCTCAGTGACTTAAAAAGCGTAACAATGAAAGTAAACAGAAAACGAAGGTTGGCGCTGTGGCAACCGGTCAGGAAGTTGAGAACGCCGCTTCTACCGCATTTAATCTGGCCATAAACTTTAAGGTTAATTCAGTCTCTTGTTGCTGGAATGTAGTTGAAGCCCACCCCTCTCGTCTCCTTCTTACTAGTGCGGCAAAGCAGTCCATACAGAACTGGGAGAGTTTGATCGCATGCGTGTCTGTATGTGTGTGTGAGGGACGGTGTAAAATTAGGGCGGGGCTAAACGCAACAGTTTGTAAAGCACTATACTACACTTTACAACACGTGGGAAAACACAATCATCTTGTCACTTTGAGGCATGTGTTTATTTGTAATACACCTAAGAACACTTTACTTTACTTCAGAATTCTGAAAAGCATGCGCGTGCGTTTGGGAATTTCTGCTATTTTGAATCTACTTTGGTTATTATAGACCTAGGTATGTCAATTCTTCATTTCTAGGACTTTTCTTATAAGCTACTTTTTTTACTCTACTCACACTTAAGTCATGAGGATTCTTTTTGAAGGTTTCTTTACATTTTCTGTTCAATAAATAAAACGATAACATACGTTTATTTTATTTTATGCATTGAAGAAAAGTTCATATTAACTGGGAATCATTTTTGATGAATGGATAATATTATTATTAATATATTTTTTTCAATAAAAAAAAATATTTTTTAATATTTATTTTGTTCTCTATAAGTATAGGTATTGTAGGCCTTTATTTTTATAGTTGCACATTGTTTACATTATGATGTTTTATTAATTAAGATTGTTTCATACTGATACCAATATTGATTTTCCCATAATATTTGGTGGGGAGCTGGAGTCCAGCCATGCAATTCTGCTTAAATTCTGCATTTAGCACAGATTTGTCCTTACAGCTTTCCTGTAGCTCAGTGGTAAGAGAAGGTTGTGGGTTCGATCCCAGGGGATTGCAAATACCTATGTATAAATGTATAGGCTAATGCAATGTAAGTCGCTTTGGATAAAAGCGTCTGCTAAATGACTAAATGTAAATGTAAATGTTGTCCAACGGTGGCCTTGGCACAAAAGCTTTTAAAAAGTTATTGTATCTTTTAATTAATAGGTACTACTATTCCCACCATAACAGCATCCAAGTTAAAATAGGCCTACTCTGAATGGGCAGCTTCCCTAAATAATTATACCTCTGGAATCCTGCACTTTCCACACAGTTTGCAACAACATTTTAAAGAATCTCTTTTTTTATTAGAGATTTAAATGTGATTTAAATAAACCTTTGTTTCTTGCCAATCTTTCCCGTTATTACCTTTGATGGTTTCGTTCCTTTGCTGTTTAAATTATTCACACGCTTTGCAGAAGGTGGCGGTAATGCACCTAATGCACAATACACTGGATGTCAACCTCCGTTAAACTCATACGAAGAAGAGCACCAATCGCCGCTCTCTTAGATCGATTTGATCAACGCTGCTGAATTATATCGTGTACGCACTATTCTCTTGATTTACTGAGCCTCGTTCGAATAAGTAGGATCGCGTGAACTAAAGCTAAGCTTTATGAAACCAATGTAAGCCTGACTGATTAGTTCAGTTCATTCAAGTCTGGTTTTAGACCTTAATTCTCGCTTTTCTAAGCGACTTTTATGAAACAGCCCCCTGGATGCATGATTAGAGGGTTGGTTGGGCGGAGACTTCAACAAATCAAGCCTTAACTCCGCCCTTTAAAATGTGGGGGCTAAATTTCATGGCAGCTGACCCGGCGAACCGGGGGGTATTGCACAAAAGTAGAACCTTGACAGAATGAGAACGCGCAGCTAGGTCAAGCCAGGTGTAGATGGCTGGGATGAATGCACGTTCACAGCAATTTAAGTAGACCACGCGATCGATCACAGAATCAGTGATGCAAAATGAATAAAACCCGTGCGTCATACTTCTCGCCAACTGAGCCACAGCTCATAATGTAAACATATAAAGAGGTAAAGCCTATATGTAAAATGGGGAATACGGTTACTATAATAAAACAAAGAGAAAAAGCCTACAGATATACTCTCTTATTTTGGAGAAACAATTTACACTCAAAAACACCGAGTATCAATTAAATATAACTGTTTAAAGTGAATACATACATGTAAAAAAAAAAAATCTGAGTAACTGTACTCTCCCAAAGATATATAATAAAAATACAATTTGTTAATTAATTACTTGTATTTTTTCATTAAATACACTTAAATCAAATATGTACATTTTACAGATATTAAATGTTGGATTTGTTATCTATTTTCCTGACGTTTTTAATGTAAAAATCACTGAAATGACATTAAAAGATTTTATAAGTAAATATAGCTTTTCATTTTTGTGATATTTACTAAACCACTGGTTTATTTTTAGTCCAAAGAAGCAGTGCTCCACTGGAACCATCAGAATTAGAATTCAAGGAGTTACTTGTCATTTACAAATTAGCAGTGGTACAATTTGCCTTAAATATGACCGCAGGACATGCATGTAACTCAGGACATTTATAATAAAATTGAATTGCAATCACTTTAAATCTTTTTTTATAATCTATGTCATCTATCTGCTGTTCTCCATTTTTCTTTTCTCGGTCTAATTTATTTTATGTAATCTGATAATTTGATGAGTAAATTATAAAATGAGTAGCCTACTTTTTATTGAAATCGTAGGCTTGGCATGTCCTGTCAAAACGATCAATACGAGTTCTATCGAATATGGCACATCTGCAGCAGTGGAGTGCACTTCTGCCAAAGATGATGAGATTTTCTGAGAAAGTAAATCTACATTATGGACAAATCCTGGCTGTGCTAATTGATAGGTGTTTTACAGAATTCACAAACTGTCAGACGTCTCTACAAATCGCATTTTAAGAGACAGATAGAGCTGGCAGAAGTCAAGATTGAAGTAAAGAAGACAAAGCTGCAGGACATGGATCTTGACATGGAAATAAAACGAAGACACTGAGTGTAGGCCTGTCATCGCAATTTATTTAAATGCAGATACCAGAGACCACCAGTAGAGGTCACTGTTGATTGTATAAACCAAGCCCCTCTGTCGTTTATGTGTTTTGTGTGTTCTGCGTTGATGCGTTGATGCGAAATAAAGCAAGTATTCTACAATAATATCGCTCCTAACATGGTAAATAGTAGCACAGGCAAAAATTGATTTAAAAGAGTCAGTTTCAGAATTGATATTCTTACTTTTAACATTTCCTTAATCTCAGAGTGAGTAAAATAACTCACAAAATCACTTTCTCTCGAACTTCTGCCGTCTGGTCGGCGCTACAGAGCACCAAAACAGCCAGACATAGGAAAAGTTTCTTCCCTCAGGGCAGGCCATCATGAAAACAGTTAAATGTTCTACTGTGCAATATAAACATGTGCTATACACATCTATATATACTCATATTTATTATACATATGTTATTGATGTAATATTCAGCTGTCCACATTCCCCTGCATAACTTGTATATACCGGTACAATTTGTATATTACACATCTGTACATACAATATACTGCCTATTGTCCTTTTTTCTTATATTGTCTTTTTTGTCAAATGTGTATTGTCTCTCACATATTTATTTTTATGTTTTGTTACCAAATTCCTTTTGTGTCCAAGCACACTTGGCAATAAAGCTCTTTCTGATTCTGATCTTGTAGACGTTTTTTCTTCAGTTTGTTTGGTGTTGGCAGTCACAACATAAGCTGAGGTTCCAGTATCCTGAATTTGAAAAGACAAGTGCTAAGATCTGTACATTGAGCACATAACATAACTGGTTCCTAATAACCTTTCACTACATTCTAAAATTTCAACCAACGAAGCACATTTTTCTTTGTAATTCAGCATTCTTTCTTCCCTGAAGGCTTTGATCATGCAAATCACAGGTGTCCAGTTACTTCAAATTCAACAGGTATTGAGTGAAACTCACTAGGATGTTGTTTTCAAGGAAGTTACAACAGCATTGTTGTGATCCAGGCCAATCACTCAAGCCATTATGCATGTGTTTGAAGATAGAGAAGGAGACAGAAATAACTAGGAAGAGAAAAGATATTTCTGTTTCATCTCTACAAAATTCAAGTTTATTTATATAGCGCTTTTCACAATGTGCATTGTTCCAAAGCAGCAGCTTTACAGGAGCAAATAAGAAAACACAGAGGTAAAACACAGCACAGTGCATAGTGTTTATAGTTATAGTAAAATCATATTATAAAACAGGGGGATGCACAAAACCTACATACAAAGTTTTGATCTCGGCAGGGTCTTGTTCAAAACTGAATGCTGTAGTAGGTTTTAGAACAACAACCTGAGCTCAGAAACAGAAGAGGCGTTTGACCACACCTTTAGTTTGGTATTCTCTTTGAGGATATTATTTTGAACAGCCAACCTACATACAGTCACTGGATTAAGGTGTCAAGCAAGACGTGCTCCTCTCATATCACAGGTACATTTTGACTGCATCTTGCCTCATTATTACATTACTGTGGACAGGAACACATTGAGTTTTATAAGGATAACATTTTACAATAGTTTAATGTACTAGCAGAACTAACAATGTACAATACATCTACAGCATTTATTAATCTTATTTGATGTTAGTTTAAGCAGTTATTAATAGATGTTTAACCGATAACATTAGTTAATGCACATGGAACTAACATGAACAATTGGCATTAACTAACATTAAAAAGATGATTAAATAATGAAAAAATATGTTGCTCATTGTTATCTGAAGCATGTACAACTGTTAAAAAAATACAACCTTATTGTAATTGTCACCTTTACATTATCAGAAAAAGGTACCTTGAAGTTTTTCTAGGGGATTCGATGTACAAAATGGGTCTACAACAGGCTACAACAGTTATGTTTTTGTACCTGTAGAAAAGAAAGGAACCTTAAGGGTATATTACTCCAGTAAAAGCTATTGTACCTTTCTTCTGAGAGTGTAAGATATAAAAATCATTCCTCAAATATTCTTTATATAGGTTTCATGTGGCGCACGTGCATGGGTCGAAGTTAACATCCGGTCTGTGTTTGGTTATAATATAACAATTTATTTTATATTTAATTATATTCATTTATGATAATATTCCACTGTATATTAATTGTATTAAATTAAATAAAAACTACTCAACAGTTATTGCTTCTTTGAGAGGTCTACCATATACGTTTGGGCCACATAACGTTTGTTTATGTTGTTGCCACTGAAACCTCAATAGTAGGAAAACCAGTTTTGTTATGATATACACGACAACCTTTGTTTTTGAAGTGTGGGTTGTACATTGTGCGAGGTCTTGAAATGTGTATGGTGATGATGGCAGTAGTTTTGTTTCATTATTTCTCTAAAAGACAGCGATGAACATAGACTTTTCACAGACAGTTGTGGGATTCTTACACCCGTTCCTAAACTGGTAAAAAAAGTGCACATGTGAATTTTGCAGTCAAGAAAGTTGTTTACTCATCACAATGAGTCATTTAACATAAACTCCATAATTTATCTATTAACTAAGTTTTAGAGATGGCTTCTAATGTTTTTTACAACATAATTTTTAATGTCTTGGATTTAAGAAAAGACTAGTGTATTAATAATAGTTAAACCAGATGCAAATGGACATCTAATCAACATTGGTCCTACATTAGTGTTACCCAGCGGTACAAATGCATGCAAGAAACATGTGATGTCATGTGAAGCTGTTCACAGACGCCCTTGATATGATCATTTTCATGGGGCCCATTCATCACTTTAAACACGTACAGGCCCCATTTAACATAACGTGTTGTAAACACAGTATATAACAACTACTTGTGTGATTATAGAAAGAAAAAGGTATTCAAACTAATATTGTGTTGAGAAGTGAGTAAGCAATGCATATGAAACCTTTATAAACAGTGTCCAAGAAATAACCCTTTCTTGCTCTTTAGTGTAAAACTGCAAGAAAAGTTTGTTCAGTTCAGATGGGTTCCGGCATATCAACCCATATCAAAATTAATATCCCAGCATGGTAATGATCCAAAGCACACTGCCAAAAATCATGCAAGAGTGAAAACTATTGCCTTTGGGCTATTTTAAAGAGAAAGGTAAAGCAACCCCTTCAGCAAATAGCAGCTGAAAAAACTCCATGAAGTTACACAGCATCTCCCCCCAAAAAAATTTATTTGAAAGGAGGCTTAAATTAGTCATCAAGAACAGAGGAGGATTGAGGAAATAAAAGATGTTTTCCAATGAATGGTAGCCTATGAAGACCTATTGTGGGTGTAGTTTATATATATAGTAAGTCCGAACTATTAATTTAAATGACTTATTGTAAGGTGCAAACTGCAAACTGATGTACTATAGGTGTACACAATGTGTTTTAAATAGAACATTGATAAGAGTAGTAAAGTATTTCTATAAATAACAATACAACATGAGGGATACAAAATCCTTTCATTTAAAAATATATATGTGATATCTAGGATAATAAATGTAAGACGCCTTGCGAAAAAAAGAAACAGTGTCATTCCAAATGTCTTTATCCATACAGCCCCATGGATCCAGAGGGGAGGTTGAACTTGAGGAATGGGGTTGTTGATGCCTTAGTGCACCCCAAGAAACCTCAGGAAAGAGAGAAGTGGGCCAGTAAGCTGGAGTTTCTCTTGGCCGTGGCGGGTCACATCATTGGCCTGGGAAATGTGTGGAGGTTTCCGTACTTGTGCTACAAGAATGGTGGAGGTGAGTATGAAGCACATTTTTGGTATTTTACAATGATTAGGTTCTTTATTTCACTATGAAATAAAACATCGTCATAATTCTTTCATAAAGAAGCTGCTTTTTAACTTTTCCTGTATACATAGCCGTGGGGACGTATTTTGAGCAGGGGGTGCTGTGATTTTTCTATTTTGGCAGAGATTATGACTGCGCCATGGGCGAGTCGCTTAAGTTTAATGTTAATAAATAACGGAGGCAAAATTAGTTGCTGCCGAGAATAAAAAAGCATGCCAGTGTGATTATAGGATGCAGCATAAAAACAAACACATAAACGCATGTTATATGTATGCCTAAAGCCAATCTGTTGTACGAAACTAGCTGCGCATAAATCATTATATTTATAAAAATGATTCAAATGATGCCAACTTATTGAGACATTAAAGCCCTACCCTACACTTACCCTAAACCTAAACTTTATGAATAAAAATTAATTTGAAGCCTTCAATCAATTTTCAATTTTTCAAAGGCGCTGTCGTTCTTACACTTTCTCTAATCCAATCACATATTGGTGGGCAGACCTAGTGCAAATAGTCAATACCTTTATTTATTTATTTTGGACACCGTTTCAGTTTTTCTTTTGCTCGTAGCACCCCCACTTCCCGCGGCTATGCCTGAATACGTCTAATATAAATATAGTTTTTTATGACCGTGAAATAATGTGGGCAAGTGTCTTACTGCAGCATTTTTGATATGTGTTGATGGACATGCAACAATCATAGTATTTCCATTCTGTCATATAGGGGCATTTTTTGTGCCATATGTACTGTTTCTTATCACCTGTGGGATTCCACTGTTCTTTTTGGAAACATCATTGGGTCAGTTCACCAGTCAAGGTGGAATCACATGCTGGCGGAAGATCTGCCCACTTTTTGAAGGTAAGCAACTAACTACAAACATTGATCTACAGTATTTTATACCAAATTATAAGAGAATAATGCAATTATATGATCTTCTTCAATATATATTTTTCCAAAATTTGGTCAATTATTATCATTTGCTGCAGGGTTTGTGAGACCCCTATTAGTGTCATGGAACAACAATATTGCTACATTGCAAATATTTTAATACTTGCTATATACTGTAGAATAGCGTAGAATAGCTTTTTATTGTCATTATACGGCTGTACAACAAAATTTTAGCTCTCATGTTAACAGTGCACATATACATACAAACAAATGTACATTTATTAAATGTAAACAATTACACAGAGAATATAAACAGCAAATGGGAACAGATGTGCAGTAGACAGTGCAAATTTAACAGTTATAAATACAAAAGGTGCAGAATAGCAATAGTGCAAATGTAGCAGATATGTACAGTAGTGATTGAAATATTAATAAATATACTACTTGCTTTTAATGTTTTATAGGGCTTGGTTATGGCAGCCAAGTTGTCGTTCTCTATACTGGAGTCTATTACATCATCATTCTTGCTTGGGCATTCCTCTACCTCTTCTCTTCCTTTAGTTCAGAGCTTCCATGGGCCAGCTGCAAAAACTACTGGAACACAGGTACCGCAAACATCAACAGCTATTGCATATGACCTTCTTCAGGTGTTATGTGACTTGAATTGCTGCCTTCCTTCACGTTATAGAGCACTGCAAAGAGTTCATCAAGAGCAACTATACCGAGTATTCTCCAGAGAAAACCACATCTCCTGTTATTGAGTTTTGGGAGTAAGTTGATGGAGCTGATTCAGCTAATCATAATGGCAAACCTAAATGTGCTCGAATAAATTCCAAAGCCACATTTTCATTATGCTTGCAGGAGAAGAATTTTGGGTTTGTCTGAGGGAATAGAACAGATGGGTAATGTTCGGTGGGACCTGGCTCTCTGCCTTCTGTTGGCCTGGATCATCTGTTACTTCTGCGTGTGGAAGGGAGTGAAGTCCACGGGCAAGGTGAGAACTTTTTCACTTTTAAACTAAATAACACAGCGAATGAAAACAAGAATTTCCAATTTGAATGTATTTATTATTCCTACATTTTCATTTGCCTTATATCTTACATTACATGTATCCTATTTATGAACTAAGCATTGCTAATACAAACTGTAGCACCACCACAGGAACAAACAGAAATGATCTTCCTTTTTCTATTCTTAGGTGGTCTACTTCACTGCTACCTTTCCTTATTTAATGTTAGTAGTGCTGCTGGTGCGAGGAATCACTCTCCCTGGAGCAAAGAACGGGATAACGTTCTACCTCTACCCAGATCCAGCGCGCCTCACGGACCCTCAGGCACTGAGCTGTTTTTTTCCATTGTATTCCTTAAAATGTTTTTACTAAAAATATTTTAGAAGGAAGTGTTGTTTTTCTTCTAAGTTCTGTGTATTTTGCAAACATATTTGCTCATAGCCACTGTTTGTTTTGAGACATTTTCTAAATATTTTGTTTAAGGTGTGGATGGACGCAGGCAGCCAGATATTTTACTCTTATGGAGTTTGTACAGGGGTACTGACCACACTGGGCAGCTACAATAAATATGACAACAACTGCTACAGGTACTTTGGATTATCTAGTGGCACACAGTGATGCTGAGGAATAAATATATATATATTTTTAAATAAAATAAAATTTACATTTAAAATAAATATACTTAATAAATAGATAAATAAAGTAATATAAATGTCCATGCTTCTCTTTGGCCTTTTTTGCTTTCAGAGACTCCGTATATTTGTGTCTGCTAAACAGCCTAACCAGCTTTGTGGCTGGCTTTGCTGTATTTTCTGTCCTGGGCTTCATGGCAGATGAACAGGGGCTTGATATTTCAATGGTGGCTGAGTCAGGTAAAGCCAAACTGAAGGCTGGAGGTCTTAGACCTTTAATATTTAGTAATTGTTTTGGGCCTCTACAATTTCTATTAGCTACTGAAACTAATACAATACTTTTTTGCATTTTTCAAGTGCATTAAATGCTTAAAGGTCCAGTGTTGAATGGTTTGTAGGATCTATTGACAGAATTGTAATGAAATGCAAAACTATGTCTTCAGAGGTAAGACCTCACATAATGAAGCGTTATATTTTTATTACCTTAGTATGAGCTATTTCTATCTACATACACCACGGGTCCCCCTACATGGAATTTGCCATGTTGTTTCTACAGTAGCCCTAAATGGACAAACTGCTCTACAGAGCACGTTTCGTAAATATTAATGATCTCCTTTGGTGAGACGACATCTTAGCCCTGTGTCAGCCACCGTAGTGCTTCGAAAGGTAGGGGGCGGGTTAGAGTGAGCCATTGGTTGCAATTCGCAACCTCACATTAGATGCTGCTAAATTTCATACACTGGACCATTAATGGCCATGTCAAGATTTTCAAAAGAACGAAATGTATTTATTGACTTGTGATGTTTGTGGTAGGTCCTGGTTTGGTGTTCATTGCTTTCCCCCGTGCTGTGTCTCTGATGCCCCTCCCTCAGTTATGGGCAGTCTTCTTCTTCATCATGATCATATTCTTGGGATTGGACAGTGAGGTAAAACAATTCAGCAGCAACACACCATTTTAACTCCTCTTTTTCAAAAATTACGAGGAACTTATAAAGATATTATAGATTTTTTGCTCACTCATTTAAGTCGCTATGGATAAATGTATCTGCCAGATGCCTGAATGTTAATGATGACTGTATTAGGCATGTGAATATTATTACAAAATATTACAAAAAAGTGTTGACTGCTTTATGCCTTGTATTATACATTTGTCTTTGTGTACAAAGACAAATGGAACCTCGTAAAATTAAACCAAAAGTATACAATGGTACCTGGATGATTTCTGGATGTTTGCTGAAATCAAATTGTCTGGTTCGTAGACATACACAGCATAATCATATTTCAATGGTACGACCATATTGGAAATTGGTGAATTTTTGCACAGGTCTATTATATGTATTTTTTTTGTCAGGGATTGTGAAAACTCACACTTGTTAAGCCTTTAAATTGATTTAGAAATGTTTTTGTTAAAGCATCTCTTTTTCTATTATTTCGTCAGTTTGTGTATCATGAAGCTCTGGTAACGTCTATCACAGATATGTATCCCTCCTTCTTCCAAACTGGACATCGGCGTAAATTTCTTCTCCTGTTTATATGCGCTGCCAGCTTCCTTGTTGGCCTGCTTTTGGTAACAGAGGTATAAAAGCCACACTTGAGTACTCAGAACAAGATTTGAAAGACACGATTCGTTTTAATAGACAACGTTTTAATTGTTTGTGTGTCTGTTACTCTCAGGGCGGTCTGTACGTCTTCCAGTTGTTTGACTACTACGCCTGCAGTGGAATGACACTTTTTACTTTTGGCATCTTACAGTCTATCTGTGTTGGATGGGTTTATGGTAAAAACATTGCAAACTTTGTTTTTCGTTTATGAATTTGATATATAGAGACAGAAAACATGCGTTTGAAAGTTTGAGATGTGCACTGGAGTTTACGTAGTCATCCAACAGTACTTTACTTTTAAAAATAACATACTTTTTTGCTAATTAAATGTAAAAAATCTGTTTTAAAACTGACAGTTATTTGTAGCATTTCATTTTCACTTGTGTTTTGTATTTTAGGTGCAGATCGTCTGTATGATGGAATCGAGGATATGATTGGATACCGGCCCTGGCCGGTCATGAAGTGCTGCTGGAAATATCTTACACCAGCTACATGCACAGTGAGTATCATAGATGTCTAACACGTTTTAAAATGCCCCAAGGTTATGAGTTTAATTCCAACACAAATGAATTCAAGATTCTTTGGGATAAGAATGTAAATGTTGCATATATGTGTATATTGTATTTATTTCTGTATACTGCATTTGCCACCTGTGGGTCTTTGCCTGACACCTGTCACTTGTGTCTGTCTTTAAACGGACAGTGCTTCAAAACAAACCCTTTCCTCTTGTGGAATTGACTTATTGTGACACAACATACCAACTCAACTGACAGGCCCTGTTACGAATGATTCCCTCTCGTGTATTTAGGGAACATTTATCTTCTCCCTGATTAAATACACCCCTCTGAAGTTCAACAATGTGTATGAGTACCCCTGGTGGGGTTACGCCATTGGCGCATTCTTCACACTTTCCTCCACTCTGCTGGTTCCACTGTGGATGATTTATTTGGTTTACAACACGCCTGGTTCTATGCGACAGGTACAGATTTAAAAAAAATATTTTTTGACAGCTAGAACGATTTTAGCATCAATTGCAAATTCTTTGTATAAAAGAGTAATTTGTAAAGTTTTAAAAGCTGTGTGCTTTTGGATTGAAAGAGGTACCCGAGCCTCTTTAGAGCTTACGTAAAATAATATATGTTTCGAACAATATAAATCTAATTACTAAGAATAGAACGTATTTTTTATCACCTATAATATAACTTATTTATTATCATTTGCAATTTACCTTTTTATCAGAGAGTAAGAGTCTTATGTACACCTGCTAAAGACCTGCCAGATCCTAAATGCCCTAAAAAGGAGCGAAACAGTCTGACTTTCGAGACCTTCACAGACCTCCTGACCTTACGTTCTGCTCATACACCAAACTCAATACCTCCAAGAGACATCATCTAACTGTCCAGCATTTCAGCCCACAGTCCTCTGAACTTTCTCGCATAGTAACACCGAAAACATTGTTTTGTTTACACAGCATCTAAAAAAACTTGGAATATTAATGTGATTTGAATGTAAATCAAAATGTTGTTATAAAGGTTAGGTTTAAAACTGTAAGCAACTGTTTTTGAAATGATTATACAGTTACAACTGAGATATGTGAGAGACAATATGGAGCACAAGTGCAGATATATGTGTGTGCGTGTGTGTGTTTTAAACATCGCCATGTAATAAGCAGTGAGAGGGAAATGCTTTTTAATTTGACCTGTTATGCTTTGGCTTTCTTTAGAAGAAAGGAATATGCTAGTCTGACATGTTTTAAAATGTACCTAGTGTACAAATGTACAGAAGTGAAATACTATTTTGTGAAGCAGAACTGTTTCTTTTAATAAACCTGTCTAAAACAAGTTATGTAATCCAATTAAAATGAATAAAAAATTATGTATTTGAAATGATGGTGCAACTGGACAACCTTAAAATGAGCAAGCAGCTCTACGTACATTAAACAAAAACACAAAATGAAGTGTCGTTCTTGCGCCATCTACTGGATAAGAAAGTCTCTGTTTTGCTTTAGCAGGGTTAGATTGCGGCATCTACTGAACAAAATTTATTTTTAACCCTGGGCAGTAACTCCATAGACACCAGGCAGTGGTCGATCAATGTAAGCTTTGTAATAGTGCATTCTTACATTAAACAACATAAAATGAACATAGGTGATCATAACATGGGATAACAGATATAAGAAACACGATTATTTAAATAAAAAAATCCTTTAAAAATTCCTTAAATGGGAAGAATGACAAAGGACAATGGGAATGTATACTTTTAATGCCTTTCACCATAAAAATCATATTATTAATTTATATTATATTTATTATAATATAAAATATATTTTCATTATTAATATATTTTAAAAATATTTCATATCATCTAAATATAAGAGATTGTCACCTTAAATACTGTATGTGATATTTCATTCCTTTAACTTAACGTATTTTACCTTGTGATTGTAATGTCTTGCTTAATCTATTACAGTTTTCACTATATTTGTATAGTTTTATATAGTTAAGTTTTACTGTAGACTTTTTATATATTTTTTTAAGTGAACATTTTTACAGTGTAATTTAGTACAATGGCAACAGTAGGCTTGAAAGGAACCTCTAAATTGTGATGAAATTCGGTAAGTGTGACCACATCCTATAATGAGATCAGGAAAAGATTTTAAGCGAATGTGACTAAAAAGGTTGATTGACAAATTGCTTCCAGCAAATTTGACCATATTATACCATTTGACATTTTTTTAACCTGTCAAGCACAAATGTTTAATGTTACTATGCTTCCGCAATGCGCTTCCTTTGCACCTAAGCATTAAAGTTATTTAAATCTATTTAGACATCACCTTTAACATAAAATGTGGCCTTTTCTTTGGCTCTGTAATCCTTCATATACAAATGGGTCCTTTTTAAAATATAGCATTTGTTTATGTTAATTATGTAACCTACTGTAGTGTAATGTAATGTAGTGAAGAAATGCAAATTTTACAATGTGTGGCAAACATTCGGTATGTTCCTAATCAATGAGTGAAATATGTGTACAGTATGTGTCAGTATAGAGTTTTACCATCAAATAAACTACTGGTCTACATATACAAATGGGCTATAGGATGCAGTAACAGCATGAAGACAATTGCCTTAGACACTGACCTGGTTTGATTAGAAAAGCTTCTGTCCATGATGGATTATGGCATCCTTCCAAACCATCTCTTTCCAAGCCAAACATACTGTTAATCCCTGTGATGGGATGTGTGACTTCTCACGCCTCGTACTTACTGAATATTTTCCCTCCCACCTGCACGACATTTTTTTTTTCTTGTTGTTGTTTTCTGGCTGTCCTGCATATACTTTTTCTTGATCAGCAGTTTTGTCTCATTCCTTAGTGAAAATATTGAAATATTCAACTGGCTTGAGAAGCACAGCTGTCTAATATGTTAATATTTACAGTATATACAGTATGTGTGTGTGTGTTATTTTTTTAAAATGTAATATATATTGTTTTTGATGGTGTGTGCATCTATAAATCTGCAATTGGATTCAGTTTTTCTAGGCTATTTTCCAGGTTGAGAAAAATGTGTATGTCAGTATACGTGCCAGCGTTTGTTCACGTAAAGCATACCATTCTAAATTCTACACTTATGTTTTTAGTTTTAATAAAGCAATAGAAACAACACCTCTGTCAATTTATTTGGGATCCGAAACTAGCTGTGACTTCTCCTGGAGAATCATGTTTAATTGATCTAATCCGGTGACATGCTCTGGATCAGAAACTGACCGTTTCAAGCGTCTCCCTCCAACTAATTCAGATTAATTACTGAAAGAAATTCAATTACGACACCTAATAGAGTTATTTGGAAATTTAAAAGGGAACGGAGGAGCTTCAACTTAGAGTTGAAGTCTCAGTGTTGAGACAGTCGGATGTGATCTGACCTCGCCGGGAATCAAGAGAACCAGTGTGATAGAGGGAATATATTTCACAAAAGGGATTTTACCGAAAATTCTGCGGTCTACAAATCGAAAGGACTGATGGACATCTTAACAACAACTAGGTTGACCTGTTAGGATGTAGAGGAGTCTTTTTTTCCAGAAACATGCAAGGGCTTTTAAGTTTGAAACAAAATAATGCATAGATTGTATCAATCTATAAATTATACACTGTACACACAATATAAATGTATACTTTCATTTAATGCTTACGTTCAGTATTTCAATTCAGTTTCAAGTACTTACGGTTTTATTTGATCTATTTAATATGGTTGATTCTCATAATTCTTTCTTGAATACTAGCAGTACTGTATATTGTGACAACATCTATTTTACAAAATAGAAATACAGAGACATCTCCTAAGCTATCGAATGTAGATGGTGTGAATGTGTGTTTTATTTACTGCCTTATTTACAAATGAACCAGATGTCATGTGGATGCTTTGGTTTGGCTCTGACCGTCCAACAAACTAAAGGGTTTCTTACTGCGCACAAAGTGTGAATCCAATCAGTTAGGATTGAAGCATTAGGAGAGGATGGAATCACCCAGGGTGTTAAGAGCTTGTCAGTGATTTCTGTGCCTGTAATGAGATCATCACAAGCTACTTGTTGTTGGAAATCCTCCTTGAAGGTGTTGACATACTTCAGTGATGTTGATCTGACAGATAGGCTCCTTCCTGTTTGTCCAAACTCAATGTTCTGGATAAGCTAACTTGTTTCTTGAGCTTTGACATCCAAAATGGAGATTCTGTTTTCACAGCATTAATTCAGTTGATTGTGCATTTGCACGTATAAGCTTGCTCGTTGGCACAAAACAGATGGCACTTGGCACTTAAAAGTACATTACGGAATTTAAGCTATGAAAGTTTATTTATGTCATGAACATCAGCCAAATGTCTGTTTCATGGGCCGTTGAAAAATCTGACTGCTGCATCAGACTCTCAATGGGAGCTCCATAAAACTTTGTTTTATTTTATATCATATTTAATTGATATAATAGTCTATTGTTATTTGGTACATTAGGACTTCTGCATATTACATTTTACATTTAGTCATTTAGTAGACATTTTAGTAGAGTTTAGGGAGCAATAAGCGATATGTCATACAGGAGCAATAATACAGAAGGTGCCAATACAAAGATAC
This sequence comes from Triplophysa siluroides, assembly GCA_006030095.1. NCBI lineage: Eukaryota > Metazoa > Chordata > Actinopteri > Cypriniformes > Nemacheilidae > Triplophysa > Triplophysa siluroides. The sequence goes on from VCII01000237.1 coordinate 5,832,447, forward strand.
TAGTTTCAACAAAAGCTAGACTACTACCGGTTGAGAGAAAGGGTTTGTTTTTTTTTACAAATTTTTATTACGAATGTGAAGAGATGACAAATGTCTTTACAAACATGCAGGTTTTTTTTCAGTCTGAAAAATGAATAGTGACACACAGTGTAAATTCACTGTGGATCTGCATTTCAGAATGCCATATGAGGAGCAAATGTATTTTGTGGCTTTAGTAATGGGCTTTATCTGGATTAGAGATGGAACACATTCCAAGAGGTGGTCCAAGAGAAAACCCAAGGAATACGGAGTTAGGCTACAATATCTGCAATATGAAAATCAATGAACACCCCTGCCTCTGAAAAGATGCTTTTGTGAAAATATAGTTTGACTAAAATATAAATATATTTTTTTTATGCCTTAATTTTTTAAGTGCAGATAGGCTTTACAAGTCATTTCATTTTATTGTTTTAAATTTTTACACCTAAATTATCACAAAATTCAAAACGTACAAAATAACATTTAAGCTATTTCAAGTTACAAGTTATTTCAAGTTAAAGAAACTCACCAAAAATTTAAAATAGAAACACGGAAACAGTTTTACATTGTTAGTAACTTTGGATAAAAGCAGCTTTTAAATGAAAAATCAATGTAATAAAATGATAGAGTATATGTATGTTAATTAATGAAGCACATCGCTGTAATTTTAATTGTTCCTTTAACTTTAATTCTAACATGAGAATTAGATTTAGGCAATTTACTGTAAAACATATGGGGAAATTTCCCAGTCAGGGATTAGACTGGTTCTAGACTAAAATAAATGTAAGAGCTGTCCAAACTGAAAACAACTTGCACTGACATATCTTAAAATACATCAGTGCCTTTGCAATGTCTCAAAAAGCACACAAGTAATGTTTTAGGGTAATGTTTGCTGGAACGTCTTAAATTTGCTAATTAAACTAAGGCCTTGTCCTGGTTTAAGATAATCCTCGTCTGGGAAACCGCCCAATAGAAACTGATTTACTCTATTTAATTTTGAGTATTTTGAACTCATTTTAATTTTGTATGCCCTGATATCTCATGTTTTCAACTTGTATTCTTAAGTAACGGCACCTAAAATATATACATTTACAAACTATAGTTTCAAGTTCACCAAACATTGTACATCTTCATATTTCCCAGTTTCACATTTCAGGCCTTGTTTGTCACAGTACGACCTCACAGCAATAACACTTTTAATATAATGCCTTTCAATCAAGGCAACATCCCAAATTATAGTTAAGAGGCTAAGCAAACAATCTATTCTTCAGCACAATGGTAACCTCTTAAAACCACCAATGTAACCAAAACTCTTTATATACCAATACATCCGAGTCCTAAACAATAAAAAGACATTTTTTGTTCAGTGTCATGCAAGGCATGCTGGGAAATCATCTGCCCAGTCATGTCTTTATAACAGTTAATCTAGCTTTTAAATAAAAGAAAATTAAATAGTATAAAATTAAACAGATCTAACAAGCCTTGTCAAGTTTATTCAAGATACATAAAAATATACAGTGTGTGTGTATTGCTATTAAGTTGGTTACTCAAAATATAAAAGTAAAATACCAAATTTTCTTGTTACAATTACAAACCACAGATTCATTTTTCTCAGTGTTGAAAACCATAATTTAACCATATTATTACGAACAAGGTGCTGTGTGCCATGTAATTGCTTGAACAACATGAGGCTGGCCAAAAAGGGCTAAAGGTCAGAAAATGTGTGCAAATTAGATAATTAGATCTATTACTCCCAGTAGGGAGTTGTAATTTATCCAGAAGCTTAGTAAACACATATGTGGTACTGGCATTTAACACAAATACTGTATATGGAATGTACCAACGACACCCATAAACTTTCAATATGAAAACTGACTGCCGTTTATCTCTTTAGGAGCTTAACCCAGGATCACATCCTTTCTGGCAGTTGTTTAAATTCAACAGCAATAGAACATAGATTGTCCCTTTGGAAATGCCATCTTTCAAAAAATGCCATGAACTGATTATAGCAATGATCTGTGAACCATCCCTTTTAGCAGTTTTTTTCTGGTAGATAACAAAACATTTACAGCATCGAAACAACATTAGCAAAACAACATACGATTAAAGGTACATTTTACCAAAAATTTTTAATTCTGTCATCATTTATTCACCCTCATGACGTTCAGAATTTGCACATGATTCTTTCTTCTGTGGAACACTGTGGATTTCAAGAAATGTCTCACTGGTTTTGTGTCCTTACAGTGGAAGTCAACGAGGTCCAATGTTGTTTGGTTACTTGTGTTTTTCAAAATATATTCTTTTGTCTTTTGCAGAAAAAAGAAAGTCATACAGGTTTGTCATCAGGGTGAGCAAATGATGAACGGATTTTCATTTGTGGGTATACTATCACTATCACAAATATCAAGAGCGAAAAGGTAAATTTAAAAAAGCAACGTTCAAGCAAGTTTCATGTGCTGAAAATTGAATAAGCAGGCTAATGATAAGACTATAAGCTGTTGCTTTTCTTTCCTTCCTGATCTGGTCACTTGCTGTTAATCTTTTAGAAAGGTATAAAACCACAAGGGTCACCATGGGAATAGACAGAAGACCAGTGATTTGTCTCGATAAAGCTCAGCTTTTCTTCACTACATTGCTGTCTGATCTCCCAATCAATAAGATTAATTCTGCGCAAGGATGAACGGGACGGAGGGAAATAACTTTTACATCCCGATGTCCAATAGGACAGGGCTCGTGAGGAGCCCCTTTGAGTATACGCAGTATTATTTGGGTGAGCCGTGGCAATTCAAACTACTGGCAGTTTATATGTTTTTTCTCATCTGTTTGGGCCTCCCTGTCAACGGTCTGACGTTGCTAGTTACAGCTCAGCACAAAAGGCTCAGACAGCCATTAAACTTTATTTTGGTTAATCTTGCTGTGGCTGGAATGATCATGGTCGTTTTTGGATTTACTATTACACTTGCTTCTGCTGTTAATGGTTACTTTGTCTTTGGACCTATGGGATGCGCTATTGAGGGTTTCATGGCAACGCTTGGAGGTAAGTAAAAACGTTTGTTTGAATTTGAGTGTGGTTTTTAGAAAGACGCTACTTCCTTAAGATCTCAATTATGTTTTTCTTCTTTGATTTCTCTCTAGGTCAAGTCGCTCTTTGGTCACTAGTGGTGCTCGCTGTTGAAAGGTATATTGTTGTGTGTAAGCCCATGGGTAGCTTCAAATTCACATCTTCACATGCTTTGTCAGGAATTGCCTTTACTTGGATCATGGCAGCAAGCTGCGCTGTTCCCCCACTTGTGGGATGGTCCAGGTTAGTACTGCACATCCTTGAATTTACATTTTTTCAACCGTTTTTAATAAAGGTCACTTTACTCAAATGTTTCTCATGATCCTCAAAGTCCTTTGATCTGACAGTGAATGTTAAAAATATTTTTTGTAGCAAAATATGATTGTGCCTACATACTGACCCATTTTTAAATCAACACAGCCATATGCATACATACTTTACAGACTTTTACTTTAACCAAATTAAAAGCAACATAAACAGCACTGGCAAATAATTTTTGAAAAGATGCTATTTGTATTTTGTAAAAAAAATGTAGGATATGCATAAAAAAATGTTTATCTTGAATAAATTTCAAATCTCTGAGGTTGAAATTTATTATTTTAAACATTGGGTTACACAGATCCACACAAAGGTTTATTTCTTTCACTTCAAAACAAAAATGTAGGGCTGTCAAATGATTAATTGCGATGAATCGTATCTAGTATAAACGATTGTGTTTACATAAAATATCCCTGTGTACTGTGCATATTAATTTTGTATTTACAGTATATAAAATTAATAAACATTTGTATATTATTTAAATTACTGGTAAATATAAATAAATAAATGTAAATATTTCCTCATATTCCCTCATGTGTGTATATGTGTTTATAAACACAAAATTAATATGTAAAGTACACATAATCATGTAAACACAAACTTTTATTCTAGATGCGATTAATCGCGATTAATTGTTTGGCAATCCTACAAAAATTTATTTTTAATGGACATAATGAGAAAGCAGCCATGTAGGGTTCAGACTAAATGGTAATCTCAGAGAGAGACTTAAAAAAAATGGTTGATAAAATGCATGCATACATTTTTGCAAATTCCTAGAAAGGTTTTTGATTGATCATTAAAATAATTCCCCAAGTTACCTGTGTGTTATTCCAAGTTAATTTATTTAAAAATTGTGAAAGAAATACTTAAAATAAATAATCATATTTTGAGCATTAGTGTGCGTTTAGTTTCTATACTTTCAGTATTTCATTGGTGTCAAACCCATGACCTTGATTTAATTTGACTTAATTTAACTCTGCTAATGAGCCTATCAAGATTACACATTTTCATTTACAAACCTGCCTAAAAATCAGATTTTTTTGTTTACACACAGGTATATTCCTGAAGGAATGCAGTGCTCATGCGGACCAGATTATTACACATTAAACCCTGAATATCACAATGAATCGTACGTTGTGTACATGTTTGTCTGTCACTTCTTTGTTCCCGTTACAATAATATTCTTTACATACGGATGTCTTGTGTGCACTGTGAAAGCGGTGAGTTTTTTTCTACTTTTAAATATTTTCCAAGCATTGTTCGTACACATTATTAGATGAACTATCCTCTCTGTTAGGCTGCAGCTCAACAGCAAGACTCAGCATCTACTCAGAAAGCTGAGAAGGAAGTGACACGTATGGTCATCCTGATGGTTTTGGGTTTCCTGGTGGCATGGACCCCTTATGCTAGTGTGGCAGCTTGGATTTTCTTAAATAAGGGAGCTGCCTTTAGTGCCCAGTTCATGGCTGTTCCTGCCTTTTTCTCAAAGAGCTCCTCAATATTCAACCCCATTATCTATGTACTGCTAAACAAGCAGGTATTCACTACATATTCAACTCACTAAGTGTTATTCTCCTCACCATAAGAGCTATATTGTAGCATACTAATATTATTTCATTCTCTCCTAGTTCCGGAGCTGCATGTTGACCACCCTTTTCTGTGGCAAGAACCCGCTCGGTGATGACGAGGCCTCATCTGTTTCAACAAGCAAAACAGAGGTGTCCTCAGTTTCTCCGGCATAACAGAAAATTGTCTATGCACATGACACTTACTCCCCTTCTTACTTGTTCTTGTCATGTACAGTAAATGTACAGTCAGTGAACTCACGGTTAGCTGAGACAACCAATAGGATTATAAGATCAGTTCTGACAGCAGCAGGAACAACACTTACTTTTCAGTGGGCAAGACACAACAAGATAAAGATAAGACGAAGATCTATTTAAGCCCATCTGCAAAGTTGCTCACCTCTACTGAACGCTAACCTGACTCCTCTGGCTAAAGAAATAATATGTTTAAACTAACTGGCTTCTCTCTCATGGCATAAAGCGAGCCTATTTGTCTTTATAAATGGTGATGGATGTTCAGACATTGAAATGCAGCTTATTCATTTTTTGTATATTTTTTGTAAAATAGTTCAATAAACAATTGCATGCAAACAGCTTGTATAGTTTCATTACATTACATTTACATATCTCATTCCACACATTGAGATTTATTCTATTCCAGGATCAAAACACCAATTTCTATTTAAATGAATAGCAGCAATACAGAATACTATATCGTATGGACAATTGGCTAAATGTGCTGGGCCGAAAAATCTAAAATGCTTAAATTGTTTTCTCCTGGCCGTCTCAAACTTAAATTGCTAAGGTTTGAGATCTGAACTCATTGCCTATTTCCAAACATTATAGCTCAGCTGTGCTTCTCAAATATTGTGTAAGTGGTATCGTTTTTAAAGCTCAAAGAAATCAAGAGTTTGACTTGATGCACCATCGTCTGGAACAAAAATGTTTACTGTGATCAGTGACAAAAATACTCACAAGCAAGAGTTTTTTTGCAGCTGAAACAATAAGCTAGGGCTTTTTGAATAGTGAAAACAAAATAATGACCTAAAATTAATAAAATGGCTATATGTGTGCTCATGCTGTTGGTTTAATGTGGGCTAATGGTTGGGGATGCAGCTGGAAAACATGCTCCGTTTCATGGGATCAGTGTAAGTCACACAAAAATGTAGCAGAACTGAATCACAATGTAGGAAAGAAGAGGTGAGGCTTAACATAGGAAAAAACTTTGCACTTAAAGCAAATTTCTTTCAGCACACATAGACTATCTGAATAGCAGGCACACATATACTTTACTGTACAGGGAAAAGGCTGTCAAACAAAGCAAAAGTGCAAAAGCGATCCAGGGGGTTTATTACCTTTAAAGGAATAAGAAAATCCCATGTTAGAAAGGCATCATGGCAAATGCAACTTAAATGGTTGCACAACACCCCTTTCACAACAGATGTATTTCTCTATACGCTTTCCTATAAGCGAAGCAACAATGTATCTACACCAGGGGTATTCAATTAAAGTTCCAAGAGGTCCAGTCTTTATTTTTTCTTCCAAACGTGGGTCCAGACAACATGTTTTTTTTTAAATAACAAATAATAAATATTTAATCAATTTAGCCCAAATGGATATATTAATGTAAATATATATAATATTTTATCAGGCCGTTTGTTTTATATTTTGACATCCACTTATCAAGTCTGATCATTAATATTGGTAAATAAAAAAGCTACTGACAACATACAGACAACAAATGTAATTTATCAATTAAAATGCTCTCATAATAACAAGAAGACAAAGTTACTTACTAAATAAGCCTTTCCATGCCATTCATACAAGAACTACTTCTATCTTTAAATAATTTCCAAATTAAAACGTTATTCATTACAAAATGTGAATCTGCTTGTGAAACACCATCAAAAGTATCAATAATGCTAATGCTAAATGTAGGCTAGATAAAAACGTTATGGTTCATAAAATATCACAATGGTTGGAGATACAGCAAACAGTAAACAGACTGACAGATACAAATACTTTAAAATTGCTGCATTTTATTTACTGTTGTGTGTCAATTTACCTGCTTTGCGTCTGCACTACTGTTGTTAAGACGTATCTGCTGCTTTTCATGCTGCGCGTCTCTGGCGGAGAGAAGCATCGTGCGCGGAGCGGAAAGGGTTCAAATGATGCGCGTTTGGCGCTAGAAAAAGATATTAGGAAAAGCGGCAAAAGATCATTAGTGAAATGTTCCTCAGAGCGCGTGTGATGTGATTCTCCGTTGTGTAGACGCGCGGCTCAATTTAAACAACCGAAATTGTCAAATGGTTTATCAGGCTATGTCTCGCGGTCCGGATGGAACGAAGTAACGGTCCGGATCCGGTCCGCCTGTTGAGGATGACTGATTCTACACACTTGATGTAGCCTATTTTATATCTCTGCACTTGATTCTGCATCAGTTGAATCATAAAATGGTATCTGATACATTGTTTTCAATAGCTTGCCCCTCTACATTAGACAGGCCCAGACACTTGCTGTCTTTAAATCTAGTCTTAAAGGAACACTCCACTTTTTTTGGAAATAGGCTCTTTCTCCAACTCCCCCTGAGTTAATAGCTTAGCATAGATCATTGAATCTAATTAGAGCGTCGCTTTTAAAAATTACCAAATTGTTTCAATATTTTTCCTATTTAAAACTTGACTCTTATGTACTTATATCGTGTGCTAAGACTGGCGGAAAATGAAAAGTTGCGATTTTCTAGGCCGATATGATTAGGAACTATACTCCCATTCCGGTGTAATAATCAAGTTTGCTGCCGTAACATGGCCGCAGCAGGCGCAGTGATATCACGCTCATTGAGCAAGCAGCTGCATGTTGGATATGATGACGGAAGTTAGCCTATTTCCACATGCGCTGCGTGACATCACTGCGCCTGCTGCAGTGATTTGCATTTTTGAACGCGATGCTACTGTTCTAATTGGATTCAATTATCTATGCTAAGCTATGCTAAAAGTGCTATCGCCAGACCCGGAGATCGGCTGAATAGACTCCAAAATGGTAAAACTCAACTTATTAACCCTGGTGGAGTTGGAGAATGAGTATTTTTCCAAAGAAAGTGGAGTGTTCCTTTAAAACTTATTTTTACAGTTTGGCATTTGACTCTATGTGATAGCTGCTCCATGTATTGATTTATAGATTTTTCTATTGACTGGTTTGATCATATATTCTCTTATCCATCTACAGCACTTTGTTAAACGTGTGGTGTTTATAAACTTTTATTAAATAAATAAACAAATAGTTTAATTTAACAAAAAGTAAACAAAAAGTAATTTATTCAAAAAAATATGTCTCCTCTTTTCCTCAGAAAAGCATTGTATTCATTTAACATTTGCTTGGTAATGTTTAAACAGATGTTTTTTATAACTAACATAAATGTGGCGAAGGGGGGCACGGTGGCTTAGTGGTTAGCACGTTCGCCTCACACCTCCAGGGTTGGGGGTTCGATTCCCGCTTCCGACTTGTGTGTGTGGAGTTTGCATGTTCTCCCCGTGCCTCGGGGGTTTCCTCCGGGTACTCCGGTTTCCTCCCCTGGTCCAAAGACATGCATGGTAGGTTGATTGGCATCTCTGGAAAAATTGTCCGTAGGGTGTGAGTGCGTGAGTGAATGAGTGAGTGTGTGTGCCCTGCGATGGGTTGGCACTCCATCCAGGGTGTATCCTGCCTTGATGCCCGATGACTCCTGAGATAGGCGCAGGCTCCCCGTGACCCGAGGTAGTTCGGATAAGCGGTAGAAAATGGAATGGAATGGAATAAATGTGGCGACACCTGTAGGATACAGATGGAAGTTACATTAAATCATTTTATATAGTGTGTATGCTAAATCATTCTACACTAAGACCATTACGCAATGTTTCCTATAGGTTTATGTAAACCTTAAAATAGTTTCTGCCATGTAGGCTAATGAAAGTAAAAAGAACATATCTATTAGTTATCTCCTATATTTCATATACATTCTGCTATTCTGGGAATGGTATTTTATGGTTGCAAAAGATAAAGCCTCACAAGCCTTAGCAGAAACGTTCTGAAAAGAAACCAAACGAGAACCAATTAAAAACGTTAGAACATTCTGTGCTGGGCAGCCTCTTTATAGTAAGATTTGTAAACGTAATTTTATAAAAATCTTATTGATATCTTATTTGCTTCACAATGTCTTATTGTCAAACACAATCTTGGTCCTTAGCCACTTGTATTTCTGCATAAGCCTATTAGAAGATTTGTACAGAGAAACAGAAGAACACAAAACAGCAGATACTGGAAAGTGACAAAGGCTTTGATAATTTCTCTCATTCCCTTTGTGTTACATATGGCCTGTTAAGCCAGGGCAAGATATCCTACTGCACACCGTTTCTCACTGTGATGGTGATTATTAGTACACATTTGACAGTTCTATTTTTAACATATAACGACCTGGCTGATGGGAAAAAATGTCTGAGAATTCACATTGGTGTAAAAAATTCATGCGTAAATAGACATTTAATGACTTGTGTTTTGACCATTTAAAAGCATGGCCTCTTAATGCTGGCAGTCATAATAATAATCAACTTCATAAAATTATATTATGGAAAAAAACACAGTTTTAAAAGACAATTACAATACCCATCACAGAACCATCGAAAGTTATTTCATATTTACTTAACTCAATGTGCATTACAAGTACAAGTTTAAAATACTGTTTTAAGTTATAGATGATGGCAGTGGCGCTTGCAATCAGACACACGCCCCCAGTGTTTCTCACCTTAAAAAGCTGATATGTAGCTGTAGCTTTAGATTTCTTTATTTTTAAGCATCTGAGCAAAGTCCTGTCTAAGAGCCAGAAGTGACAGATGGATGAACAGAATGAAGAATCTGGCCAGTGAGGAAAGCAGTGAGGGTCAGTCCAACGTTCTCTTCACACACTCTTGTACCTACTAATCTAACACCACGAAGTCTGAGCTTTTACTCAATCCCCTAGAGTAAAACATACGTTCTCCTGCTATACGGAATCATGTGTCATCGTGTTGGATGTAATTTCTGCCATTATATAAATAACAGTCTATTTGCATCAGAGATTCTGACACTCATTCATCCTTAGAAATGCTATTGGTGTATAAAATCGATCCACGAGCACCTTTGAAGCTTGTTTTCCACAACATGACTTTTTGGACACCTGTAAAGCAAAATTATACATACGCAACCCACCTTCACAGTCGCATCTCTCTTCTGTCTCTTTGAATCCCATTACCACACTGCAGCACACGCCAAGACGTGTAATTGAACATCTGTAGAGTTTCTCAGTCGTAACCTTTAATTTCCCACAAGCTTAATGCCAGATAAAATCTCCTGATCACCCAAAAGCTGCAATTTGGAGCCCGGGCAGCTGCAAGCAGTTAGCTCAACACAGTGTTGTATATATTCTGTATATACAGGGATGTTAACCATGAGGCTGTTATAGGGCTCTGACACGCCAAAAGATTCTAATTGCCCCCTTACACCCCTTCATTAAATGGCTCGATGGGGAAAACAAGTGGATGTTGTCTCTTGTTGAGAGGACACAGCTAACAAAGAAACAGCACAAGAGCGGCGCTGATACATGATAATTCATTATGGATCCCCATTGGGGATGTTTCAGAGTTTGAGAGTTTCAGTATCTTACGCTGGCTTTTGTAATTAGTTTTTCAAGAAACATGAAAATGGTAATGAGAACAGGGATCGAGTGAAATACATAAAACAGGCATTAACTGGAATAAGCATCATTTTATTTCCACATTTCCAATCAGTTTACATAGGAACGTTTCTACATTTTTAAATTCTACAATAAATTGGAACAGTCAGAGTTTATTGCGTTGAATTTCATGTGATAGACACTTGCATGCTTATGTGTGCATTCGCTGATACTAACCACTGTGCGGTTAGACAATATGCTTCATTAAAAAACATCTCTGACAGACATCACCCTTAGTCTACAGTGGTAATTTAATTCTCTGACTCAACTATCTACTGGTAATTCATCATTATTCATAGCAGAATATAAAAACTGCTTGCCTTGGACTGGTTTCTTTAACATTTAAAAAACAAAAACAGAGCAGAAGAAACAAAGCAGAAGTATAGACACTACCATGATAGTAATACCACTAATGCTAAATGAATATGTTAATTAAATTAAAATATGTTAAAGTACTAGAATATTACCACAGTACTTCCTGTAAAATAATATTAAAACTAAGGCTGTCAAATGATTTATGGCGATTAATTGGCTCCAAGTTTGTGTTTTCATAATATATGTCTGTGCACTGTGCATATTTATTTTGTATTTATAAACACATACCGCATTCATAAACATACATATTTAGGAAATATTTACATGTATTTATTTATATTTACCAATAATTTAAAGAATATATAAATGTTTATTCATTTTATATTTTATATTTTTCTTAAATATATACATGTGTGTGTGTAAGTGTATATAAATACAAAATTAATATGCACACTACACAGACATGTATTATGTAAACACAAACTTTTATTATGGGTGCGATTCATCGCGATTAATCGTTTGACAGCCCTAATTAAAACATAAAGTGTAAACTGTCAGAATGTAGACCATGCTATGCTAAAATCACATTCAAAAACTGCAGAGTTATCACTGGGAAAACACAATCGAGATTTGAGACAATAATAATTCATTTCTTGTATGCATATTTAGATAGATAATAGATACAAAAGATGCAACACAATCACAATTATATTAATTAGCTACCTCGTAAAATAGTTACGAATTCCCGTGAGATCAGGTTAAAAGATGCTATGTACTGTATGTGGGTAGATTATTCACTTTAATAGGACTTCATTATTAACAAATAAATAACATTATACCAACTTCTATCTACAAAAATTTCTGCATCACATTATATATCAAATTCACAATCACAAATGATCTGCTATTACTGAGAAGACATTTCTTCTCTCTCTCTCTCTCTCTCTCTCTATCTCTCTCCCTTCTCTTTCACATCTCATTAACAAATATAAGAGGGCCTCTGGACGTAGGACTTCCCACCTGTCGGTAAAACATCGGCTGTCCTAGATTGGTTTGGGGTAGGCTGAAACCTCCACTTGATAAGTCAAAACTCCCCTGGTTGTAGAGCCTTTGGCCAAAGCCAGTCCCAGATTGATCAAAACTGGTTTGGCTGTACTGCCTGAAGCTGCCGCGTTTCTCTGAGGGAGTCCTGGATGGGTAGCGCTGGGTAGACTTGTGCAAGCCTGTCTCTTTGTAGGCAAACCAAATATTACCCGCCCAAAGGAAGAAGTTCAAAAAACCAAAGGCCTGTGAACATACAAAGATGAAATAGAATTATTAAACAGAAACAATTTAATATTAAAAGTACCAGCTGGAAAAAGAAAGTCTGAAATTTTGATGTTGGCTTGACAAAGCTTTTTCTAAAGACATTAGGTAAAAAAGTTTTTAGATTTAATGGTTTAATACTGCAGACAGACACTTTTTCTTATCTACTGACCGCAGACATGTTAAGATTTGTCCAAACTGGCTCCTGTAAGACCTCGCACAGGTTCTCCTGGGCTCTGCATGCAGTCATCAACAGCAGAATCTGATTCACATCAGTGGCCGCTTTCACACTAGACAGAGTTTTCGCCCAGGTGATTGAGCTAACCAGCCACATGCTAGAGAACGCTAGTGTCACCAGGAAGTCCTGTAGAGATTGAAAACAAGAAAGTCTGTACACGAGAGAGAGAGAGAGAGAGAGAGAGATTTTCTTCCGACTGCTTATTTCGAAATGAACTCACAGCTACTGGGCCTCTGTTCTTCTCTCTGTATTTGTTCTGGTAGAAGATGTAAACTATTGTGGCCAAAAGGGAATAGAGAAAAGCCAGGACCGACACGGTAACAAAGAACTGTGTGGATGAAGAATAGTCCCCTTCGAGAAAGACAGTCTCTTTTCTTGTGCCTTCGCATAGAGGAGCATTAAAATGCACCTGCTGGAGTCTAGGAGGAGAAGAAATTAATTCATGGCTTATTATTTTAACAGCTGAAGCAGTTTATTTATTTATTTAGCATTTGATCCCCATGACTGCAGTTGAATCATGTTTATTCAATTGACATGTACAGAACATTCAGTATTTTGCTAGGATGTGCTTTGTTATATGTCATATTTAAGACAGAAATTAACCAAAAACATTTTTTTAGACTCTGTAGCCATTTTGTCATTATGGTTTCATCCTTTTATCTTCCTTTTATTATTCCATTACCAGAACTGGAAACAACATCTAAAATCTCTCAATAAGTCCACGGGGAAGATCACGGTGAACATGCTTGCCATTATCAGATTTTTTTCTCAGTCCGCTTTCAGCTCTCTATGGGCTGATGTTCGCCAATGTCAAATGAGTACTTTCTTTTCATATATTGTGTTATTGATTTTCTACAAATGTCTGTAGAAATATACAGTCAAAATAAAGAAATCACGTCAGCATTGTTTCTATGTTGTCAGGTAGAATGGGGAAAAAAAGTGGTAAATACCCCAAAACAAAAAACGAACATAATTCTTATGTCGTGCTGCAATCATTAAGAAAACTTACCTGAATGGGTAGTTGAAACTGATGCTGATGTTGTTTTGGGTTTTGTTCAAACATTCGACTTTAACCATTATCTGGCCTGAGTATCCCCCACATGTTGCGAATGCTAAAACAGCACAAAGCTGTGGCGAAAAAAGAACACAACAGAAAAGTAATAAAACCTGTGTTAAAGGGACAGTTCATCCAAAAATGAAAATTAGGTGTCATTAAATCATCCTTGAGTTGCTCCAAATCTGTATACATTATGTTCTGATGAACACAGAGAAATATATTTGTAAGAATGCTTGTAACCAAACAGTTTTTGGCCATTATTTGACTAAAAATTACAATAATTGTCAAAAGTGCCCCAGAACTGTTTGGTTACAAGCATTCTTCCAAATATCTTTCTCTGTGTCCATCAGAACAAAGAAATGTAAACAGATTTGGAACAACTTGAGGGTGAGTAAACAAGACAGAATTTTCATTTTCAGGGGTGAAACGTTCCTTTAACATAAAAACCTGTCTGTGTCACATATGATATCTCTTTAATGTCTCAATTATTTCTCCTAGACATCAAATACATTAAATGGACATAAAATGAAAACGTTTGCCTAAGTCTCTGTCGTCTTAAATATTTTTCCTGAGAAAAAGAGCCAGAAATCGCACCAAATTATCCATTATAATTTCTCAACAATGCCACAAAGTGAGCTAATATTTTCCAAGTCTCGAAAGGCAATATTTTTTAAAGGGCCGCAATTCCAGAAAATGCACTTTGAAATGTTTATCTACCAGAAATTGAGTTGCCAGCATGTGTGCAGAAACTGTATAACTGTAATTATAAAAATCCATCTATTCAAACCACAACAGTGAGACAAACCAGGCTGTTGGGGAAACCCTAACAATCTGATGTCACATTGTTTACACCTGCCCATGACCGCTCACAGCCTCCGCCTTATGAGCGCTTAGTCCCCACCTTGCCAGAGACACGTGTCAGCCATTTTCAAGAGCTACAATCTACAATTATTCTAAATCGCCATACTCTTGCTGTTTTTATATTTATATACGTCTACATTTATTTTCCCTAAGCAATTTTAGGAGAACTACATTAAATACAAATACATTTTCCTCTGGGTGAAGAGGACAATGATTAGATCCATTCACTCTCTTTAACATCATTACGTTTTACCTCATCAGACAAAGCCTAATACAAATTAACCGCACAGAACATTACAACAGTGTTTTAATTATCTTCCTGTTTCTGATTTCAGGTCAGTTTCAGTGACCTCTTATCCAACTGCTACGCAATTAACCATCCAAAACTGGACACAAATGTATAGTTACTGTAAGTCTGAATAACAAGTGCGAACATGATGATGCTGAAGATGATTTTAATCATGTTCATCAGTTATATTTTAATATATTGAATTAAAAGGCTATTAACTGGAAGAGTGCCAGCCCTTTATTCTCTGTGGACACAGGTGTTTGATAAGATATGTGTCCAAGTCCCCCGCTATTCTCTCTTTTCCCCTCTCCCTCTGTCTCCTTTCTTCTCTCTTCCCTTTCTTCCTCTCTCCCTCGATCTGTCTGTCTGTCCAACACTATGATACAGCAGGTGAGAGGAAGCGGGCACTTTTAATTAGGATGTAATGCCTTCACTGTGTATGTTGATGAAGTAGTGGAATACTTGTGTGTGTGTGCACGCATGTGTGTGCGTCTGTGTGTGCGTGTGCGCGTGTGTGTGTGTTAGAGAAAGAGTGACATACAGTAATTGACATAACATGGGTGTTTACACAGATTATTACAATTAAAATTATTTTATGACATATGTTGTTTTTATCTCCTGATAGAAGCAAGTGCTTCAGAAATTCAAGAACTACATTCAAATGATAACACAGAAGAATAATAATGTCTTTAGAGTATCAGCACAGACTACAGATCAGTACAGAAGAAAAAGTCAATTCTTTGATGAGTCTCTGATGAGACCCATTGAATTATGCAAAGGTAACCTAGGGGTTGCCAGCACACACACACATAAACACTCACTCACTCACTCACTCACTCACTCACACACACACACACACACATACACGCTAATTAACTCACATGCACACATATCATGCATGATAATATACATATGAAACACATACAGTTATGCTCTTTTTAGCTCATATTCATCATTAAGGTGTGTGTTAAGAGCTGATTGTCATCGATCTTTTGCACATTTCAACAACAGCAGATTAATTATTCAAGCAAGATAGACTACAAACAGAGAGGGCGATGGTACCAAAGAGCAAATTATAACTAAACCTGATTTTCTTGATGTGTTCCCATAAGCACGCCATTTTGAGAATACCATTGAGAGAAATTGCACACAAATTGTAAGGATTGTCCTGTTTAAAAACGTTTAAGATTTTATGCAAATCATGACAAACCAACATCAATAACATTTCGCCACACAATTATATTACTTTATATTTCCTTTCTGATCATACAAAAACACTGGAAAGTTTGCCACGCTATGTCGTATTAGACAAGTGGTGCCAACAATTTCAAATGTTTTAAAACAAACCAAGTTCTTAGAAAAACAGTCTTACCGGAGCAAATATGACCATACACATTGATGAAGAGGATTGAGCATCAGCCTGTGTGTCTGTATATGAGGGAGTGTTGAGCTCCTCTGCCAGCCAAACCCAGAGATACAGAGTGACTGAACACCATGGAGATGCTCTGTGTGGCAGAGAAAAGACACACGCACGCACGCACCTACACAACTGGGTACACACATGATCATACACGCATTTGCACATGTATATACTCAAAATAATTACAGTCAAGATTACTTCACTTTAGCTACAGTAAAGGATTACATGTGAAAGTATGTATTAATCTACCCCAATTAATCTAAACCTTAATGGATGTGCTGGGCATCATCTTAGTCATTTGCATACAGGACCAAAAATAATTATGAATATAAATTATAAGTCTTCCACAATAATGGCCCTCAATTTTCTTTAATTACAGCAAATGATTACAATGCAATGTAGCTTATTTTGGTAAATGTATTCTTCCCTGCATATTTTTGACCCCCTAATGACTAGACATCTGGGCTTTTAATGCAAATGATTTTACCACGAGACTGGTCACAGTTTAAACAAAAACTTGTCATCTGTGCTATTGTCAGGTAAGGGTAACTATAATTGTATCCATGGCAATTCTGACAGTTATAATTCCAGCTTGGACTGCAGAACTATGCAACTACCATATTTAGTTAACATTCTTTCATTTGTATGGGGCTCATTCATTAAAAAACACAATACAAGTATTTAAGTATTAGCCTACAGTAAAATGTATTCAACATAAGTCAATGATCAAACATGAGATGTTTCTTTCTGTGATGTTTCTCTCTTTTCTCTCCTCTTTTCACATAGCCAAGATATTATATAAATGTAAACAAAAGATGAACATGAAGAAAATATTAAAGAACAAGGCATAAGTAACACACGGGGGAAGGAGAGAGAGGGGGGGGGTTATTACTTTGAAGCATTACCTGTATTGTTATGCAATGCTGCCATCTGCTGCTTCACACTCATGTCTCCTATTACTGTTTTTCACCACTAGGGGGGATGTTGTGTTGGAAATGATTTTAAAATACCTTTATTTTATCAACGAACGTTAATAAGTATTCTGGAAACGGTGTGCAACAGGGTTTGAGAGACGTTTTCTCATGTTTGGTGGGTGTGTCAAGAAAGTATTAAGGAGACAACTCGCACAATGGGTCCAAGTAAAGTTGTTTACAAATGTGTCCGCTGCAGCTAGGTATACGCAACAATTTCAGATATTAGAAGACATGTATTTTGCAGTATTCTATACGTATTCATACCGATTTCATCAGGCTCCGAAAATTCTTCAAAAAGAACACAAAGAATTGCCTTAAAGGAGTAGTTCACTTTCGGAAAAAATGTCATGATAATTTACTCACCTCCATGTCATCCAAGATGTTTATGTTTTTTTCCTTAGTCGAAAAGAAATTACGTTTTTTGATGAAAACATTTGAGGATTTTTCTCCATATAGTGGAGTTCAATGGACTCCAAATGGTTGAAGGTCAAAATGACAGTTTCAGTGCAGCTTCAAAGGACTTTAAACGATACCAAATGATGAATAAAGGTCTTATCTGACGAAACAATCGGTAATTAAAAAAAATATATATAAATATATTTATAAACACAAATGCTCACCTTGCTCTGTTCTGCGATGCTCGTTCATGACTTCACAAAATACTTAATTACGTTGAAACGGTCATGCTTGACGTAGGCGGAAGTACAGAGTTAGTGTTTACAAAATTCCACACGTTTCTGAGAGGCGGGCCAAAGAGAATATACAAACAAGCATTTTTCAACCTTTTCAACCTTGCATTACATCTAAAGCAAATGAAAATATCTGTTTTAGCCTTGTCATATGGCCCCTTTAATCGCCTTCGTCCTGTTGTTCCTGCTTTAGCTAGGAAACGTCTTTTACTTTAATTTAGCATTATTTGTGTGATGGCCTGTTCCTGTTGTCAGCTGGATTTCAATCTTTTAAAAGCTGTAGGATGATGTCCCTGATGCTCCATGTTGACAGCTTCATTTCAAAAGGTTGTATCAAAAACATAATTACAAATAGTCCCAATTCACGATTGTCTAATTTTACTATTATTTACAACTCTTGGCCTTCTCTTTTCCACTGACTTTTTCTGTTGCTTATCTCTTGTTTTGCATTGTTGCTTTAGATCGGTGGGATTTTTGCATTAGGGTAGACAACAAATATATTTTCCAGAATAGAGCCAGTGATGCGAGCCGCCTTTGGCAAGCAAACCCCATGCCAACACAAGGGAGATAGAGAACTATAAAATGGCCTGCTGCTGAAACATCAGCTTATCTGTAAAACTCTATAGGAAAACAAATGCAAACTCCAATATTCAACTATAATGTGGCATATGCATTTAATTATGCTTGTACTGAATAACAATGTGTAAGTGGGAAGAAAAAGACTAAATTGATAATAAAAAATAATTGTCAAGTGCCTAATTAGAGATATCATAATATGCAGCTAACAAAAGGGCTTTTGAAAAGAGAAAATTGTAGGCAATTTTACAGGTTCCCTTTATCTCACGTACTGTATGTAATGGTGCACGGTGTTCAATGAATCAAAGCACAGTTGGTGCATGTCTTTAGGCATGTCAGCGGTATTTGTCATGGTTCCACCTCTCCTTGTCAGGTATTTCTTGGTCTAGAGGTGGAATCATACAGGATCCTTTGTTTCCCTAGTCTGCGTCATCGTTGCTACCCTCCTGTTTCCTAGTTTGTGTTAATTAGCTTCCCCTTAGTGTTTGATCTGTGTCACCTGGTCCCTATTTAATTATCCTGTGTTTGCTTCCCTTAAATAGTCCTCATGTTTCATTGTCTTGTGTCGGTCATTGTCTTTACGTGCATGCCATTGTGAAAGTCATTGTATCCTGCTTCTTGTACCTTGCCGTGTCCTCCAAGTTCCTGTTACCCCCGTGTTAGTGAGTCAGTTCTGTGTTTGTACTAGTGTTTATTTTCGTAGTCTAGTCAGTTAGTGTCCTTGTTATATATTATTATTTATCCGGTCTTGTTTTCCCCATTGTGGGTTTTGTTTTGTCATTTTGTTAGTGAGTCAGTTCTGTGTTTGTACTAGTGTTTATTTTCGTAGTCTAGTCAGTTAGTGTCCTTGTTATATATTATTATTTATCCGGTCTTGTTTTCCCCATTGTGGGTTTTGTTTTGTCATTTTATAGTGTTCTTTGTCTTGTATAAATAAATACCTGTTTACCCCTTCACCACCGTGCCTGCCTGCATTTGGGTTCTCCTGCCTTGTATCTGTGCAGTTCGTGACAGAATGACCGACCGTAAGTCGAACCCAGCAGGCACAGAAGCGAGACGCGCAAGTCAGGCCCGTCGCCTGTGCAATGTCCGTCAAGGATACGGCGACGTGCTTGACTTCGCGGATCGCTTCTTCGAGACTGCAGGGGATGGTCCATGATGAGCAGGAACAGATGGTCCTGTTCAATGGCGGCCTCAACCATCCTCTGACGCGGGAGGAGATGCAGACGCTGAGACCGCTGGCTTCACTGAACTGATCAGGTACGCCATGAATCGGCCGAAGCCCAGGGTCTCAGTTGAGTCCTGCTCTCCTTCCCCGCTGCTGCCGTCATCCCCGAGGGTCATTCCCTACAAGTCGGGGTCATGGCCTCTCCCCATTCTCTGCAGCCTCTTCTCCACCATCCTCCAGTCTCCGCAGACGGCGTCAACGGAGGGAGTCGTGGGACTCCCCGTCCGACTCCTCTGCCACGGAGCTAGCCGTGCCTCCCACCACCTCTCTTCCGTCGGCCGCACTTCCCGTGGGCCGCTCCCGGAGGAAAAGGAGAGGAGTGCAGTCGAGTCCGGAGGTCCCGAGTCCGGTGGTCCCGAGTCCGGTGGTCCCGAGTCCGGTGGTCCCGAGTCCGGTGGGTCCCCGAGTCCGATCCCGGTGGTCCCGAGTCCGGGGTCCCCGAGTCCGGTGGTGTCAAACCCCAATATTTTTTGGGGGGGCGCCGTGGGGAGGTGACGGTCCGAGCGGCCAGCCGGCCGCAGATTCCTCCCAGCAGCACCAAGCCCGGTCCAGCAACCGGTGTCCAGCAAACCGCAACCGGCACCAAGCCCGGGCACCAAGCCCGGTCAGCAACCGGCACCAGCCCGTCCACAACCGGCACCAAGCCCGGTCCAGCAACCGGCACCAAGCCCGGTCCAGCAACCGGCACCAGGTCCAGCACCCGGCACACGCTGCCCACCGCCGGAGAGCGCTGCCCAGCCTATGTTCCCAGCCGATGTCCACCCGGCCGTCCAGCCCTTTTCCTGCCCCCATTCCAGCCGGCCGTCCAGCCCTTGTCCTGCCCGGCATTCCGTCCAGCCGCATTCCAGCCGGCCTCCACCCTTGTCCTGCCCGGCATTCCAGCCGGTCCGTGCCCGGCATTCCAGCCGGCCGTCCCTTGTCCTGCCCGGCATTCCAGCCGGCCGTCCAGCCCTTGTCCTGCCCGGCATTCCAGCCGGCCGTCCAGCCCTTGTCCTGCCCCGGCATTCCAGCCGGCCGTCCAGCCCTTGTCCTGCCCGGCATTCCAGCCGGCCGTCCAAGCCCAGCATTCCTGCCGGGGACAAGAACAGTTTTTCCCCAGGACTTCCCCTGTCAAGCCTCCTGGGGCTCCGCGCCCTGGCGCGCCCCCAAGGGCTGGAACTTCCCCACCCAGCCTACCCCTTCTGGACTTCCCATGTTTCCTTGTTTGCCCCCACCCCCCCTCCCTTGCTTGTTTTTTTATTGTCTCACCCCAACCCGTTGATTTTTCTTGCCTGTCTGCCCCTTGTCATGTTTGCCATGTCTTGTTTGGTCTTGTCAGTGTCCCAGTCTGTCTTGTCTTGTTTGTGCCTTTGAGGAGCATCAGGTTGCTGCTCCTTAAGGCGGGGGTTCTGTCATGGTTCCACCTCTCCTTGTCAGGTATTTCTTGGTCTAGGTGGAATCATACAGGATCCTTTGTTTCCCTAGTCTGCGTCATCGTTGCTACCCTCCTGTTTCCTAGTTTGTGTTAATTAGCTTCCCCTTAGTGTTTGATCTGTGTCACCTGGTCCCTATTTAATTATCCTGTGTTTGCTTCCCTTAAATAGTCCTCATGTTTCATTGTCTTGTGTCGGTCATTGTCTTTACGTGCATGCCATTGTGAAAGTCATTGTATCCTGCTTCTTGTACCTTGCCGTGTCCTCCAAGTTCCTGTTACCCCCGTGTTAGTGAGTCAGTTCTGTGTTTGTACTAGTGTTTATTTTCGTAGTCTAGTCAGTTAGTGTCCTTGTTATATATTATTATTTATCCGGTCTTGTTTTCCCCATTGTGGGTTTTGTTTTGTCATTTTGTTAGTGAGTCAGTTCTGTGTTTGTACTATGTTTTATTTTCGTAGTCTAGTCAGTTAGTGTCCTTGTTATATATTATTATTTATCCGGTCTTGTTTTCCCCATTGTGGGTTTTGTTTTGTCATTTTATAGTGTTCTTTGTCTTGTATAAATAAATACCTGTTTACCCCTTCACCACCGTGCCTGCCTGCATTTGGGTTCTCCTGCCTTGTATCTGTGCAGTTCATGACAGTATTAATCTTTTATAAAGCGATACACTGCGATTGACTAATAGGTGAAGAGTGCTTATGTTAGAGGTGAAGACTGATATATAGCATTAGGTTTATGTAATTGACTGGGTAACCTGTCATTTTATAGATTTTTTAGCTGGTATTTTTGTATTGATCTCTATAAAATCGCTTCAGAGCATCCTTTGTTTCAAAGCATGTGTATATCCAATACTTGTACTAAGGTTTGTACAGCCCAAGATCACTGCTTTTTGGTAAATATAATGTATTTTACTTTTTATAACATATATATGCAACAATTTAACTGGATGAAAAATCTACATATTAAAAATATTTAAATTGGCTTAATGGTAATGCCCACACAAACTGGCATGACTCCACAAGTTTGTGGAAAAACCTAATGATCCTTGTAATCCCAGCATGACTTGATAATGTTCCAAACAGCATCTTGCAAATATGGCATATAAAGAATTTGTACAAATATACAGTTTTCTAAACATTTCCGATTTATTTCACTCTTTTGATGTGTTAAAATATGAAATGAGTTTGTGTGGAAGGAGTTTGTGTTTCCTGGTGGTTGGCAGGTCTGAAGCTCTGACAGCAGTGAGATTTTTTTACTATGCCTGAAGTGAGGAAGGCGGTTGCTCTTCACTGCACATTTAATGACTCTTTTTCAGGCTTTCTCTCTCCTCTCCTCTGTCTCTATCTAGCCTTGGTGCAAAAGGGAGAAGAAAGAATGATCCCATGCTGTTAAAGACTAGATAAACAGAATACATATTTCACTGTAATTCCACTTGGATCTAAACATAATGGGTTTGGTTTTTACAATCCAGATAAAAATGGGAAAAGGAAGGTCTTTGGTGTTGTCCCATTTTTTGGTGCTGTAGCAGATCAAGGACTAGTGCGTTACTGCTTTATATTTGGAAACAATTGTCCTCTTGAATCCAATTTTGTTCTGCCAGAGGAAAACTGTAGGAGAGGGAATGCCTAGGATGAATGTAAAGCTGCTTTTATCATCGTAGTCTTTGATGAACAATAAACATCTGACAGATGAAGCATATAGTAAGCATGCATTATTCTCATCAATAAGATCTGAGCGTTTGTATTTTGCAATGCATGTAAAGGTCCCTCGTCTGTGGTCATGGAAACCGTTTGATAGGTGCCTTTTTCATACAGTACAGTGCACTTGTCCCGTTTCACCGTGTCTGTTGAGTTTGGGAGGATAAAAAACGTAGATTTTTCAATGTTTTAATATTTTATAGAGTTTTTTTTAGCACAACCCCAGCACTCAGCCTTCGCCATTGACCTGCTCAAATTCACACTTCCTGTAATTTTCCTATGACCCTGCCCTGTACTCAGACACACACATACATTTTTAACAACATTACACAGTTTGAAAGAAAGGCTTGTTTTTTTAAGTGTTCATAACCGTATTACTTTTTAATGAAGGTTTTTGGGTTAAAGACTCCATGCAATGGCTTGAAAAGCACAGTTTTCTTTGTAAAATGTGCAGCTGAATATATCAAAGTGATTATCTGTATTTGGAAATAGTCATAGCCATGAGCTGTGATTTGTTACTCACAAAGGTGATGTGGCTCAGAAATAGAAATTCAACTGAAACCTTTATGACAATATATTTTTTTAATACATTTGTATTAGGGTTGCCATGGTATGAGAGCTGGGTTTGATTAATATGCAAATGAAGAGTTTTAAGTTGATTGATTACTAGAACAGTACACCTCTCCCCGTGTCCCCATCCCCTCACTGATGTTTCATTTCAAATAGGTCTAATTCCCTCACACAGACTGAGGAAACAATATTTATCAGACGATATTTGTAGAATGAACGTGTCTAGCATGCCTGAATCTTGAACACAAATGTGTATGAATAATGTAAAGGCAAAGAGAGAGCAATGGACTGTACACTAGAGGCTGACAAAGCTAAATGGTCATTTTTAATGTTATCGGTATCAGCCGATAATAAAATTTAGGCCAATATTTTATAGCCGATAAATCATAAATCATTTCCTCTGGTTAAACTTCTTCAGCTACACATTGCTCACAGTTAAAATGCAGTACAGTACTATATTTATGTTATGATCATTCACTTACTGCTATAAGCAAAACATTGATGATGTAGGTACCGTATGTAGGAATGAAATGGGCCACCTTGGAGAAACGGTCCACCACCGTGAGGATGACGGTTTTGCTGCCGGAGGAGGGAAGGCCAGTGTCTAACATCTGCGGCCATGGAGGGCCACCAAAACCGCTGGCAGACGGAAGCCAGGGTTCCCCGGATTCCTGTATGGCCGACAACCTTAGATGAATGACCCCACTGCAGTATCTCGGGGCACAAACGGCTGGTACAAACAACCTGCCTACTGGACACTCCTTCAGTACCTGCACCACTCGACCTGCCTGCTCTACTCGTCGTTCGAGATCCCAGGAGACAGATCCATACAACATTGCTTTAGGGAGGATGGCATGGGCCGAAAGATCCCCCCCAGCTGAACGGATATAAAAATAGGATTTTTGTGATCCGTCCAGACCAAAAAAGGCTGCACCGACCCCTCCAGCCAGTGACGCCACTCACCCAAAGCCAGACGGACCGCCAGCAGCTCTCTGTTTACGATGTCATAGTTTCGTTCAGCAGGGCTGAGGTGGTGGGAGTAGAAAGCGCAAGGATGCACCTTCCCGTCTTGACTAGAATGCTGAGACAGAACTGCGCCTATCCCAACATCGGATGCATCAACAATGAATTGCCACTCAGGTTCTGGAAAACAAAGTACAGGAGCAAAGTCACATTCCTACCTGGTACGTGATTCTCAGGAGAAAAAAGAGAACTAACGGTTACTTTGTTTTCTGCTGTGAATGTTTTCAAATAAAAGCAATTGTCCACTTTTTGCCGTTTGTTTCAGTCTTAGGGAATTTTATATTCATATTTAGATACTGTATATTGGACAATATATCGGTTATCAGCTTCCAATGCCAAAGAATCATTGCTTACCGTTATCGGCCAAATCGTTATCGGTGCACACATCTGGCTTTTTTCTGTTTACTTCATCTCAAGAGTGAAGAGAATTTACAGGCATTTAAATGAACACAGTAGGAATGTTTTCTGATATCCCAGATTCCTTATTATGACTCAATAATAAGTATTGGCTGGTACTGAGGAACATGGTGTTTAAAGAAACATCAAACTTTCTCAAACTTGGGATTAGTGTTCAGTATTAATTTGTTAGAGATGTAATGATGAAGAGAACGAGAAAGAGAAGAGTAAAGAATTGCAAAGAAAAAAACTTGTATAAAACGTCTGCATAGACGGCAATTTCAGAACTGTCATGGCACTGAGGTATTAAAGTCAGAGAGGACGAGAAAAAGGACAGGGTCAAGGCTTAAATCATTCTATTAATAACCCATTTTTGTCCTTTTAATGCATAAGATAAGTAATGTACAGTAATAGTATAGCATCAGCTGTATGAATGTGTACATATACAGTTTGTACTTATACGTATACTTTAAGCATTTAACACAAAGCAAAACATTACCAGCTATTGGAGAACCAATATTAGTTTACCCTACAGGTTTCTCCAATTTACAGCTTTACATACATTGAAGCTGAAATAAAGCAGGGCAGAGAGAAACTCAATCAATTATTGATGGTTAAGATGCAGAGAGAGTGCTGCTGCAGATGGGGGAGTTTGGACCATTTGTGCCAGAATCTACTCGAGAAAGCCTGGACAGGATGTACTGGTCCTATTGTTCCACAAAGAATCCTGTGTGTTCGGCGATCTAGAATGTCAATATCTGTATCTACATGCAAGCAAACTTACTCACCAGTATGATCTGATGAGAGCATAGTATTGAGACTTGAGAATTTGGATCGTTTAACCATCCAAACGCATTGACATTACAGATTGATCTATATAAAATAGATTACAGTTTTGCATTTGGCAGTTTTAGTCAAAACGACCTACAGTGGATTTATTCATTGGAGTTGCTTGCACTTTAGCAGTTGAGCCACAGAAGCACAAATTAGAGAATCAAAAGGGTAAAACACAAATGAAAGTAACATAAAGATAAAAAGTGGAAAACGTCTTTTTGAATAGCAGAAAATATGGTGTATGCCTGAACAAAAGAACTGTTTGGCAAGATATCCTTACAAAGAGAGAAAATATGTTCTGTACTTATAATTGCTTTTGTTGCAGTGAGACATATTTTCATATCGGTTGGGTTCATCACCACACTCCGGGAGCGTGATTTTTCAGAAAAAGAATAAACACACTCCGTTATATTTAGCTAATGTGTGAACATGCAGACGTGTTTTGGAGAGCACCACTCTTCGGAAACATCTGGTATGATAGTCTAACCCATTGGGATTTTGTATTTATAGTCCTAACAGCTACTTCTCCCGCAAATCCCATAGGAAAACGTGTGTGCTGCATTTAAAGCATTTTTGCTTTTTGCTTTTATCAGGATTTTTTTACACTTTTATATTGTCTCTTATTCTCCACGATTATGGCCAGGAATCTTGCAGCCCCTTTGTATAATTATTATGCAGCCCTTTTTAAATCTCTCTTTAAATATGATCTATCCAAGGACAGTGCAATACAAACCTGTCAGTGTGGCTTTACATGTGATTTCACAATGGATTTTTAATCTTGACAAATGTGATATGAGTGAGTGTTAATCTAACATGATTGGAATAAATTTTTCCTATCCATCGGGAAAGTGCACAGTCCATACGCCTTTGGATATATGACTGCAAATATTCAGTGCCATAGGGCTGTGTGATTTGGGGTATTTATTACAGTGTAAGCCGGAGCTCTTAATTCAATATTGTCAAATATATGTACAGTATATATACTCTATATATACTCTATATATATATACTCTACTCTATATATATATATATACAAATAGGCATTTGTTTTTATGGCAACAAATCCTGAATCCTCTAGTGTTAATCCTTTGATATCAAGAAATAAGACATGAAATAAGACATGTTTATCTGTAAATATAGTTGCAAGGGTTGTAAGACAAAGAGGTAAACAATAAGGAGATCAAAAGATTAGGAAAGCAAATCTCAGATCAGCTACTACTGTTATTTATCAGATTTTTCTTTCTTTTTGTCTGATTTGCTGTTTACTGATTTTATACCTATAGTGACTATGGTAACACTTCCTGATAGTTTTGTTAGGGGATGAGCCCTTTATATAGTGTTTTATAGCTTACTTCTACTTCAGAAATGCTCTTAAAATGACCCAAAGGCATGTTGTGTTAAGTAGTGACTTTATTACCATCCTTCCCCTGGGCAAAACACTATACCCCAATAACAGCTTCTGCTAAATGTCTCCCTCCCCCTTCAAAAAACAGCTCATGAGAACTGTATGTACCTTTTGTGAAACTTTACACATATTTAGTAATCCTTGCACAAAATGAAATCCTATGAGGATGTCATATTCCAACCCAAATATTAAAAAAGCTCAGGTGACATTTGGTTTGCAAGAACACACTGTAATAAGTGAAAATGTCCAGGTGTTTTACTTCAAGAGAGTATTTATACTTGGCATGATATAACAGGGAATAATTTTGTCAGTGTAACAAAATGTAGTAAGGTAAATGGAATAGTTACGCTAAAAATGAGTTTAATTCTCTTGTCATCTCTTAATTGCTCTTTCTTCTCCAGAACACAGAAGATATTTTGAAGAACGTTAGAACCAAACAACATCGGACCCCATTGTCTTCCTGCTCGTGCACACACTATGGACACAAACCACTCAGAATATATTATTTTGTATTTTACAGATGATAAAAAGATATGAAAGTAAATGATGCAAGAATTTTCATTTTTGGCTAAATAAATCATTTAAATAATATTAAATACATAATTTCAACAAATGGGCTATTTGTATTTTGTGCATACATAAAATAGTTACATTATTTGATTCTGAGTTTTAACATGGCAGGTGCAGTTTAAAAAAAAGCTTTTAATACTTTGTGGCCTATATTTTGTGAACAAAAAGAGATGTAAAAGGACCTTCTGGTGTCGAATCGCTGAGGTTCATTTGAATAATAACACTTACTCAGGGTCAACCAAGCTCACCATTTTTTCGACGCGCCAGCCCGCAACGGGACAGCGCCTGCGTCTCACGCGAGCCTCAGCAGGAAGTGGCCACCATTCGCTCTTTTCACTGCGTGCGCCCCTCCCATCTCCTTTCCTCCCGATTCCCTCGCAATGACTGGCGAACGGACGCACAGCACGGAACACGTATGCAGCAGCACCAGCATCTTTGCTCAAGCCGTGTGAAGAGATTGCAGTGTCTGTTTCCGCATCCTGCTCGTGCATATTCTTACAGCACGCGAAGTGTTTCAGGATATAAAAAAAGAACCGAAGCTCGACAAACCCTCTGAATGCCGAGCATCACCTCAACAAATTGATAGGTTTCACGCTGCAAATAGCCCGTATTGCGTTTAATTAGCTCGCGCGGTTAGTCGAGAGCAAAAATGTTGGATCCGTCGTCCAGCGAGGAAGAATCGGACGGGATAGTGGAAGAGGAAAGCAGAGAGGTGATGGCCCCTCAGTCCGGATCCTCTCGCATCTCCCCGAGCAGGACCAGCGAGAGCTCAGATAGGCTCCAACCAACCAGCCGAGGCTCCAGCGTGCGTCCGTCCAGCCCGAGCCCGTCGGCCGTCAGCGAGCAGGAGAAGGAGGACGTGGAGAAACTGCAGAGGGAAGAAGATGAACGAAAAAAGAAGCTGCAACTCTATGTTTTTGTGATGCGATGCGTCGCCTATCCCTTCAACGCCAAACAGCCGACCGACATGGCCAGGCGACAGCTGAAGGTAAGCATGTGAAAAGTGGAAATAAGGTCTCACCTTGAGAAATGCGTCTTTCACACTTTATTTTAATAGGTTAGCTCGTGTCGTTATCAGCAACGCTGCATACCGTTGCATGCGCAAGATGAGTTAAATGTTAAAGTGAATGCACCATATTGTTCATGGGACACCTGCATGGGAACAAACGGAAATGTTGGGCTGTGAAATCACGGCCGCTCGGAGCGTCCTGTCGCGAAGCCCACAGCCCGAACGAATTCGGCCACGTCCGGTCACATTCGGGCGCACGAGACGAGCTCTAATTATAGATATTCTTCAAGAGGGTGATGGACCAAAATAAAGCAGTGTCGTTGCCGTAGTACAGTCATGTGACTCGCTCGCAATGGAAGTCACTGGTTGTGTGCAGTCATGCGGCGATAGGATATTCAGCCCCGTTTGCGTACGCTACGCTCATTCATCTTCCAAGGTGACTTTTGGTGTAACAGATGCGAATGTGGGATGCAACTGTTCGCAAGGTCAAAAAAACACAATCGATACATGTGTCATGTGACCCTAGGCAAATATTTCGCCATATTATTCTTTTCCCCGCATCATTCAGTAAAGACGCACAGTTGTTTTATTGAGGGTATTTATCTGTTACAAATCAAATGTAACACATCTAAAAATCGACCAAATCTGTGCTCATCATTTACACTGAGACTTTACGAGCACTGTTCCCTTTGGCAAACTATTGACTTATAAATGATAGAAACAAAAAGAAATTTGTTATAGATTTCAGTTACTGACCGTAAAAACGCTTCCCTGTTCAAAGAGGTATCGGAGGTCCCATCCAATTTCCCTCGGGTATTGATCCAAGCTGATCCTCCTGACTATTTCCAACATGCTCTGAAACTGCAGTTAACAGCTAGAGTTACTGTTATAAGGTAGCTATGAACAGCCCTGGGTTTAGTGCAATACAGCTTATTCAGAGCAGTATACAATAGACTTCAATGAAAAGCTGTGCGTGCATTTATTCTTCCGTATTGTTATTCAATGCTCGGCTTTCTCACTGGGTCACGGAAGCTATTATAGATGTAGGAGCTTTGATCAATATGACGTTGCACTGGAATACCTGCTGTTTGTCATTACTCTTATTACAGGTCAAAGCTCTGATCTGCACAATGGGTGCTGATTCAATTGAGTGAATCAGGCCTACTGGTATTTGGGTCATTGCAATGAATCTCAGAGTTGAGTGAGTCACTGTTTGGGTCTCTTTGGTTTAGTAGAGTCAGTCAGTCAATCACCTTAGTGACTCAGAATCATTCATATGAATCTTCACCATGTATATCAAGAGGGACAAGGAAATGTATCTTTTTGTTCCTTGTTTTTATGATGCAAGACACGTAGGTTTTTTTTTCAACCGTGCTTTATATGAGTTTCTTTGAATAACTTGGACGAATATGAAAAATGACTTAAAACTGGCTTAAATGCCAGTTCAAAGCAGAAAAGTATTTTCAAACGGTGTCTTAAAGGGCAGCAATATCATTAAGTAGTATGTCAAAAAACAATGGCATTTCCATATGTTCATGCTGCAGGCGTGTAGTAGCCGTTCCATTTAACTTCACAGTAAATTATATCAGAACTAATTTATAATTATGCAATCATCTTTAAAAATCATAATTAAATGTGTTTTCTCTATATAGCCTGCTTTTATTATTTGAAGAAAGTAACTGTTTCATGATTTGGTATTCAAGCAATGTAATTTCAAACGAGCTTGTGGGATTGAAAGTAAATGAATGCAGCTTATGTTTTACTCATAAGGCATTGAAAGTTTTTCTGTCAAGCCATAAGTATCTAAAGAAAATGTGCATCAAAAGAATAGAATGTACCTGGTTATTCAGTATAACACATTATGCGTGCTGCATTTTTTTTTATAACCACCAGAATATCAAATGTTGTTTCCATGTCACCCTGATTTTGTATTTTGTATTATTAAATATAAAGAAGTCATTTTTTCTACATCCATCTCAACCCTTGGGCTCCATTGAGTTTAGCTGTTGTTCTGTTGGACAATGTACCAAAACCTGTTATCAGCTCCATCCAAGCTTGTCATGGAACATAAACATTTAACTCTTAACATTCAATTCTAGTTTATTCACAAAAGCCTTATAGCTTCCCAGTGCCCAGTATCCATGTTTCATTCATCTTTGGTGCATCTGAAAGGTTAAAGTCCTAAACTGCTCAAACTGTTTACCACACCTGATCCATTAACATTCAATTATGTGACAGTAATGTGGTCTTCTGTTAAATGAGAGCCTCGTTGTCTCTTGCATGTAAAACACATTTTTACTCCCTTCAGTCACTTTGTTGCTTTCTCGTTGACTGATTGGTATGCTGACCGCAGCATCTCTGTATCTCCCTCTCATGAGCTCCTGGTCTGGGCCGGCAGCCCTTGCTTGAACCTTAAATGATGCAGGCACATGATAGAGATCTATCAGCAGTTTTGCTCTTAGGCCTTGAGGGAAGATAGAATTTCAATTATCTGTATCCTTCCCGTGTTTGATTTCATCACTGATTGTACATGCACGCCCCTTCCAGCAGATAAGGTGGTCCCGTACAAGAACACGTCATAAGATCGAGCAACAGATTGCAAAGTCCTACACTGAGGTGTTTGTCACCTCTAGAACCAGCAGAGCATCCTTAGATCAATATATACTTTTGCTTGTAGCTCTGTTGCTATTGCTTGTGTTTAATTTAATAATTAATTTGTGTTCAAAGTAGGGCTGTCAAAAGATTAATCGCGATTAATCGCATCCAGAATAAAAGTTTGTGTTTAAATAATATATGTCTATGTACTGTGCATATTAATTATGTTTTTATAAATACAAACACATACACATGTATACATATTTTGGAAATATTTACATGTATTTATTTATATTTACCAACAATTTAAATTATATATAAATGTTTAATAAATTTTAGATTTTTCTTAAATGTATGCATGGATGTGTATGTGTTAATAAATACAAAATTATTATGCACAGCACACAGATACAGTATATATTATGTAAACACAAACTTTTATTCTGGATGCAATTAATCGCGATTAATCTTTTGACAGCCCTAGCTCAAAGTTGTTCTTTTGATTTAGTGACAATGCACTGCGATACAAAAACACGATACTAGGTTCACGATACGTTGATGTCAATTTTTATTACATAACTTAAAAAATGAATTTAAAATACAAAAACAGATTTGTTTTCAAAACATTGACAATTTTATTGACATTTCTTTGTAGAGACGCATTTCTTTGTCTGTACATGTTATAGAATTTACACAATTTTAATAGAAAATGCTAATTAAAAATATTTCATACATCTGTTTCTGAAAAATAAAGCAGAATTTTGAATTTATAAAGGAATCAGGGAAGCTAAACCCTAAGAGAGAACTTTTTAAAGCACAACATAAAGTAAAAAAAGTAAAACATATTAACGCATCGAAGCCAATAGCCTCGTGGGAAGTGCTCGGATACCTGGCACGGTTGCGCATGGGGTAACCGAGTTCGATTCCCGTCTCGAGTCCCTTCTCTCTACCACTTTCTGTCCTCTCTCTCACTGAATTACACAAATGAAGGCAAAAACGCCCAAAATAAATGTTTAGAAAAACATGTTAACGCAGGTCACGTGTTGGCAGCTCAACCAATAGCATTAAGCTTCATCAAAAAATAATTAAAATTCGCTGAAGCTACATTAAATATTGTATTATTTGTATCATGATACGTGCCACCACAATCCTGTATATGGTTTCACACTTTGCTTGACTGTTTTATCAGTATTTTTAGTTTCTGCTTCTGTTTATTTTAGTTAGCTTCGAAGTCTAAAGTTTCCTGCATTTATTAATTTGGCAGACGCTTTTATCCAAAGCGAATAACAAGTAGGAGAGCATATAAACATTTTGTCAACACGCCCAAACAGTACCATTAGTTTACAAGGCCATGCTACTAGGAGGATTAAAGCTGGTGTAAGCAAAGGAGAGAATGAACAACAATCTATTTTTTTTGACAGAAAGACAGACAGAGTCATTGGCTAGTGAAATAAATGCGTAACAGGTATGTTTTGAGCTGTTTTTTGAAGTTCAATCTTCTGATTCTATCTATTTTTAGTTTAATTGGTGGAGCATTTCGTAAGCAGCGCAAAGTCTGTGGGTTTGATTCCCAGGGAGCACACATACTGATAAAAATGTATACCTTGAAAGCACTACAAGCCACTTTGGATAAGAAACATCTACCAAATGTGTTAATGTAAGTCATGAAAATATATTTTGTTTTGTTTGAGCTTTGCTTTGTTCTTTTACAAAATGCTGAGTTGTGTGTGAGCAGTGACTCCTCTCAGGACAACATTGGCAGTGACGGCTCTCAAGGGCTTATTGTCTTCTGCTTAGCTGGCGAAACAAATCTTGATGTCATTTCAGCAGCAACCTATCTGCAGATGAGTTTTCCCGCCCCTCGCCCTTGTTCCTCATCTTTATTTTGATCTTCTTTCATGTTTTAACTAATTACCTGCGATTTTTGATCTAACTAACCCTAACTCAGACAATTACCCTGATCGAGGAAGTGAAATAAGGTTGCAATCTGTATCTATTTCTTTTATCAAGTTCACCTTTCTTTTGGAGGAGAGTTCCAACGGAAACTGAAATATGCTAATCTCGTGGAGGTCAAAAATGTTGTTCGATCATAGTGCAAGACTAAGGGGTTGCCAACTATCCAACCAAGCACAATATCTATGTTCTAGTTTAAATTACAAAAGCATTACACCTCTTCTGTTGAACATGTCAAATCACAAACGTGTGTTGTTGAATTTCATATTTAGCAGCAACAAATCAATTAGATGTCTTTCATCAGCATTAAAATCCATTTGGATAAAGCTTCAATGCTCAGAATAAGATCTAAACAGCTTCACATCAGCATCGTGGTCCACAGTAACACTGTGTGTATGTGATAACGCATGATGACAGGCTAAGCTTGACTATTGTTCGGGTCTCATGATCACCGCACCTTTCGAAAGGCTGTTGACCTTGTGAAAAGAGCACAAAGGGGCTGCAGTATTGCTCACTGCTAGACTATTTACTTTCCAGCAAGGCTTTAGCTTTTGGCTAGATTTTAGATGCCGGGATGCATGTGCTGTGCATCTAATGCGTTTTGTTTTGTTACGTTGCAAACAGCAAACAGCAACCAGGAGCAAGTTGCTGGTCTCAGCAGTCATAATGACATGCAGCATCTAGAAATTATGCAATTTCCTAAAATTGGAGTTTGTTTGTAATGTGCATTGAAATAATGCCTGTCCCAAGTAAGTAGATACGTGAGAAAGAAGATACTGATGTACTTTTTCTTTTATTGAACAAGATGGTTTGGGTTCAATCGGAGCGTGTGTTTTAGAGTCTTTAGCGCAATCAAACCCAATAAGACTGACCCCAAAGGTCTGCTTTACGGTCTGAGGTCCCCAGTGGGTACGGCTGCTGGCCACATGATTTTATTCTCAAAGGAAGGATTCTGACAGGAAGGCAAATCAGAGCAGCTTTGTATGATGAATGAAGTTAGTGTGCTTGTATCGAGTTGCCAGGCTCACAAATTCAGTTTCATTCTCCACTGATTTCCAATTGAGGTCCTTTACAGAGCAGCGCTACCAGCATGTCGCTTGTGTGCGCGTGTGTGAAACATCAGCCACAATCACACACATGCACACATATGTTTAATTGCAGGCCAGTCGGTGTAATATGAAACAACTGTAAATGGAGAAAGACTGAGGGTGACACAGTTTGAAACATATAAGAGGAGAAAATAAAAGCTCAGGCGGTTATTAAACAAGACTAAACCAATAAATCATTGGTTTGATTTGTGTCCGTTTGAAGCTCATGAGGATTTCTACAAAAAGACAAATTTCATAAAGTCTTATCCTCTACTCCTCATCTTGCTGAATAAAATGAGCTTTGAAGCAGCATGGATGTAAACCATCTTAATATTATGTAGATGGAATTTTCAGAGCAGTGAATACTGTGGAAATAAACAGTCCCCTTTGGTCTAGTCTGCGATTGGCTTTAAAAAAAGAAAAACTCTAAGTTGTAAAACTTAGTTTGCATTAATAAGCCTAGATACATGTCATTTGAAATTCTTATTCAAACAGTGTTTTGTTTTTTTGTGTATGTTGTGAAATAGAAACATGATCAGTAGAACCAGTTACACAGTACATACATAAGTGTGGATTGTCATTTTTGAGACATAATTTGGGCCAATACTGGAGATTGCAGTCCTCCTCAATCTCCATTTCGTTAGAGCTGTATCTCTATGCCTTTAAAACATCTGCCTGTAGGTATTACTGAGATGGCAACAGAGTGATTTGCTTCAATAATGACTTAGTGTTGTTGCAGAAAGCAGATTTGTGACATTATGAAGTACATTCAAGTGTGGTATTAATCTTAATTGTAAATATTAATCTTGTTTTTCCAGATTAAAATATTAAAACATCCTTAAAACAAAATAGAGTTAGGTGAGATGCAGAATTTTCACAGAATATTATGTTGTATTGGCAGTTTAGGTTAAGGAACAAAAAATAAGCATAAACCTTACTAAATATACTACAAATACTCAAAAACAACTAATTCTACACTTTTTTTAAATGAAAATTATTTTATAATTTCCAAACCTTTAAAGGCATAGTTCACCCAAAAATGAAAATTCTGCCATGATTTACTCACCCCCAAGAACCAAAAAAATCTATACAATTACAATAATTGTTCCTACTTTGTACTCAGTGATACCCCGGTAATGTTAGTTGCTAACATTCTTCCAAATATCTCTCTTTTTGATCCACAAAACACAGAAATTAAATCAGGTTTGGAACAACAAGGGCCCTATCGTACACCCGGTGCATTGCGGCGCAGCGCAAGTGTTTTTGCTATTTTCAGCCCGACACAGTTCTCATTTTCCCAACCTGTGCCATGTTGTTTAAATAGCAAATGCATATGAGCTCATTTGTGTGCCCATGGGCATGCTGGTCTAAAAAAGAGGTATTTTCAGGCGCATTGTTGGTGCGTTGCTATTTTGAGGAACTGAAAATAGACTGCGTCATAGACCAACTCAAACCTGGTCTAGGGCTCTATTTCAACGATCTAAGGGCATTGTCTAAAGCGCAGGTGGCAAGTGCACTTAGGTCTTTAAAATAGGGCGCCTAGAGAGACAGAATTTTCATTTTTGGGCGAACTATCCCTTTAAGGATGTTGAGGATGTTTTCACTGAAATAAAACAAAAATTAAGAAAATATTTTCGGCAGTGCACACACACATGTTGATAAATTATCTTTAACGCTCCACAATGTTCAGATGAAAAATCACATTCTAAAGT
This sequence comes from Triplophysa siluroides, assembly GCA_006030095.1. Lineage (NCBI taxonomy): Eukaryota > Metazoa > Chordata > Actinopteri > Cypriniformes > Nemacheilidae > Triplophysa > Triplophysa siluroides. The sequence goes on from VCII01000237.1 coordinate 5,868,368, forward strand.
TTCACAGGGCATTGATACGGAGAAAATATACTGAAGGAAAGAATATGGTCTGATGTAAAGTGAACAGTAAGGACAAAACAATGACAGACTGTTATAGAAACGCAGTGGAGGTCATAAAGGAGATTAGAAGACGCTGAGAGACGTGTGAGTTAGTTAGGAGAGGTTCCCGTGGAGATAAGAGGATGTTTGATTGAAAGACCGGTGCTGAATCTCCTCAGAAGAGATTTGGAGATTCTGAAATTACCTTATTAATATAACAGGGTAAGAGGGATGAAATTTATCGGTTCATTAGGCGCACCGAGAGAAAAGGACAGGTGAGAAGCGGAAGAGACGGGCAGATTCATTTTGTCCGAGGTAATAAACATCCAGCTAGAAGGTCCTTAAATTTGCTTTATATAGCAGCTCTTTCACATTTGTGTTTGAATTATTAAATAGCAGAATAAATGGTGGCTATTCTAAGGGCTCCTTTAATTAACTTATAGCCCGACTAGGGAACAAATTTAGCCTCTCCTGAAACTCTAAATGTAGATTTTGGAGCAATATTTTAGGACAGACAGACAGATGAATTGATAGAGAAAATAGAAAATAGAGATGGATGAGCTTTTGTCTTTTAGATTAGTCTCGGCTGTCAGAGGTCATTGCGCTGTTTATTTCCGTCCATACAGCTGTGTAAATGTAAACAAGGGAATGTTTTATGTTTCTCAATTCATTAATTGCAGCTTGTTTTGCAGGCTGTGTTTAATTTGGTTGGAACAACATGTTTACATTTATAAAATGCCAATAATAAAAGCCAATGTCGCGTGTGCTCGGTGTCATTGCTTTGCCAGAATAGTTAGACTTAAAAAATGTCAGCTTTTGTAGAAAAAGTCTTTGTTGGTTTTTGTGGTCCATGTACATGTGTGATTTTCATGGCTATTTAAAGAAGTGTTGTTCTGAGAGAACTGAGGTGTTTAGATAACAGACTAGCTGTCAGCTTAGGTCCTATAAGTAAATCTTCGAGCAGAATCAGAGACCCAAAGATTCAGTATTATGACGTGCATTTACATAAGAGGTCAAGTTTACATGTGTGTTTGTCTTTTTTGTATTTCTCAGTTTTAAAAAATATGTGAAGGCTGTTAATTAATGTTTTTTTACTTTATGAATATCCATTTACATTTTAGCCTCTGAATACGTTTCTAATAAAAATTCCATCATAAAACTCCTAATGAGACTCCCTAATATTCATGAAAACGGGGTGTCCTGCCCAAGATTAGATAGAGGCAAACTTGTGTCTAATTTATGTTGCTATTCAGCACTAATTGGCCTCTCATATTTGGGCACTTTGAAGATAGACGGCTCAATTATATAAGCCGGAAAAATGATAATAACCCTCTTTGGTTACCACAGCGCAGACATAAACCCTCAACCAAACTTTGATTTGAGGAATATGTTGAATATTAATGGTTATAATTGTGCTAGTCAATGAAACATCAATAAAAGGCTACAAATAAAAAATGCATCTCATAATTCCTTCATTTGCATTTATGTACCAGACACTTTTATCCAGAGCTAGTTTGTCAGCATATGCCTGCATTCCTTGGGAATTGAACCCATTACCTTGGTGTTGCCAAAATGATGCAGTAAAGCATTTAAATGTTGTCTTGCGTTGACTAAATAGTGTAATGGTGCTTTGGCAATCATTAGGAATTGGAAATAAAACTACGGTAAAAATGACACTGTAGAGTGTTTAAATATGAATTATATTAATATCCATTAATGTCTTGAGTAGCGGTTAACCAATATGAGTTTCTCAATTGCTGATGTCAATATCCTTTCTAAAGCGCTGGTGTCTGATGTTCTGCTGATATATACTAAATAGGTGATAATGTACAGTCAGCTGATCGTATCATAAAATAAAATCCTTGAGGGGTTCTCATTTCACAATGGGGTCCTGATCACTTTGTTGGGTTTAATGATGGACAGACTGCACATTAACCCAGTTAACACACTGCATTTTTCCAAATAAATAAATGAATGCACAGAAAATAATAGATTTTGAATTTATATGTGAAAAGTGTTTCAAAAGCACAATTATGTAGGAAATTGGTTGCAAATTATTTTAGCACAGAATGTTGTGTCAGATTAAAGTATTTCAGAGACCCATATACAATATAAATGAATAACTGCAAATAAAACACCTTTTTAAATGCATGTTGCTCAATGTTTGTTAAATATTCCGCGTTTTCAAGCTTCAGGTCAAGCATAGTGCCATCAAGGTAATGGGTTTGATTCCCAATCCTAAATGCCCTGTATGTCACTTTGTAAAAACACTTACTAGTGAAAGCATATGCCAAATCCATAAAAGAAAACCAATTTTTAAGACCTAACACTTTGCGGATGCCAGTAACCTCAAAATGGCCAAATATCGGCCAATAACTTGACTTAGCAATGTATTGGTCTATCACCAGCCCTGCTCCAGAACAGTAGTTTGGATAAGCAAGTAGCCTGCTGGGTTTTTTGGCCTATAGACATGAAGAGAGTAGGATGAGGGGAGACAGTATTAGCAGGAGTGGAGGTGGAGGATGGTGTCAACGTCTAGTGATGAACAGCAGTAAATACTAGTTGTTGTGGCAGTATAACACTGTTCTGTTAGAGAGCTGACTGGGCCCTTATTCTAAAGCCTCTGAGACATTTTTCTCATCTCATTGCAACCACACACACACATCCCCTTGTGAACCATAACACACACACCCCCATGCACCCAGCTTTTTCCATATCCTATAATCCATTAAGTAGCACTAGCAGTTATTTCCCTCACTTCCTCTTCCTCCATTCTAGGCAGGACAGCATGACCTTCTGTTTACCTCAAGGACTGTCAACACGTTAAAATAAGAGAATCTTAAACTGTTGCGGTCCTCATATTCTATTACGAAAACTCTCTGTTCTCTCTGACTCTTCAAATATTAGCCTACATAACTTAGCTTTTAAAAAAGCTTTGACATTTTGATAAAGTCTTAGTTTGAGGCAGCATACGTACTGGAAGATGATAGTTAATGGAATAACTTGAAGGGTCAGTTTACCCCCCAAAAAAAATAATTTACTCACCCACCTGCCATTTCAAACCTGTATGACTTTCTTTCTTCTGCAGAACACAAAATAAAATGTTTTGAGGAATGTTGGTAAATAAACAACGGCGGTTCTTCAAAATACCTTCTTTTGTCTATTTTAAATAATCATGCAAATTAATGTGAAAAATTCAAATATTTTTAATCCGGATTTGTATTCCAAATTTGATTGGTTCAGACATCTTCAGGGGCCTGTTCAAGCTGCATCTGAGTGTTATAGTCATCATTCTTCACAGGGAGCCATTTTACATGTCTTCATGTCACAGTTTCTTATTTTTAGGATTAGTGGTGTCTCAGCCAAGTGCTTTTACACCCAACTCCCCACCAGATCCCCCCACACACATTTTAGTGCTTTCGCAAAGACAGACTGAGACACTCACTCCTATTATCTCGCCGTTTTTGCTTTGTCTCTCTCACACACTCACAGATCCTCTCAGCTCACATATGAGCGCCCAAGCTTCCAGCCACTCTCTCTCCATCTCTCCATCACGGGATACTTTTAGCTTCGCCCATTATTTTCTCCACTTTTATTCCCTGGCTCACTTTGATCATATTTTCTTTCCTTGTGCTTGGATGTAAGCTTTGACTTTGGATGTGATAACAACGCTCTGCCATTATACAGTTTCACAATCCATTGCTTTACTCCTGTTTACCCTAAAAGATACTTCACCATTTTATAATGTAGTCTTATTGGCTGTCAGTATGCTAATGGAGCAGAGTGCGAGATGATGTGCACATGTGACTCATGTAGTGTACACATACCAGCTGACATGAAGGGATTGAATGTATTTAAGAGGCATTTTGGTGTTCAGTAACTGTAGGTTTTGCTTAAAGCAAATGCAAGGTAATCCCTTTGCGTTTCTTTTAGCATTACTGCTCTGCAAAATAGTGAGATTTTCTCAGTATTTTTGCCTGGTTTTCAAGTATAAATATCTCAACATTCTTAAATTAGGATACTTTTACATAAGAATGACAAATTGCACAATAGCTACTGTAAGGGCGGTTTCCCATTAGCACTTTTGGTGCGCACCCGGGTTCGATTAACATCATGGTTCAGTTCATTTGGACGATGTGAACGCTGTTTTCCGAACCCGGGTGCGCATACGTAAACTGTACCGAGTCTGCTTGAAAAGGGAGGTCTGGGGTGAGGTTCATATGAACTCCAGTATGGTTTGCTGTTGATATGAATGCAATTGCACCAAATCGCGGAAGTGAATTGCTATTAATGACATATTATTTGGTAAAAATGTGTGTTTGTGTTTCATTCCCTTTTCTGTTGAGCGTGACTGATGTGTTCCAAGCAGAGAGCTGTATATCTCATTTCAGTTCTTATGAGCATTTGCAGTACATTTGTATGACAGACAAGAGTGCCGTTATATACTAAAGCTTTGGAAACAAAACGAAGGGTTCAAAAATATTTAAAAGTCGCTAAAAGTTTTCCTGCGTCGTCGGCACAAGCGACAGGGTAAACAGCTGCGGGCTTGATGACGCAAACCTGTATACATTTTGTTGTTCTGAAAAAAAAAGATATTTGGAAGATTGTTTTTAATCAAACAGTTCTAGGGCACTATTACTTATAGAAGGAAAAAATCTACTGTGGTAGTCAATAGCGCCACAGAACTGTGTAGTTTCCAACATTTTTTTAAATATATATTTTTTGTAATCAACAGAACAAATACATTTATACAGGTTTTAAACAACTTGAGGGTGAGTAAATAATGACAGAATAAAAATTTTGGGGGGAACTATTCCTTTAAGTATCTTGATTTAAGATTTTTTTTATATTTGCATTAGAAAACAAGACAGTCCGATTTTATTTCAGTGTGTAGGAAAATACTTTTTTCTTATTGGTTTATTCTGTTTTTATTAAAAGGGTTAAACTTGTCCAACCACTTAAAGACCCATGAAATTACTTGGGTTAGATAGTAAGTGGGGTCCTTTTTTCAAACAGCCAATAGGCTTTAATTATGTCTTGCAACCAATTAGTAGTTAGCAAGTAGCAAATCATATGTCACAGTGCTTGCTAGTCTGTTGATTGTCTTTGAAGCATGCTAAATTGTGATTGGTCATGTCTGGTCATGACTAAAAACAAGACACGACAATGTTAAGAAACAACCCTTCTTTTGGAGACTCACGAGCATTGATATATTTTCTTAAGCAATGTATTTTTAACATTTTTAAGCACATTTATGCTTAATCTTCATAATTTATCTTTTTCTTGAATAATGCATGCTTAACTCAATCACATTAACCAAGGTGGCTATAAAACAATGCTGTTATGCTGAAGGACATGAGTTCAAAATGAAATCCAAAATGGAGCTCCCAGCATGCCCTTCAAACAGGATAATAGATGCAAGCCTGGGCCATTATGGCGTTTGCATGGTTATCCATTTTAGCTGTAACATGCTCATGGGGACCGTACGGCGAGGGCTAGTCTCTCTGCCTTGTGGCTCAGAGCACACCAAAACTAACCAGCTGCTATCGTCAGCAGCGGCGAAATGGGTTCTTCGCTCCTCTGCGCTCTCAGCATCATGCTAAACATAGAAAAAAGCAATAATGCAGGGAGGGGAGAGGAGAGGCGTAAAAGTGCGACTGGCTCCGGGATGATGTAGAACACAGAGTATCACTTTGATGCTGCATTATAATATTTCCTCTTATTTATTCATTTAGTTTTATGTGGAGTATAGTTTTCTATGAAATGTATTGTTGTCCTCATTATTAAATAGCCATCCATTGTATAGAAATGAATAATAATATTATGAAAAATTACATAACGCAAGGTCGCCTTTAATATCTGGTGCATCATAACAATCTTCTTTCACTCTTTTTTGGTTGTCCAACAAATTATTTTGTTATGTTTGTCTATTTTTGTGCTAATGTCTAAGCTCTGGGCCAATATAAAGCTTACACTGAAAAGGATAATAAATAATAAATAAATGATGAATAATTGATCAAAATCAAATGCGGCGGTGAGTTCAACAGTATGTAATTATGTTGTTGATGAAAGTCACAGGCCTACATGACTTACAGGTATCTGCTCTTGTGTTTCATTTAAATTCAGCCTCTTGTTCTATTTCATTTAGCTGTCTGGATCTAAATTTGGCACCTCCATTTTCTCTCCCCCATTCAGTTATGTAACATGTCTTTTTTCCTCTACCCCTTGTTTGGCAATGCAAGTAGAAAAACCTTAAACATCCCAAAACAAAATCTATGTTGAGATGACTTGAAATCAAATCAAATCAGCTTAAAGTAATAAGATTCACATGCATTTGATTGGATACATTTTCCCTCAGTGGAGTAAAATTTAAAATAACTTAACCTTATTGATGTCCTCTCTCTCTCTCTCTCTCTCTCTTTCTTTCTTTCTCTATCTCTCTCATGCATCATCTCTGGCCCTCAGCAGAAGCTACTGCACTCATGCAATTATCATAATTACTAACGACTTTGCAGTCTGGTGCTGAGTGTTCACGTGCACACGTACTGTATACCGTCCTTCCCTGGCTTCTTCGTTCACACAGAAGCAAACGTACACTTTGGTTTTTCACCCAAATAAAATGACATACAGCCTGCGGCGATGAAGTTGTTATAGCAGTAGAATTGATGGTTGCATAGGGTGAGGTTCAAGTAAAAAGCTCCTCGATTGTATTTCGAATGTCCCGTGTTTGATTAACTACTGTAAAAGACAGTCGACATCGTGTGAGCCTAGACGAAACGTCTTGGGCTTTTATTGATGTCTTTTAACTGATTCTGCAGAGCAGCATTCTGGAGACATTTCTCTCACTTCCAGGATGCTTTTTAGACGACGTATTATAACAAGAAATGTCCAACCAATTTAAGATTAAACATCAATTGATTTCTGTGTTTTTCCTTAATTATATGGGAATAGGATGATACTACTTACGTCTCAAACTGCGCACAGAAACGCGGTTGTGAGCGCTCTCCTGACGTACAGAGGTTGAAATATGTCTTTGGCTTCTCTGGTGTGTGTACGAATGAATCAGGCTGTTACAGTGCAATCATGATAAGAGGAATCCGAAAGGAATCGATAGGGTGGTTGGGGGTGGAGGTTGTATTAAACTGCTGATGGATATTGGTCAGTCCTACATCTAAGTGCCCAATAGAGAGAAACTGCTTGGACAGCCTAATTAAATTATACAAAGAAAAGCAATGTTCTGTATTATGTTACACCAATCTGACACCAAAACACATAAAGCCTTTATGAATTGATATGCTGGTGTCTGTTGTTTTGACGTAGAACTACAATCAAGTTTATTTGGGTTAAAAAAAACAAAAGCTGCTATTAACTTACTTTATATAAAAAAGTAAGCTAATAATGATTTTAATATAAAAGTTGACCTGCCAGGTACAATTTCGATGGAAATTTCAGTTCAACATCATATTACATCATCACGCATAAAATAGGTATGTGAGGTAACCTGCAATTTCCTGTTTCAAACAGAGATGGCGATATTCTGTAGATGCTTACTAACGCAAAATGGTCAACACAATCTCACGGCAAAAACGTAACTATTTTACAATGTGGCTAATTTGAGCTAATTCGTATGAATTCGGACGATCTCATTCGTACATTTCAGTAGGGTTAGAGAAGAGGTTAGCACCGGACATGACGCCGGCAGCGCAGGACCCCGCGCCCCCCTCCGTTGCCTCTTCTTCTTGAGGCGGACCACACGACGGGTGGTCGGCAGTAGGAAGGAGGTGAAGGGCACGGGCGGCTCTGGTTGGGATCCCTACGAAGCGGAACCCCAGGACTCTCTCCTCCCATGCTTGCCTAGAAGGCTGAAGTCCGGGGTTGGAGCAGCGGGGGGTGAGGCGGCGGTGTCCACACCCCCGATTTGTAGGGCGCGACCCTCAGGAATGGTTGCCAGCCCCGCGGAGTAATCCACCATGGAGGGGTCCCTGGACCCCTCTCGATCCAACAAGGTCTGGAGATGGTCCATGAAACCCAGAGGTTTCAGCCGAAACATCTCAGCGGGTCCTAGGGGCTCATCGAGGCAACTATTAAAAATGACTTCGTTGAACCCCGAGTAGCGCGCTGTAGACAAAAAGTCCATGGCAAAGTCCTTAAGGTTTGTCCCTTTCTGACCGAGACCGAACAGGACGTGGGCCAGGCGACTTCTAAACGCCTCTATCGGCTCGGCCGTTGCTATCTGCTGGGTTCTCTTTGGTCGGTTCATTCTGTCATGAACAAGGAGACAGAACCCAAGCGCAGGCAAACAAAGGGTTAAATAATAAGGACTTTATTATATAACGAAAACAAAAACAAAAACCCACGATGGGAAAAACAGCACAAATCAAAACAAGTAATCAAACAGAAATACTTCCCGCAAGGGGGAACAAAACAAACCAGGCAAAAACGGTAATCCAAATGATAGTCCAAAAACAAGAAGAGTACAATAAACAGGAACAGGGTAATCCACTTGGCAAGACGAACGTCGAGATAACACATGGGCTAGGATACAGGAAGGAATAAACCGACAAGTGGCCAGGGAAACAGAGACATTAAATAGGGGAATATTAACGAGGGGAGATTGCACAGCGACGGAGACGGGCAGGTGAAAAGGATGAACACTAATAAGGAGTTGACGGAGATACAAGGGGGCGGGGCTAGAAAACGCGACACCAAAGATACAGCATGGCATTACAAAACCACAACAGTGCCATGCCCTTTCTCCACATAAAACACATGGGTCTGACATGTTCCTGCCACAAGACTTACTTGGCATTGTCTTCTCAACTAAGGGCTACTTGTAAAGGTGAGAACATGCCCTCTGTTATCCCCACAGAACATCCCCATATGTTATGTTTTAATTTCCTCCTCAGGAAGAATTGGAAATACTTTAACACAAGAAATCAAAAATTGTCTTTAAAACACAAAAATAGGATTACTAAAATAAGATTTACAGTATGTACACGTGTCCACACTTGTGTCATGTAGCAATCACACACATGAGTTACCTTAGTGTTACCGGACATCATATGCTGGGTGATTCATGGCTTTTAAGAAAAAACTGTTGTTATTACAAAAATCTATAAATCTTCTAGAGTATTAAAGAAATAGAATATTGAGGGATGCATGATGTCCTTCAATGTCATAATATTCTGTGTATAGACAGCAGACAAAGTCAAGTGTTCTGTATGTTCGGGTGTGTGTGTGTGTGTGCGTGCGTGTGAAGGAGAGGGGACAGTAGCAGGGTAGCAGAGAGCCGAACACACAGATGGTGCTGTGATGCCTCACGGGCACATGCTACTTTGTACTTTTCCACCTTCCTCCTACACAGTCGCACACAGAAAACCCTGTTTCCTTTGGATCTTGTCACACTGGTGCTTTCAGCATAAACACAACATGCTGTTAACCTTAATGTTTTTTTAGATGCTTGGTAAATCATATGCATGACAGAGCAAAGGTTTGAAGAGAAAACCGGGGTGTAACGTAAGCTAGTGAAAAAAACTTAACTTTTCTTAGAAGAAATGATGCATAAAGAATTTACAACATGAGAAAACCGCAACATACAACCGATCAGACTCCCTGAATGGATTTATTTTGCAGTGACTGTTTGATTATTGGCTACATTATCCCGGTTATTACTCTTCTACTTATTGAATGATTAAATAAATGGGCATTAAATATTGATATGACTTACAATTATGTTATTATGTAAGTAGAAAGAGACCACAGAGCGATACGGAATACATGAAAGTAACAGTTATGTAGAAAATCAACTATACTTATTTATATATTGTGAAGCACACACAAACATATTCACATTCTAAAATACTCGATTGTGGTTGGTCAGTCCAGCTGTATGATATTTCTCAATACGACTGCATTGAAGATTCACATGACAATAAACGATCAACACGGTTTGTGCTGAGCACAATGTTTTTGTGTAGTGAATTACAGGTTCTGTTTTTAATTGCGCTGAAATCTTGTTAATGTCTTTATGCGCTTAATGGCTGGACATTTCTCATATTCAGCAGCCTGATATTATATTTGGCACAGTGTTTGTTTTATATTGTATGTTGATACATAACACTTTTTCTGTTGATGCATTTATAAAAGTGTTCCTGTTCAGCCTTTGTCATGTTAATAATATTGTTTGGACTTGGCAGTTGCATGGTCAGGATAATTTTTGTTTACTTCTGTCCCGTTAACTGTTTTGATCCTGTGTTGGTACAATTTTGATACACAGAATCCAGTGGTACCATAAATGTCAGTGCTTTGCTCTTGTGCTGTATGTGAGGAGGTGGAGGATACTGTTTGGCCTGCTTATCTCTTTTCTCCTTCATAACACTTTCGTTCTGTTGCTTACTCGTTCGTCACTCAGTCATCCTGTGTCCCGATGACATTCAGAGATGATGATGAATCAGAGGGAGAGAGAGAGAGAGAGAGAGAGAGAGAGGGGAAAAAAGCGAGGAGCATGCTGGTGGGAAAATAATATGTATTATGCATGAAAATCCAACATATCTGAAAAATATCATGGATTTATGTATACAATTTAACACAAAGTGAGGGAGAGTTGCAATAGGAATGAGTGAAAGTGAGCGAGAGAGTGAGCAAGAGAGAGATTTGGCGGTGAGGATGTAGAGAACGTGTGTTATGTGTTATTGAGTTAGAAGAAGGTGGGTGTTTTTTTTTTTTGCTTCAAGTAGAAAGGGTATTTTTAAGTGTAGACTTGAGAAGAGACTGTCTGTCTTTGTGTGTCTTTATGTGTTTCGGGAAAACAAGGAAGCATTAGGCGTCCCTGGCTAAAATAAGATCCCCACTGTGCTTTGTCATTTCTATCTGAAGAATAACCAGCACAGTTGCTGTAACAGATCATCATACATTTGCTGAATATTTGTCTTTCCAAAAACTATATAACCACACAAAGAAATGGATTGTGCAGCGTGCAGATGATATCAATTTTTGAATTGTGCTATTGTTTTCTTTTTCATTCTCCTTGTAGATCACCAAGCAGCAGTTGCAGACCACTAAGGATCGCTTTGAGTCTTTTCTGAAAGGAGACACACAGATTGTGGCGGATGAAGCCTTCATCAACGCAGTTCAGAGCTACTTTGAGGTGAAGTATCATTGTAACTGTATTATGGGTGAAGGAAATTGATCCTTGTCTGGCTCAAGTAAACACTTATACACTGTTTACTGGACTTTAAACGTTTTGACCTCTAACTAAGGTGAGGACTTGTTAGACTATTTTAGTTTGGTGTTTCGTTTGAAAAAAGAAAATGCAAAGGAAATAATGCAGTGATTTTCCAACACAGTCGTAATCTTTCATAACTGTTTTAGGCTAATTCGCAAGAATTCATGCAATCTTATTCATACGTTATCGTACACTCTGCTTTCAACCCGATGATGGTTAGGTTTAGGGATAGTCTTCACACTTGCTTTTTTGTAATAATCATAATTTAATTCATTTTTTTTTTTGTAATTCACAGTGTATGATATATACGAAATCACATACACATAAATACTTGGTATTTTCATTGTTAATCTGTAAACGGGAATACAGAAATGTATGTATAGTCACCATAAAATTAAAAGCGACAACTAATTTTTTAATGAAATATTATAGTGTTTTTTTATAAATGACTTATCTGTGCGTTTCATGTTTTTTATGTATGTGCCCTCATAATCTTTAAAGTCCCAGTGAAATTAAAAATGACAATTCTTTTTTTTCATGAAATATTGCGTTTATAGTAAATATCTTATCAATTTGGGTCATTTTCTTTTTCAAATGCATGTACCCTCATAACCTTCAGTTAAAATCTGAAAATGCACTTCTGCCCTGAAATGACGATCCATCTCAAATGACGTAAATTAGACGGCTTGGCCGGACCATCCGTTAACTCCTCTCCTTCAACTGTCATTCTGCTGCCAGTTTCATTTCAAAATCAATGCAACAGCTGTTTTTACACATCCAATCAATTCGCAGTGAAAAAACGCAAGCCACGCCCACTCATTTTCTCCTTTGAAATTCCTTTTCACTCGGAGATGTGTCAGAATACGGAAGTAATGACGATCGATATGATGACGATTTGATATCATCGGCCTTTGGAATCTTATGACGCCGCATGATGTCGAACTAGCCTATTCAAATCTCCCTCCATTCTGTTAGTAACCAACTTCCAACGATCCAATAAGTTCTCGATGGTTGACATTAACTCCCGCCCTACTGTTTTTCTCATTTGGAAGCCGTTTCACTCAGATATAAGTCACTGTTTGGAATTGCTTTTTCAAAAATGTACTTTATGGTATATAAAATATATAGCAGGGCTCCTGAATGCGACTAAATGGTCGCATTTTGCGACCTGGTAATTTTGTATTTCTTCTAGTTGTTATATCATGTGGAAAGACGAGTAGAACGCGAGCCCACCACCAGTGCAGGCTGTGTGTGATAGTCAACTGCGCGCCATGCACGGGTCACTCACGTGTCACTGATGTTTCCCGCTGCTGCGGACGCCCACAATCCACGTCGTCATTGACAAGTTTACACACACACAACGTGAGGGCATTACCAAGAGTCAGTGGTTGCTGTTACGGATTTCTTGAGCCCGAGGATGAACGATTTGATATATGAGATGTTTAAAACGAAACTAACCGCGGAGGAGTTCAGGAAACGTCATTTATCTGTGGATTACTTGAGATAGCCTGGATCATATCAAATCCGTTCACAACAAGAGCATTCGCCTGTCGCTTTATAAGTTGTATTTGACGTTATATTTACATGTGTTAACTTGTGAACATGAGGAAAAGTGTCCTTCATACACAATAAAAATCATCGTAAGAACATAACACGAGGCCTTTTATTTTGCTTTAATGTGTAACACTGTAAACAATCAAATATATACTTTTTGACAAGCACAATTTCTGTTGGTTCAAATTAATTCAGATTACAGTCTCTCTATTAATTTGAATTATTTCTAATTTATTTGTCAGTATCAGTTATACAGTTATTTTGGGGAAAAATGTGAACAATTGCATTGCAGGCTGATTTAAGGTGTTCCCCGAAATGTTTTGCTTGCGCTCCTTAAATTTTCCGTCAGGAGTTATAGTGCTCCTAGTAAAAAATTTAGTCTGGAGCCCAGTATGGTGTATAGAATTTCAACAACTATCGTCCAGGATGTCTCTATCTCTTCTAATCTCCGCCCTCCCAAGACATTTGAGCAAATTCAGTCTTACCAAACACCAAGGAGGTCTGATGGTTTTTTTTTTTTAACAAATAACTTGGGCCCTTACTGTCATGACTGGTATGAAAGAGACGGTTTGATGTCTCAACACAAATTGTAGTCAAATGTTATTTTATGTTATAAAATATGTAAATACGTTATGGCATTGTTAAAGTAAAATTAGTTGTGTTTTATTGTGTGAAGAAAATGAATGAAGTCTGGCTGAACCCTGAGTCCAGGTGATTTACCAAATACACTTTTTCTTGTGATTTCATCATATTGTCCTCGAGTGTAACGTTAACTGAAATTCATTACCACAAATTTAGTTTCTCTGCTGCCAATGTGAGGTCAAGGCACAACGTTAACCTCTCCTTCAGGCCATTAGCTCGGGCTAACGAAAACAGACGACAATGATATCGCAAAGAAGCCGTTTTATTATTCTACAGCAGGGGTTCTCAAAGTTTACATTCAATGGTCCGAATCTGAATTCTCGTCAACGTCAAAAGTCCGGTACAATTGTTATTACAAAACTTGATTTAATAATCATTAAAAACAACTTTAAATAACAAATCAACTCTATATGAATATAGAGTTGATTTGTGCCTGCATGAGTGTTTGTTTGGCACTTGGCGGGTCCGAAACTAATTCCCTCCCTGTCCGGATCCGGACCGGAGTCCGGACTTTGGACAGGGCTGTTCTACATTGTGTATGATACGTATCCAGATGTAGTTACCGCACTGGCGATTAGAGGAAACCTTTAGATGATGGAACGCCTTTGTATAAGTGAATACCATAGAGTTGCTTAAACAGCCCTTCAGGGATGGCTCTCCTTAGCTAAAAACACATCTCAAATTCAAGTGTTTACACATGCTATGCAAAGAAATTGCTATGTTAATGGATTAGAGGATTGCGGTAACTTTAATGACAATTAAACAAAGTGAATAAGGAATAGAGTAAATATTTATTATCTTGGTGCCTGTGGCAGTTTAAAGTTTTCAAGAGTTTTTTTATGTAATCACTAACTTACTTTATAAATATACTATATGCACATGCAGTAAATATATAGTTATGCTGAATGTAGTGTATAAGTGTCATCTGTAAGTTATGAAATATTATATGATATTTGTCGTGTGAACTGCTGAACATTATTTCTTTGACATTGGATTCTTAAGGTTCAATGTGTAATATGTTGGAAGATCCATTGACAGAAATGTAAACATATCGCTTCATTATGTAAGGTCTTTATACACCTCTAAAGACACAGTTATGTCTATTAAAGACTTTACACAATGAAGCGTTATGTTTTTATTACCTTAGAATGAGCTATTTCTATCTACATACACTGTGGGTCCCCTTACATGGAACTCACCCTGTTGTTTCTACATTAGCCCTAAATAGACAAACTGCTCTACAGAGCATGTTTCATAATACGTTATCTCCTTCGGCAAAGAAGCGAAAACCTGACGACATCTTAGTCCTGTGTCAGCCACCGTAGTGCTTCAAAAGGGAGGGGTGGAATGAGCTGTCGGTTGCAATTATCAACCTCATCGCTAGATGTCCCTACACTTCATACACTGGACCTTTAAATGACGAATCTGACTGAATGTAATCATTCCTATCTTAACTTGTCAGTTTCTCAGGATCTTACAAGGTTTCAACGTCAGACTGAAGTCATTGCAGGGTCTGTTTGCAGAACAGTTAATTTCCAAATCAGTTTGACATAACAGGCCACAGGCAGAGAAGTCCATGGTGAATTGCAACCTGGATTCGAACCAGATAGCAATTTAGAGCTCTATTTGTCTTGCTGAACTGAGAAGGATTGACAGGCTTTTAAAAGGAACAAAGAAGAGCAGCTGCCAAGCTTCCAATTGTTGAGGAACGGCATAAATCACATTTTACTTGCAACTCTATAAAAGTAGATGTGAAATGCTGCAAGTGGGACCGGAGAGGTGGCAGTTGGATCGCAGTCAGATGTTTTGCTTTATTCTCAATAGCCATTTCAGTTTGGCTAAAACGTCAAAAATCACAAATGTTGCTCTGATTTGAATAAGCAAAGATGCACTGAATAATTTAGAGAGAGGACAAATATAACACTTCTGTCCACACTCATCCCATAATTTCAAAGCTCTAAAATGTTACAGTTGCCATTGCCGTCCACAGCTTTAATGCCGTTGGTTATATTACTGCAGTATATCACTGTAGATGATGTTGAATCTATCACGGCATAGAATATTAAAGAAAAGCACCGAGGCATAATTTCTTCCAGCAAACTGGACTGATTGAAAACAAGATGAGAAATGTTTTGAAGTCACCTAAGCGAAGCGTTTTGAAGGTCAGAACTGTTTTTCTGCTTTTATCAATGCTGTTAATTATGCATCCGCAGGTTTTTCTAAAGAGCGACCGCGTGGCTAAGATGGTCCAGACGGGAGGGTTGTCCGCCATGGACTGCCGCGAGGTGTTCAAGCGCCACATCGAGAAACGCGTTCGGAGCCTGCCGGAGATCGATGGTCTGAGCAAGGAGACGGTTCTGAGCTCCTGGATGGCCAAGTTTGATACCATCTACCGCGGAGACGAGGATCCACGCAAGGCGCAGCAGCGCATGACGGCCAGCGCTGCGTCTGAGCTCATCCTAAGCAAAGACCAGCTCTACGAGATGTTCCAGCAGATCCTCGGGATCAAGAAGTTTGAGCACCAGCTTCTGTACCAGGCCTGTCAGGTACAGAAAAATGTTACCATAGGGAAAGGGGTACAAAAGTAATGATGAAAATGACTCCCCAAATACACAACACCCTTTCATATGAATTCCTTATAGTTTTCACCTGCAGTAGGAGAAAGTCTTTAGGCTCCAAAAGAATGACACGTCTTAACCCAAAGGGTACAGCCTTACCAAATGTTCAGTTCACACCACCAGCATTAACAAGTTCCAGCGTCACAATCTTATGGTCTTCATATTTCAGCAGTTTTTTCCTCGGCTGTGCTGAGAGAGATCTCATCTGAGCAGCACCCCTCCCATCCCGCCAGCCAGCCATTAAATCTCTCTCTCAAATGTGCTTTGAAGATGACTAACCCACTTTTGCTTTGCTGGTAGCTCAGACTTCAGGGTGGAGAATTAGCATACATTAGAAAGCCAACAAAACCACTGCTAAAGTGACAGAAAATCAGGGTTAGTCCATTTTGGTCTTAATGGATCTTATATTGCTCAGATGGGATGTTAGTTTACAAGGAGCTTTTACTTAGAGACTATTTTTATTTCCTCATCCAAATTAATTCTCCTTCATTTGCAAATACGGATGAATAGGCATTTGTTGAAAGCACTTAGGGAATCTATAACATTTCTAAAAATGCTTTCAGGGAGAAAATCGTTAATAGGTACATATCAGCTGTAAAAGTGTCATCATGATGGACAGACAGACAGAATGATGGGAACAGAATGAGAATCTAAAGAGGAAGTTCAGCATAAAATTCTGCTCGACGCTGACGGTGCCTGTGTCAGAGGAGTCAAAATATCACAGTGCTGGCAGGAGCAAAATTGCTGCATCTGCTGACAAACAAGCCCACAACGACTGGCATTTTTTACCATTTCCATTTGACAAGTAGAGGTAGTGAGATAAAACGACGTTGCCATAAGAACCAAACAATGTTGTCCTATGATTTTCTGCCATGGTCAGGTTTTTTGTTTGATCAAATGCAGGTGGTACTGTAGGTACTAATCGGATAAAAGTTTGTTTTTAGTAAATTTACAAACAAGATTTATAAACACGGTTAAAATTATTAACAGAGGACACAGGAGGAAACCACATCCCATGCGTTTGAATGAGTAAATATGTAAATGACCTGTGAAATGAGAGACTTGTCTAAAATGAAACACCATGTATTTAAGTCTGGATTTTGTCCTAGACGTTTGCATTCATGTTGATTTGATTCAACCACCATTGACAACCATAGTAGGAAAAATTACAATTTACAAAATGAAATTACAATTTAGTCAAAAGTGCCCCAGAACAGTTTGCTTTCCTACTTTCTTTAAAATATCTTCTTTTGTGTTCAACAGAACGGATACATTCTCCTACTATGATAGTCAAGATAGATGGTGTCCAAGAACTGTTTGGTTACGAGCATTCTTTCATATTTCGTGTTCATTAGAACAAAGACATTTATAAAGATTTGGAACAACTCGAGGGAGAGTAAATGATGACAGACTTTTCACTTTTTATTGAACTATCCCTTTAAGTGTGTTACAGAACCATCTCTCTCACCGCCTCCGTTATTACAGGTTTATTCATCCCTAGCAGTTTAGATGAACATGTGAAAAGGTGCATCGGCTGAGGCCACTCCACATCAAACCAAGCATATTGTGCCTTTGTAGAATAACCAAAAGCATCTTGCGCTCTTTCAGTTCCTCCTCAGGAAGGACTTTGCAGTGCGGGTCGTGAGAGGCCTTGTGTGGGAGGCGTTTTCTCTTCTGCTGTCAAAAGAACGTTTCATACACCACCTGTGGTGTATTTAATGAAAGCACAATCAAACGTAATTGGCAAAATTGTCTGGCACACCGTATTAACGCAAATAAATTATGATCTATTTACCTCCGTCTGGTTCGAGTACATGTACTTCGAGGACATGTGACACATGCACATTTACGCTGCATATTTCAGTGAACATTTAAATTCAGAGGCAATATTCGGCCATTTCTGCATTAATGAACAGAAACCTTTTAAAGGAAGTCTGTCAAAGGAGGAGGAATGAATATGAATTTAACTTTGCCACGCAATGGTTATTGAACTATGGCGGGCAGGAGTGTTTCAGCAAATGATGTTTGCAAACACAGCATTGTAATGTTTGTTGGTGCCATAGCGACAGAAAACGACATTTTGGTATCATATAAATACTATATAAAACTACAATTTGGTATCATATGATACCAAATTATATAAATACTTTAAAAGATTTATAGTTTTTTGAATTATGCAAATATTATAATGATCACTAATAAATATATCTTTACTGCCTAAATCGTCATCTTAAATTGCATAGTGATAATAGAAAACCGAATGTGCTGAGCACAATAGGCCTAGTTAGTGCTAGCTCATAAACCGGCCCATTCGCACTCATTTCCCTGCAGTCATAAATAGATTCTTTCTGTGACACACACCTCTCAAGAGCCGGCTGATTAAATTACCAGGCAAACCCCAGCAATACAAAAGGCTTGCCTGTTTATTCTCTCGTGTTGTAACGCTTCCTGTGTCTACCAGTTTACTTGATTAAATTTATTTTATTTTAGGGGTGCCAGACAGAGTTACTGTCATTTAAACAACCAACCGGTAAACTCCCTCAAGAAACCTACAACGGCCTGGATATAGAAATCACCACAGACCCTTCAGTTATGATTTAACAAATTCCGATAAGTTGCAAAACTATCCTTCACCTAGGGATAAAGCCACAAAAGATGGAACGCAATAAATCACCTTACTCATTTTTCTACTATGTATTTTCAAAATCCAAGATCATCAAATCATAAACATACTAAATTCATAGAAACGTTGAAAAATCATCAATAGATCAAAAATCATAAACATAATTCATTCATAGAAAAGTCATAAATAGATCAACAAATAATAAACAGAAATTCATAGAAAATTTGAGAAATCATCAATAGATCAAAAAAACAAACATAATAAATTCATAAACAAAAAAGGAACCATCCGTCATTAGAATTTCTCCCCCTTTAACAAGATAATCCCGCCAGGGAACATAGAGCAGTTCATGAGAGTCTAATCCAGCAAATGAAAAAAGTTCAGTTCAATGGAAGGAAATTCCGCCAAGGAAAAAGAGTAGTCCAATAGACGATAATCCAAAACATTCATCCCTTGCAAACAAAAACAGTCACCTAATACGATCACGCATCCGCAACGGTATCCACAGCCCTTGTAATTTACTCACAACCTCCTGTTCAGGCAGTCAAATCCCATTCCATGACTCGGCAATTCCGGGAGCAGTTAATTAATTAGCGTTAGTCCTCAGACCTCCTTCCGTCCGAATACACCTTTGCCAACCGGTATCCTTACAGAGTATAAAAACGATCTGTCTGTTATTCCGTGCGAAAGGGTAAATACTCGATAATCCCGGAAATGAACAGTCTCTAGATCACTAAACTGACAACTTTCTTTGCATGCGGAAAAAAAATAAAACATCGCAAGAGTCAACAGAGGAACCTCCACGAGATACTGTTTGCCGCCGAGCAGACGCCATCTTAAAAAACGGAAGTACTTCATAATAAAGGCATCTATATGGCATGGATGGTTAGCATAACCAATCAAATAACAGGAACCGTTACATAAAAATTTCACTAAGGCTGTATGTATTTACATAAGATTGTGTTGGATAGCAATGCGAATGAATAGTGATTAATTTTTTTAATTAACATAACTATGTCTGAAATACGTTTCTAATAATTAAAGTAAAAAATAAAAAAACTGAATAAATGCTGGTTTATCTATGTTTCCAAGAGGACATCGTCACATTCCCCTCTCCTTAAGGAAAGCCGGCCCTTAGGGTAAAGGCGTTAAATCAGAGGTTCTAGAATCTCTTTCTCAGTAAATCCCAGAAATTCTTCCTCCTCACTATCCTCTTTAAAGATTTCTTGTAATCGTTTTTTTTGTAGCATCTCAAGTTCTCGTGCCGAAGGGAAGCAGGGTCTAAGTTTGGAGACATGGACAACCCTTAAGTCTTCTCCGGAATCCTCCAGGACAATTTCGTAGTTTAGAGGTCCCAACTTCCGGATTATCCTGTAAGGTCCTTGCCATTTCGGAGCAAGTTTCGCGGAAAAGAACTTGGCAGCTTTAGAATAAGGGTGACTACGCATCCAAACTCTATTTTTTTCCTCAAACACCACTTCTCTCCGATTCTTGTCATAGTTTCTCTTTTGACGCTTACGAGCTGCATGTAATCTCTGGTCTACATATTCCTTCATTTGATGTAATTCTGTCACTTTGTCATAACATGAATCCTCAGGACAAACATCTCGTGGTTGCAGTAACACATCCATTGGTCCTCTGAGTGGACGAGTGAGGTTTAACTCAGCGGGAGTGACTCCAGTGGATTCATTGACAGCCGAATTTAGTGCAAACCTAAACTCCGGTAGAAACTTGTCCCAATGTTTGTGATTATCATTGACATAAGAGGCCACCATCGTTTTAAGAGTACGATTCATTCTTTCAGTGCGATTTGGTTGCGGGTGGTAGGCAGTTGTCATTTTGTGTCCTATGTTCCATGATCTACAAAGGTCCTGAAATACCGAAGATAGAAATTGAGGTCCTCGATCAGACAAGATGTAATCTGGGACACCCCAACGGGTAAGTATTTCTCTCACAAGAATCTGGGAAACAATTTCAGCGGTGGCTTTACGTAAACTAAAAAGTTCTACCCATCGAGAATAGTAGTCCACAAAAACCAGCAGAAAGACATTCCCTGAAGAACTCTTGGGAAATGGACCCATCAAGTCTACTCCAAGCATCTCCCATGTCCGTTGTACCATGGTTTGCTGCAGTAACCCAGGCGGTTTACGGCATTCGGGCTTATAGAGCTGGCAAATTTGACAATTCTTCACAAACTCCTTCACATTTTGAGTTAAGTTTGGCCAGTACACCAAAGCTTGAAGTCTCTTGCAGGTTTTGAACTGCCCAAGGTGACCAGCAAGAGGGTCTTCGTGGAGAGACTGGAGTAGCTGAGATCGAAGAGCCTTTGGTATATACACTTGGTACACAGTTTTGTGTGGGGACTGGACAACTCTATAAACTTTATCCTCTAGTATGGTAAATTTTGTAGTGGAATTGACAATGACTTCTCCCAACTCCATTATTTGTCCATACAGATTTGAATGTCTGAGTCGATCTGTTGTGCCTTCCAGACATCATAATCTGTAATCGGCAGGGTCAGGGGCTTGGTGTTCTCTGATTTGGACTTCAGGGATAAAACCATGGACCAAGTTAGAACTTCTGGTTCTTTGAGGTCCAAAGGAGCTCTGGAAAGAGCATCAGGGACAGTATTGTACTTTCCTTTTCGATACTCCACTGTGAAATGGAATTCCTGTAGTCTAAGTGCCCATCGAATTAACCTAGTGTTGGGTTTCTGAGTTTTGAGATCCACATCAAGGAAGAGTGGTCAGAGACTACTGTGAAGAACTTTCCTTCCAGGTAATATCTCCATCGTTCAAGAGCCCATACCACGGCCAAACATTCCTGCTCAGTAGTGGTGTAATTTCTTTCTGCTTGATTCAAAGTTCGACTGGCATAGGCAAGGACTTCCTCTGTGCCCAACCCAGTTTGCTGCACCAGGACTGCTCCCAAGCCTACCTCACTGGCATCGGTATAGACAACAAAAGGCAAATTCAGATTAGGATGCCCCAGCACAGGTGCAGATACCAGAAGCTGTTTAAGGGTATCAAAAGCAGCTTGACACTGAGCATTCCATAGGAATTTTGTACCCTTTCTTTTTAACATTCAAAGGTTCCGCCACCTGAGAAAACTGTGGTACAAACCGATGATACCAGCCGGCCATGCCTAGAAACCTCTGGACTTCTTTGATATTCTTGGGCACTGGAAATTCTTGAACAGCACTAGTCTTCCCAGGATCCGCCTGGATTCCTTCCGCAGATACTATGTGGCCTAGAAACGTCAGAGATGTTCGGAAGAAGTGGGTTTCTTCATGTTAACTGTCAGGTGGGCCTCTTTCAATTTCTTCAACACCGCCTGGATGTCCACAAAGTGCTGTTCTATTGATGGAGAATAAATTATTATGTCGTCCAGGTACACAAAACAATTTATTCTTTGCAACTCTCCAAGTACTCTCTCCAAACCTTTGAAAGGTTGCAGGGGCATTTTTAAGCCCAAAAGCCATGGCCTTAAATTGAAATAGTCCCTGACTGCAAATGAAGGCAGTTTTATCTCGACTGTCCTTCTCCATTTGCACCTGCCAGTATCCACTGTTAAGGTCTAAAGTAGAAAAAACCACAGCACCATTTAAGGACTCCAAAATTTCTTGGATAGTTGGTAATGGATAAGCATCTGACTGACATACTGAATTCAGCTTTCGGTAATCTACACAAAAACGATATCCACCAGTTTTCTTTGGAATTAGGACCACAGGAGAGGCCCATGCAGAAGAGGAAGGCTCAATAACATCAGCATCTATCATCTCAGAAATGAGCTGCTTGATGACCTTCTGTTTGGCTGGAGACACTCGGTATGGCTTTTGTTTTATGGGTATGTCCTGAGTGACATGAATCTGGTGGGTCAAAACACTTGTTTTTCCAAGAACATCTGTGCAGACATCTGAATGCTGCTGAAGTTTTCTTAGAAAAAGTTCCTTTCCTATATCATCGAGCCCGGTGTTTTCACATGCAATCTTCAAAAGGTCTAACTCTTCCTTGATGTTAGCAGGGGGAAGGGCAGAAAAAAAGGGCTAAAGGTGAGATATTAAACCAATCATGAACAAAAACATTTTTCAAAAATGAATATTTCTGATCAAGCTGAAACCAGTAGACATTATTCCTGATATCCATTTGAAGACCACTAAAGAATAGATAATCTAACCCCAGCACCACAGGAAAAGCCAGCATCGGGGAAGCCAGGATAACTACAGGTAAAGTTACTGTTAATGTTTGTATAGCCAGTTGAACTTCACCCCATCCTAATGGCTGTCTGGCTCCTCCATCGGCCAAATAAATAGGACCTTCTGTCCAGGGCTTGAGTCGTTGGGTGTGATAACCCATGGTTACCCACAGTTTCTCATTTAACAATGTATATGAAGATCCTGTGTCCACCAGGGCATGACCTTTCCAAGAATCAACCATTACAGGAACAATCAGCTGTTGCAGCAGGGATGATGAAAAGGGATGGTTAGGGGAATACACTGACTCCCGATGAGTAACAGTGCTCACAGTAGGATGATTTCCAGAGTTATTTTTGGCAGACTTTGAACCTTGCGACCCCTTATAGTTTTGATTCTTACCCGAAACCATTCTGAGGGCATGAAGCTGGAGAATGAGAGCCTTTACACCGCCAACAGAAGGGGTTTTTAGACACATCCAATGGTGGAGCTGAAGCTGATAATGAAGTACTCGGCTGAACCGAAGCAGGATAACTTACGCTGGGTTTCCAAGGTTTTTTCGTTGTTCATTGCAACTGGTTTTCCTTATCTTTTTCCAGTTGTTGACCCAGACGGACTAAACCATCTACAGTACCAACCCCGTTGCTGCGAAGTTGACTGGCCATCTGAGGATTAATGTTCTTAAGAATTAACTTTAGGACTTCCTCCTCGGCAATTTGTGGCTTCCAGCGTTTGCACAGAGCTCGGTACATATAAGCAAAGTCTCTTATGCTCTCACCTTCTTGCTGTACCCGAGTTCTTACTCTCTCTGCTAACTCATCATCATAGTCTTCTGACAGGAAAGCAGCAAGAAACTTAGATTCAAACTCCTGCCAGGTAGTTGTTTCCAGTCGAGCCACATCCCACCAGTCTCTAGCCGTTCCATGGAGCGCATTCCTGAGGGTAGCTATTACTTCTTCTCTGTAAGGGGATGGAGAGCCATGAAATCATAACATTTCTCAAGAAAAATCAGAGGATCATCATAATCTTCTAGACGACCAAAGCAAGGGAACTGAATTTTAATAGGCTGTTTTCCCAGAAAACGTCCTCTACCTTCCCCAAGGGTAGTAGCATATTCATTAGTCGGATTCAACTCTGAATCACCTGATCCTAAGGGTAATGTAGAATGAAGTCGTTGCAACCTAAGGTTCACCACAGGACTTTCCGCCACATTAGAAGAGGGTAAAGAATTGTTTGCACAGAAGCATTTGCTTTCTTGAAATTCTGCTGTGGTAATTTACAACCTTCCACGTCCAATGTTAATTGTTGAAGATGTTGCGTACACTTATGTAATTCAGTCTGTAAAGTTTTATTTGAACTTGACCCAGAAATAAAAGTGTCAATTTGCTGAGTGCATTGATGAGTTGTCTTTGAATAAGATCCAACGTAGCAGCTATGGGTTCCATAACAGTGTTGAAATCCTTCAAGACCTCTGAATGTTGATTTTTTAGTCGCCAATGCAGCATATTATTAAACTCCTTCCTGAAATGTTCAAACTGATTGCTCATTAGCTGTTTCATTTCGGTTGTTTGTTTTTCCGATACTGCATTTGCATTCATAGTCAAGGTATCTACCCTCTTCTTTAACACTCCCATTTCTGTTACAAAAGTGTCCTTTAAACTTTGATGTTTTTTTGTATCCTTTGATTCAATTGCTGAAGCGTCAAAGTGTCTAAAAAGTTTCTCCCAATGAGGTTTGCTCGGTTGGAGATAATGGGAGTTCTAGATCAAAGTTCCAGTTAAATCCATATCTATCAGATTATCTTGAGTTGAACACGCCTGAAATTCTAGGGAGATGGGTAAAGGATTTTGAAATTCCCCTTGATCAGAAGCCATCAAGTCAACCAGATCATCTTTACAGGCTTTGCTAATAGATTGATTGCCATTTCCCTCCATTTCATGACATGATTCACTTTGAAGGTCAGACATCTTGTCTAGCGGACTGGTTGCAACATTTCAATTATTTTACACAATGAATTAAAAAGTCTTTGACTGCGATTTCCTTCTCACAACTACTCAATTATAATACATTTGTGTATATATATCTGCCGGGTCCCATCTGGGGTGCCATTTTATGTAACGCTTCCTGTGTCTACCAGTTTACTTGATTAAATTTATTTATTTTAGGGGTGCCAGACAGAGTTACTGTCATTTAAACAACCAACCGGTAAACTCCCTCAAGAAACCTACAACGGCCTGGATATAGAAATCACCACAGACCCTTCAGTTATGATTTAACAAATTCCGATAAGTTTGCAAAACTATCCTTCACCTAGGGATAAAGCCACAAAGATGGAACGCAATAAATCACCTTACTCATTTTTCTACTATGTATTTTCAAAATCCAAGATCATCAAATCATAAACATACTAAATTCATAGAAACGTTGAAAAATCATCAATAGATCAAAAATCATAAACATAATTCATTCATAGAAAAGTCATAAATAGATCAACAAATAATAAACAGAAATTCATAGAAAATTTGAGAAATCATCAATAGATCAAAAAAACAAACATAATAAATTCATAAACAAAAAAGGAACCATCCGTCATTAGAATTTCTCCCCTTTAACAAGATAATCCCGCCAGGGAACATAGAGCAGTTCATGAGAGTCTAATCCAGCAAATGAAAAAAGTTCAGTTCAATGGAAGGAAATTCCGCCAAGGAAAAAGAGTAGTCCAATAGACGATAATCCAAAACATTCATCCCTTGCAAAACAAAACAGTCACCTAATACGATCACGCATCCGCAACGGTATCCACAGCCCTTGTAATTTACTCACAACCTCCTGTTCAGGCAGTCAAATCCCATTCCATGACTCGGCAATTCCGGGAGCAGTTAATTAATTAGCGTTAGTCCTCAGACCTCCTTCCGTCCGAATACACCTTTGCCAACCGGTATCCTTACAGAGTATAAAAACGATCTGTCTGTTATTCCGTGCGAAAGGGTAAATACTCGATAATCCCGGAAATGAACAGTCTCTAGATCACTAAACTGACAACTTTCTTTGCATGCGGAAAAACAATAAAACATCGCAAGAGTCAACAGAGGAACCTCCACGAGATACTGTTTGCCGCCGAGCAGACGCCATCTTAAAAAACGGAAGTACTTCATAATAAAGGCATCTATATGGCATGGATGGTTAGCATAACCAATCAAATAACAGGAACCGTTACATAAAAATTTCACTAAGGCTGTATGTATTTACATAAGATTGTGTTGGATAGCAATGCGAATGAATAGTGATTAATTTTTTTAATTAACATAACTATGTCTGAAATACGTTTCTAATAATTAAAGTAAAAAATAAAAAACTGAATAAATGCTGGTTTATCTATGTTTCCAAGAGGACATCGTCACATTCCCCTCTCCTTAAGGAAAGCCGGCCCTTAGGGTAAAGGCGTTAAATCAGAGGTTCTAGAATCTCTTTCTCAGTAAATCCCAGAAATTCTTCCTCCTCACTATCCTCTTTAAAGATTTCTTGTAATCGTTTTTTTTGTAGCATCTCAAGTTCTCGTGCCGAAGGGAAGCAGGGTCTAAGTTTGGAGACATGGACAACCCTTAAGTCTTCTCCCGGAATCCTCCAGGACAATTTCGTAGTTTAGAGGTCCCAACTTCCGGATTATCCTGTAAGGTCCTTGCCATTTCGGAGCAAGTTTCGCGGAAAAGAACTTGGCAGCTTTAGAATAAGGGTGACTACGCATCCAAACTCTATTTTTTTCCTCAAACACCACTTCTCTCCGATTCTTGTCATAGTTTCTCTTTTGACGCTTACGAGCTGCATGTAATCTCTGGTCTACATATTCCTTCATTTGATGTAATTCTGTCACTTTGTCATAACATGAATCCTCAGGACAAACATCTCGTGGTTGCAGTAACACATCCATTGGTCCTCTGAGTGGACGAGTGAGGTTTAACTCAGCGGGAGTGACTCCAGTGGATTCATTGACAGCCGAATTTAGTGCAAACCTAAACTCCGGTAGAAACTTGTCCCAATGTTTGTGATTATCATTGACATAAGAGGCCACCATCGTTTTAAGAGTACGATTCATCTTTCAGTGCGATTTGGTTGCGGGTGGTAGGCAGTTGTCATTTTGTGTCCTATGTTCCATGATCTACAAAGGTCCTGAAATACCGAAGATAGAAATTGAGGTCCTCGATCAGACAAGATGTAATCTGGGACACCCCAACGGTAAGTATTTCTCTCACAGAATCTGGGAAACAATTTCAGCGGTGGCTTTACGTAAACTAAAAAGTTCTACCCATCGAGAATAGTAGTCCACAAAAACCAGCAGAAAGACATTCCCTGAAGAACTCTTGGGAAATGGACCCATCAAGTCTACTCCAAGCATCTCCCATGTCCGTTGTACCATGGTTTGCTGCAGTAACCCAGGCGGTTTTACGGCATTCGGCTTATAGAGCTGCAAATTTTGACAATTCTTCACAAACTTCACATTTTGAGTTAAGTTTGGCCAGTACAACCAAAGCTTGAAGTCTCTTGCAGGTTTTGAACTGCCCAAGGTGACCAGCAAGAGGGTCTTCGTGGAGAGACTGGAGTAGCTGAGATCGAAGAGCCTTTGGTATAACACTTGGTACACAGTTTTTGTGTGGGACTGGACAACTCTATAAACTTTATCCTCTAGTATGGTAAATTTTGTAGTGGAATTGACAATGACTTCTCCCAACTCCATTATTTGTCCATACAGATTTTGAATGTCTGAGTCGATCTGTTGTGCCTTCCAGACATCATAATCTGTAATCGGCAGGGTCAGGGGCTTGGTGTTCTCTGATTTGGACTTCAGGGATAAACCATGGACCAAGTTAGAACTTCTGGTTCTTTGAGGTCCAAAGGAGCTCTGGAAAGAGCATCAGGGACAGTATTGTACTTTCCTTTTCGATACTCCACTGTGAAATGGAATTCCTGTAGTCTAAGTGCCCATCGAATTAACCTAGTGTTGGGTTTCTGAGTTTTGAAGATCCACATCAAGGAAGAGTGGTCAGAGACTACTGTGAAGAACTTTCCTTCCAGGTAATATCTCCATCGTTCAAGAGCCCATACCACGGCCAAACATTCCTGCTCAGTAGTGGTGTAATTTCTTTCTGCTTGATTCAAAGTTCGACTGGCATAGGCAAGGACTTCCTCTGTGCCCAACCCAGTTTGCTGCACCAGGACTGCTCCCAAGCCTACCTCACTGGCATCGGTATAGACAACAAAAGGCAAATTCAGATTAGGATGCCCCAGCACAGGTGCAGATACCAGAAGCTGTTTAAGGGTATCAAAAGCAGCTTGACACTGAGCATTCCATAGGAATTTTGTACCCTTTCTTTTTAAAGCATTCAAAGGTTCCGCCACCTGAGAAAACTGTGGTACAAACCGATGATACCAGCCGGCCATGCCTAGAAACCTCTGGACTTCTTTGATATTCTTGGGCACTGGAAATTCTTGAACAGCACTAGTCTTCCCAGGATCCGCCTGGATTCCTTCCGCAGATACTATGTGGCCTAGAAACGTCAGAGATGTTCGGAAGAAGTGGGTTTTCTTCATGTTAACTGTCAGGTGGGCCTCTTTCAATTTCTTCAACACCGCCTGGATGTCCACAAAGTGCTGTTCTATTGATGGAGAATAAATTATTATGTCGTCCAGGTACACAAAACAATTTATTCTTTGCAACTCTCCAAGTACTCTCTCCATCAACCTTTGAAAGGTTGCAGGGGCATTTTTAAGCCCAAAAGCCATGGCCTTAAATGAAATAGTCCCTGACTGCAAATGAAGGCAGTTTTATCTCGACTGTCCTTCTCCATTTGCACCTGCCAGTATCCACTGTTAAGGTCTAAAGTAGAAAAAACCACAGCACCATTTAAGGACTCCAAAATTTCTTGGATAGTTGGTAATGGATAAGCATCTGACTGACATACTGAATTCAGCTTTCGGTAATCTACACAAAAACGATATCCACCAGTTTCTTTGGAATTAGGACCACAGGAGAGGCCCATGCAGAAGAGGAAGGCTCAATAACATCAGCATCTATCATCTCAGAAATGAGCTGCTTGATGACCTTCTGTTTGGCTGGAGACACTCGGTATGGCTTTTGTTTTATGGGTATGTCCTGAGTGACATGAATCTGGTGGGTCAAAACACTTGTTTTTCCAAGAACATCTGTGCAGACATCTGAATGCTGCTGAAGTTTTCTTAGAAAAAGTTCCTTTCCTATATCATCGAGCCCGGTGTTTTCACATGCAATCTTCAAAAGGTCTAACTCTTCCTTGATGTTAGCAGGGGGAAGGGCAGAAAAAAAGGGCTAAAGGTGAGATATTAAACCAATCATGAACAAAAACATTTTTCAAAAATGAATATTCTGATCAAGCTGAAACCAGTAGACATTATTCCCTGATATCCATTTGAAGACCACTAAAGAATAGATAATCTAACCCCAGCACCACAGGAAAAGCCAGCATCGGGGAAGCCAGGATAACTACAGGTAAAGTTACTGTTAATGTTTGTATAGCCAGTTGAACTTCACCCCATCCTAATGGCTGTCTGGCTCCTCCATCGGCCAAATAAATAGGACCTTCTGTCCAGGGCTTGAGTCGTTGGGGTGTGATAACCCATGGTTACCCACAGTTTCTCATTTAACAATGTATATGAAGATCCTGTGTCCACCAGGGCATGACCTTTCCAAGAATCAACCATTACAGGAACAATCAGCTGTTGCAGCAGGGATGATGAAAAGGGATGGTTAGGGGAATACACTGACTCCCGATGAGTAACAGTGCTCACAGTAGGATGATTTCCAGAGTTATTTTTGGCAGACTTTGAACCTTGCGACCCCTTATAGTTTTGATTCTTACCCGAACCATTCTGAGGGCATGAAGCTGGAGAATGAGAGCCTTTACACCGCCAACAGAAGGGGTTTTTAGACACATCCAATGGTGGAGCTGAAGCTGATAATGAAGTACTCGGCTGAACCGAAGCAGGATAACTTACGCTGGTTTTCCAAGGTTTTTTCCGTTGTTCATATTGCAATGGTTTTCCTTATCTTTTTCCAGTTGTTGACCCAGACGGACTAAACCATCTACAGTACCAACCCCGTTGCTGCGAAGTTGACTGGCCATCTGAGGATTAATGTTCTTAAGAATTAACTTTAGGACTTCCTCCTCGGCAATTTGT
Source organism: Triplophysa siluroides (assembly GCA_006030095.1). NCBI lineage: Eukaryota > Metazoa > Chordata > Actinopteri > Cypriniformes > Nemacheilidae > Triplophysa > Triplophysa siluroides. The sequence goes on from VCII01000237.1 coordinate 5,898,469, forward strand.
GGCTTCCAGCGTTTGCACAGAGCTCGGTACATATAAGCAAAGTCTCTTATGCTCTCACCTTCTTGCTGTACCCGAGTTCTTACTCTCTCTGCTAACTCATCATCATAGTCTTCTGACAGGAAAGCAGCAAGAAACTTAGATTCAAACTCCTGCCAGGTAGTTGTTTCCAGTCGAGCCACATCCCACCAGTCTCTAGCCGTTCCATGGAGCGCATTCCTGAGGGTAGCTATTACTTCTTCATCTGTAAGGGGATGGAGAGCCATGAAATCATAACATTTCTCAAGAAAAATCAGAGGATCATCATAATCTTCTAGACGACCAAAGCAAGGGAACTGAATTTTAATAGGCTGTTTTCCCAGAAAACGTCCTCTACCTTCCCCAAGGGTAGTAGCATATTCATTAGTCGGATTCAACTCTGAATCACCTGATCCTAAGGGTAATGTAGAATGAAGTCGTTGCAACCTAAGGTTCACCACAGGACTTTCCGCCACATTAGAAGAGGGGTAAAGAATTGTTTGCACAGAAGCATTTGCTTTCTTGAAATTCTGCTGTGGTAATTTACAACCTTCCACGTCCAATGTTAATTGTTGAAGATGTTGCGTACACTTATGTAATTCAGTCTGTAAAGTTTTATTTGAACTTGACCCAGAAAATAAAAGTGTCAATTTGCTGAGTGCATTGATGAGTTGTCTTTTGAATAAGATCCAACGTAGCAGCTATGGGTTCCATAACAGTGTTGAAATCCTTCAAGACCTCTGAATGTTGATTTTTTAGTCGCCAATGCAGCATATTATTAAACTCCTTCCTGAAATGTTCAAACTGATTGCTCATTAGCTGTTTCATTTCGGTTGTTTGGTTTTCCGATACTGCATTTGCATTCATAGTCAAGGTATCTACCCTCTTCTTTAACACTCCCATTTCTGTTACAAAAGTGTCCTTTAAACTTTGATGTTGTTTTTGTATCCTTTGATTCAATTGCTGAAGCGTCAAAGTGTCTAAAAATCTAGTTTCTCCCAATGAGGTTTGCTCGGTTGGAGATAATGGGAGTTCTAGATCAAAAGTTCCAGTTAAATCCATATCTATCAGATTATCTTGAGTTGAACACGCCTGAAATTCTAGGGAGATGGGTAAAGGATTTTGAAATTCCCCTTGATCAGAAGCCATCAAGTCAACCAGATCATCTTTACAGGCTTTGCTAATAGATTGATTGCCATTTCCCTCCATTTCATGACATGATTCACTTTGAAGGTCAGACATCTTGTCTAGCGGACTGGTTGCAACATTTCAATTATTTTACACAATGAATTAAAAAGTCTTTGACTGCGATTTCCTTCTCACAACTACTCAATTATAATACATTTGTGTATATATATCTGCCGGGTCCCATCTGGGGTGCCATTTTATGTAACGCTTCCTGTGTCTACCAGTTTACTTGATTAAATTTATTTTATTTTAGGGGTGCCAGACAGAGTTACTGTCATTTAAACAACCAACCGGTAAACTCCCTCAAGAAACCTACAACGGCCTGGATATAGAAATCACCACAGACCCTTCAGTTATGATTTAACAAATTCCGATAAGTTGCAAAACTATCCTTCACCTAGGGATAAAGCCACAAAGATGGAACGCAATAAATCACCTTACTCATTTTTCTACTATGTATTTTCAAATCCAAGATCATCAAATCATAAACATACTAAATTCATAGAAACGTTGAAAAATCATCAATAGATCAAAAATCATAAACATAATTCATTCATAGAAAAGTCATAAATAGATCAACAAATAATAAGAAATTCATAGAAAATTTGAGAAATCATCAATAGATCAAAAAAACAAACATAATAAATTCATAAACAAAAAAGGAACCATCCGTCATTAGAATTTCTCCCCTTTAACAAGATAATCCCGCCAGGGAACATAGAGCAGTTCATGAGAGTCTAATCCAGCAAATGAAAAAAGTTCAGTTCAATGGAAGGAAATTCCGCCAAGGAAAAAGAGTAGTCCAATAGACGATAATCCAAAACATTCATCCCTTGCAAAACAAACAGTCACCTAATACGATCACGCATCCGCAACGGTATCCACAGCCCTTGTAATTTACTCACAACCTCCTGTTCAGGCAGTCAAATCCCATTCCATGACTCGGCAATTCCGGGAGCAGTTAATTAATTAGCGTTAGTCCTCAGACCTCCTTCCGTCCGAATACCTTTGCCAACCGGTATCCTTACAGAGTATAAAAACGATCTGTCTGTTATTCCGTGCGAAAGGGTAAATACTCGATAATCCCGGAAATGAACAGTCTCTAGATCACTAAACTGACAACTTTCTTTGCATGCGGAAAAACAATAAAACATCGCAAGAGTCAACAGAGGAACCTCCACGAGATACTGTTTGCCGCCGAGCAGACGCCATCTTAAAAAACGGAAGTACTTCATAATAAAGGCATCTATATGGCATGGATGGTTAGCATAACCAATCAAATAACAGGAACCGTTACATAAAAATTTCACTAAGGCTGTATGTATTTACATAAGATTGTGTTGGATAGCAATGCGAATGAATAGTGATTAATTTTTTTAATTAACATAACTATGTCTGAAATACGTTTCTAATAATTAAAGTAAAAAATAAAAAAACTGAATAAATGCTGGTTTATCTATGTTTCCAAGAGGACATCGTCACAGTGTTGTCTCTGTTCTTTGTTGTTTAGTGCAATATTTATTTTATCTCATGCACACTGGACATAATATAACCTAGCATCGCTAAGCATTTAGCATCACATTTTCACGTGTCTGAATAAAGATCCACTGAAGTCTTGAAATGTGCAGCTCTGTCTGATGCATTGGAGTCCTTTTCACTGAAACAGGAAGTTAAGGCAGGACATATTGATTGGCTCCTCGCCCTCTAAAAATAGCCAATAGCATTTAAGTTCACCCCACAGGCTAGATTTTGATGAGAAGCTCAAGTCCAGAATGATGTCATAAAATGTTGAACGTTTATCCATCTTGGCGTAAATGAGAGAATATGAGTTTTGAATGCTTATATCTTTTAAAAACCCATTTTGACACTATATATACTGTACTGTATATCCTTACCCAGATAGCACTGGTACGTCTTTAAGATGTCTGTTAAAGATATGGAGATCTGCAAAACATCTGCTGTGTAGAAACATTTGATAAACATTATTTAATATAGAAAAAAAGCAGTTTTACATAGGTTCTAAATCATAAACGTAGCTTTCCTGTAGCTCAGTGGTAAGAGCATTGCGTTAACAACGCAAGGTTGTGGGTTCGATCCCAGGGGATTGCAAATACCTATGTATAAATGTATAGGATAATGCTTTGGATAAAAGTGTCTGCCAAATGCATAAGTGTCAAATGTAAATGACAATCAGTATATAAACGTCTTACAGACATCTTCGAGATGTCTATATGACATCCGGCAGGAAACGTCTCAGAGACGTATTGCAGATGAGCAGACAGTCAAATGCAGACATTAAATAGATGTCTCCAAGAAGTATGTGTGCTATCAGGGTTAAGGCTGACAGATTCACACCGACACCCAAAACACTTCAATTTTGATTACATGGGGATTTTACTTTTGTAAGTCAATAACACAAGTTGTAATTCCGCTCTGTAGGTTTGAATTAAATGTAAACCCACTGAAACTTGTTCAAGTTTCCTCTGAGTTAGGAGGCCTGGTTGGAAATCACTAGTGTTTGAGACTCTATAATTATAGTGTGTTTTTGAAATACAGGCAAGACAAACTCTTCTCTCTCTGTGAAAGTTCAACAGGCCAGTTGATTTGCATTTAAAGTGCTTGTATTTAAAGCTCCTTAAAAACAATTGGAAAAGTTGTTACAAATTGTAGCCAGGCAGCCCAGCTGACCCAACAACCCGAAGCGGTTTCTTAATGTGTATGTGTGTACTGCATAGAAGAAACAGTAGCAGTGCAGACTCTCAATAGAAAGAGAGAGAGAGAGAGAGGTCGAGAGGGGTTGAGTCAATGCGGCCAGTGACAGGAGCTGATTATGTGCTCCACTAATCAACAGCCCAGAATGAACCAGCAGGGTTACGGCACGCATGCACACACGCGCGCTGCAAATGATCATTCACACTTTCATGCTAACAATGCATTCGTTCCTTATAATAATGTATGGCCTTGCAAGTAAGTTTGTATATACAGTCGCAGAAAAAATGAAGAGACCATTTCAAAATTATTTTCTGAATTTACTATTTAAAGGCACGTGTTTGAGTAAAATTATTATTTTTGTTTTCATTCTGTGAACTATTAACAATATTTCTCACAAATTTCAAATAAAAATATTGTCTCTATTTGCATTTATTTTCAGAAAATGAAAACTGGAGAAACAGGTCAAAATAACAGAAATGATGCTCTGTATTTTTTAAGGCCTCAAATACTGCAAAGAAAACTTTCACAATCCTGTGTGATTTTATTGAAATTCAACAGACACTGGACTGGAATGGCCACCATACATCTAGAAATGCTGATTAAATTAAAACTTGGAATTTCCGCGGCTGTTATTCACTGATTCATCGATTCTCTGATTCTCTGTATTTTTCACCCCACTTTTATATATATATATATATATATACACAAACGGACACACAATGTCTGTCACTTCCTATCTGCCGGATTGGCCAGCAGATCAATAATAAAGTGAGTAAGATGTTCGGGGTTTTGAATATATCACTGAACAGCTGAAGGTCAGACTGTAGGGTGCAGTCACTCGACACTCGTGCTATCTGTCCTGTTACTTCACACGGTATCACAGATGTCAGTCTCCCACACGCACACAGTAGCCTTTAAGGAAGAGAGAAAATCAAGACGGGGGGGGGGGGGTGGGGTTGTGATGGAGAGAGAGAAACACTGTGAACAAGAGTGGTGACAGCAGAAGACATTGAGAAAGGGAGGATGAGAGAAGTGCGGCTGAGCACAGTTTCAGCCATCAGCAAATCTAAATGTGTGAATGTATTATTGATGCAGTGAGTCTCTGTTAGGAGAAATCTAGGGTAACAGCTGTCGGAAGCTCATTCGGATTGAGACCGTGTCTAATTCCATCAGGTTAACTGCAATGAAAGTGTCCATCACCGATTCTAAGCCGGTGCTAAATGAGTTGATGTTAGACATGAGACAGAAGGTTTGGAATTAAAAATTATTTTGGAGGATTCAAACTCTAATTAAGAGTCTTTGAATTTAATTTCAGTGTCTTGAGCAGGACTGAATAATTCTGTTTACTGCCTCCACAGATAAACAACACACCAACTAATGAATTACTTAGACTTTGTGTTTGACTTTTTTCAAATTATATGACATATTTGGTGTTCATTTGTGGAAATCCCTTCAATAATAATTGCTCCAAATATATATATGTTTTTCATGCTCATTTTTTACAGGTTGAAAACAAGTGAAAATGTTATTAATTTTTATCTCATTTTATGTTTATCTTTTATTTAGATAAAATTATGTAGTTTGGGGACTTTGTGAAGATTTCTGTTTTTCACTCTATAGACCAGATGTAAACACAGGTCCAGAAGCATTTCCAGTTTCATTATTATTCTTTTTTACATTTTACATATGTAGTTAAATCTTAAAAATATCTGTTTTACATTTTGATTTGGTTATGAATGTTCTGTTAGTTGTATATTGTTCAAATGTTTGTGAAGTGTTAAAAAACGGAAACAGAAAGTTCTTCTGGACCAGCGTTGGACCAGCTTTGTGTAATTCTTGCAAAGTCGTCTATATAGACGCTGTCAGGAGCAACAGCATAAACAAACATTATGTGACCCAAACGTCACCACTAAACCTCCACAAAGAATCAATAACTGTTGAGTAGTTTTAATGTAATTGAATACAATTAATGTACATTAAGTATTTTGAAATGAATATTTATATAGATTAAATATAAAATAAATAGCTATATTATAACCGCACACATAGATCAGAAGTTAACTTAAGACCAGGCTCGTGCGTCCGATGAAAACGACTAAACATTTTGATAAATCTCAATCGATTACCTGTAAATACTTTCTGAAGGTACTGCATCTTTTAATGTACGTCCATGCCATGCCAGACTGGAGCTGCAGCTGGTCCGTCTCTTAAATAAACAGAGATAAATAAATACACTAATGATGACCTCTATAAAGAAAAAGCCAGAGACCTTAGCCTCGATGTTTTGTTTGACATCTATTATTTAAACTGGCTTTTGATGAAAGAGATGTTTACCTTGTACTAAAAGAAAAACGAAAACCTGCTGAATAAATCCGGCTTCTTTCACCTTCAGTTTGCTTACTGTACGTGCAGCCGATTCCTGACCAGCTTTTTAGTCGTGTTGTGGATGTCTCCTGTCAAGTATTTGTAATGACCTATTTGTGAACTTTGAGAGCTACAGAGAAATACTCCATGTGACAGATGTTAAAAGACCAAAGGGTTATGTTTAATAATTTAAACAAAAGCTTTTAGTTGATCTGAGGGTTGTGCTTTATAAAACTCTAAATGTGAATTCTATTCCTTACCTCAATAGCATGCTTTCTCTGGATCTATTCTTACGGCCACACGCACACACGTTTATTTGCTGAGCCATGCTTAATTCGAATACAGCCCCTGGAGAGCGGAGCAGAAGATAGACAGGACTCTAGGGGACAAAGACTCCCATGTGACAGGGTTCCCCACTCCGTAATGACTGTCGCCATGGCAAGGGTCGCCGTGATGCTGTCGCCCCTGGTTTCTGTTAGGACCAGAGCAGGAGAGTGACATAGACAGGAAGTGATGGGGACGCTTCGTATGTCATAACACACACTAACAGGCAGTGACACGCTCGCACACCCACGCACACTCAACAGAGTTATCAGGGGTGAAGAGATGATCTCTGTTCCAACACATCAGATTTACTTCTCCATAGGGGTTTCCCAGCTTTCCCGGAGTCCATGTGCATGCTGATGTAGTTTATGCCTTACCGTTGAATTTATAGCCGTATATTTATGTATGTTACAGATGGGAGTATATGAGTTTGTTAATGGGTATGTGTAGTTTACAGAATTTCTAAGAAAAAAAGATCTACTTTTACTTTTAGGTGAATCATATAAAACATAAACAAGAGAATAAAGTATAAAGTATAAATAAAAAATCTAATTTCCCCTTTAAATTGTACTCCCTCTTGCAGTTTTTATTTGAAGAGATTATTTGCAAAAACTAATGCAGTTAATGAGTTATCTGTTTTTGCAAATTAACTCTGCGTTAATGTATTTTATTTCACATTTTTATTTATATTTGAATATATAATTATTGTTTATATTTATTAGTTTATTTAATGTGTTATTATTTATACATATTAATTTTTTATTTCATATATTATAATTGTTTTAATTCATTCATAATATTTTATATTATTAGGATTATATATCATTGCATTTTTACAATAACTTTTATTTTAGTAATAAAAATGGAAGGCGGGTATTTATCATGAAAATAATGTCACACATTCTATGTGTTTAATTTTGGGACAGATTGATGAGATTGAAATGTATCCAAAATACAATAGGGGGTACAGTTTAATTACGTGCAATAATGAAGAACAGGATCTTACCCTTTCAGCTCTATTCAGGATGTGTGTGTGACCATTTAGCTCTTCAAAGTGTGACCCCAGTTATTTTACTCATGGGGTGCGGGGATGCTTTTACAGGGGTCAGAATTGATCATCTGCCTTCTGAAGATGTATAGACAGGCATGAAGCCTTGAGGTGTGATGGTACCTAATGCAATGCATCTGTGTTCTCACAGTTGGATAATCTGGACGAGCAAGCCGCTCAGATAAGGAGAGAACTGGATGGGCGTCTGCAGATGGCTGATCAGATTGCTCGGGTAAGTCTCATCACTTGATCACTCAAACGTGGACAGAGAAGCACTCGAGGTGCTGTAAACATTACTGGCACCAGTTCCGTTGCATCTCCGCCAATTCAGTTTAAGTACCCAAATTTACTTCACAATTCAGACTGGCTGGCTGTGATTTTGCCAAATAGGACGTGGTCCTAAATCAATATCTTTTGCTGGTCCTGGAACAACGTTCCTGTCAAACAAACCACAGGCGTCACTTTGTTTTAAAAGTGATGGGGACAGTTGGGCCGTGGGTGGTTTTCACAGATGTTCCGGTTGTGAGGTTACGGAATGGCTAAGTTTATGAATATTTATTAAGCGCATGTAATTTTACATGACCATTTACTGTTTTCATTAATAAAACATGTGATGGATTGATCGGGAGGTCTGAAATATCCAAAACAGTCATTTGAAAAGCACAATTGTTCAAATTACAGTTTTTAACGTCTTTAATAGTTCATATTTGAAATTGAAGATTTTCTTTGCTATTTCATTCAGGCTGGCAAATTTCTCAAGTTTGTGTCAAAGGAGATGGAGGCTATGTATATTGAAGAGCTGAAGAGCTCAGTGAACCAGCTCATGGCTAACCTCGAGAGCATGCCGGTCTCAAAGGGAGGAGAATTCAAACTGCAAAAGCTAAAGAGGGGACACAACACCTCCATCATTGATATGGGACAGGAAGATGAAAACCAGCTGTCCAAGTCTGATGTTGTGCTGTCTTTCACTCTGGAGGTAGGAACCCTCGGGCAGTGTTTTCTTTTTGTGCTTGAGGCCTAGGCTCTATGATGATGAGGCCAACCTAACTAAAGTCCTTTGTGACTTCTCCTTGGACTCAGTGAAGGGGGGCAACCCATAAACATTCTCGCTTAGGCCCTGTTTCAATACACGTAGTGTTATATAGACCTGTTGTATTAATCATCTCCTGAACGTTCTAGAGCTAAAGCGAAATATTTTACAGGTTCATGTAAACTTATGGAGACCTAAGTTGTTATTCATAAAATTTTATAAAAATGAAATATACCCCATAATTTACTCACCCTCATGCAGATTGACCAGATGATCCCAGTTCTAATTTCAAATGTGGCGGCACGTCAATAACTTAAAATCTTATTGGTTGTTTCGTGTCTTGCTACGGCAGCATCACGATGCTAAAGCTTCAAAATACTGTAGCTACCTGCGATGCTGTTTGGATTTTTAAATGGTAGTATCATAGTACCGTAAGTAATGTTGCATGTGCGTATTAACGTTCTTTTTTAACACTAACATTTTTGTGGTGTTTCTCTCATAAATGTATCCGTGTTTTGAACGACTCGATCAAGGTAATGATTCAGTGAGTCAAGCCGTTTTGAACGAATTGGTTCAATAATAGGGAGCCACAGAGATGACGTATTTTTGTTTGCAAACCCCGGGAGTGAGTTAGCATTTTAGGACTTCCGGTTCCATCGCTCCAAAGTTTTTCATAGTTTTTTTTATTTGTTTTTGGTAAATTGCCCGAAATAAAGTCTCTGGTAAACAAAACCTCTAAATATTTTCACGTTTTATTCTATGACTAGCTTCAAAATGAAAAAAAAATGGTGTTAATTTGTAAAGATTATCTTGATAGACAAAACGTGTAAACATCATAAACCTTTGTTAATCACAGAGCTTATTTTTTAGCGATCTTCCAAAAGTCTATGGAAAAATGTATTGGCTTTCGGTCGAGGGAACCACTGCAGAGCTGGGTTGGCCTACAAACATACGTTATCTCTGCTGCTCCTTATTCACTGACTCGGTAAAAAATTGCCGCCACCAACTGGCCATTTCAGTGAGGGTCACAAAATGCTCATTTTTGGTGGAATGTTTAGATGATTGATTGCATGCTTTGAAAAACGGTTTTGAAGAAGTTCAATGGCGGCAGATTTAAACTTAATAAACATGCTGAAGTGAAATTAAAAACCAAAGTTCAGAACTGACAAAATAATCGTGTTTATTAATCGTGATTAAAATGCTGAACAAAAATAACTGTGATAATCATTTCACCCCTAATCGTGCAGCCCTAGTACATTGTGTTTCTATGGCAAATACAAAATGATTTATTTTGATTATTGTATTGTGTAGCCTATATGTGTATTAAAGAAAATTGTTTCATTTTGTAGATTTTAATTAAGAACTTGACACAGTTTCGTGATACTATCTTGTATCTTGCTTCTGGCTTAACCAACTTTTATATAAATGACACACTTCACCTTCAATTATTGTTTGGGTTTATCTGGTGTTTAGTCATTTGTACTGCGCCGTAAATTGAGCAATAATTTGTCAATATATGTCTGTAGCCCATGTTATATAAAATGTGAAAAAATGTGTGTCTTTTCAATACGATAAATGCCGTTTTAATGGTTGCTGTAATAGATCACAGAGAGCTTGTGTTCATACATGTTGCATAATGTTAAATTTAACCTCGACCGTCAGATCGTACAGTAAATATCCGTTGGCAGTCTAAAGGTTGCCTTTCGTTGCTTTGAATTAACGGAGCTTTGAAAGAACATTAGAGTGTGAAGGAGTGATATATATAGCAATATTACCAGCTGCAGTGTTAGTTTAACACATGGCTCTGTGAGATTTTAATCTTTTCCGGGGTTTGAAGTCTTGCTAATGCATAAATTATAGATAGGAGACTGCCGACAGAAAGGGCTGCGGCATATTAAAAAAGGGTTATACAGTACTGCATTTTTGATAAATGATCCCAGAGAATATTGAATGCCAATGAGAAATCTCTGCTCTCAGGTCCAAGGTTTTGCTTTAGTTATACAACCCTGAGCTAGCTCCCTTTCAGGGCAGTTGATAATAATGTAGCAGAGCTTTAGGGGCCACAGAGGCAGACGTGACACTGTTTTATAGATCTGATAGGCTGGGTTTGAGTCTTTGGAGTCTCTTTTGTTTTGGGGGGCCATAAGCTACTGTAGCAGAAGTTACAGGTGCTCTGGGTGTGTGGATTGATTCAGGACAGATGTAAACAACGCTTATTCAATATGTGTCAGAAACAGTGTTTAATAACAATGTGAAAGCAAGGGGAACATACAGTACTGTGCTGTAACAACAGCATGCAAGTAATCATTTCTTATATAAGTGCTACAAAGTACACCTCCCAATGGAAACCAGATGAATGTTCTTCATGGGATGAATGTTCCTCCTGTGCAGGTGGTGATTATGGAGGTTCAGGGTTTGAAGTCGCTGGCACCCAACCGCATTGTGTACTGTACAATGGAGGTGGAAGGTGGACAGAAGCTACAGACGGACCAGGCTGAGGCTTCCAAACCAACGTAGGCCAACCAATATTCTTTCTTCTATTGTGTCATTTTTAGGTTCATTTGGAATTAAGGACTATATTTGTAAATGTAAACGGATGCTAATTCCATTTATATTGTTATAATATAACATATTACATACAGTATGTGTTGCAGTGCCTAGCAGTGGTTGACCAAAATGCATCTTTTAAAGGGATAGTTCACCCAGAAATGAAAATTCTCTCTTTACCATTCTATCATACAGGTTTGAAATGACAAGACGGTAAGTCAATTATAACAGAATTTTCATTTTTGGGTGAATTATCCCTTTAAAGGTGAGCAAAATATTGCTTCTGTTGGGTTATCAGATGAAGTCATATGAAATGTCAAATATTAATATATGGGTTATATTATGTATCAGTGTAACACTTCTGTGGTACACTCAATGCCCTCATTTTGCATTTACAATGTGTTGCTTTACAATACCGGTCATCATTTTATGCAAATACCTGTTAGTCCTTAACATTCCCGGTATGGATAACATCCATAACATGGAACGGTTCACGATGACAACACAGTTTCAGATCCTATGTCCTCCAAGTAAAATTCATCTTATTTGGCCAGGGGCTGATACTCAAGGGATGAGCACATGATGTGGAGCTATTTTTGGACCACACGTTCCATCATTGGATCAGATGCCAATTTACAATGAGCTAAAGAGAGAGGGGGATGTAGTAAGCCGAGAGAGAGAGAACGGAATCACAGAATACGAGACAGCCTCCATGTACTCTCGGAAAAGTAATCAGCTGTGAAGAAACTGATTAGGAGTGCGTATCCCAGTGGAGGTTTGAGAGAGAGGAGAGAGAGAGAAAAATAATGACGTCACGTGAGAATTAGCATTTAGATTCTGTGCAAAGTCACACACATTCACACATTATGTCATTGGATGGAGATGCATTTTTTATAAACAAGGTCACCTTCATGGCCCACAAAGGAGGAAAACTTAAGGAGGCATTTTTGTGAAGGACATTGTTTCTTTTCTATCTTCTTTCCTGCTATTTTCGATTCTTTGCCGAAGGAGATAACATTCTCACGAAACGCGCTCTGTAGAGCAGTTTGTTCCTTTAGGGCTACTGTAGAAACAAGGGGACCCGCGGTATATGTAGATAGAAAAAGCTCATTCTAAGGTAATAAAAACATAACACTTCATTATATAAGGACTTTATACACTTCTGATGACACAGTTATGTATATTATTGTGGGCAAGGGGGGCGTGGTTTAGTGACGTCTGTATCGGCCAGGAGAGACACGGGAAAGACGGTAAGCAAATGAGCCGATTGCAGATTAAGATCACCTGCATCTCGTTACAGTGATTGGTGAGGAGACAGCATAAAAAGCTCACACTCCTGTGGATCAAAGAGAGAACTGGGAGACGTGGACGAGTCCTGTGGACCTAAGAGGAGAGTTATTAGCGGGAAAGTCAAGTCGTGTGGACTGTCTATCACCTGATGTGTGAAGCGCCATTGCGCCATTTTGTTTTTGAGAATAAAAAGAATCTCACGTCTCCCAAAGACCGCCGACCCCGTGTCCTTCCTTTGATATAGAGATATATGTTGAACCTTGTTACACTGGTGCCGAAACCCGGGATAAAGGAAGGACCAGAGCCGCCGCCATGTCTCAGCCAGGATCGCCGTTTGCGGACGTTATCCAATCCCTCGCTGGTCTGCACAGTCAACACCACCAGGCGCTGCTGGGTCTCCGTGAAGACCAGGAACGACGCTTTCAAGCACTCGTCCAGGCCCAGCAAGAAGACCGCGAGGCGTTACGGAGCTGGTTGGACCAGGAAGCCACCGCCAGGGTGGCCAGCTCCCCAGCGATAAGCCTGCCTCTGCATAAGATGGGGGCTCAGGACGACCCGGAGGCTTTCCTGGAGCTTTTCGAGAGGTCTGCGGAGATTTCTGGCTGGCCACAAGACGTTTGGTCAGCCCGGCTGATTCCCCTGCTGGCGGGAGAGGCGCAGTTAGCCGCCCAGCACCTGCCAGTCCAGAATCTCCTGGTATATGCAGACCTCAAGAAAGCCATCCTCCAGCGAGTCGGACGGAGTCCCGAGCAGCAGAGGCAGCGGTTCAGATCTTTGGATCTGGGGGATGCAGGCCAACCCTTCGCCCTGGCTCAACAGCTCCGGGACGCATGCCGCAAATGGCTGATGGCTGATGGAGGCGACGTCAACAAGATCCTCGATCGTGTGACACTGGAGCAGTTCGTGGTGCGGCTTCCGCCGAAGACCGCACAGTGGGTCCAGTGCCACCGACCGGCGTCGCTGACGGAGGCCATCCAATTGGCTGAGGACCAGATGGTGGCGTGCCCCGGGGTCGGCGTACCCCGTTCATCTCTCTCTCTCTCTCTCCAACCTGTTTCTCTCTCCCCCCCCGACCTATTCCCTTTCCCAGGTCTCAAGCGTCATTCCTACCCAGGCCCGCACCCAGGAACCGAGACCTGATGGGGAACGGTCGACAATACTTCCGGGGACCGGGTCGATACATGCAACCTGCCGTCTCGCCTCCTCCACAAGCCTCTCCTCACCAATCCGTCGGCTCATTTCCTGCCGCTAGGGTGGCGGAAAAGTCTGGGCCGACCTGTTGGCGGTGTGGGGAGCCGGGTCACACGATCGACCGCTGTCAGATGATGGAGGTCGGGACGATGATCCGGGTCCCCGACGACCCACAGGTTGCCCTCGATTCAGCCGGCCTGTATCAAATACCTGTGAGTATCAAGGGGAATACATATCAGGCCTTGGTGGATTCAGGTTGCAACCAGACCTCCATCCACCAACGCCTGATTCGGTCCGTGGCAAAGGATAAGAGCCGCATGGTTAAGGTACGGTGTGTACACGGGGATGTGGTGAACTATTCTTTAGTGACGATGCCTATACAATTTAGGGGTCAAAATAGAGTAAAGGTGGCGGTTAATCCCCATCTCAAACATCCGCTAATTTTGGGGACGAATTGGCCGATGTTTTCTGTACTATTGGGGAAATTATGTGCGGATGTTTCCTCGGGAAATCAAGGGCGACGGAAGACCGCGGTTGTGCAGGCGGGGGAAGCTGAGCCGGAAACCTAGAGGGACTGATCCAGGGGAACGGAGTACCGTAGAGAGACAGAATCTCTCTCGGTGTGATGATTTTGCCCTGGAACAGTCTCACGACGACTCGCTTAAAAATGCATTTCAGCAGGTTCGTACCATCGACGGACAACGTCTTCACCCTGCACAGCCGCTTGTCTATCCGTATTTTGCCATTTTAAAAGACAGGTTGTATCGAGTGACCCGAGACACTCAATCAAATGATACAACACAATTAGTTGTCCCACAGAGCCGCCGGGAAATGCTTTTCCAGACGGCTCACCGTAATCCAATGGCTGGTCACTTAGGACAAATAGCAACACTAAACCGTCTAATGGCCCGCTTCTTTTGGCCGGGCATTCATGAGAACGTGCGCAGATGGTGCGCGTCTTGTCCTGAATGTCAGTTGGTAAACCCACCGGCCACTCCTAAGGCACCATTGTGTCCCCTTCCGTTGGTTCAGGTCCCCTTCGAGAGAATTGGTATGGACCTGATCGGGCCATTAGAACGGTCGGCACGGGGACACCGTTTCGCATTGGTCATAGTAGACTATGCGACACGATATCCCGAGGGCAGTGGCTCTCCGCAACATTTCGGCTAAAAGTGTTGCGGACGCCCTGTTTAGCCTTATCTCCCGCGTGGGAATCCCGAAAGAGATTCTCACGGATCAAGGCACGGCGTTTATGTCACGGACTCTCCGCGAACTATACGGATTATTAGGCATTAAAGCAGTCCGTACCAGCGTCTACCACCCACAGACGGACGGCTTGGTCGAACGCTTTAATCGCACTTTGAAGACTATGATCCGGAAGTTCGTACACGACGACGCCAAGAATTGGGATCGGTGGCTAGAACCCCTATTATTTGCGGTACGAGAGGTCCCCCAAGCCTCCACGGGGTTTTCCCCCTTTGAGTTACTCTATGGACGCCAGCCCCGTGGGGTTCTGGACGTCCTAAGGGAAGCTTGGGAGGACGGACCCTCAGACAGCAAAAATCAAATTCAATATGTCCTGGACCTGAGAGCAAAACTCGATACACTGGGGCGGCTCTCTATGGAGAATTTGCTACAGGCCCAGGACAGGCAGAGTCGGCAGTATAATAGGGGTACTAGCTTACGTAAATTTGCACCGGGAGATAAAGTGCTCATCCTACTCCCACCTCGAGTTCTAAATTACTCGCAAAGTGGCAAGGGCCGTTCGAGGTCACACGGCGAATAAACGATCTCAATTATGAGGTAATACGGTCGGATAGGAGCGGAGCACATCAAGTATATCACCTTAATCTCCTTAAAAAATGGAACGAGGTGAACCCGGTGATGCTGGCGACGGTAGTGAGCAGAGAGGATGATCTCGGACCAGAAGCAAAATATCCACTTCAATCTCTTGCCCTGGCCCCGGGGGGGACCACCTCTCACCCTCCCAGCTCACCGAGGTAGCCAAGTTGCAGGCAGATTTTGCGGATGTGTTCTCGCCCCTACCCGGTCGTACCAATCTCATCGAGCACCATATTGAGACCAAGCCGGACGTAATAATTCGCAGCCGGCCCTATAGATTACCTGAACATAAGAAAAAAGTAGTTCAGGAAGAATTAAAAGCAATGCTTGAGATGGGGGTAGTAGAAGAATCCCATAGTGATTGGGCGAGCCCGATAGTTTTGGTCCCTAAAACAGACGGCTCAGTCCGGTTCTGTGTGGATTATAGAAGGGTGAATGCTGTGTCGAAATTCGATGCATATCCGATGCCACGGATTGACGAGTTGCTGGATCGGCTCGGTTCGGCTCGTTTTTTTCGACACTGGATTTAACTAAAGGGTACTGGCAGATTCCCCTATCGCCTCTATCCAAAGAGAAAACCGCCTTCACCACGCCGTTTGGATTACACCAATTTGTAACACTTCCATTCGGGTTATTCGGAGCTCCGGCTACCTTCCAGCGCCTCATGGACCGCCTGCTGCGACCACATGCGGGGTATGCGGCGGCATACCTGGACGACATTGTCATATATAGCAACGACTGGGGAGCGGCATGTACAACATCTAAGGGCGGTACTGAGTACGCTGAGAAGGGCCGGACTGACGGCTAACCCGAAGAAGTGTGCAATTGGGCGGGTGGAGGTAAGGTATCTGGGCTTCCACTTGGGTCATGGGCAGGTGCGTCCCCAAATTGATAAGACGGCAGCAGTTGCAACCGCACCAAGACCCAAGACCAAAAAGGAGGTAAGACAGTTCCTGGGGCTAGCGGGATATTATAGAAGGTTTGTACCTAATTATTCGGACCTCACTAGCCCGCTGACTGATCTTACTAGAAAGGAGGCACCGGATACCGTCCAGTGGACGGAGCCATGCCAGCAGGCTTTTACCAAGGTGAAGGCTGCTCTCTGTGGCGGGCCGTTATTGCACTCCCCTGATTTTTCTCTTCCTTTCTCGTTACAGACGGACGCGTCGGATCGGGGCGTGGGGGCGGTTTTGTCCCAGGAGACGGGGGTGAGGAAAGGGCCGGTGCTGTACCTTAGTCGAAAGCTCTCTAGGAGAGAGACAAAGTACAGCACCATAGAAAAGGAATGCCTCGCAATCAGGTGGGCCGTGCTCACCCTCCGTACTATCTCCTGGGGCGCGAGTTCACGCTCCATTCGGACCACGCTCCTCTCCAATGGCTCCACCGTATGAAAGATACCAACGCGCGGATCACCCGTTGGTATCTGGCGTTACAACCCTTTAAATTCAAGGTGATCCACAGACCGGGGTCTCAGATGGTCGTGGCCGACTTCCTTTCCAGGAGGGGGGGGGAGGCTACAGGCCGGATGGGGCCTCGGCCTGAGTCGGGCGGTGGGGGTATGTGGCAAGGGGGGCGTGGTTTAGTGACGTCTGTATCGGCCAGGAGAGACACGGGAAAGACGGTAAGCAAATGAGCCGATTGCAGATTAAGATCACCTGCATCTCGTTACAGTGATTGGTGAGGAGACAGCATAAAAAGCTCACACTCCTGTGGATCAAAGAGAGAACTGGGAGACGTGGACGAGTCCTGTGGACCTAAGAGGAGAGTTATTAGCGGGAAAGTCAAGTCGTGTGGACTGTCTATCACCTGATGTGTGAAGCGCCATTGCGCCATTTTGTTTTTGAGAATAAAAAGAATCTCACGTCTCCCAAAGACCGCCGACCCCGTGTCCTTCCTTTGATATAGAGATATATGTTGAACCTTGTTACAATTATAATGCATTTCTGTCAAAAGGTTCTAAAAAAAAAGGAAAATGGGACCTCTCCTAATACAGTACAGTGCATAGCCTAGTAGTAGCAACATTTATAATGGATTTAATTTTTCATATACATTTTAATATTTTCTGAAGATCAATCCAATTTTGGATTGATGATGCAAATGAATGACACTTTTGAATTGATTCCTCAATTCGTTGACCTTACTAACTTGCACATTGTTTGCGATGTTGAAGTTAAAATTCAAAGATGCTTAACATCATAATTGAATATGCTAGTGTCGTAAAACAAGAAACTGCTCAATTGATACAATATTTGGGAATGTTAATGGCTCCAAAAGATACAGTTACACATTCACACAGTATTGTGAATATTCTGTGTAATGCCCGACCTGAATTTCTTTCCGTATCAGTTTCCCTGCCTTTCTGTTCTTCTGTATCCATAATTCTGATTCAGCGCTCCTTTGGTTTCTTAAATTTCAAGATTTTCAATTATTTTTCAAGAATAAATCACTTAGCTCTTATAAAAGCCTCATGAGTGTGAGTCATGGAACTCAGTCTGTATTCATGTATTCATGCTGCCATCGCCGGCAGGAAACAGGGAGAATTGGCTCATTTTGGCAAAGCATAACAGCGCTAATGGACACACAAAAATGTGTCACATCAAACAGACATGCTGATGGAAAGTGATTAAGAGCACTGTGGATGGCAGAAGATGCTGAACAGGAAAAGCAAATGTGACGTTCTGTTGATTCTTTTTTAGTTAACAATCCGAAGTTTAAGAAACATTTCAAATGAGATCTCTTTAATATCTCCATTGTTTCTCTTACACAGCTATAAGACATATGACATTTTTTTAACTGCTTCTTTGATGTACAACGGTCTGTTTTTTACTCAAAACATTACAGGAAAAGATCTTACAAAAAAAAAGTGATACCTTTCGAAATTTGTAAAAATGAAGATTTAACATGAAGTTAAAAATTATATTTCTTACTTAATAGTAGCTATCCACACTTGTATATCACACACTGTACAGTATGTCTGTTTCTGTGTGTTTGTGTCTACTTCTTTAGGAAATAAATCCGGAACAAAATTGTTACTTAAAAGAATCATGAATCTCCATAAAAGTCTTCATGAAATCCTCCACGCTTTGAAAGAACAACGTTCGAGTACTAAAAATGTTCCCTCGGGCCTGACAAATACTGTACACACAGTTCAGCAAAGCCTGGCCATGTGCAACATCAGCAACCTTCTGACACTTGCCGTAAGCGATGTTAGAACGCTAACTACTTTGTCTCTATGGAAACCATACATACAGTACATTCGACCAGAAAACGAAAAATTGTACCAGTTTATAAACGTAATCTGTCCTGATGGCTGACTCAGCTTTATAAAATATTCAGAAAGCCTTACAATAATATAGTGGCAAACCTCTGGCAGACATTTGGCGAGCAATGTTACTTACAAGCTTATATCTTCGCATTCAAATGACACATATAACTCACAAGTTTGACACAGATAAACAGTTTTGCAAGGGCGGTTGCTAATGGTCTCAATCTATTCTCCACAGCCCAGGCATTTTGTTTATTGCCCCCTGGTGGTTCTCAAGCAGATTGACGATTGTGCTCACCCATCATTTGAATCTGAATTTGTCACTTGTCTCTGTGATATATCACACTTCCCACCACACATAGCAGATTTCCCTCTGACACCAGCTCCATCTCTTCCTTTCCCCCTCTCTTCCTCTCCCCACTTTCTGATCTGTCGCATTTGACTGCTGCTTCTGAAATGTGCAGCCTGTTTCCACGGTAGCGGATCGGGTCACGTGTTCCAGCTTTAGTAGGCCAACTCTGTACCCCTCACTCTGCGTGTGTAAAGGAGAGAGAGCGTATCAATGTTTTGTTAGGTGAATGTTTCGATACTATTGCATAATATATATTTTTCTTACGTATACATAATTTACTGTCAATACGATCATGTAAAGCACATTTGAGTTCTTTGAGTTTGATTCCTCCACTGCGGTCAATACATGCTGTATTGAAGCCAAAAGCCTGAAGCATAGCAGGACTGCGGCACATCACTTTAAGTTATTATATTTAATCTTTAAATGGCTTTACCATACATATACAGTATTATTAAGCAATACAGTGACGACAGAAACAGAGTTTACAATGGTTACAGAGACAGAAAAAAGTGGCGTATAAATGAATAAATTAGGGGTGTCAAAAATTAGGAATAATGTACAAAATAAGATTTTATTGCAGAATAAATCTTAAAATGGTGATCGGGACATGACGTAAACTAGACAATTAGAATCAATGTTGCAAATACCCAGTCAGAATCAAGTATTCCAGAGCGCTGTGTAATAATATGTAATGTAATTTTCCGATATTGACAATAACCGTGATATTAAAACCATAATTTTTGAATTTGTGTTAATACTCTACATATGATAATATTATAAATTATTCACCACCCTTTTAAAATTTGTGTTCATACAATAGAAGTCAATGGGGACCAACCATTTTTGGTTACCAGCATTATTCAAAATGTCTTTTTTTTGTGTTTTGCAGAAGAAAGAAAGTCATACAGGTTTAAAATGTCAGGAGGGTGAGCAACTTTAAACAGAATTTTAAGAGTCACAATAGTTACAAACTCTCTCTTCACCTTCCTATACTCATGTTTTATTTCATTGACAAAAAAATTAACAAAATTACAGATTAATTTAACTGAGCAATATTTCATTGTTTAAATTTTATAGATATCAGGATCACAATAATGTTGTTATCGTGAATACTTTTGACCCCCCCAAAAAACATGTAGTTCAAATCTGATATCGTGACAGCTCTAGCATAAATCTTAGCGTAGCTGTGCACCTTCTCTTGGTTATTTGTTTATTTTTCAAATGTCAGCCTTGTCCGCTGTGTGGGCGAATCTCGTACCTGTAATCACCAAAGCCTATCCATCTGTATTTTATATAAAACTTCAAATGATACACTTTACTTGTCCGTCTGTCTCGCATGCACTTGACATTCAGTACTGGAGTTTTCTGACCTTATCAAATGATTTGTTAGCGAAAGATTTCATCAGCACTGTCGTGTGGGTGTGCAGGATTGTGAAGAGTGTTTATCTCACCGCCAAACGCAACAGAGCGAAAACAATGGGCCGTGAGATATTCACATGCGTTGATAGCATAAAAAAAAAGAGTATGGTTATCTGTGTGTTCAGTGGCCAGAAGATGGCAAGTGCAAAAGGCCATGAATCAAAGATGTGAACAGTGTTTGTGTGTTCACAGCTGGGGAACTCAAGGAGACTTCACCTCCACACACCCTCTGCCAGCAGTCAAAGTGAAACTCTTCACAGAGAGCACTGGAGTACTGGCCCTGGAGGACAAGGAGCTCGGCAGGGTAATACTTATTTAACACTTCTTACGTTACTTGAATTAGGGATGGGCATATTTGATCAGATAGATAGATAGATAGATAGATAGATAGATAGATAGATAGATAGATAGATAGATAGATAGATAGATAGATAGATAGATAGATAGATAGATAGATAGATAGATAGATAGATAGATAGATAGATAGATAGATGGGATGGATGAGGGATGGATGGATGAATGGATGAATGGATGAATGGATGATTTGGCTGATGGATATTTTGTAGAGGGGTGGGTGGATGGATGGATGGATGGATGGAGGGACTGACGGACGGACAGATAGACTGATGGAGTGATGGATGGATGGAGGGGAGGGATGTAGGGAGGGGGGAGGGATGGAGGGAGGGAGGGATAATAGATAGATAGATAGATAGATAGATAGATAGATAGATCGATAGATAGATAGGATAGATAGATAGATGATAGCTCGAGGATGGATGGATGGATGGATGAATGGATGAATGGATGAATGGATGCTGGATGGGATGGATGGATATTTTGATAGAGGGGTGGGTGGATGGATGGATGGATGGATGGATGGATGGAGGACTGACGGACGGACAGATAGACTGATGGAGTGATGGATGGATGGAGGGAGGGATGTAGGGAGGGAGGGAGGGAGGGAGGGAGGGAGGGGGGGCGGGAGGGGGGGATGGTTTAATAGATTGGCGGGAGGAGGGAGGGAGGGAGGGAGGGAGGGAGGGGGGAGGAGGGAGGGAGGGAGGGGAGGGAGGGAGGGAGGGAGGGAGGGAGGGATGGTGCCGGGAGGGAGGGAGGGAGGTTGGATGGATGGATGGATGGATGGATGGATGGATGGATGGATGGATGGATGGATGGATGGATGGATGGATGGATGGATGGATAGATAGATAGATAGATAGATAGATAGATAGATAGATAGATAGATAGATAGATAGATAGATAGATAGATAGATAGATAGATAGATAGATAGATTACGATCCGCTAACGTGTTTTTGGACTGTGACTAATGCCGGATGCTTGGTTCAGACTTCATAAACGTGTCTCTGTGAAGGCCGAGGTAGGCAGGCATCTCTAAGCCTTTAGCTCTGCTGAGAAAAAGATTACGCCAACTCATCAGAGAGAGAGAAAACCAGAATGAAGAACACACAGCGGAGAGAGAAACTCTCTGATAAGGTGCCAAAAGAAGAACAGCAGCTTCTAAGTCTCGGTACACAGAGGCATGAGCCAAAATTAATTGAGTGTTGAGAGTTTCGCGCAAAACGCTGACTGGTGAAGTAATATGGCATTATCAGCTCACACACAGACTGGGGATATTTTCTCGCACCCACTCAGCCTCTTTATCCGGTTACTGAGTGTGTGAAAATGACTTAGATAAGTTTCCGGGGCAGACGCTCGCTATACGATTACATGTTAAATGCATGCATTTGGACCTTTATACAAACGTTAAGATTCAAGCAGGGACATCAATAATTTCATACGTCAAATATAATTTCATAAATTAAAATGTAAGAATTTTTTTTAGCTGGCTGTGATACAGATTTAGGGCCGTTGCCCTCTGCCTTATCTACAAAGTGTCCACTAAGTGAGCATAAGATCACCTTATAAACAGTCATGAGCCAAGCTGATAAGGCTTATAAGGTGTTCCTTAAATTACCAAAAAAAACTAAAAATGGGTAGGTAAACACTTCTATTTGGGTTAACACTTGTCTGGTCTGATGGTGGTCATCGGATTGTCTTATGTTTTTTTTTCATGTTGAATGATTAGGTTGTCCTTCACCCGACTCCAAACAGCCCAAAGCAGGCAGAGCTGCATAAGATGACGGTGACCAAGGCCTGCCCTGATCAAGATCTGAAGATCAAACTCGCTGTCCGCATGGATAAGCCTCAGAACATGAAGGCTTGTGGGTAAGAGATTCCAGTATTTGCTGGAGGTTGAGCAGACTTTGTGTGCTGCTTTTAGACCACTTTCCTTCCTCCAGTGTCATTAGAAAATGTTTTAAAGGTCAAGAAATGCATCATCTGTCATGTTTCTTCAACTTTTCTTCATTCATCTTACAGAAGCGTTTATAATGAGTTTAATAAGCCCCTTTATTTTATTATATTCATGACATCATATTTTCTTCACAGCATTTTACCTTTGAATTTCGTGATTGTTTTTGTTTCATGGTTTGGGGTTTTAAATGAATAGATTGCGGTGTCGATGAAACCTGTTATTGTTCTTTTAGGTATTTATGGGCTGTTGGCAAAAATGTTTGGAAACGCTGGAAGAAACGCTTCTTCGTTCTGGTCCAGGTATATTCAGATGGATTAGTATGTTTTGTGTGGATTACTACAATAAATGTCTTGTAATAAGTTTGTATGAGAATTTTTTTTATGCGGATACATGGTTACTTTTCAGTGGCTGTCAATGTAGAAACATGTTTTTGTCTGCATAATCGATTCAAGCATTTTAATATTTTTTCGTTGTGCATCTCTTTTGCTATAGGTAAGTCAGTACACCTTTGCCATGTGCAGCTATCGGGAGAAGAAGTCAGAACCACAGGAGCTGCTTCAGTTGGATGGCTATACTGTGGACTACACTGACCCACAGCCAGGTACACTCACACATTCGTACCTTTACACAGCATGCCTAACATTTGTTTTTATAATAGGTATTGTGATGGCAAATGGATATCATTTGTTATCACTACCAACCTATAAACCCAAGCTGAATTTATTCGAAGTCGACCTCGTTATTTTTCGTATGTTCGCAGGTCTAGACGGAGGCCGGACATTCTTCAACGCAGTGAAGGAGGGCGACACTGTGATCTTTGCCAGCGATGATGAGCAGGACCGCATCCTATGGGTGCAGGCCATGTATCGGGCAACTGGACAATCACACAAACCCGTCCCGCCCACCCAGGTCCAGAAACTGAATTCTAAGGGCGGAGCTTCAGCGCAGATGGATGCCCCCATTTCTCAGTTCTGTAAGTAAACATATAAATAAAGCATTACGTTACAGTCAGTCAAAAACTGATAAAGCTTCCCTTCTTTTTTTTACATAAAAATTTAATGAAGCTGACATGGAGAGTAAATTAATTCATGAGCGAGTCTAACCTTTTGTACACTGGTGACTTTTTATGTTTTAGCACTTAACCATTCACGCACAGTGACATTGTCTTTCTGACAGCATAACTTCAGTCACATAGTAGATCCCACAAAATAATTACTGAGGACCGTCTATTAGTGACACCACGCCATAAATTAAGTACAACGTATTATTGCTTATTAACTCATGATGTCCTAGTGATGTCAACTTGAACTCAGCGTACTAAAAGGTAAGAGTGAATGTGTAGTGTAAAGCAGTCTGGTAGATTCGATGTTGTCTTTGTTTCTTCCAGGGTTTGAAAGTGACTTGGGGGGTGTTGGGGCCCAATTTGTAAGAGAGTAATTCATAGAAAATGGCACAGCTAGTAGTTCTTAGAAACTAAGTAGAAACTTCACATGTATGTCTGTTCTTAGGGAAATAATTCTTACCTTGTGTTTGTGAATGCAAAATAAACATGTAAGGCTGTATTGTCAATATAACTTATAATACTTTAGTTTTGAGAACAGCTCAGTGATAGTGATTGAGAGATATAAATGTAATTTTGTTTCATATTTACAGTTAATAGCATGTTGGTATATTTCCCATTAGAAATTCTGTACTAACAAATTCTCTAGTGTATGTGAATGATGCTTCAGGGTGCAGTTGGGTAGCTCTTAGAGATAGCTAGGGGGTCTATGACTGCCAGTTGAGGGTCTCACATCCCCCAACCCAATAATTCAAACACTGGTTTCTCCCTTTACGCATTTAATCTTGACTGGCCTTAAAACGTGCGTGTAAGACTTTTTTAGCCTGGGAAGTTAAAATAACAAATGTCTGTGTAAATCGTTCATAAATATATTTTCACGTCGAGTTGCATTCAAATCAGTGTGACCAAAAATGGTTTATGAATGATTTATACAGAAATTGTTTGACTTTCTGCATCATGAATTATACCCCACAGTCTAAAAATAATATAATGGTGTCATTATTTTTAAAGAAGCCTCTCTTTTTATTAACATTAAAACGCAAAAAAAAATACGGTTCAGCCAGTATTGTGCCACAGTTCTCACCAACAACTGAACCATCTGTTGCTAAAGTAAACATTATTTCCACAAAAAAACAGTATTTTACATTATTGTGTATATAATAATAGATCCTGCTATTCAGAATCTTGTCTTTTGGTGTGCATCTAATTCCGCATCTGTCCATAGCAATGTAACCGATACACCTCAAAATACATTCAACCAGTGGTAGCATACGTTTTAAATGCATAAACAAATCTAAAGCTAGAGGTTCTGTGTTGTGTTTCCATTGATTTTGTCCTGTTTGTGAATGTTTCTTGTGGTCAGATGATTCCCTCACAAGTTCAGATGCCATTCAATTTGTTTTCACTGTAACACAGACCCTCTTCAGTCTGAAACATTATTACGTTGTGTAAATGTTTCACCCTCCACCTTAACACACCCTTAGGTGGTCTTGAATGGCACAGACTAGTGGAAAATACAACAAGCTACATACACACATGCAGACTTCACAGCACTTTGCTGCAGAAGGTTTTTGCAGATTCTAGAATACTATGAAGGTTCTATGAACATTTTTAATTGTAAAATTAAATAAGCAAAGTACCACACGAATGCATTCAGAAATCTTTTTCCAATTGAATACAAAGTGCATAACAACTTCAAAATAATGTAATATAATACCTGAACACTTTTGTACTTTTGCAGACAGTGATATTGTTGGCCGGCAGCCTGAATTGTTTTATAACAATTACTTTATCATTTTGACTTGTTTGACTACCTTTTTGTACCGAATGCAGTACCTTCATAGAATCAGTTTAGAAGCTGATACTGGCATCAAATACACATTTAACCAGCATTGAAATCTTAATGTCAGAAGGTAAGTGTATTTGCCAGTACAGTGTTAGCAAATGTATTAGTGATGGAGCGTAGTCTGATGTATATCATATTAGTGTTCCAGTCCACCTGCGTGAAGCTCAGAATCCTGTCAAAATCATCTGCAGCAGATCAGAAATAGTTTCTTTCTTTTCTCTCTCTCTCTCTTCTTTCTTTCTCTCTCTCTCTCTCTCTCTCTCTCTCTCTCTCTCTCTCTCTCTCTCTCTCTCTCACCCACCAGTTCAGGCTGCACTTAATGTCAGTACAGGTGGTTGTATTTTACGTTTTTCTTCGTTCATGCTTTGCTTGTACCCTTATTTAGTCCTGCAGCTGTAGTGGAGTCAGGGTTTTCGTGTCTGCTTTTCTTCAGCCTTGTTGCTAGTCTTTATGTTATTCTGGTTTGTCCCTTCTTACCCTGCTGTCTTCTAGCTGGACTCAAGGGTAAGTGCTAACCTGTTAGCTAGCACCAGTCAGATAATCCTAAAACCATTATCTGACCAATTGAATGTGCTCTCTTTATCCTTTTTTGGAGTTCCTTTTCTTTTCTTTTCAAATCTCACTTCTCATGCCTTAGACCTACAAGTAGATTTCTTTACTTTTCCGTTGAACTTTTTTGAGGATAAAACTACAAACTTTCATTATTCTTGCCGGTTTAGGCTGCATGTAAATTAGTGCGTTTGTATTTATCATTTAGCTAAGTTAATATGGTTTATGATTTATTTGCATAATTGCCTTCTCTATATAAAGACCTTTTGAAGACCCCTCAGAGTAAAGGACGGGGTATATATTGTCGTATTGTTTACAATTGAAATGTATGATTGATTTGTTTAATTCTAAGCCTAACTTAATTTTAAATTAGTAAATTAGTCTAAAAGACCCTATGGAATAAAAAAAACTATTTTTGCGTTCATGAAAGTGCAAAGTGTTGCCTTGAATGTGAAAGTGTTGACAAAAGTTTAAACATTGAGAAATATGACGCTTAGCGTATTTTCAGATATGCATTTAAAATGTATAGTCATTCTCTTTTGGGATAATAGACCAAAGATATTTTTGGCTCATTTTGCAAAACCTCTTGCAAAAAGGTGCATAACTTTTTTAACATGTTACTGTACCTAAAGGCGTCAACAAACACAATACATTTACATTTAAAGTATTTTCATGGGGTCTTTCATTGTAACGCTAAGGCGTCTGTTAAAGCATTGTACATTTTTGACTGTATGAACTTTACTCTTGAGGGTTCATTTGCCTTGAAACTTATTTCTTTATTTTTTAACTTGCTTTAAAAGAGTTGGCAAATATGTAAGCGGAGTATTCTGAATGCTAATGTGAAGGGACATATACTGCCGTCCCTCCTCACCAAGAAATACTCCTGAATATGTTTAGTCTAGAATATGGGCCTCTGTGAAATAGACCCTAAACCCAATGTAGAACTTAGCAAAAGATCTAGTCCATTTGCACCTGTGTGTTTTGCCCTTACTGCTTGAGTAGGTGAGCATTTTGATGTCATGTTATCCATTCAGATGCGGATGGAAAGACAAGTTGATTTCCTTAGTTTTTTCTTACTCTCCATATTTCCAGAGAATGAATAGAATTACTTTTAAGCCTGTGTTAGCTTCATGCTAAAGCCGCAGCAGAACAGTATTGCTAGCCTGTTAGCATGCCACCGAGGTGGCTTGCTTGTCAGTGTGCTCGGCAGCCTTAATATCACGCCGAACTATATCTCCAGTATTGTCAACTTGCAAACGCTAAGAGAAAATACGGAATGCTAATGGATAGACACATTTTCCCGTTCCTTTTACTTGCATGTTATTGCAAAGCACAGTGGTAATGTCTCACTGTTGCCCTGCATGTTACAGACATTCATTTTAAACGAAATATCACAAATAAACATTTAAAAGAACAACACGTAGATAATGAGTTAGAGTAGCAAATTCGTAACATATTTCCATCCCTGTTGACCGCATTCCTATGTGAATGGTTTGCACGTAATCCAGTTTAAAACTGTATTGTTCTTCACCGTGGAATTAGTATTTCAATAAATGTAATTATGAAATAAATGCAGAAGACGCATGTACACTTTAAGTAGGACACCTTTTTGAGCCACCAGTATAATTTTCTTATTTCCTTTCGATTCCATAGTTCCCAAAGCTCATATTCTGTTATCTATTAAACTACTTTTTCTTAATTCTTTTCCATCATCACAGATGGCTTTTTTACATGATGTTTATCATTTCTCTACTCATTAAGTTCGTCGTTTGTCTATCCTCTATCTACCTCATTTCCTCACCGTTCTTCATATTTCTTACTCGTCCTTTTTGTGCCTCTTTCTTTTTGTCCAAAGTTTTAGAGTCTATAATTCTAGCGAAGCTTTATACAACCTGATCCAGCTCCAAACGATATGTGTTTGTATTAGATTAAGCACTTAATTTAGCCCTTTGCATTCACAGAAATGGTGAGAGATCATTATGTCACTATTTCGACACATGCCCCCCGATCATGCTGCTACACGATGCACATTTTATCCACGTTCTTCCCTCATTAAAACACATCATCACTGCACAGACTTAGATTCTATCATTGCTTCACTAATAAAGTCATTCATCTGGGGGAAGTTTTTAGGAATAAGTCCAGGTTTTAAATTTTTCCCACACCATTACTCCACAGCTATCACAGTGGGGTGGAAAAGTCTGAGAACACGTAAAAATGTTAATTATGTTTTTTTAATATTTGATGAAAACCTTCACACAAATTGATACATGTAAATTGTTATCGCAGATAATATAATTTGTATTTTGAAAATCCAAAACACAAGCTTTTTCACTAGTGGTCTCAGATGCCACCACATTGCATAAGTTGTAGACAAATTGCACAAACTTGATTCATTATCATGACTATGACATGAACCCCATCGATGGCCCATAGAAATCTTAGGCATTGCTATACTAGGATTAGATCACTTTAGAACAAATCAATTTGGTCTATTATAATACTAGAATGATTAGCTAACATTTCGCCCCTTGAAATTTTGGCTTTTGTATTTTCACGAGCACACAATCCATCTTCTCTCTTCCTCATGAATCAATTGCGAATGGCAGAATCTATTGTGTTCATGTAAAAGACCAATTCAAATTCATCATTTGGAATTCCGCCACCTCCTGCCGTACGTTCAAGCGCTTTGATTGCGAGAACAGGAAGTGATCACGCACAGTCCAGCTCGTGCATGCACATCCAGACTGAATGTGAGCTGAGGGTTACCGCTCAGTACCACATCGCTAGGTCGATTAAACTCTGCTTGACTTCTGCTGCAAGTTGACAATGTGAAAGCTCAATGTTCTTGATTTGCCTTTAGACAACTTTCCTTAAGCATTAGCTTTGTGGTGAAAGGAGAAAAACTCATTTCCTTTACTGTATGCTAACTTTCTTCTCCTTGATCCCGCCCCCTCTCCCGTGATTGGCTGGATAGACGCTGACAGAGCACAGAAGCATGGCATGGATGAGTTTATCTCAGCTAACCCATGTAGCTTTGATCATGCCTCCTTGTTTGAGATGGTGCAGAGGCTCACGCTGGACCACAGGCTAAATGACAACTTTGCATGCTTGGTAAGTATTGAAATAAAATACATTTCAAAGTAAACTGAAACTCCTATCATAATTTACTTTTATGTTATTCTAAACCCATACTGTACGTTCTTATTCTATATAAGTAGATTTAGATGGCTTTGAATATTATATTATTAAATATTCTATTCTATTCTATTAAAAAGGATGTATGCAATTCAGCAAAAACACAGCTACCTAAAATCTACTTTGTTTTAACAGACTGAGATTAGTGGATAAACAGCATGCCCCACATTCTAAAGCTGGCATTTAAAGGGGTAGTTCATCAAAAAAACATATAACCCTAATATATTTCTTTGTGGTCAGCAGAACAAGAAAATGTACACAGGTTTGGAACAACTTGAGGGAGAGTAAATGATGATGACTATCCCTTTAAATTAGGATTAATAAAGAATGTGACGAAGAACTCACTCCAACAATTCCAAACTGTCCACTCTGTTGTTTCCAGGGATGGTTTAGCCCAGGTCAGGTGTTTGTCCTGGATGAATACTGCGCTCGGAATGGGGTGAGAGGGTGCCACAGACATCTGTGTTACCTCGGTGACCTGCTGGAGAGGGCGGACGCGGGACACATGATCGACCCGACGCTGCTCCACTACAGCTTCGCGTTTTGTGCGTCCCACGTTCATGGCAACAGGTACCACATCTCACATCTTCACGTTATAGGTTAATATGAATCACAAGACTGTTTGGACATCCAATGCACTGATACAGAGCGTTGGTCAAGATACAGATCTAGGTTCAAAGAAGGCGGATTACATCATCAGCCCATTTTTGCACTTTGATTTGCTTAAGCGTTTTTTTCTCCCGTGAATGTTCTTTATAATTTTGCCAAATTTTGTTGTGTCTTTGTTCTCGATCATTATCATCTCTTTTCACTTCCCAAACCTCAGCAGTATTATTTCAACCACTACGCCTTCCATTCTCTCTTTCAGTTTTTTTACTTTCCAAATCTCATTGTGTTGCTCACTTCATTACATGTTCCTGATAGTCAGAGGGGGTCTGAGTTACAGGGGGCTGGCTCAAAGCCAGGAGGGAAAAAGGAGTCAAAAAAAAAGAGGAATGTAAAACACAACTGGCCCCTGAATGTGCAAGGTAAGAGGGTGTATCGAGGACATACTCACATTAAACAGTATGCTATACTTTATAACTGTAATAAAACAAATGTGTTTAATAACTCAATAAGTCAACATGGAACGTCGTTCACAACCCCTTTTTGTCTGTAATGTGGCATATTTTGAATTCCAAAATGGATGCCTGTTGTCCTTGATGCTGATTGGTCAATGATTTCATGTTGACTTTAAGCATTAGAAGCGCTTTCATATGTACCTCTATAACATATTTTGTTGTAACCATTCACAAGCTATGATTCTGTTCCCGCTGACTTGTTGAAGGTATATTTATTATTGTTCTGCGGCTGGGTGTGTATTAAATGTATTTTAATGTAATATGATGCCCGAGTGGAGTGCTGTGACATCGATAGCTGTAAATTTAAAAAAATGGCTTGGAAACAATCTCCCCCACGAGTATCACAGAAGGGTCCCATCTCTGCTGGGTACAAATACATTTATAGCCACCGTATTAGATTAAAGAAAGCCAGACATAGCTCCTGGTTAGATGTTCTCCTTGGGCTCAGTGTGCCAGGGCTGTATTTTATTGTGTTTTATTGTTACAAGTATGATGGCTTACTGAAATGTTAATGTGGTTTGATTTGCTTTCAGCGGGTATATACTGCAGGCCGTTCGAAATGTAGTAACACGGTGTCATCATTAGTTGTTTATGGATTTTATATGTCAGGGGGGGTGTATAAATAAACATTCTTTCAAAATTGATCTTTTTTCAAGCGAATCCTAACCCATGTGCAATGTCATGTTTTGCTTTTAAAACAGGCCTGATGGTCTCGGAACGGTTACGGTGGAGGAAAAAGAGCGTTTTGAGGAGATCAAAGAACGATTACGTGTTCTTCTGGAAAATCAGATCACAAACTTTAGGTATGTAGACGGAAGGGTTTTATTAAAGAAGTCACGACATCTCATATACCAATAATATACCAATTATACACATGTGCAAGTATTGATTTTAAAGGGATACTCCACCTAAAAATGAAAATTCTGTCATGAATTACTCACCTTTTGTCATTCCAAACCTGTATGACCAGCTTTCTTCTGCAGAACACAAAAGAAGATATTTTTAAGAATGTTGGCAACCAAACAACGACAGTTCCCATTCACTTGCATTGGTATTGTGTCTATATAATAGAAGTGAATATACCTCCATTGTTTGGGTAACAACATTCTTCAAAATATCATCTTTTGTGTTCGGCGGAAGAAAGTCATACAAGTTTGAAATGACAAGATAGTAAGTAAATGGTCACAGAATTTTCATTTTGGGTGAACTATCCCTTTAATGCTGAATGAATGATATTGATGTGATGAGGGGCCTGTTTAATTTTCTATACTAAATATGCATTTTCATATAGGCATTTTAGACAATAAACATTTTATCACTTGAATTTAGAATATTTATTTATCTACCCCTATCCTTTTTCAACTCTAACTTTTATAATAAAACCACTGGTAGAAACCTTTTTTTTGTCTTCTAAACTTTTAATCCAAAATTAAAACGGGATAGAACTTTCTTCAGTCTGAACACTGTTTTCATTTACTTTTTTGTAGGTATTGCTTTCCGTTCGGTCGCCCTGAGGGAGCTTTGAAAGCCACTCTGTCTTTGCTGGAGCGGGTAATAATATCCATATCGCTTATATTGATTCATAGTCAAAGGTGTGACAGCGATGGAAGGCGAAAGAAAAGCAATTGATGTTCTTATTCTCAGTCCTTCTTATTTATATTTCCATTTTCTTCCATGCATCATTATTTCAAACAAATGTTTGCTTCGTAATGCTGATTCATACTCATTCTGATTCATTTCTGACTCTAGATAACACAGATTTGTTAACTGATTTGTGTTTTCTCACAGGTGCTTATGAAGGACATAGTGACTCCAGTGCCGCAGGAGGAAGTCAAAGGTGTCATTCGTAAATGCTTAGAGCAGGCAGCTCAAATCAATTATCAGCGCATCACAGACTACGCCACAGTTGAAGGTGATGATCAATGCCGTCTTCTTTCATTTAATTATTCATAATGCATTTTCTTTTGAACGTGATAATTCAAATGGGTTTAACTGTGGTCCATATTTTAATTGTTTTGTGAGAGACAAAGGTTGTTCGTTTAGGTAAGTAACTGGGATGGAATAGAAATATAAGTGTGTTTTTCGATTGCTACAGAACATTTAGCCTACTCACAGTCTTGCTCTGAATACAGGTCATCTCATTGCCCTCCAAGAATGCTGGAATATTTTGGCAATACTTGAAAAAAAAAAATCTTTGCCTTTGCCCCTGTAAGATTTTGCTGTAAGATACTATACAATTTTGTTTTGTTTGTTGGTAATTTGATGGTTTGATTTGTTTGCCTGTTTGGATTTTTTACTTAAAGTTCCAGTGAAATAAAAAGTGACAATTCTTATTTTTTCACGAAATTTTGCAGCGTTTATAGTAATAGCTTATCAATGGGGGTCATTTTCTTTTTCAAATTCATGTACCCTCATAATCTTCAGTTAAAATCTGAAAATGCACCTCCACCCTGAAATGACCATCCATCTCAAAAGATGTAAATTAGACGGCTTGGCCGAAGCATCCGTTAACTCCTCCCCTTCAACTGTCATTCTGCTGCCAGTTTCATTACAAAATCAATGCAACAGCTGTTTTTACTCATCCAATCAATTCATAGTGAAAAATGCAAGCCACACCCACTAGTTTTCTCCTCGAAATTCCCTTTCACTCGGAAATTTGTCAGAATACGGAAGTAAAAACGATCGCAACTTCCGGTTCACGGGGACTTTAAGTACAGTCATCCTTCAATTGTCCTGCATCTACCTTGTTTAATCTATGGTCACAAAGTTCTAAAATCTGCCTTTTTCTTCCTTTTTACGAAGAAATTTTAATCTCTTCTCTGTCGTTTTCCTTTTGTGGACTTGTGTGTAAAGATGCATTCAAAACCACACAAAGAAACGGCTTATGACCATTTCCTATCTGTTCCAGAAGATAACACTGAAAAATGGGACACAAGGGACTTTTGTTCGAATGTTCTTCACACATTCCCTTTTCTATTATTGTTATGGCTTGGATCAGAATGAGAAAGGACATCAGGCTACCAAAAGATAGTTACAGAAGACGAAAATGAGTCTACGAGAATAACTCGTAATAGGAATAGAGATAGAAATGAGGGCGAATTATGAGGTATGAGGTGTGAAGAGAGATAGAAATGAGAGCGTATTATAAGGTATGAGGTGTGTTGGTAGAAAGAGTCAACGGCTGAAAAAACATTACAGCAAAGCGAGTGAAAGAAGCTGTGAAATGCGGGGGGGGGGGGAGGCAGTACCACCTCGAAAAAAAACATGTTGGGCAAAAAGCGTGAAAGAGGATTACAAAGAAGCTAAAGATGGGCCATAAGGAGAGATGTCTGCATGCGGAGGGGTGAAAGGCACTGCGGGCTGTTTTTGAGGAGGGTGATTGTGTTGCGTTAAATTTTGATTATGAAAAGTGACAACTGATTCTGTTCACTCTCTCTGTCTCTCTCTGAATGCCTTTTACTTCATCAGATCATTGGTTGTGGCACCGGCTATATTTCAAAGAGGGTGACATACCAATGATACTAATGCGACAAATGGCCGACATCTTTCAGAACGCATTGTCTGTTTACGAGTCTCTGAAAGACTTCGGCTGCTTGTTCCCTGATGACAATAAAGTGACATCATTTCCTTAAAGGGACAGTTTACCCAAACATGAAAATTCTGCCATGTAGTTTGAAACCCTGGTTGGGTTCTTTTCCTACAGCATATATACAAAAGGGTGTTGGCTGTCAAGTTAATAAAGATACAAAAACTATAAAAGATTCATAAACTATATTCCAAAAAGTCTACTTTTATGGAAGAAAAAACTAAGCGGCTTAAATGACATTAGGGTAAATGATGAAAGGATTTTTGTTTTATGGTGAACTGTTCCTTTAAAAGCTACTTTTTCCACTTCCACTTGTTATATAGCAACACTTTACTGTAAGGTTGCATACAAAAACAAAAGTAAAACAATTTTGGTTAATCTTAATCTATACATTGTAGAAATTAATTTCTATATGCACTTTAACATTATAACATATATTTGTTAATATGCCATATAACAACGTACAGGTATACAGTATATTATAATCTAAGAGTGCATTTGTAAATTAAGATTACCAAGAATATTCATATTCTGTGGCAACTAAACTACAATAGAACTATATAGCCGCAGTCCATAACTTTATATCGCCATCTCTGTTTGAAATATAAAATAGCAAGATACTTTACATACTTATTACATACATTATTAAAAGCTTACTGTTGTGAATTGGTGTAAACTAAGGAGACAGTTTAAAATAATGATTTCTCATGTTTAAAAAATGTGTTTCACTTATTTTATTTATTTTATAAAAGTTGTGGACTGCAGCTTTAAGTCAAAGTGTCACTAAAATATTTTCTTTATCTCTCATTTTGAGTAAAACCGAAGAGTGGTTGTGGTTTAAGAGTTAAGCCATCGAATCATGTCGCATTACTCAGCATTTTTCAAAAACCTGCTTTATTTTTCTTAATGAGAACTTCCCTTTAGACAAGACATCGCTTCACCATGTTTGACCCTGAACCCCCTGTCCTGACCCCAAACTCTTGCATGCCGGAATCCTCTTTTTCTGTAGGAAAAAAGAGGGAAATGTATGATCACCCTGTCTACTCCTTGGCTACACAAGTGATGGATTTAACCATCCGTGAGTAACAACCCATCACCCCATCATTCTCTACCTCTTCCATGAAATCAACCTCCCATGTCATGTCGTTCCCGGAACTGTCAATTATCGTTTTACCATCTCCATACAGATGACCGACATTGAGTAGAGAACGAATACGTAACGTACGATTTCTTTAGCGGAGATGTTTCATCTGTTTGTAATATGACATGACTAATGCATCCGTTCAGCTTCCTCTTGTTCGCTTTTGGTTGAGGCTCATGTTTGTGACTTGAATGCATTTTTACTTTGCTCGCTGTTTGACTTTTGTCTGAGTGTGTATCGTTGCTGTGGTGTGGTAGGTGGTATCACTGGGGGGTTCCAGAACACATCTACAGGTGACAGAGCTACCGGGAGAGCAGGAGAATAGTAGACGTGTACGAGCTATGACTTATGTGTTCCAACATCACAAGTTTGTCTCGTTTGTGATTATGATGACTGTCAATTTGTCAAATGGCTATTGTCTCTGTTCAGTATGTCATTCTGTTGCTACGTTGCTGTGTTTTTATGTCCAGGTAAAAATCTTAGTGTTTGTATGCCATTGTTTTTTTTATTAAAATAATTATGTCCAATACCCAAGTTCCTCTGGAGAGCAATCAAGAGTGAAATTAGCAGAGAAAACATGCCTACCTGAGGAATCTTCACCTTTCCTCTTTCTCTCTTTATTTCTCTCTCTCTTTTCTCCATCATTCTTTATGTTGCTCTGACGTTCTTTTTATCTTTCTCTCCTCTCTCTCTCAAGTTGAAAAAACACTAAAGGATCAGAAGGATCCAGGTGAAGCTATGACATCATCCCTTATACCTTTAACACATCCTGGCACATGCACGGCACAAGGAAAAACCTTTGTAGTGTATAAATCCTGTGCACACCATGACATCCGGCCCACTATTGTGCAGTCTTTTTTTAAAGATAGTATTATTTGATCAATACATTTCTTTGTAAAGACTTATCTTCCATTATATTAGTTATTACATGCACAAAGTAATACTATCTTTAACAAATATTTCTGTAGCAATTTTTTTCTGTGTCCAAAAGTGAGGATGCAAAACTCACTCAAGAACTGGGAGGTTTCTGAATAATACCTGAAACGTTACATGATCGCATGCACTAATTCCCCATTTCATTCCCAGAGGTAGTTTCCTTTTTACTCCCTTTTCTTGTTTGGCATTCCAGAAAATTTTGGACACATTGAAAATGGATAAAGTATGAAACTTGGATGATGATAATGACAGATTATCATCGCATCCGTCATCATTACTTTATCATGTTATGTTGATGACATCATGGCTTGTAAATGCCAAAAATACATTGTATGGCTCAAAATTATTAGGATATTAAGTAAAGCCAATGTTCCATGAAGATACTTTGTAAACTTCCTACTGTAAATATATAAAACTTTATTTTTATGAGTACTATGCTATGCTAAGGACTTCATTTGGACAATTTAAAGGCGATTTTCTCAATATTTTGATTTTTATATTTCAGATTTTCAAATAGTTGTATCTCGACCCAATATCATCCTATCCTGACAAACCATACATCAAAAGAAAGCTTATTTATTCAGCTTCCACATGATGTAAAATCTCAATTTGACCCTGAAGACTGGTTTTGTTGTCCAGGGTCACATATGGTTCACAGCCCACTGAGTAGTAAATACTTGTACAGTTCCCCGCATTCCTCCCTTTCCTGCAGTAATAA
This sequence comes from Triplophysa siluroides, assembly GCA_006030095.1. NCBI lineage: Eukaryota > Metazoa > Chordata > Actinopteri > Cypriniformes > Nemacheilidae > Triplophysa > Triplophysa siluroides. The sequence continues at coordinate 5,935,526 of VCII01000237.1, forward strand.
CACAAGAATGCAACAGAGCAATAAACCAATAGCATAAAAAGTGAACCTTTCACACTCTAGACGCCAAGATTGAGAAGTCAGACAAAATGATAAATAAGTCATTTCCTCCATGACTGGTGTAGCGTTTCAGTCAATAAATTAAAGATTTTCTTTTCTCCTTCAGTGGAGAGCATTGCTGAGTTGGTCTGGTATTTGTCTCGCTTTTTTGCTTTTCTGTCGTATTCATTTCATCCTGTTCAGGCGAAACTTGATTATATGTTCAAACCAGAAGCACTTCTGTGTGTCCTGCCGTTTTCATTGCATCAAAATGTCGCATATGTCTGACAACTGTATCTGGTCTGCTCTTTTTCTCGTGTGTTGGGTTTAACATCTATGATAGCTTCGGCCAAATTCACTAGTTACGATATGAACATTAATGGCAGGTATACACAGTGGGGTTCAAAAGTCTAAACATATGAGATTGAAAGCTTTTTTAAACCTCAAACTAAACAAACTCGAAATATTGAGAAAATAAATAAATATATCATATAAAATTGAGGTAAGGTTCTGCATTGTTTGCACCATAGCTCAGATTTCTTGCTTCCACATAAGCACACAGGAATTATTGTGCTGGTAATGTAATTGTTTGATAAATTATAATAAATAAACAATACAAATGACATTACTAGCACAATAAATTCTTGACTAATAAATCTTTTGTAATAAATTATATGAAATAAGAAAAATGTGACAGAAATATATTCACTAATTGTCTTGAACATTTGGACCCCATTGTATATTAATACAAGCTTGCCAAAGTAATATAATCTAAGTTTTTTTTCTCTGTTTAAAACTGTATAGCTGATCTAATGAAAGATCGTCATTTCTGAATATTTATAGTTTTTTATTCCTCCATACTTTGTAAATACCTCACATTAGCCATATAAAGTTTCCCTTCAAGGCAAGTCGGTTTATTTGCCCACTTAGAAAGTGGTTGGATGCATCCAGTGTGATAGATCACAAATAACTGAAATACCCCACAGCAGTCTCTTTGACATCAATTAGGCATCTTTGTGTTATGAGTGTCATCAACAATATTGTCATTCCTGCATGCTCAGTTAACCGCGTATGACTTCCTCAGACTGCATTCTAGTGGTCATGACATTAGATATAACTGGAAGAAATCTATTAATCAACCGCTTTAATATTAACTGTTCCTCTTCTCCCCATCACCCTGCTCTGCTCCAGAGAATGTAGCTAACCTAGCTACGCCGGCTAAGAAACTGGAACATGTGATCCGCCTGGCAGAGTTAGTCATAGAGGTACTACAGCAGAACCAGGATCATCACGCCGAGGTGAGTCAGCTTCATGTCTTTGCTCTTCTAATATTCCCTCACTTCTTTTTCTTATCTAGTTAATGGCGTATGTAGGGCTGGGAATATAAATTCTATTATCTTTTACTCACTCTTATATTGTTTTAAACCTGTATCAATTTCTTCCCTCTGTAGACCACAAAAGAAGGCAGGATGTGATGTCACACTGTCCTTTCTCATTCAATGAAAGTGAATGGTAACCGATGTGGTCACGCTAAAAATGACAAAAAAGCACCATAAACGTAGTCTATAAATACAGTACGGCTTTGGAATACTTTTTTTGGCTTTGTTTTGTTCTATATTATGGTAAGTTTGGAGACGTTTGGAATATAGTATCTGGTCACCATTCACTTTCATTGTATGGAAACAGATGGGTTGGCATTTTGCTGATCTTCTTTCTTTCTCTTTCATGGAGGAAATAAAATCATACAGGTTTGAAAAAACATAAGGATGAGTAAATGATGAGCGTATTTATATTTTCATGTGAACTGTTCCTTTAAATGACTCCCCGATAATACATGCTTGTTGATATAGCTAAATTAGTAAAATATTAAACACGAACTCACCGATAAGATCCAGTCTCTCAACCACTTTCTCTGGATCTACACCTTGAAGGCAGCATGAGAATGCAGGTTGTTTCTGAATTCTGGATGTTAAACTAGGTTCCTTTGGGAAACATGAAAACGCATAAGGAACATCCCAAAGCATTATAAATAGTGAGACAACCAGGTGTTCAGACCTAATCGTTTGCAGTAACTGGTCAATTTGCATGTTCCAGCAGTTGACTATTACCAGTAATACAAACCAGTACATAACTGGCATATTAGGTTACGGTCTTCCTGAGATTGATAGATTTACTGTATCTTTCTGAATATGCTTAACAGGCTGCGGTCACAAGTTCAGGAGACCAATCGGTACAGTATCATGTTTCTTTTTTCTTAAGTTGTCATCACATAGTGTACCTTTTCCCTCAAGCATGTCGATTCACGCAGATAAAGGCTTTTCTGTTATGTCGGGGTGGATGGGGCAGTTGCAAGAAGCAGCAGAAGGAATGTAACAGATTTGATGTAAAATGTTTAGTTTTGGTCTCTTGGATGCCTTGGAAATGCTTAAAGCTTTCTTTAAATGTTTTTTTTAGAATATGCCAGGGTCAATTTTATAGAATAACACTGCAGAGAATTTCACTGTTGTCAAATGGTAACTTACTGTAGATTGCACTGTATGAGGCAAGCTACATTTACACAGATTAATTTACAAAACCACTTTTCACATAGAGAACGTCCCTGCTGAAAGAATAAACCTAAGCTAATTTCCTGGTTTTGCTAGTTCAAATTTGCTGGTTATGCTAGTGTCTATAAAAAACCCTCTAAAACAAGACCAGTCTCTGAGACCAGCTAAATTGGCTGCACAATATTAGTCACGACTAATCGAAAGCAAAATAAAAGTTTTTGTTTACATACTGTATATGTGTGTGTAATGTGTATAAAAATTATGTATGTATATACATGCATGGATGTACAGTATTACGAAATATACATTTGTGTATATACATTTGTATATTTATGTATAATTTATATTGTATATAAATATTTAATATATAAATGTATTTTTCCTAAAATTATACATGCATGTGTGTGTATTTATATATAAAATGGTATGTAAATATATATAATATTTATATATATAATTATTATACACATTACCCACACATATATTATGTAAACAAAAACGTATATTTTGCTTTCGATTAGTCGTGACCAGAGCCGTTGAATATGAGAGTTACGACACTCGATCTCGCCACCATGTGGTCACGTGGTTCATGGAGTGCTCTATAGTTCCAAACCAATCCATACTGTAAACCTATTTCAATAGAAATTTTGCTAAATATAAGCACATTGTGTACTCTGATTACTACGTTGACTACATTTATAGCAGCATTTAATCTTGGAAGTAATGTGAACCTAAGATCGGTCTTTGCATTTAACTTTGACATTTCATTTGAACTGCCATGTCGTGAAAATGTAAAAACATGCAGTAATTTCACCAACTGTACAGCAAATGCATTTGGGAGACACTGAAATGAACGGGCTTCATTGCAATGTTTGGAACAATCGGATGTTCCATGACGCGTTGCATTCTTCCAATAAAGGTCTATGTGAATGTCGTAACTCTCATATTCAACGGCTCTGGTTGTGACTAATCGTTGTGCAGCCTTTACAGGAGGGAACTTACAGTGAATTGTTCACGATCCAAAAGTTTGAACTTTTGTTCAGAATAAACATTTTGTACATTAACACCTTGCACATACATCACTCTACATTTCATGTTTTTCTCACCATTCGATCCATGGTTGAGCAGGGAGGCAAAGAGGTATGTGCTTATAGTGAATATAGTGAATGCAATGGAAAAAGCCCCTTACCGGCTTGTGCATGAGCTATGAAGGGTTCCCTTACCCTATATTTTCCCTTTTCACACAGTCAATGTGAGGACATTTATCCCCACGTTCAAAATGGGTTTGTCTGAATTCCTCAGCCTTGTGTCTGTCGACTCTCCCTTTAAAGTGAGGCTTGCATCCCCACCGGCAAGGCCAACCCGCACAATGACTCCTTTGCTTCCAGGGGAATGTTTTCTGTATATTTAATTAGATGTTCTGCCCTTCCCATTACTATACCTGTCAAAATTAAAGCGTCTCTCTCAATGAATGACCCAACTAATGCCATGACAGAACCGTCCTTTCAGGACCAATCTTGCAGAATTACAGTATTTACTGTAATATTCAAGTTAAACATAATTTTTGGATTTAGTCAAATGGGACACAATGCGTGCAGTAGGTGTTTGCTAATGCTATTGCCTACCAAGTGCTCCCTGATGTGCAAGATGGGTCTTGGGGAAGGATTTATGGGTTGCTTCAAATTGGCGGTTAAATTCACCAAATCTCTTGCTACTCTAGCAAATGCTATATTCATTGGACCGTTATGATCAATATAGTCTTTTCAAGTTATTTATAAAGACTTCAGGTAAGTGAAATGGTAAGTGTTGACTACTTCCTCTGTAGCACAGGGGATTTAGGCGAAACGTTTTGGGCTCATGAAAGCTGCGGGTTTATAACAGTACATAGCATAAAAAGTACATAGCATGCAGCCAGATGTAATGAATAAGCCTCTGAAAAGGCTGATCAGTTCCCTGAATGGGTTTATCACTGGTCAGTTTTTTTTATTAGACATAAAGTGTTTTATGCCAAGACTGCAAGCAACCTCGATTGATCTAAGAAACTCCTATTCAATATCCCTCAACCGGTTCAAAATGTATTATCGCTTTAAGAGATTAAAGCACAGTATTGGATAATCATTTTGTCATCAACCAAGTAAAGAAGCCTGCTGCTTGCTTGCAGTCTTCGGCGTATCAGGGACTGCAATGTTGCATGATCGCGAAACACATCCCCATCCCAAGGGTAGGGATGCAGTGATGTGAACAGTTGAATCACATCGTCCATTTGGAGGGCAAAAGCATGCAGGGATTCTACCCCACTTGCATGAGAACTGCACTTCCACTAGCATCTTGAGTCCACTGGGAATTAATCTGATAAGGGAAGCATTGTTTTAAAATCAAGTGACCTATATACAAACATTTGCAACACAAGATTTGAGCTTTTTTATAAATAAATTGAATACCCTCTTCATTACATATGGAGGGGTTTTAGAAGGTCTCAGAATTGAGATGTGCAACTATTATATAGAGGATCCATTATAAAACTCTTCCTATGGTGAAATGTTTTTGCGCAACATTTAGGCTGGTTTGGAATATGTAATGTAGAACGTTCTGTGTTGCAAATTGATAAATGCTTTAAAGTAGGTTTCAAATGGCATAACGGCAAACGTTTCAACTTTACCCTAGTAAACTGGTTATTTTAATGTTGTGTCCGCTTAATAATGAACACACGCACTCTTGATTCATTATACATGAATAAACATTAACATTTTCTTTAATAAAAAGAGTAATTTGAAACATATCGAAGCTTGTGAAATCTGTATTTCACATAGAGGACACATAACCAGTTCACTAGCTTTAAGTAGTCTGACATTGCCTTTTATTCTTTATATCTAACTCTCTTCTTTTTTTCCAACTTTTTCTTCGGACGTCAAGGCCTTTGCATGGTGGTCAGACCTGATGGTGGAACATGCTGAGAACTTCCTGTCTCTCTACGGTGTCGAAATGGATGCCGCCCTTGAGATCCAGTCTCCTGAAAGCTGGGACAGTTTTCCGCTCTTTCAGCTTCTAAATGATTTCCTCCGTAATGACTGTAAGCACGACACTTTGTTATAAGTTCTAAGTGATATAATTGCCACAAGGATTTAATGTACCTTAAGGGATACTTCACCCATAGTGTCATCATTGAATTATGTCGTCAAAGCTGTATAAATGTATTTGTTCTGAACACAAAAGAAGCTATTTTGAAGAATGTGGAAAAACCAATCAGTTCTGGGGCACCATTGACTACCATAGTAGTTTTTCTTGCAAGTATGGTAGTCAATGGTTACTGTTTTGTGTTCAGCACAAGAATAACATTTATATAGTTTTGAAACAACTTCTGGGAGAGTAATTGATGAAAGAATTTTTATTTTTGGGTGAACTATTCCTTTAAAGCGGCCCTAACACACGGGGTTTCTGCCAATCTCATAATAATCTTGAGTATCTATAGAGGAGAATTGCATACTTCTTATCTTCAAAGAGTATTTAGTTTGATCACATTTATAAAAGATAGACGCAGCTTCACGATTGTTTCCGAAAACATATGACGCGTGCGGGGGGGAGGGGTAGGCTGAACCAAAGTAGTGCGCACCCATTGTCAACAAAACATAGACATCAGTTTCACTCACCGCATGCGGTTCATGTCCGGCATCTTTTAGCGCTGGGACGGCTCCATATATCAGTTTCAAACGATCTCCGAAATACTTTTTGAAGCCTGTACGATCGCCTGTATGGTAATATGGTTATACAAATGTTTGTGTAAATATGTGTAAACGCTACACATACATGCCACTCTTAGATACTGTTTGTATGTAGTGTTAAAACTGCTTAAGATTTATTAAGTTACTCTCAGAATTGTTTTTCTTTTATGTCTGTTTTCGCAGATCACCTGTGCAACGGAAAGTTTCACAAGCATCTGCAGGACCTGTACGCCCCTCTTGTGGTGCGATATGTGGATCTTATGGAGTCCTCCATTGCTCAGTCCATTAACAGGGGATTTGAGCGGGAATCATGGGAGCCTGTAAAGTAAGACACCACTTCTTCAACGAAACTGGCCGGTGACCGGGAGCCGGGGCCTTTCAGGACAAAAACATCAAACAATAACAAATTAACCCATGTAGCGGGGCAGACACATCCCAATCATAAGTTATTTTTGTGTTTTTTTTTATAAGTTATTTTGAGTGGTTTTCTTCACAAATATGTATATATAATGACTCCCTTGATGCCATCAGAACCATAATTACCCATTTTCAAATTTTTAACGAATGGTATTTATTAAGTATAATGACATCATCACCACTTATTGATGCAAAATCTGCCCAGCATTTACAGAGTTTACAGAGTCCACCGTCTATCAGGATAGATTTAAGTCGTCTTGCAAGTTTTCATCCTTTTTTTGTGAACTAACACTCATATTGTGCGCTTTAAACAAAATGCTTTTTATGTCCTAATCAATTCTTCTGTCATGCTTGATTTTGGTTTGCATTTTGATTTGAATGATTTCCTGCCGGTTCCCGGTGAGGATAACATTATGTAGATGAGCTTGAATCCTTAGAGAAGATATAGCCTGTCTAAATATTCAAAACCAAATTGATGCCCCTTGAGAAATATATCCGACATGTTTATTCTCATTTATTTGTTGTCTGTATGTGTAAAACGTCACCACTGTCCCCAAAACTCCCAAGCTGCTGTTTGTTCTTGCTGTTAAAAGATTTCTGCTTTTACTTCCTTTTATATACATATACACGTGTGCTGTTATCAATATGATCGATCATGAGTTTCGTTCTACTCGGGTCTTCTGTTTTAATGTGCTTTAGATTCCCTCCCTACATTTAATGACCGGTTTATTGATGTGTCTGCTGTTTATGTCTAAAGATGGTGTTTTTCATTTATACGTTTCTCTCTTTTTTGTACTGTATGTCTTACATTGCTTATTTGCCGCATTCCACTTTGCCACTGTTATGGATTTTTTTCTTTTTTTTGTCTGTTTCTGCAGGAGTTTAACAAGTAATCTGCCCAATGTGAATCTACCAAATGTGAACCTCCAAATTCCCAAAGTACCAAATCTTCCCGTGCCAGTAGCAGGACTATCTGTTAACCTTCCACAAATGCCTAGCTTTTCCACTCCGTCCTGGATGGCTGCTATTTATGACTCTGAGTGTGTATTCAATGCATTTACCTGAGATCTGATGCATTCAAAAGTCTTCTTGGCATGAAAATGTTTTGAGTTAAGGTAATTATCGCTGGTCAGGTACTGTACTGTTGTACTCTTACACTTTTGGCAAAATTTACGGACATCTAAGAACATGTTAGAGATCATCAGCAATGGATGTAGAATAACTACTGGCCAAGAACATGTGCCTCTAAAATCATTCTCATGTCAAGTAGCCTGTGAAGGGTCCAGACAGGCTCATGTGATTTGTTATTGAAAATGAGAACTGAAAAGCTCTTCATTTTCCTCCTCAATGTGCATGCCATTGAGGTTGGACTGAGGTGGTGAGATCTGGATTGCAACCCAAACCTACAATCAGGCCAGTGCCTAGACTTAGTCCAATACGATCCAAGCACAATCTGTTAACATCTCCAAAGTCAGACCACTCAGGTTATCCTAAGCTTTACCAACATCTGAAGGTTATCTCCCTAATTTCTGTAAATATTGAAATACTTTCTTTGGTACTTATAACCTGATCAATCCTATTTTAGTCAACATTTAGTTGCTCTATTTTAGCAGGTTTGTGTCTAGTATGGTGCGACATTAGTTTTTTTTTATTTCATGTCAATGGTAGAAAGAATGTTTCTAAAGAAAAATCAGAATACTAAGAGATTGATGGGTGGTCTAACAATCAAAGGATTGGGGTTTCATCAGTGGGGTTTGTAAGGTGTGAAAGGTACAAGTGGGTGTGGGTTGGTAGAACTCCCTGCCTGGTCGTACAGTAGCTCTGTCATGGGTTTGGTAGCTGATGCTCTGAAGTAGATGGTACTTCAGTGTAGCTGGCATCCAAGGCAGTAGAAACTGACCCCCATAGAGTTCAAACATCAGAGTGGGCTTCATTTTGGCATTTCCAGTGATACCCATACTTTACATATATATCTTACTCTCAATTTGAGCCATTTCACAAGACACAGGTCCCTCTAATGTTTTAACTCTTTTCTGGCCCAATGACCCCTCCCCTCACCTATAGTATTTCTACGCAGGATGGCAGCGTCCTCAGAGTCAACTGCATGATGTGTTTTGATATTGGGAGCTACTTTAGCCTCGGTGGGCATGAATCGTGAGAGAGGGCTCGGTCTAACTTAAAGGGAACTCAAATTAAATTAAAATTCCGTCATCATTTACTCACCCGTATTTCAAACCTGTATAACTTTCTTTCTTTCGCAGAGCACAAATAAGATATTCTTTAGAAAGGCATTTGGTACCCATTCACTTATATTGTATGCACACAAAACCAATGCAAATGCAAGGGTGGCGGTTACCAACATTCTTCACAATATCTTCTTTTGTGTTCTGCTGAAAAAAAGAAAGTCACACAGGTTTGAAATAACAAGTGTAAATTATGATTTTTGGGTGAACACTTTAATCACATGAAATCAAATTGCGTTTTAAGAACTCTTTAACTAGTTTTTTAAGTTTTATTTTTCATACTGTTGTGTCCAGAGGTGTCAGTAAAGGAATAGTTTATCCAAAACATTGTCATGACCTTATTTGTTTTGGATGTCAAATGGATGTGGGCTTGGAACACTACACTAAGGTGAGTAAATGGTTTTAATTGTCATATTTGGGTGAACTATCCCTTTAAAACCACTGGTTACATAGCTTTTATTGGTCTGACGGACAAGGGGGCGGGGTTTTGTTACCTCTCTCCCTCCAAGCCTTCTCTCACCATGACATTCCTAGACCCCTCCCATTCATAGCAATGTGACAGAGCAAAATATGCATGAATTCAGGTTAGTTCTATAAAGTTGTTTCAGAAACACACCTGTCTTGTTATTTTACCATACACTAATGGCGCGATCCCTGGTAAATAAATCCTGTTGGTGTATGGTTAAAATAAAAAAATGCATAAATAAAGTCTGTGATGCATAGCATCTTTCTATCATTCCATTCTTGAGTAGCAGGTCGACAATACCTTGACCTCTAATATCTCACTGTGCCCGGCAGCAATGGCTCGGGAACGTCGGAAGATCTATTCTGGAAGTTGGATGCCCTACAAACCTTCATCCGAGACCTACACTGGCCAGAGGAAGAGTTTGCCAAGCACCTTGACAACCGCATGAGGCTCATGTCAAGCGACATGATCGAAACCAGTGTGAAACGGTACGTACCAGCAGAACAGATGATTTGAAACTACTTACCAAGCTTTAAAATATCAGTACATGTTTATGTAAAAGATTACTCATCTATTCAATGCATTGGTCAACAGCACCAAGGGAGCGTTTGAATCTAAGCTGGCCAAAAGCAGCCGTTCCACAGACTTCCGCATCCCACTGTCCTTATGCACCATGTTTAATGTGATGGTGGATGCCAAGGACCAGTCTGCTAAACTGTGTGCCATGGAGTTGGGCCAGGAGGTATTTGCCAAAATTTTGTCTGAGTATTGTAACTTGTGATATGCGGATGCTTGATCTATAAGGTCTATACCAATGGCGGCTGCTGATCTTTTAAAGAGGGGAAGCTCATTTTTCGGCCTAAATCATAAAAATTGTCCATTTATTTATATGTAAATTCTGCCCTACGTTCCTTTTCAAGAAAATGCTCTGTAACCCTGTCGTACCAACTAGGCGTCTTTTCCAGTGACTTGACCAGTGTCCTCTCAATGGCCAGCAGAGCTAGGCTGCTTAAACGGCCTTGGCCCATTGTGTTACGGGTGACTATATGAATTAATGAACAAACGATCTAATATATATATATATATTTAACTCAACGGGAGGAAATGTGGGAATTATGTTAAACTGAAACAATGAATGTGGTGTGAAATTGTGTGAAATATACGATGAAGGTTGCAGCAGTTTGTCTTTCGACTACACATGCAAAATCCGCGATGGGACTGAGTTGGAAATGGAGACACAGAGTGATACTCGTCATAATCTGAAGACCACGCCCACACCAACCGTCTCTTTGCATTGCGAGAAGCTGCCGCCTCCTTGTCATTTATGATTTATAAAAAAAAAAAAAAATGTCTAAAAGCTGATATGTGACAATGTGTATAGCAAACAAGCTAAAAAAAAACAAGAAATACGTTTTTATAAGCTGTCGACCCCAAAAAACGAGCGTTTTAGGACATAAAAGTGGATTAAAAAGAGATGACAGACCCTCCAATCATCACGCAGACGCTCGGAGTCCGGGCCAGGGACATAATCGCAGCATTATCCAATGACCGTCTTGTTTCTAAGCACTGAAAAAAACTGTTTAAAGCAGCCCCATTGAAGTCAATGGACGCTGGGCTTCAACAGAGTAATGCACTGTACGCTACGGGAATGAATGAGAAGGAAATCGAGTCAGCCGACCTAAGTAGCTGATTCTGAACGAAATTGTTTTCGTTCGAGATGAACGTGTTTAACGCATTTTTAGTCAATAAAATGTTAACATAATAGTACATATATTTGACCATTCATTTTTTGACAATTATAGGGGAAGCTGAGCTTCCCTTGCAGTCTTAAAGAAATCGCGACTGGTCTATACATCACCCTCGGGAGATTTAAAAACAAGATAAATATATAAAAGTGTATACTATTGTGTATCAGTATGCGTGTAGAAGGTTCAACTTAGCGCAAGCAGAAAAAATAAGTTCAGAGAGAGAGAAACAATGGGACCTGGACACAACCCAGGCTAGATAGAATAACAGTCCCTGTCAAAGTTACCTTACCGCTAGATGCCACAACATTTCATACACTGGACCTTTAAACTTGATCTAGTTTTATCTATGCAAACGCTGTTCTCATGAATATAAAAATAACTAGTCGAGTTTGAGTCATCTCTTCTATTTCCATCTAGACTTTGTTTGTACAGCTGTGCAGTTAATGCACTAGGCTACTACCAAATCCACTGAATGCTGTCGTCTGCTTCCGTACATTCTTGTCTAAGTGTCTGAACCTGTCTCCACCTTTCAGAAACAGTACCATTCTCATATCGATGAACTTATTGAAGAGACTGTAAAAGACATGATTTCCTTTTTGGTGGCAAAGGTATGTTTTGGGATAACAGTCCACACAAATAGACATAAGGCGTTTGTGTAGAAATCAGTTTTTATTCGAATTGTCTGGTTGTGCTTTTGTGCCACTGGAACAGTCCGTGGTGATTCTGGAGAGTGTTCTTGCCAAGATCTCCAGGTATGATGAGGGAACTCTCTTCTCGTCTTTTCTCTCCTTCACGGTAAGGATAAAGTCTTGTAACTATATTTATATAAGCTTGAGCTGATAAAATTTTGATCATTTTTAATCTTCCAAAAAAAATATTTCTGTAAACCTGTTTTCAGGTCAAAGCAGCATCAAAATATGTGGATGTCCCTGTGAGTATTAAATATTGAACATACTTCTTCCTTTCTTTTCACATTCCTTCTATGAAAAACTTCATGAATTAACCATCTCTCTTTCTCTCTCTCTCTCTCCAATGCCACTGCCACAGAAACCAGGAATGGATGTTGCGGATGGCTATGTGACCTTTGTCCGTCACTCTCAGGACATTCTGAGAGATAAGGTCAATGAGGAGGTGTATATAGAGAGGTTATTTGATGTAAGTAAGATGCCGTTACCTCCGTGCCTATGAATGGAGGGCCCATCCAAAATGTGGCAAAACAAGGTGGCATAAGAGGGATAAGTCACATTTTGAGTGCCGAGCCTCGAGATTTTACATCCGGGCCAGTCATGACCTGAAGTTCCCTAATGTCTCATTGCTGTGACTTCCTGTTCCAGCTCTCTGTGTTCTGTTTCATTAGCCACGACGCATTGGACCTTTATGCTCTGGTGTTTGTGTTAGCTAATGTGCGTTGGACTTTATTGCTCACCACAGCGGTTTCTTGTTTAAGAGGCAAAGTGTCACCACTACCACCCAGCGGATTATTTCAAAGACAGTGCTCTCCAAAGAGTGAATCTTATACCAAAATATGTGACATTAATGGCATAGTTCGCCCAAAAATAAAAATTCTGTCATCGTTAATTCACCTTCATGTCGTTCAACACCAGTATATATATTTTTTTATATGGATATTTTGAGAAATGTCATGGTGGTCCATACAATGGAAGTCAGTAGGGGCAAATGTTGTTTGGTTACCAACATTTTGCAAAATAACTTCTTTTGTGTTCTGCAGAAGAAATAAAGTCATACATGTTTGGAATGACATGAATATGAATATAGGCGAAATATGGGCGAACTATCTCATTAAACACATTTTTGTAAAGGTTCAATTTTATGACACAAGGACTGTGTTTACTCCTGGCATTAAAGTCTGTTTCGGGCAATTCGGAAAGTCTGGAAAGTGGGGTCCAAAATGAAAAACAGGACCACCTCTGTCAATCAATGCAAGTTATGACCTCTAAAGAAATGAACCAAACAGCAAAGTAGGAGAACAATAAGATGTCAAGATACTAAGCATTTCTTTTAAGTCTTGATCATCTAATTCTGAGGTTTGCTTGATATCAACATGCAATGACAAGTCATGTGACACCCAAAATTAACCACGACAAGAAATAATTCTGCTTGCGATCGAGTCACCCGAGGTGGTTTTAATGAGAGGTGTAAACAAACCAAAAGACGTGTCTGTAATTTAAACCCAAAACATAGAAAAGAAGTAAGCAAACAGATTTGATGTAATAACCTATTAGGGTGAAGGAGAGCACTGTTCGATTTATCAAAATAATCCTGTGTGATTTTGTGAACATGTGTCTTTGTTACACAATGCCATTCATGTGTGTTCATATATTAAGAAATGTGACAGATGTGTGGACCAGTGGTTGTGTTTCAGATATGTATGTGTGTGCGTGAGGGTTTGTAAACGTTTCATTTTTTGTTATTTTTATATTTTTCATTAGCGCGTATTGTATGCGTGTGAGTCATACCATAATGTAAAGAGCTTTATTTATCCGTCTACTGTGGTTAAAAGTATGTATGTGTGTGAGAGAGTGTCTGTTTGAGTCATAGAAAGATCTTTCGTACTTTTTGCCTTTTTTAAGATTTCTAATGCACACACATCTAATGCACGCCTGTTGAATCTGCTGTTATGTATTCATTATTTACATTTCTGTACTTTTGCTTTCCGATTATGCTTTGTTTTGTTTTGTTTTGGTTCGTTTGGTTCATTTTTGGTTGGTAGTAATGTTGCTAGTAATGCATCCAACCTCAAAGACCCACACTGGATCTAGTACGATGCATCTGTTTTTAGTCCATATTTTGTCTCTGTCGCTGTAAAAGCGCTGTCTTCGCAAGAATTCTGTCCAAAATAATCACAATCCGTGAAAGACTCAGCAGTTGAAAATGGTGCCCAAAGGCATGAAATCAAAAGCGATTATTAAAACAGGAAAATCTATAATGGCGTCTGCTATAGAGTAAACATCGATGCCTAAAGTTTTATTGTCAAATTAAAGAAAGCATCTAGCAACATGGAGTGATTCACAGAAAGGCCTTCGGAACATGCCAGTTGGCTTTGAATTCTTGTTTGGACAGTTCTATCAAACAGACTGAAAATGTGGAAGCGTGTATGGTTCCTCGTGGTCTTATGAGGTCCAAGGACATATTCAGCTGAGGGCTGTACGTCAAAAACAATTAAAAGTAAAGATTACTTGCGGCCACGTGCTTATTTAACTATTAACATTTCATTCAGATGCATCACTATTACTATTGCATACACATATATATTTATAAAAGATATTTATATGCAGATATACTTTAAATAAGTTCCTTTCTTGAGCTAAACAGAAGTATCATTTTATTTTTAATGCTTTGTTCTAATAAGACTGCCGTTTCTACAACATCCCAGCTGAATATTCCTTTCAGTACTGTAATACTGTACACATACACATTTTTTTATGTAATGCCCTTGTTACCTGTTCTGGTCGCCCACAGCTACATTTACGTATGTCTGTTTTAATATTTTCATTACATCATCCCAATAATTAAACACTTTGTACTCACGACAGCCTAACCCTAAGACAGCATCCCAACTCATTCTGCATTCCTTCTAAGACAAAATGGAACTTATCTCTAAATGTCCTGCTGTTTGATCACATTCTGTCGAGTGGCATGAGTTCTAATCAAATAATCTTCCTGTGTACATCTTCTAGCATGACCCACCTCCTAAAAATCCCACCTCATGCACACACACAGTTGTTTGCCCTGGACACTCACATGCTCTCTATGCATGCACTGCACGCTCCGACCAGTTAACTCTTTGAAGTGGACAGGCAAAAAAAGAATCACTGATCAAAAACCTTAATACAACAACAAAGATCAGAAAAGTTTAAGGTTATGCAAAGAAATCAGAATAAGAATAAATCCAGAAATACTTGTATAACTACATCTCATTAAAAATGAATTGGCCGCCCAGTTAAATTGAATAGACTATGACCACAAGCTTGAACTGAAAATAGCCCACTTCAAAACTCTCAGATCTATCTCTTCACTTCATAGGATACAGCACTTTCCTAGATAACACGTCATCCATTGAACCACACGTGTGCTGTTCTCTTTGAACTACAAGTACAATTTCATCCGTGCATTGAGAATTCTGAATATGCATGGTGCTCAGATTAAACATAAAATCTTATTGTATATTGCAGAAATGGTTTAAGATAACAGTACAACACACCTTTGCCTGCAAATGCCATATTTTCTCGTTTTATTAGTTTGAGTCCTAGTATTCGGATTATGATTGCACTTATTTAGATTTTTGGTTCTTGGGGACTAGAGGTTATTGTAAGTGTTATAGTGTGATAATTCTCTATTGCTGTTTTATAACATTCAGCATGGGTAATTCTAAGACAAACGTATTTAATCTGTTGAATTTTGCTCCTAGCCTTAAAGACTTTTGATCTGAAAACTTTTATTCAAGCTCTTTTCAAATTCCCGCTGGTTTATTTAGGTCATCTGAACCTTAGGTTACAGGTTAAACTGTATCTAGGGCAGATTAAAGGGATACTCCACCCAAAAAGGACAATTCTGTCATGAATTACTCAACCTCAAGTAGTTCCAAACCTGTATACATGCCTTTGTTCTGTTGAACACAAAGATATTTAGACGAATGTCAGCTACTGAGATTTCCGGCGTTTGTTTTCCTAAATTCTTTAAAACATCTTCTTTTACTTAACAGAACAAAAAATATACAACAATTATTTCTAGTATGGTAGTCAATGGTACCCCAGCTCCACGGGTTTGGAACAACTTTAGGTTGAGTAATTCATGGCAGAATTTTCGTTTTAGGGTGGCCTATCCCTTTTAGTGTTTTGTTTTCTTGTTAATTCTGCAACTTTTTAAAGCATGATTTATTTATTTTTTCAGATGCCCATATTGCCAGCTCTTGAGATTTAATTTCAAATTGTCTGACTAACCTTGGTTTTCAGTAAGGGTGTGATGTGTAAATGTCGGTATGAGTTGTGCGTACCTGGATGAGTGTGAATGAGTGCTGCGTGCGAGTTTGTGTCCCCAAATTTTGTGTTTTCTCTGTATGTCCAAGGCTATGTCTAAATGTATGTCTACACATGCTGGTCTCTTGCATGCGTTTGTTTGTCTGTCTGTGTTTTGCTGGAGAAGGCTGTGTTTTTGTGCTTTGCAGCAATGGTATACAGCCACCATGAATCTGCTGGCGACCTGGCTGACTGAACGCATGGAACAGCAGCTTCATGTCTATCAGCTCAAAATCCTCATCAGGATTGTAAAGGTATTTTTTCTGTCATTTTATTGTCTGTAGTACTGTAAAACTGGGCATGAGTCTGTTTCTGAGAGCATTGCACAAGCTCATGGGTTTGATTCTGAATTACACTGTAAGCCAGGCAAAACACAAAGGTTTCTGCCAAATCTGTAAATGTAAGTGTTCTAGTCATGGTAAGACCACTCAGTCTTATATTCTTCACATATTGCTGCTAAAAGTATTTCCTGGCCTTGTTTGGCACTTAATAATCAGGATATTATAATATTCCATCCAAAAACAACAAAGTTACTATAACCCTTCTTGTGCAATATACTGTGAAAATAATGTATTTCCTACGTTTTATTTACCAATTAAACTGCTATTTCAAGTCGAGCTTTCTGGTTAAACAGTTCAGTAGAACAAAAAAGTTGCTATGAATCATTCCAGGCCCCAAAAGTTGGCCCCAGTGTTGTTTCATTAAAGTGATAGTTTACCAAAAAATGATGTCATCCTTTACTCACCCTCTTGTCATTTCAAACCTGAATGCCTTTCTTTCTTCTGCGGAACACAAAAGAAGATATTTTGAAGATCGTTGGTAACCGAACAACGACACATTCACTTCTATTGTACGGACACAAAACAAATGCAAGTGAATGGGTGCCACCGTTGTTCGGTTACCAATATTCTTCAAAATATCTTCTTCTGTGTTCTGCAGAAGAAAGAAAGTCATACAGGTTTGAAATGACAAGAGGGTGGGTAAATTATCACAGATTTTATTTTAGCAGACGGTTTTGTCCAAAGCGACTTACATTGCATTATCCTATACATTTATACATAGGTATTTGCAATCCCCTGGGATCGAACCCACAACCTTGCGTTGTTAACGCAATGCTCTTACCATTGAGCTACAGGAAAGCTTATTTTGGGATAAACTATCCCCTTAATCTTGGCCTAAAGGGGCCTTGGTTTTGAATTTGAGTTTGGTTCTAAAGTATATACAGTAATATAAAAAGTGCAAAAGAGGGTATAACACTTCCGATTTCTCATTCTTGTAGAAAAAATACCGCGATTTTAGGCTGCAAGGGGTTCTCGACTCCACACTGAACAGCAAGTCGTATGACACGGTACGAAACCGGCTCACCCTGGAGGAAGCCACTGCCTCCGTCCGAGAGGGAGGAATGCAGGGTATCTCGATGAAGGACAGCGATGAAGAGGACGAGGATGACGATTAGAGTATCGAGCCATCCGGTGGCACCCACCGCCCCGTACCCGACCTGTCTATCCATCCCAACACTTTAAACTTAGCCTGATAAGATGCATGTAACAACTTTCATTACCCAGTTAGCCACTCTAGGATTTCCCCCATCAGCTGGAATTGCCCACAAACAAAGCTGAAAAACAATAAAAATCAAAGAATCGTACTGAATAAAAGGGTTTCAAAGACCATGATTGGCAATTTTAGCTGTGTCATAATATAGTAAAGAACAACAAACTAGCACCGATTTTTGAACTCAATCATTTGAGCAATTTGTTTCTATGTGTTCCTAAGCAATATGGAGTACCATTTGTTTGATAATGTCGAGTGAGATTATTAGATGTGTCCCTATGTCCAATGCGATTACATATATGGCGCTTCTTTGACGTACTCTTACATACATTGATGATACATTGTTGTGAAGATGAGTGTATGGACCCTTATCTTTGTCTTGTCTGTTTTTAAAGTGGATGCCAACTGCTTCGAAACTAAAAACGAACTTCTCTATTTGAGTTCGGAACTGTTAACTGTAAATGTCTTCTGTGTCTGCACACTTTCATTGTACGTTTTTTTCTTTTTTTGTGTCGAGGCTCTTTGACCCTGTGTTGCAAATAACTAACTAAGCATCGTGTCACGGGCATCTCAAACTGAAAATGAATTGGTATTCTAGAAATGCAATATCCTTATACCTCCATGTTGATATCTTGTTGGAGACGTCTTTTAATTAGATGTCAGAAATGACAACAAAACTATGTATATTTTTGGTTCGGTTTGATTTTTACAGAGGATCTCTCTTTTTTAAGTTTGTAAGTCCAGTCAAAGCCATTCTGCTTATGTTCATAGATCTGTTGAGATTGCAACGTGCCATTTTTTGGGGGGTCTCACTTTTGTTTTGTATATATGATGCTGTACATTGCATTCTGAGCCATTGCTGCATGCCTCTGGGATCCACCTTCTCCAAAAGCATTTTGTTTTTCTGTGTCAATTAGCTGGTGGATTCATTCTTGCGTTTGCCTTATCAAAGCCAACAGTTGTAATATGCAAGAGCTGTGGCCTCTCAATAAAAGATAACATGATGTACTGATATTCCAGCAGATTTTGTTGTTTGTCTATTTAGAGCCGGATTTACAACTTCACCTTTAAATTTCTGAAATTCAGTTTAGCTCTTCTACTGTGTTTAATATTTTTATAAATTATAAAGTGGTCCCGATAACTATGAAAAATCTTTTGGTTTGTATCAAACCTACAGAAAGATCTCTACAGATAATAAATTGAGCTCCACCCTGTGGTTGTTCTGCATATGGCAGAAAATGAAGTTGGCTTTATACATCCACTAGATTGTTTTGTATATAGCATAAATATATAGCCTATAGATTATATAAAGCTTAAATACTTGCCGTTTAATAGTTGCATAAATTATTTTAAAATTCCATTTGGTTGGAAATGTTATGTACATCTTTGACGTTTCAAAGTGTGACTTTGAAGTGTCCAATATATTGTCTGTTAGGTAGTTAGATAATTATTAGAGTGTAAGAAATATCTCTAATATGTACATATATTGTATATATGTTTTTTCTTTTTAATTCACATTTTTAGACCAGACTTTTATTTTGGCGTCAGGGCTTTTGTTGAATGAAGCTTGACGTTCGCCCGGATCCAGTTAGTTGCTGTCACATGAAATAAACCCAAAACTATTTGTATTTATCTTAAACAAAATGTCTGTCCTGCCTGGGTCTATAATCGTGTCAGACTGGCATCGCTTCCCAGACAGCAAAGAGTTTTTCAGCAGAATACTGCATAAGAAGAGACGACGGAAGTTTGGTATGGTTGATCTCCATGGATACAGCAGTTCAGGCATCACTGTTACTGTTTACATAAATACTTACCTTCTATCGTGTATTTCTACTGTAGTCCATAATAAGTGTCAGTAGCAAGACGCATCACTCTAAGTGATTCTAATAAATGTGGGTTTACATATTGCAAAGGTCTCCTGGAGGCTCCGATGATGCCTCCTCATATGAATGTGGACACCGTTCGCTACAAGGTGTTTATCTCTGGTAGAACTGGAGTGGGGAAGAGCGCTCTCGCTGCCCGTCTGGCTGGCCTTGATTTTCCCAAAATGCACTATGAGACCACAGGTGTGTGATAAGTGCATTGTTCAAAAACCCAATTTTTTTGGCTCACTTTTTCTATAAAGGAACACTCGTCTTGCTGTTGCAGGAATGTAGGTACAAAATGGGAACAAGGAAAACATTTATATTGAATATCATACACAAACACTGATAACATAAGTCTGTTTGTTTATTGTTGGTGTGTATAAATCTGAGGATTGACACTGGAGTTCAATTTACGAAACAATGTGAATGAAAAATGTGCATACAGTATAATAAAGATACAATTCAGTTAAATGTTTTTGTATATTTTTTGTTTAATAAAATGTGTTATCTCAGAACTGTAATAAATTCTTGTAGGCATAGAGACAACAGTGACGTTTTGGCCTGTGAAGCTCAAGGACAGTGACCGTGTTCTGTTTTTCCGCTTTGAATTTTGGGACTGTGGAGAAAGTGCCATGCGAAGATTTGATCACATGTTACCGGTGAGCCACTCCTACATGCTTTTCTTAAACTACACTTTCTGTGATGACATCTGTATGATGTCAACCCTTCTCTTCGCAGTCCTGTAAGGAACAAGTGGATGCAATGCTTTTCCTGTTCTCCTTTACTGACCGTGGCTCCTTTGAAGATCTTTCCAATCAGATATCACGGATAACAGAATCTTCAGATCGAGTGGTTAAATTGGTGGTTGGCACAAAGTATCCTTTTAGGTTTACTTGAGAGCATTGGTTGACATAGTGCTTTAGCATCTGTTTTGCAATATGTAATAATAGATGTAAATCAGATCTTTCACATAGACCTTAACAATGCAGGTTTGACTTATTTATGCACACAGATGTGACTGAGAGGGATGTAACACGGTTTAAAGAGGTGTGGGGTCTTCCGGTGTTCCGCGTGGGAGGTGACGTGAGCGCAGGGCTCGGTGAGGTAGCACCCCTCCTAAATGCCCTCGCAGAAAACCTGTGGTACCAGGACTGCATAGCTGCTTCATCTGTGTCTATCGCCACTGCTGGCCTCACGCAAACAGACACGGAGATCATTGTATAGTATTGAACAATATTTTCTGAATTCATTCATGTTTACACGTGCTGTGTGTAACTACAGTGTAAAATATGACCAAAGTTACGTTTCTTATAATATTGCTGCTTTTAAAATACCTTTTACCTTTAAATATTTTACTTCTCAAGACATTTGTAATAAATGAAACAATGCTTTAGCAAATGCATATATGAAGTGACATATAATGTAAATAAAGCAAATAAATGTTGTTAGTTTAACAATCAAGACAACTGATCTTAAAATTATTCAAGTACATAATTAAAAATATTAATCAATAATTGTCAGGCTTTGTGAGCTTTGATACTCAACATCCCACTTTTTCCTAGAGAAGATGTGACTGACATTGGATCCACATCAGCTGGGAATTGGCACTTTTGACAAATGGTGTTGTCACTCGTTCCATCCGAGGCCAACTGATGTATTAGTAGGAGGAAAGGGGAATATTATAAATGAATAAAAATTGAATGTAATTAAAGAATTTAAACAAAAGACCAATGGTAGATTAGTATCTTTACGATGCAAATATCCTACTGCTTTGCGTTATAATATAAAGGATAAAAGCTTATGTTGTCATCAGATTTTACTTTGCTTACCTTTTCTGCACGGACTTGTATGAAATTATTGGTGGATGTTATTATCACTTCTTCTGGTGCAAACTCTCCCACATACACTGTAAATATGTAGTTATCTCCCACTGTACACATTTTCCCCTTTGAAAAAGATATTCAGGGTTAGTAGTACATACTATCATATTAATGTATGGCACACTGTAACTACCATACACTTCGTTGTGTTAACGTTGGTTCCCAGAGGTCTACACATAAACATGGACAATATAACAAAACTCACCTGTGAATCGTAGATTTCCATTATAAAGTGCTTGCTAAGAAAAAATGAAGAAAAATGCTGTCGTCTCACTTTGTAAGTTTATGTTCCCAATCCTCTACTCTTAGATTTTATGGTGTATTAGTACAATGACTTTTAAACTACTGGCTGAGTTTTGGTGAGTGGCCGCACTTGGGTGGGTGAGGCTTGCATGATGTCTATGTGGTGAATTTATTAAATGGGAGAGAAAATGAAATTGGTTTTGTGAGGTCATATCCATAAATTGTGTCTGTTCAACCCTATATTCATTTGAGATGGTCTGTTAGGAAATATATCTTTACAAATATATATTTTAAAGACAATTAAAATGGAATGAAATATGATATTGGATGATTGTAAATGTGAGACTAGATTATGATGGCAGGAATGTGACTCAGCCTAGCAACACTGAACACAAATACAGAAGCTAGAGAGCTGATGTGACATTCTATGTCTTTGTCACAGCTGTCAGAACAAGTCTTCTTGTTATTCCTTGTGTTGTTTATTTATTTATTCAGGCAATGAATTGAATGTGTTAATAAAGGGAAACACCAAACGCTTTAGTGGCAGATGGAAAATTTGAAAATCTTAAAATATGCCACGCCAACGTTCAGCTTAACTAGTGGGACTTTTATTCTAAAACTTCCGCAGGCATCGTCGCCATTTTCCAAGCCGTTCTACTACCTCTGCCTTCACCTCGTCTTCCGTAACCTGGTTCATTGACGAATTTTGTCGGCGGGCTTTTTTAACATGACAGAAATGCACATCTGAAGCCTCTATTCATCTACAAAGCATTAAAATACATTTGTAACATCTATTACTGATTAATAGACGGCCGATCCACTCGGAATTTTTAATTAGACGATCGCCCGCGCCTGGCCAGGCATAAAGGCCACAATGAAACTCACAGACAATGTGTTGCGGAGTTTCAGGGTTGCAAAGGTTTTCCGGGAGAATTCCGACAAAATAAACTGCTTTGACTTTAGTTCAAACGGCGAGACGGTTATATCGAGTAGCGACGACGACTCGATTGTCTTGTACGACTGCCAGGAAGGAAAGTAAGTCACCTATAACATACGTTATACATGAACATAACGTTACATGTTCCGCGATGCTTTGGCCTTAACGTGAATATAAAGCTTTGATCTTTGCTACAACAGTGTTACTGTGAGAGAAGCGGAAGAGTCAGATAGTTTAGACCCGCAATATAAAAACACCTTTGTGAATCTGTTTATAGTGATATTTATTGTTGTTTTGAATCCATGTGTGTAACGTTAGCCTAAACGTGTGCTAACTGTTAGCATCCACGCCTCCCTCTGAGATGCACTAAACGGTTACGTTAGCCCGCCTAGCAGCCAAAACCGCTGCTTCTTTTACCTCCCTTAAATTGACATTAGATTTACTATGATCTTACAACAATACCCATTATTATATCATGGTAATAAAACATTGAAGTCAAAAGCACGGTTACACTTTTGCCATAAAAAAGCCAAGAGCATGAGTTCAGTTAATAAAAAAAATACGTGGATATTACATGAATGGTTTCATTGGAAAGTGTAATTTAGGGTTAGCTTTTTTTTTTTTACTTATTGTGATAGTTATAAATAAATCTCAGTGTGTATTAAATAAAAATGGCTGTATTTATATTTTTGTGTAAGTAATCTAATTTACTTTCTTTTTTGTGTTTTCTGTGTCAGACCAAAACGGACCCTCTACAGTAAGAAGTATGGCGTGGATCTTATTCGATATACTCATGCTGCCAACACTGTTGTCTATAGCTCCAATAAAATTGATGGTAGGAATAGGATTATAATATAGATCAGTCATATTATTTTATTGCATGGGATTTATCAATAGACCACTTCAGAAAACGTAAGCAACGCTGTTTCAAACGTAACAAAATACAACACGTTTAACCAAATCAAAATGTTAAAGGGGTGATATGGCGCGAATACGTGTTTTTCTGTGTCTTTGGTGTGTTATAAGTTGCCCATGCATGTATTAGACACGTATAATTGCAAAAATTAAAGTGTCTGAACAAAAGATGCATTCTATCTAAAAGCGAATGCTCATCCAAACCTGCCTGAAACCCCTCGTGTAACCAGACCCCCTCAAATCCATGTCAGTTTGTGGTATGATTTGACTAAGACTGCCGAAATGTATACCCAAGTAAGGTGGGCGTACCTGTCGGCACAATTGCTTTGGAACCTGATGTTCCAAATATGGGAAGAGGCATTTACATTCCATCACACGCTTGCGGTATTCGATCAATCACTACGCACTGGTTAACTGGCCAATCATAACACGCCTCGCTTTGTAAAAAAATCTGCGGGTTTCAGAGAGGCGGGGCAAAGAGGAGATACAAACATGCACTGTATGTGGAAAATACAGTGTTTTTCAATCTTTTATCGTGTAAACGCATTGCATTTGTTTTAGCCATGTCACATGACCCTTTTAAACAAATTTCTTAAAGATTTAATTCTATATGTTTGATTTTAAAATAAAAAAGGCCGGTGTTTACATCTTGTGAAGTGGTCTATACAAATGCTTCTGCTTTTCCTACTCTTGCAATCATTTATGTAAAAAAAGGTTGATGAGAAAGTGTGAGTGGGTGTTTTTTTTTTAAGTATCGCTTTGCTTTTTCTATGTGTTATGAATTATCTTCATATTGTTTAAATAAGGGGATTGGAAGTCCGCAAACGTCACTGATTTGTATGAAGTGAAAGATGGACGAAGGTGTTCCTCAAACCCTCTGCCCGCTCTGGCCTGAGGTAGTTGTTTGTACAGTTTTTAGGGTCTGTTATTCTGCCCTATTATGGAGCTAACTGTACAGACTACTGCCTTGCCCAGGGTTGAGCCTGTTCGTCTGACACCTCATACCCACAGATTCCAGCATTACCATGAAATTCTTTGGTTATATCTTGTTGCATGCTTTATTTAGAATTTTCCCTCTACCAATGTGTTGTTGCAGATACTATACGATACCTTTCTCTGCATGACAATAAGTACATTCGCTACTTTCCGGGACACAATAAGAGGTGAGAATCGATCACTTTCAATTCCCAAGTAACGTTTTGTTCTTATGGTGTAATTTGGCTTATGGTGTTTTTTTGTGTTTTATGCTTTCACAGGGTTGTTGCGCTGTCTATGTCTCCTGTTGATGACACGTTCATATCTGGCTCACTTGATAAAACTATTCGCCTGTGGGATCTGCGCTCACCAAATTGTCAGGTAAGCAATATTCTTCCTTGAAAGTGTATGGCGTTTTTGTCGCTCTTTGGTCCTTGCCTTAACTTCGTCCAAGCATTTGGATCTAACCAGCCATGACTATGACAAGTAACAAACATTTTGTTGGATCACTTTTCTGTTCTGTCCTGAGTAGCGCCGCCCATAGTCTAATCCCATTGGTTCAAAATCCAGCTGCTCGGAATTTACATTTATTGTGTCACAGACGGTCA
This sequence comes from Triplophysa siluroides, assembly GCA_006030095.1. Taxonomy (NCBI): domain Eukaryota; kingdom Metazoa; phylum Chordata; class Actinopteri; order Cypriniformes; family Nemacheilidae; genus Triplophysa; species Triplophysa siluroides. The sequence goes on from VCII01000237.1 coordinate 5,960,711, forward strand.
CATTATTACAGCAGTTTCGCAAATTGAGTGTTTCTAGTTGTTGTTGTGTTTGCACATAATGTAAGCTTGACTCAAGTCTTGGCTCTTTTCACAGGGCCTCATGCATCTCCAAGGGAAGCCAGTCTGCTCATTCGATCCCGAGGGGTTGATTTTTGCTGCAGGGGTTAATTCTGAGATGGTCAAACTTTATGATCTACGCTCCTTTGATAAGGTAACAAAAGAATACTATAAATAAAACCACCCTAGAGATAATAATATCATATCCTTCAAAGTCACAAATTTGTCTTATCTCCAACATTAGGGCCCATTTGCCACATTTAAACTACAGTACGAGCGCACATGCGAGTGGACGGGTCTCAAGTTTAGCAACGACGGAAAGCTCATATTAGTCTCCACAAACGGTGGAACGCTCCGAGTGCTGGATGCCTTCAAAGGAGCCGTTCTCCACTCATTTGGGGTGAGAATATACAGTATTTTATAAACTTGCTTTTTTAATTGCATTGTAGCGTGTGTCTCATGGAGTTCTTTTTTATCACCGCAGGGCTATAATAACAGCAAAGGCGTGGTTTTAGAGGCCTCGTTCACTCCGGATTCTCAGTTCGCTATGATTGGTAAGTCTTAATGCAAGCATAAGCACAATACCAGAGATGACATACAAAGAGTGATGTCATCTTCAATATGTGAAATTTCTAGGGTCAGAGGACGGCAAGATCCATGTGTGGAATGCAGAGAGCGGGTTGAAAGTAGCACTTCTTGATGGGAAGCACACAGGTCCCGTGACCTGTTTACAGTTTAACCCTAAATTCATGACCTTTGCCAGCGCTTGTTCTAACATGGTAAGAACCTATGAATAGCAAGATGTATAAATCAAATGTAAAAAGTGTTAGACAGAGTTTGAGTAGTCACAGTGTACCAGTTTGCTCAACATGTACGTTCTCTCACCAAAATATCACCTCTGTAGGCATTCTGGTTACCCACGATCGATGACTAATGGGCAGTTCTCAGGACTTGTGTCCAGAGATGTTTGACGGTGTGATACCATCTTCCAGCAGGTGGCGACAGACACCCTGTTCTTTGACACATAGGAGAAACTCATATTTGGACTTTTTAACTGTAAATATATTGATCTTGATGCTGTTGTATTTCAGATCATTCTGTGATAAAGATAAAATCTTTCACCAAACCTTGTTCTTTTGTAAAACATTGTAAAATAATCTGTTTGCATTATGTTTTGTTTGTGAGGTAGTAGCTAGTATTCTATAGAACCGAATGCGTGCAAGAGGTATGACGACAGCTTTTTGTGGATCTGAACTGATCGCTAATCAAACATTACGGCAGAATTCAGCACCTGTATCTTGTGCAGTCCTAAGAAATCTCGATGGAACATTTTTTTAAATAAACTTGTTTATACAATTTGCTGATGTGAATCCTAATATAATCCGTCTGTGAGGAAAGATTGCTTTAATGGAGTTTTTGGTTCGGCTTGTTTTTATATAAATATATATGTGTGTGTATAATATACTTTTGTAATACCAGCAATATTGTGAATTTTTTTATTAAATACAATCTCATAATGAATCAATATACACTGACCACACAACTTTATTTATTTATTTATTTATTTATTTGGTATTTCACAATAACTTTAGGGGACAATGAGGTGTAATCCAAGTTGGAAAATATGGTGTACTCGGGTAACAATGAAAAACACTTGCATTAAAATCTTTGTATTCTTTGTCCTTCTAAAATCTTTTACCTTCAAATTTGCTGTTTTTCAGGAAATGGAAAAATGCTGTGCATTTTAAATGATTACCACGGTGTTGTCCCAAGTTGACAAGTAGTTTTAAATGCTTAATATTGCTTAGATATTTGCAAAACCCATTGAGAAACAAAAAGGGTGACTAATAATAATGATGATTTATGGCAAAAATGGAGATACGAGGGTTCAGAAGGACAGCAGCGATATAAAGGTTAGTGAAAGCCAATGAAAGTATAAAATATCGTTGCTGTCCTTCGAAAACCTTGTAACTCCAAATTTGCTGATTAGTACTGTATTGACAAGCACCTTTTTATAGGTTAAATGTTTGCAAAACCCAGTGAAAACATTGAGGTGACTATTAATGATAATTTACCAAATGTAAAAATCACAAAATATGGAGATACAAGGTTTTAGAAGGACAGCAGCGATATGATACAATTGTGTCGAGACTTCAGGAATCATATAATTGTGCATAGGTTTTAATCTATGATGAGTATGTGTAAACAAATTGATGTTGTTTATTTTTTATAGATCCCGATAGATGTTTGGAAAATTACATATGTACGTTTCAATGCCCAATTTGTGTGCACCTTTTTATTCTTATTTCAATCTACCTGTAATCATGCGAGGACATTTTACAGCTCAGAAAACACTTTTTTTTTTAAAGTGCTTTAACAAAAAATTTGATTCACATTTCAATTTTTTTTACTGCTGAAATGTCTTCACTTGATGAAACACGCCCCCTTGAGTGGCAAAACACTCAGCAAAATGTCTGCTTTCAAAAAGGGAAACAAGGAAACCGGGACTAAAATTTATACTCTAGGAATACACGTTTAGGGGTTTAACAAACTGAAAAGTCTGATATGAAATGGCTAACAAACATTCACGTATCAGTATTCCATTTGTTTCAGCAAATTGCATCAATTAGTTTGTACAATCAATTGCAAAACAAATAGAAATAGAGTACAGATAGCAGTAAGCACAGCTGCATTCAGTCTTTCTGCCACTCAGTGGGATGATGCATGAGTACTGTCAAATGACATCATAGCTTATTCAGTTGTGCAGTCAGTTACCTGCCCAACAGAGGGTGATAATCCAAACCAAACTAGTGACATTACACCCTGTCAAGTCGTTTTGTCTAAAAGGTCCACACTTACACAGGTGAATTTATCCGTAAATACTACATTTTAAACTTAAACAGCAGGCTGTGCTGGGGGATGGTCAGGTCGTCACCCATGGCCAGACAGTGTGCATGCTAAATTTGGGGCAGGAGGGATCAGGTTCCTTCTGCATGCACACACGATCCTGTCCCAGTTACAGGAGCCTTCTCTCACACATTTGCTCCTCTCACATTCTCTCTAGCTCGGATAGCGCACACACTGTCACGCACCAAACTCTTGGTTCATACTGTCACTTGTATATTGTGTTTTTATATGCTGTTTTAACACACTGATCATAACAGGCCGAGATTTTCGAAAAGATCGTCCAGTTGACCCAACCTGTGCTTCCAGCTTCATCCGACTCTCAGGGTTGCTTGGCGGGTAGGAAGGTACCACGCTGACCCGCCATGTTTCTGGTCCTGGTGGTCACAGAAGAGTTGAGGGAGTTCCTGGCCAAGGCGAGAAGTGGAACTGGCCGCCTCATCCAGGTGTTGATCAAAGACGGTGAGTGAGCAGAGCCTGGGATGTGATCACTCACTTTGTCTTCATCTACAGATATCGTAAAGAGAATGGAAATGGGATGGAAATTAATAGATGATGAATATTTGGTTATCACAGTAGTGCACTAGTTCCTCTTTAACTTTTGAGAAACCTCTAACTTTCTTACGTGTGTAGATCTTGAACATATTGGTTTGGAACTAAGACTTTTCAGAAATATGTTACCTTTGTTTCACCTGCAATTCCGATAAGGTACTTTTACAAAACGCAGTGATACTTCCAGTCTAGTTTTGTAGTTACGTGGCTTTTTTTGTTGTTCATTTTCTGATGTAGATCAATGTTAATTCAATCGAAAGCTTAGACATTTCAAAAGCTTATAAAAAAATAAAGGGGCTACAAAAGGTTCCCTCACCATGATGCCACGAAAGAACCATTTTTGATTCCCCCTAAAATCTTAAAAATTCTTAAAAGAAACATTTCTTTCTTTCAGTTTTATAGTCTAAAGAATATTTTTTCACTACAAAGAGCCTTTTGTGCAACAGAAAGATTATATTAATGCTAAATTATCTTTTATGGAACCATATACCGACTAAAATGGTTCTTTCTATATGGCATTGTTTAGCATCTTTATTTTTTTAAAGTGTCGAGGACAAAATAGGACCATTATGAAAAAAGATCACTGCTGTCCTTCTGAAATTGCCATATTTTGTGTTTTTTAAATCATTATTATTAGTCACCCTTTATGTTTGTCAGTGGGTTTTGCAAATATCTAACCAATAACATCTATTTTTTGACAAAAAAGTCTTTCATCATCAAAAAATTACACTGAATTTGGATATCAAAGGGATTTGGAAGGACAGCGACGATATGTAGAGTTCAGCTAAAAATTGTTCTCAAGCAACATCTAAACTTAAAATAAAATAAAGACACCAAAATGTACATAATATTCTATATAATTTTATCCCATTTAAATTTTATAACCAATTATTTGTTGTATATTGTATTGTTTATGTTGATGTTTTTGCCGTTATATGAGGACAGAGAAACAAAACATGTTTCACAATGTGTTTTGATTGTGAAACATCCGAGTTCACGAGCTCGGTCAGATGACGCAGAAACTGGAAGGTTCATGAGAGATTAACTGTGCAGAGGTCAGAGGAACGATGACCTGTTCTTTATTGCTGTGGATGTGCGTTTGCCGTGAGTGTCAAGTGCTGTTGAAACGCTAGCTCACTATCAGGTGACAAGATCCTATTGCTTAGAAGAAAAGATCAAAACACTATCGAATGTGTGTGAAGTCACTCTGCCATTACCTAACTTCACTTCTGAATGAGCGTGTACGTGTCGGTCTTCTCACCGTTTCTAGAATCAGACTGTTCAATCAGCGTTTGGTTGTTTTGCATTAATTCAACAAGCTAGTATGCCAGACGATATGCTTCCACATAGATGCTACACTAAAAAACTGTAATTTTACAGATTGTTACTGTTATTTTTTACAGGTTTTTTACGTATAATGTAAAAACTGTAATTGACATTGTTTTTACATTTATGCATTTGGCAGATGCTTTAAGCGACTTACATTGCATTGTCCTATACATTTATACATAGGTATTTGCAATCCCCTGGGATCGAACCCACGTTGTTAACGCAATGCTCTTACCACTGAGCTACAGGAAAGCTTTTTACAGGTTTTTCCACGTATAATATAAAAACTAATTTTACAGAACTGTAAGGTTATTTATTTACAGGCTTTTCACGTATAATGTTAAAACTGTAATTTTACAGTGTTTTTACAGGTTTTTCACGTATAGTGTAAAAACTGTAATTTCGCAGAATTTACTTTTTTTACGTCAGAATTCACTTACAGAATTTTACTGCTTACAGATTTTTTAATATATTTGAAATACGGTAAAAACTGTCTACATCAAAATATAGAAAAAAATTCTGATTTACAAGAAAAAAAAAAGTATAATGTAAAGCTTTTTAATCATATTACGTGAAAAAAAATATTTACAGTATTTTCTGCACCCCTGTTCAGAAAAGTTCAGTTTTTTTACAGTGTATTTTTTGAACCCTTAATATGTATCGGATTCGTCAGAAGCCTGGTCTCACAGAGATGATATTTCAGGCAGATTTGGAATGAGAAACAGGCCAACGCAATTTTGGACCTTTGTTGACTAGGTTCCTGAGTCATACGTGTATCTCAACTCTGATTGGCCAGTGATACTAGTCGCATGGTCAGCTGCTAACGTTCATGTTATAGGATATTCTTTGTTAACACTGACAAAGCAAAAATATGACACTCAGCTGGTACAAATATATCTGTATGACAGAGTTCCGGGTGATGTTTGTCTTTTGAAACTGGCACATACGTGTGGGCAAACAGCTTTTTGTACGTGTGTGTTAAGGGGTATGCAAAAAGCTCATGGAAACTATGTGTCTGTGCTGAAAGCTGGAATGTGTGCGACCTCAGAATAGCAGCTTCTGCAAGAGAGCATCAGGAAATCCCCCTCCAATGTCATTCTCATTGGTTACATTTATAAATGGGGTTTGCGATGGATGTGATTATTGATGTGCTGTTATTGACAATGTGCAAATTATAAGATCAGTTCAAGTACATATTCTTCAATGGGTCTACACAATATATAGATGCCTTGACCGCTTGAATGTCATTGCATTCAAAGTCTAATTAAACAAGTTTTTTTCCATGATCTACCTTGATTTTGATGTTTATCCAATACCATTTAAAATTTGAGCTCCATAGTAATATTTTGAGCTCTGTACTATATATATATATATATATATATATATATATTATATACGTTTTTAAATAGCAGCTTTTAGTTTAGTAGTAGCCTACATTTGTAGTATGTAGATACAAAGAGAAGCTGGTGAACAGATGCACTGTAGATTATTGGAATGCAGTTCAGTGTTCAGAGAATGGTAACCCGTACTTCATTATGAGGGTTACTGAGGGTGTGTTGGTCTGAATGTTTCAGGAAGCCAGTGACGGGTTTGCGTGTGATCTGATCCGTGTAAAGTTTTTAAGATGAGACAGTAGACTAATGACATGAAGGATCAGATGTGATTTCAGGAACACTAAATGTGTTTACATAATTTATGTGTTGTGCTGTATTTATATGTCTGTGAGTTCCTGTGTGTTGTTGTTGGCTGTTTAATACAGAGGTGTGAAAACTGGAAAACCTTGTAGAATTAAAGAGATATTTTGAGAAATGTCCGAGAGGTTTTGTGTCCATACAATGGAAGTTAATGGGGGTCAGTGTTGTTTGGTTACCCATTGTTCTTCATAATATCTTCTAAATGACTTTTTGAGTGAACTACCCTTTAATATACATTGTTTTAGACGTTACATGCTACTGGCAAACCTTTTTTAAGTGGATTTAGATGGACAGCATGCACTAAAATAAACTTCCCTTATTACTGTGCATTTATAGAGGCTAGAGTGTTATATATACAGTATCTATTTATCTTTTCATTGGAGAGTGAATTGCTTCTTGGAACTGTATTGTGGTGATGGCTTTATGGTGGCAGTATCATAAAAAAGTATAAAACAATAATGCTTGTTTTATGGCAAAAGAGCTTTAAAAATCACACGTTACATGTTGTTGCTTTCAGTGTAAACGCTGACTCAAATCTTTCAGAATGTTGGGGTTTATATTTTAGCTTTGATCTTTTAGTCTCTGTTTACTTGTACAATAGAAATAAATAAATAATTTTATACTACTTGCCACATATGATGGGATATGAGTACTGTATTCATCGTGGGTAGTGTGCATTTATGCAAAGTGTATCAAACCATTATCAATTTATCAAAGTTGCTGTAAAACAAGAATGCATGTCCATAAATAGGAAACCATTTACACATTGCTTCTTTTAAATGTAGTAGATTTCAGGAGTGACAATTGTAGCAACAATTCTGTATTCTTCTTTACATTTAATCTATTCTATATTGTTTTATAGAATAAACTGATCTAGTATGTTAACAAACTATTGCATGTTGTGTTACGATTTATAACCATAAAAGAGTTTACTGTCATACCATATAAAATATTATTGTAACTCAAATATTGTATCTATTACATTATCTCAAATCAACACAAATATAGGTCAAATAATCTAAGACTATAAAAGATTGTAAAAGTTAATAAACATATTTACAATAAATATCTTTATATACTGTAGTATATCAACTCTATAAAACATAAATATGAGGTGTTAAAGTAGATTTGTTGTTTTCTTCTCCTGCTACTCATATTACTGCTGTTAGCATAAAGACATCAAAAGTGTGAAATATTACAAATGGAAATATGGATTTATTAGTGTGTAATTGTTTCATTCTGTGATGGCTTAAAGGGATAGTTCACCCCAAAATGAAAATTCTGTCATCATTTACTCATCCAAAGCTGTATAAATGTCTTTGTTCTGCTAAACACAAAGGAAGATATTTGAAAGAATGTCAGTAACCGAGCAGATCTCGTCCCCCATTTACTAGCATAGCATGGAAAACAAATACTATAGGAATCATGGGGGCTGCGATCTGTTTGCTTACTGCCATTTTCCAAATATCTTTCTCTGTGTTTAGCAGGACAAAGACATTTATACAGGTTTGGAACAATCTGAGGGTGAATTTTCATTTTTGGGTGAACTATCCCTACAGGGATACAGTGAAGGCAAGAAATAAAGTCCATATGATTTTAGGTTGAAGGATATGTTGATAATTGATCATTCAACAGGCTTGTAATGCAATGTATCAACTTAATTTGTTGCCCACCTGAGATATACAACAAAACTAATTTCAAACATTTTTGCATTAGTGCCTAACAGCAAAATATTTTTAGGATAATGTGAAACTGTACATTTCGTAATGTTCAAAATTGAGGACACTCACCACCATTGGACTGTTTGATTTATAAATAACTGTAGATTAATGTGTCTCTAGGTGAACTAAGCTGCATTTGCTATATTGGGTGTAAGAGACAAGGTGTGTCATGCACTTTTTATAGCACAAGGTAGATCATGGATAATATTTCACTTATTTGTTATCAGTATATGCCCTGTCTTGTAAACATGTTTGGAGTGATCTACATGATGCATTATGAAATGAAACTAGGTTTGTGATGAGAGCTGTTTCTGTGTTTCAGAGCAGCTGGTGCTGGGGGCATACAGAGAGCCGCTTCAGAGCTGGGATAAAGACTATGACCACTTCCTGCTCCCCCTGCTGGATCCCCACGAACCCTGTTACATTTTATACCGACTGGACACGAAGAACGCTCAAGGATATGAGTGGCTCTTCATCTCCTGGTCACCTGACCAGTCACCAGTAGGTTCAACATCCAAGGAAGAAGATCTGTAGATTGTGTGTTCTGTTCATCTTTAGCATATAAACAATAAAAACTGTCCAGAAACACCCTCTGATAAACAAAGGTTCAGATATAGTCTTACAATCAACCTTTAAACTTGCATTGTGCTGGGAAACCCATGTTTGTCTTAGTGCCTGATGTTGCTGATGAAATCGTATCCTTTTAATGAGATAACTCGTATGAACTTATACAATCGTAATCATACAAATTTGTGTGGAAGACCAAACATGCAATAAAAAAAAGTGCAATAATATAAATAAAAAAAGACTAAATGACTGTCAACACTAAACAAGTACAGATCATTTTTTCGATAAATTTAGTCCTGAAATTATGTTTATATTACATATTTTCTTTAATGGTTATTTTCATGTCTTTATTTTATCTTAATTATTGATTTATATATTTATTTTTTAATTCGTACATATTTATAAATGTCTTCCCATAGCCTACATACATATTTATTTTTTAAAGATATCTATCTAACACGAAGCTGCAATTTTTGAACGCGGGTCGCCCGATGCACAACCGTGCCACGTGTCAGAGCACTGCCCACGAGGCTATCGGCTCCTACATATTTATTTCTATATTTAAATATTTCTTTCTTAATTTTTCATAAATATAATTTATTCATAATTACTATATATATTTTTTTTATTAATATTTGAATGAGCTTTTGGTTTAGTTTTTTAGTTTTTATGTTAATTTTGATTAAATTGCTAACAATTTTGTTATATGCTTTTGTCATTTTATATTTGTATGCTGCTATATCAGATTCATTTATTTTTGTTTTAATTTAGGTATTGTTTTTAATATAATTTTAGTGCCTTAAACTTATTTTAGTTTATTATTTCTGGGGCAACATTTACATTTTTTATTAATTTCCAATCATTTTTAGACCAATATTTTACTTGATTTCAATGAACAGTAACATTTAGTTTCAGTTTAAGTAAACTAAAACAACCTTGATAAACATACAATTATTAGAAAAAAATAAACATGAAGCTCAACCCCTTACCACGAAATCTAACAGTCATTTGTGCGAAAGCAGATCTTATTATGAATAAAGTTGTGCAGAATCATAGCCATGTTGTAAAATAGTTAGGAATGTTCATGAGAGTGTCTTGGCTTTCTTTTTTCCTGATTATTATCTACAGCCAGTTCAACAAAGAATAACCTAGCAACCACATGGCAACATTTAGAGCATCTCTGCAGATTTTTATCAAAAAATGAATAAATAGATAATTGTTATATGTTGCAGGCCTGAGAGTTTTATCTGTCACTGTTGAATTGGTTATAAATGCTTTCCTTTTGGGACAGGTCCGACAAAAGATGCTGTATGCGGCCACCCGAGCCACAGTGAAAAAAGAGTTTGGTGGCGGCCATGTAAAAGACGAGATGTTTGGCACAGTCGAGGTACTAACATACAGTACACTGCGACATCAAGAATCAAGAACATTTAGTAACATTGATCAATGGTCTTCATACTGTCTGTAAATTCAAAATGTGATTTATTGATTGCAAGTAAAACATCATGATTTCTTTCCACGTGCTGAAATCAAAATGTACTATTCCACTTGTTATCTGCATTCACTTGTCTATCAAATACCCTGAAGCTGTATTATTTACAGTTGAAAAATTTACAGAGTGGACCACCATGTTCCTATATTTAGAAACGGGACACTTGGGACTGTTCTAGGGATGTTCTTGGAATTGATTACCAGTCATGGTCAACACAGAGAGAACTAAATATACACTGTTCACACACTCACACTCATATTGAACTTCCTTACACAAATTTTCCTGAAGCTCAGTAAAGCATTGAGTCAGCAGTGCAAAGGTCACATGTTTGATTCCTAGAAAACACTCTGATCAAATGTATGCTTTGAAAGTGACTTTGAAAGACTTACGGAGTCACTCTGGTTAAAAACATGTGCCGAATGAATGAATACAAAACAATCATCTTTTGTATCACTCTAAAAAATATGCTGGCTAATTTTTAACCTAGCGTTCCATCAAAAAAGAGACAAACCCAACATTTTTGGTGTGAAACAAAAGTTTAAAATAAATGCTTTTTCTTTTTCTCTCTCATCATCACCAGGAAGATGTTTGTCTTCAGGGGTACCTGCATCACATGACATCCTGTTCTGCACCAGCCCCTCTGACAGCTGCTGAACAGGAGCTACAGCGAATCAAAATATCAGAGGTGAAACAACTCTACACCTATATGAATCCTAACACAATGCATTGCATGATGCATATCCTAGTGCTTTTTGTCTTTGAGTTGTAGATAACAGAACTCAGAGAGAGTAAATAAGAATTTTAATACATTTTTTGTTCAATCTCTGTGCTTGCAGGGCAGAGTTAAACAGGTGAGTGCCTGTAAAACCCAATGGTTGGCATATAGAGCATCGTTCACCTTATTCATGGTGAAACACAATGTTGTGTGTATCTGTGATTATGTATTTACTCACTATTTACAACTCTTTACTCAATCACTTTTTCACACTCAATGTATCCTTTAAAGCGGCCCTAACACACAGGGTTTCTGCCAATCTCATAATAATCTTGAGTATCTATAGAGGAGAATTGCATACTTCGTATCTTCGAAGAGTATTTAGTTTGATCACATTTCTAAAAGATAGACACAGCTTTACGATTGTTTCCGAAAACATACGGCGCGTGCGGGGGGGAGGGGTAGGCTGAACCAAAGCACGTGCGCACCCATTGTCAACAAAACACAGACATCAGTTTCACTCACCGCATGCGGTTCATGTCCGGCATCTTTAAGCGCTGTGACGGCTCCATATATCAGTTTCAAATTATCTCCAAATCCAGCTTTATATCCACCGTTTATATAACATTCATCACCCAAATGTAGTGAACAAACAAACACCTGAACTTCGCGAACGTATGCTCTCTCTCTCTCCTGCTTACAAGTGAAAGTGACGTCTGCGCATGCTTCTTCTCCTGCTCTCCTTGCTGCCGCGTGGGCGCGTGCTGTGTGCTTTTCCGGGAAAATTGTCAGATAAGGGAGTTACAAAACAGTTTTATATTTTCGAAAAACTTTCCGAAACCTGTACGATCGCTGGGGGAGTGAATTGAGCACTGAAATACTATGTAATCTGCCCAACTCGTTTTTTGACAAGTTGACCATGTTAAGCATGAGAAGACAGCACCTTTAACATTGTGAAGAAGTCCGAATGCATGAAACACCGTTGCAGGGCCGCTTTAAACCAAACAGAACAGTGTTACTGTGTCTGAGTCCTGGATAGCCAATTTGAACCATTTATGTACATTTTCTGCATGAAATTGTCGCACTGTATTAAAACGACATAATGTCAAACCAGAGTGTTTTATGGAGAACATTTTTGGTTCTGTTGTTGTATGTGGGTGTCTAGGTGAAAACTGAGATCAGCGTGGACCCCAAACATCAAACTCTACAGGGTCTGGCCTTCCCTTTAAAGGCTGAAGCTAAACGCGCCCTACAGCAGCTCGCTGAGAGACGGATCAACTACATCCAACTGGTACGATACACACACAACCACTCTCTTGTGCCCCAAAAAAACTCAAAGCGCCTTACATTACATTAACATTAGGGACATTTTTATACAACTTTATGTGTTATGTTTCTAGAAATTGGACACAGAGAAGGAAACCATCGACCTGGTTCACACCAGCCCGACAGACATCCGCGATCTACCGTGCCGGATCCCACTAGATACACCCAGATATCACTTGTTCCTTTACAAACATTCACATGAGGGAGAAAACATGGAGTCTGTGGGTCAGTTGTGTCATATTTGCCTCATACAGATCTCATCTATATTTATTTTAATAACACTTTCTTATGAATTTCACAGTGTTCATATACTCCATGCCTGGATACAGCTGCAGCATCAAGGAAAGGATGCTGTATTCTAGCTGCAAAAGTCGACTGCTGGAGGATGTCGAAAGGGATTTCCACCTACAAGTGGCTAAAAAGGTAGCATACTTTTATTTAGGTGTAAAGCTCAGAGGAAACTTTGATGTCACACTGAGGCATCCCATTTACAGATGATAATACACGTTCCAGTGCACTTTTTTGTTTCTTACAACATGTTTTTCCTTAAATTCTTTCTGAAAATAAACATCAGTCACAACTTTTTTGGATGACATCACATAAGTTGGTTGGGATGTTGGTTAAAAAATATTTAGGCATTGTAACTTCAGCTGTTCCTAAATGTATTAAATGTTTTATGTGGTTTCATTTAGCTGGAGATAGATAGCGGAGAGGAACTGACAGAACAGTATCTGTACGATGAGGTCCATCCTAAACAGCACGCTCACAAGCAAGCCTTCGCCAAACCCCGCGGGCCTGCTGGGAAGAGGGGAAACAAACGTCTCATCAAGGGAGGTGGAGACAGCTAGAGAAATGAACTTCAGTTGTAGCCTAAATGTTCCGCAGTTCCCTTTTCTAACCCGCTCAAGCTGCGGAGAGTCGATAATTGGAATATTGTGTTCATTTTTTGTTCTTACTTTCTTTGGCTTGTACTTTTTCTCTTGTATCACATTAGATATGTATTCATTTTGTGTGCTTACATGTATATGTTTGAGAAAGAGGAACACTCAGGTACTCAAATTCTTCTGAATGTCTACATTCAATATCATTTTGATATAGATTTCATAATTGTAAAAGTATTTATGTGAAAGATGGCAGGGAGCGTAAAACGTGGTAAACATGTTTGTGTTGATTGTTTGGAAAAGAAAAAGGTAGACATGTTTTTACAAACATTTAAACATTGAAGCTGTTATGAGTCTACGAAACATCTATAAACACATATGCATATACAGTACACATAGCCAAATCTGACACATCAACAAAATATGAAATGCATTTTATTGTAACAATTTTGTTACTCCTTTTTGACATAATAACCTATCAATTAACATATTACAACATTATTCAAACTTAATTTTCATCATCTTCTAGTAGGCAGATCATTTATCATAAAACATGTCCATTTATCAAATATCAACACCTTTTTAACATTGAGCTTGAATATTTTATAGAACAAGCGATCTGTGATTTTCCCCAAAAATTTTCCATTTCTGTTTTACATCAAAAAGAGTTAATAATCAGATTATGTCGCAGGTTCATTCACCACAAACAGTTCTGCAATGCTTATGAACATAATAATAAAAATAATTCAACATTTAAACCAAGTGTTTGGTGATTTTCTTTCTGTTTCACAAAATTCAGCGGGAGTAGAGGGTTAGAATGCAATACACCTGACATCCTCTAGATGGCAGAAAAAGCAAGCGTTTTGAACTTTACATTGAAACAACCCACGTGTAAAAACATAAAAAGAAATATATCAAAATGAACAGAAACTAACGCAAAACTGTACAAAAATGATTAAAATTAACCTTTTTTTAACTACATTAACAACAATAGTTACTACAATAGTAATACATTTTATAATAATGATAACGATGAAGCGTCTTTTTGTTGTTGTTGTTATTATTAATAATACTCATTTAAAACAATCTTCGTGGTGTGTCGAAAACTATAATGATGTCAAAATGTCATTTTAATTCATTTAAGCAGTGAGCAAATGGTTAAGTCGGGAGCATGGACAGAGAGGCGGGGCCTCGGCGAAGGGGATGGTCTTGATTGGCTCAGCTCCGTACAGGCGTTCCATTTTCCTGGAAAGTTCTTGGAACGCTAGCGGTGCAGTTTCAAGAGAAACGCCGTTTTCACGTCGAAACGTCAGTCACAACATCAGGAAACAATTACCGATTATAACCACACAAAAAACTCCCAAATGACTCACTCCAGAATCATTCTGCCCCTAGTTTATTACTCACGGGACTGCGGTACGGTTGACTGAGTTAGAAAAGGGAATCGATTCTCTGGGTTTCACGGAGTCGATGGCGTCAGAGGCGCTAAACACGGAGTGATTCTCAGAAAACCACACTTCTGGGAAGTCAGACGAAGCGAACAAGCCAAACCGTGCTGTGTTCCGCTTCTTGTTTAGTGTGAGGGCATGAGCTTGAGAGAAACGCCACTCGCTGTATCATCAACTCGAGTACATTTTCAAACAAAGTGATGTTATATGACAGACGGCGGTAGACTCATGACCTTATTTTACGTCCCGTCTACGGCTGAGAAATACTGAGCTTGTCATCGCCGAGATTTTTCGATTTAAACCTTACGAACAAAGACGCTTTCAGGACTGCTAGTGTATCAAACCGGTCACAATGATTTTGTGCGTCGATGGGTAAGTTTTCTATCGGCTCATCCTATTAAGGTCAAACATTCCTGTTAACGTTGCTTAAGGTCCTGTTCAAATAATTCAAACAATAGCAACAAATAGACTTTAAAATACTATAGGGGATACAATTTGAAATCGTTTTTAAGAAAATAAATTTTATAAGAACAAGTATGGTGTAGTTACACTCACCCTGTTCTGATACTTATTGGGGAACTATAATAAAGAACTGTGGTATTTATATATTTAAAATAAGTCTAGCTACAGTGTTGTTTTTAGAATTATCGTAGTATTGAGCTTTTTTCCTTTTAACAGGGACTTTTTCCTCGCGCGCTCAGTTATTTATTACGAATCTGTTATCTGTGCTTTTAAATTGTACTAATTAAATGACCAAAGAATCACGCAAAATTAAATGTGAGCAATAAACGAACTCTTTATTTGAACTCAAAACCGATGCTTGCACATTTATTTTGACATTTTAAACGCTTTTATTTTCCAGCCCAAGGATGCGTTTGCCCAACACCTTCATAACGGAGCCGATCTTCGTATCTCAAGCAATCATCGACCCGGACGCTGCAATCCGGTGGGAGCCTAAAAAAGATTTTACAACGATCTACAGCAATTTCTCATATTTGGAAGCTTCAGGTAGAAAACACTTTCTCTCCTTAACCTTGTAAATAATCAATACAAATTGCATCAACATGTATTAACCAAGCGTTTTAATAATCCTTTTAATTTTTTCTGTCAGGTTGGTACTGGGGTGCCATTTCTGCCAGCGAGGCCCACTCTGTCCTACAGGGGGCGTCTGAGGGGACGTTTCTGGTACGGGACAGCAGTCATCCTCTCTACTTGTTGACACTGTCTGTTAAAACAGGCCGCGGACCCACCAACGTTCGCATTGGGTACAACCTTGGACGTTTCTTTCTGGACTCCAGTTCCCCTGCCAAATCTCGCCTGCTGTCTTTCACTGATGTACCTAGTCTTGTGCAGCACTACGTGGGCTCCAAGAGCGGAGAGAAGGGGAAAAATGCTGAAGAGTTCGAAACTATACCTTCACCAAAGCCTAAGCAATGTGCTGTGTTGCTGAAACTGAAAAAACCAATCTGTTGTCGCCAAGCGTTTCCTTCGTTGCAACATCTCACACGATTGGTTATTAACAGACATTCGAACAGCACTAAGAATCTGCCTTTACCCAAACCGTTACTCCAGTACCTACAGGATTACCCTTTCCAGCTTTGATATTGCCATGGAAACGCACAGCCAACGATATGACATGGTTCTGATGTATGAAGAAGGCAAACGGGGCCTGGATTCACAGCCCCAAGAGACAGACGTTTGGAACCAAAAGCAGTGTTTAAAACAGTTTTTCGAAGTCACCTTTGACTGTTTCGATACAGGAGCAGTTTTTTGATGTTCAGCAGAAAGACACTTTACATGAAAGAGGGATCGAGACAAGCCGTGTCCAAATATTGATCAGTGGCAAGTCATAAATCGACCTTGATGTCGTACTGCTAAAGCTGAAGCCACAGACTCGAGAGGGGTTTCATGATGAATGTTCGTGGAACTTGTGTGGGTCACATGACCCCCTTAAAAAGGTTTCGAAATGACATCACGGCGAGCATACGAGAGGCACGTAGCTCGGCCTCCGGAACAGAGGAGAGTTACTGGGGTGCCTTGACTAGGACTTTTTTCTTGAAATGCAGTGAAATGTTTCAATCAATGAAGATTTGCATATTTTTTCTATCCCCACAATGTGGAGTTTGTATTTTATTTATGGATAAACATATTTTCATCTTTTATAATAAAACTGACAATCAAATGACTTGACATCGGTGTCATTTGTCACATCTGAGAAACATTGATAATTTTGGTGTGATGAAAGAAAGCGCCGCAGAAAAATAAGAGGGCATTAGAGATTAACTAGAGAACGAAAATAGACTCTTTTCACAGAAGGATCTAGATACAGAATGCTGAAGCGAAGTACTGGCCTTCCAGTAAGCGTGTCAAACAAGGCCACTCAGAGCTCTAATCTTAGAATAATAGGATTATTAGATGAACAAATATGCAGGGAATTGCTACGCAATTCAGTGGACATGTGTTCCTTCTTATACATTATTTCAGGATGTATTCTGCTTAAAAGCACTGTTTCACAGCTAAATTCTATTTCCATTTACTTTGCAATTAGTCTATAAAATCTAATGAATGTGTATATGGATGTTAACTTGATGTGTTTGCTATTGCAAAGATATACATACAATAATATTCAGAGATTTCGCACACTTTTCTTTAAAAAAATTTGAAAAATTTCACTACAAATTTGTAGTGCATACAAGCAAATGATGAAACATTTCAATTTTAAGGGTATTGCAACACACCGTATGTGTAATGTAATATAGGCAGGGCTCTGACAAATAGCATGTAATGTTTGTGTATAGGAACAAAGTCGTAGGATGGCCAAGCATAATGGAATTTTCATAACAATTGAATGAGGCTTATATAGGGACATAACAGCATTGTTTTCAGATCCCAATTTCCCGATAGTCAAACATTCTTTCGGCAAACCGCGATTAGTCTTTCCTAGAAATAGAGGCACAGCTTTATCTGGAACTCAGTGCAACGCAAGCTAACAACAATTTCCTGGCAGCCAAAATATGTAAATAATTACAAGCAACACATCCATAATCGACGCATATCGATTTTAATAATTGACTTGAAAACAACAATTCTCGTTTAAATATCCGACAAGTAAGATTGTACCTTAAGCAGTTGCCAGCAACGCATTGATCCGGAATTTATTTAACAAAGTAAACAACAAATCTGAACAAAAGTAGTCTACAAAAAGTCTACAGAAATAATCAAGACAAACATATTTTTATTAATCAACAGAACTGAAAACAACAACATGTGAGGGTGTAATTCTGAGTCACTCATTCATAGAATACAACAGACAGCTATTGTGTGCACTTTCATACATTATCTTGGCGGGGCATGTCAGGTTGTCTGTATTTGTGGGCTAGCTGAGTAAGCGTGCTGGCGGCAATGGGCCAGCTGTTTCGCAGAACGAGCGCATTACTTCTAGGGAGAGACTAGTGTGCGACTGGGAGGGGGAGTTCTTAGAAAGGCCTCAATAATTACCTTCAGCCTACTGCACACTGACACTTGCACGCTGAGAGCATACTCGCAATCAATGCAATCTCACCACAACAAACCACAGCCACAAGTACGCTTTACAATTAAAACGCACACAAACATATAAAACAACAGTAGGTTGAACAAACAGAACCGCACGGTTGCCGGATTTCAGAATGAGGTTTCTCAGTAGGGCCGGCAGGCTCTTAATTCTTTGAAAAGCAGTGCATGCTGGGAGCTGGCGGGACTGCCAGGTGACTGGCAGTGTGCCATCAACAATTTGGTAAAGTTCCTAATGGTAGAATCTCTGCTTATAAATGTAATATTTCTGTTCTTGTATTTCTGTTATTTATACTCCCTTTAACCATTCATCTCTGGTCTTTCCTAATGTCTTTGTCCTTTGTTTTTGTCATGCTCTCCTCTGTATAATGCAGAATCGTGGCCTGTAAAACAGAAAAGGTGGAGTGTAAACATGTAAGGCTGCTGACTTGACACCTAGATATAAAAGGGTGTTACAGTTTCTCACACTACAGAGTTTCATCATTTAAGTCTTTCTCCTCAGCTTGTTTTTTTTGGTTTGTGTGCGAAATGTGGTGTGCTGATACAGAATGATAAAGACACTTAGTGGTTTTTGAAGTGTAGTTTGTGTTTTAATAATCTACATATAGGCCTATATATATATAAAGATAAATCAAAATTTGATATTAAAGTGATAGTTCAGCCTTAAATGAAAATTCGGTCAAAATTTACTCTTGTCATTTCAAACCTGTATGACTTTCTTTCTTCTGCAGAACACAAAAGAACATTTGAAGAATGTTTTGAAGAAACCCACTTGCATTGGTTTTGTGTCCATACAATAGAAGAGAATGAGTGCCGGCGCTGTTCGGTAATCAACTTTCTCCAAAATATCTTCTTTTGTGGTTTGTAGAAGAAAGACAGTCATACAGGTTTGAAATGACAACATTTTCATTATTTGGTGAACTATCCCACAATTCGTGGTGCACGATTCACCTAAAACTGACAATTTTGTTACAATCTATGTTGTTTGAAACTAAGGACTTTTTATGATCTCTTTTGTCTTATTAATAAATAAATAAAGTTTTTTGTATTATTTAAAAAAAGTATTTTTTTTTAACCTTTTGTTATTGGAAGGCACATGATGGATGAAAGAAATATGAGGAGGGACAGAAAAATATGTTTGGAAAGCTTTTGCATTCCCTCGCAAGAATATATATTCTCCCAAGATTATGTTGCATTCTCCTGCGAACATATTTGTGTTTTCTCACAAACAGTGAGAGCTCTTTGTTCACGAGAAATCGCAAAACATTCTCAGCGCAACAACTATTAACTCTTTTACCCTCCCTTTTCATATTTTATTTCCAGTTTTGGAAGTTGACGACATGACAATGAAACATTCCAGTGTTTTTGGAACAGTGACCCTGTTTCTTGAAAATCACAAGCTACATTGTTTAACATTCTGACCTGTTAGTGAGGTCACAGCGGGTTTCCAGATAAAGTAACCCCGGCATCGTCTCCTCTATCATCTGCTGAATGACTGGAGGATGACATGGGGCAACCTCGAGGTAAACACATCTGGGCACACAAAAGAGGCATCAAAAGAAATGGAGAGGAAAATGGCATGTGACAAGGATGTTCTACCACGTAAACAACCTTAACAAGCCATTAGTTATAAAGAATAGAGTCCAAATCGGAAAAATGTGAAAACTAATGCCAGGATAGCCACATTCAGTTCTCTGTATGTACGAATGGGTAGCACTAGCATGTGTCATTTCTGCAAACGAAACAAATCTGTGGACAGAAATCCGAAAGCACATCCAGACCACTATAAGAGTTACAAGGTGTACATTTACAAGGTGAAAGAAAAGGCGCAGTACTCTCAACAGTGCTAAACCCCAGTTTATTGTTACTCAATTAAATGTTTCTCGAATCTGTCATTGTATGAGCATGTAACTTAAGCCTGGTTTTTCAACTGTAATTACCGAACAAACACTCATTATGTTTTTCAAATTGTGTATGCGTGTGCGTACGTGTGTATTTGTGTCTTGGGAGAGATGAGGGTGTGGAGCAGTACAGGGAGAATGTTCTGGTCCCTGGAAAACTGTTATCTAGTAAACTACAGAGAACTGTGAAGCGCCGGATTCCCTGAAGTGTTTAAGATATGCCGGTAAAGCCTCTTAGAGAGATTGCACCACCCTGTTTGAGCTGCGTTTGTCAAAAAAGACAATTGCACGAGAGAATATTCAACGAAAACCCAACACACCGCCAGACCGCATATTATGGCTACGTACAAACACAAACACATTCTTTCTTACCCTCTCTCTATTAAGAGCTTAGAGGCTAAAACCAGAATTGAGCGAATCACAGACAAGCCGTCCAAACCCCCGTCCAATGCCGCGTGGTCTTCAAACCTTCCAGAAAAAGGGGCAGGCCGGTTAAAGGGTTACATGATGGAATCAAACAAACACATCAAAGGTTAAGACTGTATTGAAGTGTTAAACCTGAGTATTTCCGTTTGCAAAGACTGCATCTCCTGAGTGAGCAGGTAGGGGGGGTTGCTGACTAGAAAGTGCACAGGGCCGCATTTGCTTAGTAGTGCATCTGTATCTAGGAATAGAAAACACATCTCTCATATAAAACTTAAACAATTCCACAGCTGTGAATATATAACCAAATTAGAACAGGCAGAAAATGCTAAATAGGGAATTGTATATGAATTCAAAGCCAACCAATGATATTAAAGGGGTCAAATGACACGGCTAAAACGAATATTATCGTTTGTTTTAGATGTATTGCAATGTGTATACACGATTGAAGGTTAAAAACGCTGTATTTTCCACATACCGATCATGTTTGTATCTTCTCTCTGAAACACGCAGATTTTTTACAAAGCTCATCGCTCTGAAAAGCGAGCTGTGCTATGATTGGCCAATTCACCAGTGCGTAGTGATTGTTTGACTTTTAGTCTGGATGCGATTAATCACAATGAATCGTTTGACAGCCGTAATTACAGATTATTGTAAAAATCTATTTGATGTCAATAAGGTGTCAAGAGAATTAGGTTTATATCTGAATAAAAGAGAGAAGACCATGCAAGCCTACAGCAAATGGTGGTAGTATATAAATATGCAATATATAATTATGTATTATGCAATATGGCGTATAAAATGTACTTGTTCTTTAAAACACTATCAACTTTCAAACACATGTGTTAATCATCCATAAAACTCTCTGAAAAATGACCTGTTCCTGCTTTCTATGCTCAATAAAAACAACACTTTAACGTCCTTAGAACTAACATTTCTGTCTAACTACTTCCATTTACACAACCAGTGAAGTGCAGCAGTTAAGGGAAAATGTGTCTATCAGTTCAGATAATGACATAATGCCGGTAGGTCACTCCACCGCAGTTACAATTCTGACTTTTAATGCTGTCTAGTGGAAAGAGAACCACACGCTGTTACAGGAAAAGCCCAATAAATCCCTGGAATTAGCTAAACATTTCCACGTCACCACCTCGGAGACCTCTGTAGGATTTGAGCTGAACTCACCCTCATGTTTTTCAAAACCTCTATGACTCTTTCATTCATGGAACAGAATCTCAGGATGTCAGAAATGTCTCAGTGGTTTTGTGTCCATACCAATGAAGTCATTGGGGGACAGTGTTGTTTGGTTACCAGTTTTCTTTAAAATATCTTCTTTTGTGTTCTGGAGATAAAAGAACGTCATGCAGGTTTGGAATGACATGAGTGTGGATGAGTGAACTATTCCTTGGAATAAATGGGGCTCGTCTCACAGGCTGTATTACATTCTGTATTTAACCAATAAAACCAATCAGTTGAACTCAGGTTTGAATTTTGAGGAGACCAGAAACCATTTCTTTGTGAGCCTTGCTTCTTTATGCCTAGGCTCATTGTCTTCTTGGAATAGAGAATGGCCCTCCCCAAACTTTTTCCACAAAGTTGAATACGTTCTATAGAACACCATTGTATGCATTAAGGTCCTAAATGAAATCACTGGCAGAGCCAAACCTATTTATAAGAATGAAACTTCTTTTGTTTTCATCTGCTGCCCTTCCTGAACCTTTGTGTGGCTTTTTAAAGACTTGTCATTTGTATCAATTATAATAATAATCTCTCAACCAAATGTATTTGTACAATGTACAATTAGCTGAACATATACTTTATATGAACATTTAGTTTATTTGCAAAAATAATATCATGTTGTTTATTGTGTTATCGTGTGTTTATTGCGAGTTATTGTATTTGTTAGCTGTTACAAGTTATTGTTGTATATTGTATATTTTATCATCTTAATTTAAATACGGCAATAATTATATATAAAAAATGTATTTGACTATGACTACATTTTTATTGTAAGATCTTAATTTAAATATGTCAGCATGAGACCTCATTAATATTTCTATGATTAAATGACAGATCCTTCCTCTATCAGCCAATCACTGTGGTCATACCGTCATAGTCGGTAAGCTTGCTTACATCATCCATACCAACGAGGTCAACCCCGCCCTTTTTATGATCTTAAGATTTCTTTCTGTTCCTTAGTAAAAGTTGCTCTCAGCAGCTTGGAAACTCTTAACTAAAAACTATTTAGGAGAGCTCTTAGTGTTAAGATAATATGTTTTGTGAATAAGGGCCCTGGTCTTATTGTGCATGATTCATTCATTTCAAAGAAATAATTATTGTCTTTCGGATCATTAGAGTAATAACATGCTCCACCTCTGAAATTACTTTCCATTTCTATTGTCACTAAAGCCAAAAGAATTTATGTAGACAGGGCAAATAACTAATCTATCCTAAAGAAACCTCTTACCGCCCATCACATCTAAATGCTGAACTTCTAGTCTGTCCTGTAGACCCAATCTGAAACATACAAAAAAAGAGAATGTTGACACAAATCTGTATTAAAAGAATATAGACAGATGCTTTACACAGTCTGTGCCGAGCGGTGCAGGCAAATCACCTGTTTGCATTTTCCATCGTAAGACAAACTGCTGCCTGGCTTTGGTCCAACGCAAATACCCTGAGCTTAAAGAATTATGGGTGCAGATGTAATGGATGACACAGAACATTACTAAGAACAGCAAGATAAATAAATAGGAGGGAGTGTCAACCTGTGGAATGCTGTGTAGTAAACTGAGCGATATGGCTCCAGATCCACAGCCCAACTCTAGACATCGTAAATCAGTCCCGTACAACTCGCCTCCTATTAACCGGAGGTTTTCTAGAACCAGACCAACCAGCTCCTACAAAAACATACACACATACAGCATACACTCATAGAGCCAGTAGCCCAAACGGAAATATATGTTTTTAAACACACAGTCTGTGTTTATACAAAAAGTGACAGTCCATTCACAGTTTGTTGCAAAATTCTGATTAGTGATGATAAGTGTGTCATTCCATAAAACAGGTCATCTTTGTGTTTCTTATATACATGTAAATAATGACCTACTAAAATGCCAAGGCTTCGTATTGCAAAATACGGAAATAAAAAAACAGTTTTTACTTAACTGAGATAATACTTGTTAAAAGGCTATGCCCCACCCATAATACTTATAATATCCTACAGAATGAATAAAATCTATGACACAGGTTTATAGAACCTGAGTGGTTGTAAAATTGTGAGAAGTGTAAAATTGCTTGTCACCTCAGTCTCAGGACGGGGTATGAACACCGGGGGCTTCATCTTCAAGGTAAGATCTCTGAAGTCCCACTCCTCTATCACATACTGTACTGGCATACTAACACACACACACACACACACACACACACACACAAGACTGTCACTCTTCTCTGATATGATATCATTATTTTATTATTAGATTTATTTTATAAAAAACCTTTATATTTACATAAAAATTACAATAAATTTGTTAGAGATTGCGTTGTTTTTCTACCATGGCGAGGGAAATGACACCGGACCGAATGGCGTCAGAGATATATTATAGCTTGCTATATTATCACTAATAACAGAAGCATTACTTTTGCCTTTTTACATAAAAAAATGCGATCGCGGGGAATGGCCGCTTTAAAGGCTATTCTGAGATTTTGAGTAGGTCTGATATTGCCGCAACCGGGTCAATTTGAAAGTTTGTTGACAGCCTTGTCAATCGAAATAAAAAATCAAGGAATTTATTTGTTAAACATAAAATAAAAACTCTTTGGCTAGTATTGACTTTAAAGATGCAGGCTTTAAATCTTCACCGTGTGGATGCCTTGGAATCTTATCTTTTCTTATGTGATTTGTGAGACGGACCAAAAAACATCAATCTACTTCTAGCTTGTTGTGGCAAAAAAATGTCTATGTAATACCTTGTTAGACGTTTAGTGCATAGTTTCCAAACTCTCACTCTCTGTGTGTCAGTCAGTGGGTCTTTCAGCTGTCTCCTGTCCACACCATCCAGCTTTAATGAAGGAGAGACAAGGAAAGTGAGTTAAAAGAAATGATCAATTCTTCTGATGGAGAAAAGGATGGATTCTGTACACAACATATGTAACAAAAGACATATTTTTGTAACAAACAATCACAATGACCTGACTTGATAAAAAAATATATGGGTAGGTGACAAATACACCGCACCATGTGTCCTAAAAATCTAGAAAACATATATTATATATATAATAAACATTATATATAAAAATAATATATTACCTCATTTTATTCATATTTATATGTAGAGTATAAAATATAATAAGAGAGGTTTATCTTCATTGTTATTTTTTTTATTTTTGCTGTCACACCAAAGTGTACATGTGCAGTTTATTTCTCAACTATTAACTACACACATCAAAACATCTGGCTGATCTTAATACAAGTTAAGTTATAATATCAAATGGTTCTGTGTGTAAGGCACCTAAAAGCAAAATCTCACCGTTTTTCTGCCAAGTACATGAGCTATGATGTACTGACTGGACAGAAGGGGCTCAGAGATGCCGTGCAGTGTGAAGTGTTGTGCCCACAGTCTGACTGCCTGCTCTGCTGTGACACTGGAGTCTACTGGAGGAGCAACAGCGCCCTCTGGTGCACATGACGCAGACCTCACAAAACTCTGCATGAATTGTCACACATGAATCACACACGTTAGGGTCATTCGACTATTGTAAAGCAACGATCAAATACAAAGAAAGTCCGCCAGCCACTTACGCTCAGTTGTGAAACTCCCCTGTGTCGGTGCATTAATCGGCCGAGTAACCACATGGTCTTTTGACGTCATCGTGGCGAACGGCAGGTGACTCGAGGATGCCTTACATTTTGGGCAGATTTGAACCAGAGAAATGACACTAGAAGGACTCTAATATAAATAAAAACACGGTATCCTCCGCATTGAAGCGCATGCTTCTGATCGTAGGTTCACACATGAACCACGTACATAATGAAAGTTCTGACAGATTTCAAAATAAAAGTTCTAAAAGATCAATGCGACAAGCATCTTGCTGACAGTACGTGTGCTAAAGTGTTACAAAAAAACGCAATGCAATTTGCTATAACGTTTATGTATAAAGCAACATAATTCGCATATTACATTTTAAATTGATCGCATTAAGCTCGGAGAATTGTGTGGCGTAATTCCCTAAAAACTGTTGATCTGATACGACCACCAGAGGGCGCAACTGCTTTATGTTTAGAGATGCCAATTTTGGAGTAGTAAAATGCTCACATATTGCTAATAAACTTTATTTAAATGACATTAAGAGTCATTCATTTACTGATGCAATGATATATTAAAATACAACATCACCCTCAAACAAATATAAATGGGTGTATTGAAGCAATCACTGAATGAGAAACAAAATACAAGAGCGAATAACAAGGGTCCTGCTAAGATGCTTTATGTTATGAAAACAACAAACATCTTGGTATATTTTAAACTATTATCAATGACAATGCATCTTATATATATAGAGAGAGAGAGATAATATTGAACACTTGTTTTAAAATGTTCCTCAAACTGGGGGTCTTTAAAGACCCATAAGACTTTGTGAGATGTCTGCACTAGTCTTGAGTGAGAGGAGAAGGCTGCAGAGATCATGTGAGAAGAGAATAGAGTGGGGGAGGGTGACCTGGAGCTGTCAGCCAGATGGGACTGATTGTTACTGTGTGCTGCAGGGATTGCAGTGTGTAGCCGCAGTCTATTTGTGAGCACCAGTGCACATGACTCCAACTGCAAGTCCTGTGTTTACCACAAAACACAGTCTGACAATCAGCATGGACACCATGGACCCTCCCTCACCCCATCTAAAAATATGGATGAGGTAATAAAAGTGAAACAAAAAAACATATAGAAGGAAAAGGGAATATAAGAAAAGAAGCAAAGGAGGAAGGAAAAGTATGAAGCAAACCAGAAGAGTAAAAAATAAAAGTAAAGCAGAAGACTGCATAATATATCAGACACAGGTTTTTTAACTCCGTGAAAATTGCTCACACTGTGTGTGTAATTATGGGAAACTGGTGATCTCTGCCAGGAAAAGTAAGTTTGTATTGGTTTGGTGGCGTGTGATGCTGTAAAGTTCAACTCAGACAATTTAACATTTAAAGAAACTGCAAATAATCCTACTGTTTGTCAAGGCACAGTGAAAACAGTTCAACAGGACTGTACTAAGTTTTTCAACACAAAATATTCAACATAAATGAGGAAGGCAAATCCCTTAAAACATGTACCTCCTGAACCTTACATTAGACACAACAT
Organism: Triplophysa siluroides; assembly: GCA_006030095.1. Taxonomy (NCBI): domain Eukaryota; kingdom Metazoa; phylum Chordata; class Actinopteri; order Cypriniformes; family Nemacheilidae; genus Triplophysa; species Triplophysa siluroides. The sequence continues at coordinate 5,987,617 of VCII01000237.1, forward strand.
TCATCAACATAAGACAAAAGTAATAAAAAATGCAAAAAATCTGTCCCGAAAAGGTATTTTGATTTCTTTAAGTTCTACAGGTGTACATGTTAAGGTTATGCCCTTAAAATGATAGTTTACCTAAAGAAAATATTTGTATTATCATTAACTCCCCCACATTTCATTTCCAACCTGTATGACTTACTTTCCTGTGCAGAACACAAAAGAAGATATTTTGAAGAATGTTGTAAACCGAACAGCAGTACCCATTAAAGGTATAGTTCACCCAAAAAGGGAAATTCTTTCATGAATTACTCAATCTCAAGTTGAATGAAACATGTATACATTTCTTTGTTTGGTTGAACACAGAGAAAGATTTGTGAAAGAATGTTAGCCACTGAGATTTCTGGGGCATCTTTGACTACCACAGTAGGAAAAATGATTGTATCTTTTTTTTATTCTGTTGAACACAAAAGAAAATATTTTGAATAATTTAGGAGAACAAACAGTTTTGGGGCACCTTTGACAACCATTTTAATGGTATTCAACGGTGCCCCAGGAATCTCACTTGCTAACATTCTTCAAAATATCTTCTTTTGTGTTCTGCAGAAAGGAGTTATACAGGTTTGAAATAACGAGATGCCAGTGAGGAAATGGTGACTGATTTACAACTAACAAATCTTGCAGTTTTTTCAGATTTTCAACACATCTGTTGTTTGTTGACCAGCTAGTTAACAACTTTCACAAAATCAGTACTGTTTAGATAAGAGCTTGTCGTCTACATACCTCCTGCTTTCTTGAAGTTATGCTTCAATTGTAAAGGAAATATAATATATACAATATAATACAGTATATTATAATAACATCAATGAGCATCCAAGTTTAATTTCAAACATTCATTTCTTCATGATTTTGTTCTTTGGCCTTTACTCAGTCAAAATGAAAGATATCAAGATAAGATTTTTACAGAATGTTCTGTTACATTATGTAGGATGATTTTATGTAGAAAATCACAAAATGTTATGTAGTTTTCACGAACTGGGTCACATCGTATTTTGTCCCCAGGTTTGTAGGTTTATTGCACACTGACAAAAAGTAACAGAGTGGGTCAATACAGCTGAATCCCATATGTGGATGATAAATGAATGCTTAGTATTTGCAGGAAAAATGTCTAAAATGCACTTGACTGCACAGACACTATAGCTGCTTTTATAGAGAAACATTCGTAAATTGAGTATTGTTTAAATTGAACAACATGAAAAGATCTAAATGTGATGAAACGATAATAAATTCCTATCCAAATGGAAATGAGCTTCAGTTGTCTAAAAGCATGGCAGTCATCCAAACAGAGTTCTTTCCGGGATAGATATTTTCAACAGCGTCTCATTCTGGTGTTCCGATCCTCCTGAAGGAAGCTCTCTTTCTCTCTCAGTAATTCTTCAAACTGAAATACTGAGAAGAACCTCACAATGCTGCTTTGTCCCTGAAAAACACTGAAGTCATAGTTTCCCAGGCTAATGCCCCCTGAGATGCCTAGACGCGATGAGGAGAGAGGAGGGGCGCAGGGCTGGGTAAATTGCTTGGTAATTTTTTGCCACGAACAAAAGGGTACGATGCATTCTTGTGCCTCTGTAGGGACTCTCACTGCCGCACAATCACAGCTGATTGGCACAGAGAGCACATGATGTCCTATAGCGTCATGTTCAAGCTGAGAAATAAGCAGTTGGAATTTTCTCACCTTGATGCTAAAGATACAATTTTGTTGGAATAATCAAAGATGAATCAATGATTGAGCTGATGTGTTACCGCTTAAAGCGGCACTAACACGCAGGGTTTCTGCCAATCTCATATTAATATGGAGTATCTATAGAGTAGTATTGGATACTTTGTATCTTCGAAGAGTATTTCGTTTGATCACATTTATAAAAGATAGACACAGTTTAACAATTGTTTCCGAAAACACACGGCGCATGCGGGGGGGAGGGGTAGGCTGAACCAAAGCATGTGCGCACCCATTGTCAACAAAACACAGACATCAGTTTCACTCACCGCATGCGGTTCATGTCCGGCATCTTATAGCGCTGGGACGGCTCCATATATCAGTTTTAAACTATCTGCAAATCCAGCGTTATATCCACAGTTTATATAACATTCATCACCCAAATGTAGTGAACAAACAAACACCTGAACTTCGCGAACATATGCTCTCTCACTCTACAGCTTACAAGTGAAAGTGACGTCTGTGCATGCTCGTTCTCGTTCCCTCCTTGCGACCGCGTGCTTTTCCGGGAGAATTGTCCAACAAGGGACTAGGAATAATTTTTTACGAAACAGTTTTATATTTTCGAAAAAAACTTGACGAAACCTGTACAATCGCTGGGGGAGTGTATCGAGCACAGAAATACTACGTAATAAGCCCAACTCGTTTTTTTGACAAGTTGACCATGTTAAGCATGAGAAGACAGCACGTTTAACATTGTGAAGAAGTCAGAATGCATGAAACACCGTTGCAGGGCCGCTTTAAGAGAAGTCATGGATGTTCAGACTGTTCCATAGCTTTTGAACTCATGCGCAGGCTTCTGGATATGTTTGTTCACACAAACATCATCTGTTTTAAAAGAGTTTTTCAGAGAAATGTTTACAGCTGGCTTTGTTTGCCTATTGCATTACAAATTCCTGTGGTAAGCTGGTGAAAGTGTTCTTTGAAAAGGTCAACTGTTGTACATTAAACACCGCTCAAGACTCTTGTGGAGGTCAGCTGCAGACATGTCAGACTTTTGTTTATTTATATGAAATATATTAGTGACAAATTACAAATACACCACAGTGCGGAAGGAATACACACACATACTCATATACCGAGAAACAACATAAGGTGAGTTATGCAATTCTTATGAAGCATTTGCCCAAAAATAAACAAATCCGTTCATTTTAAGTAAACATAAAGGTCCAGTGTATTTTGTAAGGTTTTTATACACCTCTGAAGACATAGTTTTGTATATTATATTGCATTTCTGTCAATACTTCTATCAAAAATCACATACTGGACCTTTAAGAATGTTAAGAAAAAGTTTTGCCACACACACAGTCACTCACAACACATTTAACTGAGAGCTTTTCTTCTGCTCTGCAAGCTCAATGATAAGATGAAAAAAGACTGTACAATGTGGGTCTCTCAGACCACAGGTTTAAGCATCTCATTGACAGGAACTGTCAGACCACCTTCTTAGTTCTCAGAACTTCAAAACATTGAACATTGTTTCTCTGACTGAATGAACAGAATTTAGGTCACAAGCTCGCTCCTCACTGGTTTTTGATGTTTCCCCAAATGTACATATTGAACACAAAACGTTATACATGTAAACAAATAAGATGTCACACAAATGCATTTTAATGCATGCTGCATATACTGTATATACAGTAATATGTAAATTACACAACATTTATGAAACACACACAGAGTAAAAAAAAATACAAAATAAAGTGAGCACTGAATCTCTATGCTTTTTTGTTATTCCCCTTAGCAACATACCGAACGAAACTACATTCTACTATTATTTTAAACTTCATAATGTCTTCTTGATCTTATGTGTTTGAAATGAATGGAGTGTGATTTAATAATTAGTGTCCCTTGTCAATAATCGAGGCAACTATTACCCCTTTTCTGACAAATTTATGAAATGCAGTTCTACATATCTCCTCAAAGAACTGTTTTATACGGTTTATTAACATTTGTATCACACAACCCACTTTCTGACTCCATTAAGCTTTCCAACTCACTTGTATAAAACCCTTATTTGTGCTGTTTGTTTATTTCTCCAGTCATTTTGTGAAAGTGTAGTATTGACTATATACACACAAAAGAATCGTTTTCACAGCTACCGTCGATCAGTTATGTGTAGGCTGTCATATTTCATTTAAAATCTGCCACATCTATGAAAAATAAACCCTAATGCGTCTGATGAATAATGCGTTGAGCCAAACAAATTGGCTATAAAATGAAACTGTTTATGTGTTTGTGTATATATGGATTGCATATGAGGGATACATTTCTAAAATATTGAATGTACAAAAACATATTAAAAAGGACATTTGAATCTGTGTAAACTATTTAAAAGGCACATAAATCAGCTGAATCATGTACGTCTTTACAGCATAGAAAATAAGAAAAAGTCATTATCTTAGTAAAAAAAAAAATTGCATTTGTGTGAAGTCTTCACTGATGTAGTTTGCTGTGTGCGTGTGTGTTAAGTTTGTGTGTGTGTTTCCTAGGAGGGGTGCATATGGAACAGATTGGATTGGTCGAGCGAGTGCATTGTACAATAGGAGGAGTCACATACGACGCTCGGGCGCAATTTTGTTCATTGCTCTGCTGCTGAGATTCTAACGCTGCGGAGCCAAAAAGCAAGCACAGATTATGCCATCCCAACTCTTCCTCTGAAGAATGCGGACCTGAGGATAATACGAACGGCATGGGCACAGAAATAAAGCCCCATCATCCACACAGTGTCCTCTTCTTGTAGGCAGGAATTGTATTTTCTTCCTTCTCTTCTCCTTAGATGGCAGATCTTGCAGCCTCTCCCCGAGTGTGGCGGCTCTTCTAAACGCAAGGGATTAGATCTAAGAAAGCGCAGGTGTGCCCGAGGTGCTTTCAAACTGGCTTTTTGCTCGGGCGAGGTCTTTTCTGAGGATTATCAACCCATGTGCATAAAGGGACACTTTTGATCGAAGCGGTGAAGGGGGAGAAAGGCAACAAAACTGTGACACTCGGGAGCTCTGGCGCAAGGCTCAACATATCACTGGATCCTACGTTAATACCTCAAGAACAATGTCATCTCAAACGAAGATGAAGAAGGATAAGGAGATCATTGCGGAGTACGAAACGCAAGTGAAAGGTATGTGGGATCGACCAGAGAGTTTCAGATGGCCCGGGTAGATGCTTTTAAGTTTGGATCGATGCATAACATCACTAAGCCAAGATCACTTTTTTGTGACGCGGTTTTAGCCACAAAGCTGCAGAGAGCTCCGTGCAACATTGCACTGGTTTGGCTTTTGCGCATCGACACCTGGTCGTTTTGCAGTTCATCTTTACCGCGTTGTACGACTTCGCGTTTGTTTGGTCGAAGTTACGTCGTTGTGCGGTAATACAGGGGGATGTCCTCGCCGCTTTGTGGTCCTTTCCGCACGTCAGAAATGTTTCCAAAGAAAACAACATCAGCAGCCCAACTTTGATTGTTTTGCCGGGGTGTCGTGCAACCACAGGAATGGTGTTATGTAGACACATATATTTCATAGCAGTTACCCTCGCTCCTTTGCGCATTCCCGCGATTGCACATTAAGTATTTGTGCATATATTGCGTTTTAGAGGAAAACGAGAAGGGTTTTTGTTGCTGGGTAGAATGAGGTATTGTAGTGTCACGCTCTCTGCACAGATGGGTGGACGGACCAGCTAGCTCCGTTAATTTCTTCCCCCTTTGTTTACAATTTCGCAGACCTTTTAGCAGATCAAATGTCAGATGAAGCACAGGGGAAATGTACGAAGAGCTTTTCTAACATCAATGAATAACCTCCAACTGTATTCGTGCAGATCCCGTCCAACGCACGCAGCGTATTCTGGTGTTGTGAACAAGATTATGTATTGCTCTCCCTATTTATGGATGTTTTCCCATTCTCATTTAATTTAAATAATGTTAGTAAATGTTTTGTCAAATATTTCCAGTCACATTTTAAGAGCTCCAGTGTCGATTGCATATGTGCGTGAAAATTCAGTAGGCTCGGTCTGAAAGGGCGTTGCAGAAACAACCCCATAAATGATGCTGAAGACACTCACTTATATAAAAGGGTGAGTGAATAACAAACCCCATAAAAAAATGGTGTCAATGGTAACTTGGATCCTCTAGTCATTAGCTATTAATGGTTTATAGTAACCCTTTAGTGCTGATCGTTACATCAGAGCTGGATTCAGTGGTTGATCCAGATTTACGGAAATTTGCATTTATGTTCAATTTTTAGATCTCTTTTCCAGATTTGTACATATTTATTTTGTAAAATGAATAGCAGGGATTATTAAATGATTAAATGTAATTGAAGCATGCTGGATGTGCGGCAGGACTGAGCTCAAGAGCCTTTCCACGTTTAAGGGATGAGCAATGTCTGATGTGATTCTCGCTTGAGTAGCTTTTGTTCAAAGAGAGTCTTGGCCCTGGCTGTTTGTGGAGGGCACATGGCTCTCATGCATAAAGGGGCCCTTCCTATACTTTGATTTACATAACTGTTGTGATCTATGATACGGGCCCTCTTTTCTTTAACAAATGCTATTAACATTAAAATGTGGAACAGCACTCCTCCCAGCTGAAATAAATTCCTTTAACGTATATATGGTCATTTTAATGATATCATGTTTTTCAGAATTAGGATGATTTTTTGTGTTTATGTCCAAACATTATTATTAAGTGTATTGCTAATATACTAAAAAGTCTTATTATTATAAAAGTATTCATTGTGCTGCATTTAGATTCTTTTAGGTTGCAGTTTGGTGCTGTAGACGTTGTTTTGTGATCTTCGGAAGGTCACCATAGCCAGTAGCCTTATAGTCTGGTCTTAATGTCCACAGGGGAGGAGTAGTCTGGAATAGTAATGAGTATTTTCTGCACTGGTCTATCATTGGAAAGACCAGTATGAGCAGCAAGCTTCAAATGACACTGAGTGGCTTGTTAAGGCCAGATGGGCCTCTGTGACGCAGTCCCATGTTAGGGCTCGGTTAGCTGGGCGAGACCCCCGATATCCTGAAAAACCCGTCTTGCATGCACAGAGACAAGTAAATCATGATGGTAGTTGGTATTACTGCCTATTTTTTTTATTTGTTTAGTATCACTTGAGATCCAAGTAATATACATAAAAGGGATAGTTCACCCAAAATGAAAATTCTGTCACCATTTAGTCACCCTCTTGTCATTTCAAACCTGCGTGACTTTCTCTCTTCTGCAGAACACAAAAGAAGATATTTTGAAGAATGTTGGTAACCAAACAACAGTGGTAACCATTGACATTGAACATTTTTTTGTCCATACGGTGGAAGTGAATGGGTCCAGCCATGGTTCAGTTACCAACATTCTTTCATTTAAAATATCTTCTTTTGTGTTCTGCAGAAGAGAATCATACAGGCTTGAAATGACGAGAGGATGAGTAAATTATGACAGAATTTTCATTTTTGGGTGAACTATCCCTTTAATAAACTGTAAAAATCTGATTTTTTTGTACAAATACATTTAACATGAACCAAGTGTAACCTGTTCTGATATGCCATTGTTCAGAGGGTTGAAACAGCTCTGAAGCTATTAACACAAAGCGTCCAACTCTTAACACGGTCTGTCTGGCACCTATTGAAAACCACATGTTGCTATAAAACCCGAGAGATCCATGTTGAGTGAGTATTCAGATATGTAAGCTGGTGAAGAAAAGCAGCATGTATAATCATCATAGAACATTTCACCTGCGTAATGTTCGAAAAGGAAGATGAGAAAGTCTGGCAAAGAGCTGAAAAGCTCGGCTGTTCAAAAAATAGTCTGAATAATTCAAGTCTTAAGAATGAATTATGGAAGAATGAAGGATGAAAGGATAAAAAGGAGATTGGAGCAAGAGAGAAATTTAGTTCAACTATTCCTTTAAAGGGTGTCATCTCATAGTAAATCATATGAAACATTAAAATGGTTTCCAAAAAAAGAAATGATAATAATAATTGTATTTAACTGTAGTCACTTTAATGCTTTGGTTAACCCCTGCCTGTCAAATTACAATACTGCATTGTAATCGTCGATTACAGTATGTAGCATGTTTATCATACAATATTTGCATTTGACCCTCTTCTGTACATATCCTGACAGCTTGAAATGCTCTTGTGAATTTTAGCAGTGATTATGTAGTTTGCACGTACATGTGTCAGGTTTGCTTTTGTTTAATTAGCCGACGTTCCACATGGAAGAAAGTGAAGACCAGGGTGTGGGTGGGTTTATGCTAATTCGCTCTTGACAGCTTGTAAGGACTGTTTATCATCCTAATCGGGGATTTCACCAGCACGCGTATAGTGCAGGTTCTGCGCTGTGATTGGTTTATGAAGGTAGTAATGAAATGCAGATTTAAACAGCTATGCCGTGAGATATCGCGACCTCGTTTGATTTGTGTGTCAGAGATGAGATGATTAATAATTTGTTAGTCCCATGAAGAGTTGAAGTCATAGTATGGTGTGATAAGGGCCATAATTGGTCGGAATATCTTTAGAATTGATGTAACGTCATTGAAGAACACCAATGTGTTATGGTGCTAGCAACGTCAAGGTCATGACTTCGATTCCAAGGGAATTCAAATAAAATGTATATCGCTTCAATGCTTTAAAGTGATTGTTCACCCAAAAACTTACTCACCCTCTTGTCAGTCTGTATGACTTGCGTTCTTATGCACAACACAAGAAGATCATTTAAAGAATGTTGGTAACTGAACAACGGCGGGACCCATTGACTTTCATTGGTTTTGTGTTCATACAAAAGAAGAGAATGGGTACCGCTATTGTTCAGTTACCAACATATATGAAGAAAGAAATATATAAAGAAAGAAATGAAGAGCATTGAGTGGTCTAGTATCGTTTTTAATACTTTGCTCACTGAAAATCTTTCAAGTGTGGTATGTTTGAAATAGGGTTGTTCCGATTGACGATACTATCGTGTATTGACGATACTCAGACATATCGACGAAAGCTGGTTCGATAGACGATAGTAGTTTGCCAGTATATATTGCAAATTAATATTACAAACTCGCATTTCTTCGTGCAAGAGAGCTTGCAATGCGCGCAGCTCGAGCTTTCCCTGCGCCAGAGAGAGTTTATAATGTGCAGACTTTGAGTTTTGCACTTATAAAAATGTTTATTTTGAAATGATTTCATGTGCAAGCAAAAACAAAACCATGATTTCCCCTTTTAATGCCTGTTTCTTAGACTTTTTTGTTTTTTTACAGGCATAACGTTTTTTTTTTGTCATGCCAAACATTGAGAGCATATGTGGTATATATCTATAAAACGGGTTTAACCAGATGTCTGTTCAACCCTGAAACTTTCTGTTGTGTTCTCACCTCGATGAATTACAGGTTCTCCCCTTTACAAAGAAAACAGGATAAACGATTCACGATATGTATCCGTCAACAGCTTCAAGCTTTATCTCACCAGGTGTTAGATTCTTTTCGAAGTGGAAACAGCTAGTGCGTGAATAAACAGTTTTCTTCTCTATCTGAATTTAACTCGATTTTTTTCTTAAAATGTCTTTGAGTTCCCTGTTATTGTGAAATTACAATTCAAGTGGGAAACATCTGCGCCTGAGCGTCTGGCTTTCCTTTTGGCTTTAACGTCGTCCTTTCATCATATGTGGACTATGAATTGGTCTACCTGCTCTTAAACTGGGTTGTGAACCCCGTCTGACCATACATCACACAGCTGGAATGTTAATGACAGGTTAATGTGTTACAGACCCAAAGATTCATGCTTTTACGGCAAACAGACACACGCTCGTACACTTAATAGTTTGTGCAGGGTTTCTCGGCACCACACACTCATGCGATTCATAGAATGCCCTTCCTATTCACTCTGAATACGAGAGGACAGTGACTATCGCCATAGCAACTCATATTCAATCAAAGCCTTGTACAAGGATATCCATCGGACAAAAGCAACACCCGTCCAGTGTTCAGTCCGGTTAGGGTGTACAGAATTTATTCCCCAGTGGACTTATGTCCTCAGTTTACATGGCAGAGCCCTATTCCTAACTATTGACTGTTTCTTTTTAATACTTTTCCTTAAATCTTGGTATCGATTAGAGAGTTTATGAGTTTTTATTCATTTTTAAGGGGACGATATCTCTTCCTCACATACATCTAAAAGTATCTGTGGTCCTTGAGTCGTGAGCTGATTTTCTAATAGCTGCTCGCTTATTGGTAAATAGTTTTAGGACCCAGCGGATGAGTGCCTTGCCAAGGGCCCCAGAAGGACCAGGGGGCCGTGCACCTCACCTCCATCCAAGCTGTTCAGCTGCCGCACAGCTCTGTTTGCATTTAAATAGAGAGGGTCCAAGTCGAGAAGTAGCTACGCTCCAGAATTGAACATTTAGTCTTTCCCCTCACGTAGAGGACGGTGCAATGGGGAGGGTGGGTGAGGACTTCCTGCTTGTCCTCTGTCCTTTTCAGTCTTGTCAAAATCAGGTTGTCAGTGAAGGAAGCTTGTTATGTAATGGGTCAAGGTTTGGCAGTGAGGGCCTGCTGCATTCCTGTTGCCTCTTTCAGCGCTGCTACATGAGAGTCACGGTTCCTTCAGTCCAGTGAAGGATGTTATTATTTTAGTGTTTTAAAAATCGCATTTATGCGTTCGTCAGACGCTTTAATCCAAAGTGATGCTGCTAACACAATGGAATTAAGCGGTTAAGGTACAATCCCACCAAAATGAATTTCTGATGAAGATACTAGCTTTTTTTTGCTTCGCAGGTGATTATGTAACCAGACACAATACCAGATTGTGGAATTTTATTTGGGGAAACTAATTTTGTTGTGAAATATGAAACTGTTTAATGTAGAAAGTTGTAATATAATATAAAATAATACAAAAGTCTATTTAATATAGACAAACTAAAACTATGTCCGTGTTTTTATTGAATCTTTTACATTTAAGAAATATCAGCAGCATATCCACGTTTTCCAAGTTCCAAATTTGCCCTTAGGCTTGAATCGTCACATATATAATCGATTTTCAACCGGCTCACGGATTCATACTTATTAGCCACCTCGTAAAATAGTTACACTTATGCCATGAGATTGTGTTGGAAATAGTTGATATATCGTAATCTTTGTAGTACAGTACATACAGTACTTTTCTGATTTAAGTTTTCCAAGCCTTATTAGGAATCCAAATGCAAGTTTTTAGTCCGTCTTAAGGTCCAGTCAGTGAAATCTAGTGGCAAGGTTGGGAATTGCAACCAACTGCTCACACCACCCCTCCCGTTCGAAACACTACGACGGCTGACAGAACATGGCGAATTATATGCAAGGGGACCCGCGGTGTATGTAGATAGAAATAGCTCATTCTAAGGTAATAAAAACAATGCTTCATTGTGTAAGCTTTTAATACACCTCTGAAGAGATAGTATGTATAATATATTGCATATCTGTCAATAGATCCTCCAAAAAATTACACACTGTACCTTTAAAGAAATTGTTCACACAAAGTGGAAAAATAAACAGGCCCTGTCGAACACCAATAAACACGTCAATAAATAACCAGCAGCACAAACCTCCCAATATTGTTAGTTTGTGTTTCATTGAGGAAAGGGAATATACATTTAAAACAACATGAGGGGGTGTAAACAATAAAAGAATATACATATTTGGGTGAATGGTTCCATTAAATCACAGATGTCCTCATCGTGGTCGTATGGTGGCAGGCATGTGGCACGCTCTGAGCTTGTGTCTTTTTACGGGTTTGAGTTCGGTTTGTTTTAAACTCTACCTCTGTCATTTTCCATACATTTTCTCTGGTGTGTGAGTTGGGGGGAGAGCAGGTGGTTTGTGTTTTTGGCAGGGGTCTTTGGCGCCTAACTGTTTTAAAACCTCATGGCTTGGGCTCAAGATCTCCTCAATGTGACGCTGTACTGTAGGAGCAGACAGTTCCGAATGGTCATTGCTAAACTTTACATAAGTTTTACATAAAGAGACTAGGAAGATACTTATGTACGTGAGGTACGTTTTTATCATTGTGTCAACATGCAAAGGACTGGTTTAACACCAGTAAGCTTCTGTTAATTTTCCTGTGTCACCACACCTTTATGTGTTACTTCACTTGAAATTACTTCAACACAAAAAGTTGCAAGTCTATAAGAGTTTTCTTTTGTCAGATCAAGGAGCAAAATTTGAATTGTCGGGATTGCCAAGTGTATATGGTTAATACAGTATGGACAATATGTTTTTCAATATAGAAAGAAAATATTCATTTAAAGGGAGAGTAATGTGTAATAAAAGTAATGTGTTATATTTATAATGTGCATATTCTGATGTTGATGCAAAATTATATTACTTTCTTGTGGAATGCCAGGAAGTCGATGTAAGGTAGAATGTTAGTGACTGATACTCGCAGTCACCATTCACTTCTATTGTATAAAAAAGATGCAAATGTTCCAAGGAGAAAAGACCAAGTCATACATGTTTGTATCCCGTTGAAGGTCCAGGGTGTAATATGTAGCAGAATCTATTGACAGAAATAAGCTATTTCTAAAGACTCTGGGTCGGCATTACATCGGCATGTTGCTCTACAGAGAAGTGAAAACGTGATGACATCTTTGCCCTGTGTCAGCCAGCGTAGTGCTTCGAAAGGGAGGGGTGGGGTGAGCCGTTGATTGCAGTTCGCAACCTCACCACTAGATGTCGCTCATTTAAGCAGTTTACATGTTATGCTTTACACAATACTTAAACCTAAAATCTTACTCGAACAGACAAGCATATATGCATCATTTACATCTGGCTAATGAACGAAGCCCTTTTGCATTCTTCTAAAAGCATTTCATAGCACTTAAAGAAAAGAGCTCATGCCCTCGTGAGCGTTTGCTGATATGCATTTTAAATACAGCTTCTCATTTCTTCTTAAATACATAATTGACCAGACACAGTTTTTAAATTCCATTTATGTCTTGAAATCAAGGCAGCACATTGCTGCACTTTATTTCAAAGGCAATTTGTGAATCGTCCTCTTTGTTCCTCCTAGCAGGACTGTTAAAGCAAGACCAAAGAAGTTAGGAAGCTATTTTTACATTTGCAGATTTCTGGACTTTCTGAGGTGGTCTGTAATCTGAAGAAGAATATTAATCGTATGTGAATCATTTCATTGTGGTGAATTGCCCCACTGTGCTATACTGCCTGATAGTACCATATGTCATGCAGCCAGGCGTTGATATTTGGCATCTTCAAGTGGAGTGAAAAAAAGGCACTTAATAAATAGGAATGGGAACTGCATCAAGTTTGTAAGAAATATGTTCATAATGTGAGTCATGAGATGGGTGGTATGAGGGAATATACTGTGCAAAGGTAAAAAATCTTTCATGTTGAAAGAAAAATGTGTAAAGTCATTCAGTTATGAAAAAATAATTATTACTACTTGGATGTGTGAGATATAGCACATTTTAGGGTTTGATTTCCAGCAAAGCAACTATATACTGGTACAGTGATATAAATACTTGATACTTGATTTTAAAACTGTGATTCTGATCATTTACCCAAGTATTCTTTTTTATTTGCATCGTGTTATAATATCATTTATTAAAGCAAACACTTCACATCTGCTATATTGCAATATATTGTTACTCATAAGAATTAAGTTAATACAAAATCTTGTTATCTTGATAAAGATGTTGAAAGACGGAAGTTAATAAACACGTTGGGGTGGATGGAAAATCACTGCTACACGAGAGGCACGCGGGAACAAAAGAGGTCAGATTGTTTTGTCATGTTGCCCTGTGTAAATGTGCACGTGTCAACATCTCGGCGCCCTCCATCTCTCTCTCCGCTTCAGACCTTCTCCCGGGAGAATACCCCGTCCGTTGCCGTAGAGACAATGTACAGTCATTTTTCTCTCTGAGTGTGGCTGGCATGGAGACAGCTGTGATTGAAAGCACTGCCTAAAGGGACGTCTCGAGTTCTCTAAAGCAACCAGATCACATGACATTATGCTGATGGTAATACTCCAGCCGGGGAGGACAAATCAATTCGTTAAATGGATAGGAAGTTAGACGGCTGTGTGTTTGTGTGTCTGCTTCTTTGTTTCTGTTTGCGTTCACCTGTTTTCTGTGCATGTTTGAATCGCATTATCCTTTTCCTGGACAGGGATATTGAAACTGTATCCTATCATTTCAACTAATTGATGTTCCGGGTACTTTGCATCAGCCATGTAATGGACAATTTCCATGTTCAGATGTGAAGGCACACATTCGTGCATTGAATAAGTTGGGTGATCTATATCTGCATTAAAGGAAGTGCGAGACTGTTTGGTTTCAGTCAGGAATGATATTGGATTATGAAACTGATAGGTACTTCCCAGGCTAAAGTCGAAATAACACAGTCTAACAGGGTTTGGGTACAACACAAACACAACTGTGGTAGTCAATGGCTTCACACATACTTTAACATGTCTTCTTTAGTGTTTAACAGAACAATGAAATTGAAACAGGTTTGGAACAACTTGAAGGTGAAGAAATGATGACAGAATTTTCATTTTTGGGGGAACTGTCCCTTTAATACTTCGACGTAACATCAGTTCAGCTAAGATTTAGATATTGAGGAGAAAAAGATATTTCCATCTTATTCACTGCATTTCATCTCTACTTCAATGCACCGCGACGACATTATAGTTAAGATCTTGTAATTGCAACTTTCATACAAATGCCCATCAAAGGTCCTTTGCTCTAAAGAATGAGGCCACATCAATGATATGAATCATCATCCTAACAGCATCATTTTAATGACATTGTGTCAAATGGCTATAATATCTACTGGTCCATTTCAAGCATATAAACGTAAATCTATGGGCTTTTCAAGGCACCTTAAGGAGCTCTGTTCAGTAAATGATAGAATGCAGACTAGTCTACTGTATGTAGATGGCTCACTTGTCATTTATAGTTTTATTCTCAGGAGTGCTGATCTTTTTCCATACTGTAAATCCATATCTCACCCCATCGGTCTGTTTTCACCTTTTCCTATATTGGGTGATCAGTTCAGCTAATGGTCTTATAAGGTCAGGTTTGCTGTCTTTAATGAATGGGCGTGAGTAGAACCAACAGGGGGCTTTATTAGATTCGGTTTGAAGTTAATTGCCTGTTGTGCGTGTTATGTAACCTTCAGTGTGAACTGTTCGAAAGTGCTGCAGTGGACTCGCTTTACAGATGGCTGGAGAAAGAGAACGTGGTATTGCCCCACGATGAGTGGTAGAGCGAGAACGAGGAGGTGAGAGAGATCGAATGCTCCCTTCCAAAGGTTTAACTCATGACCACTGCTCGCACATTTTTATCGGTGAATGTGAGCAGTGATTGGGAAGGATGCTGATTCAGCTATTGTTAGTTACAAGCTGTGTGTAGAGAAGTATTGGGTAGAACTACACAACTGAGTTAGTGAAGTAATGAATCATTTATAGTACTGGTGTCTTAAAGGGATAGTTCCCCCCAAAAAATAAAATTCTGTCATCATTTACTCACCCTCTTGTCATTTCAAACCTGTATGACTTTATACTTCTGCAAAACACAAAAGAAGATATTTTAAAGAATGTTGGTAACCGAACAATGGCAGTACCCATTCACTTTTGTTTCATGGACACAAAACCAATGCAAGTCAGTCAATGGGTACCGCCATTGTTCGGTATAAAATATCTTCTTTTGTGTTTTGTGGAAGAAAGTCATGTGATAAATTATAAATGATGATAAATGATGAGAGAATTTAAATTTTTTTGGTCAACTTTCCCTTTTAAGATAAAACAGATATTCACCAAATATAAAATTTGTTCATGCCTGTCTTTAAACATTAACGTCTTCCTTCCTTCCAACATAATTCCTCAAGTAATTTCAAATTAATCTTATTTTTTTACTTTCAGGTTTTAATTTCCTCTTATATCTTGCATATACTTGAATTGTAAATAAATATTGTCCAAAGTCAAAGTGAAGCCTCTGCCTGTCACTTTTCTCCTTTCTAAAGGTGTAGATGGAAGCATAATGCTCATATTTGCGGGCTGAAGATGGCAGTGAAAGACATTTGGTGATGTTTATTTCATTTGTCGCACAACAAAGCTTTATTGATCCAATCGCCATGTTTTAATAGTGCAGTTTTCATGAATTCAACCTTCCATTGACTTACATGGCAGATATTTCTGCGTTTTACATTTTGATCAAAGAAAATATTGTAATAAAAAAAAAATCACTTCAGCTATAAGAGCACAGATGAATCACGCTTTTAGATTCCTTTGAAAAGACAGTGACAAACAGTACATAACACCCACACCCATACTCATCCGCTTAAATATTTCCTCTGACTATATTTCACTCATCTCTTTGTCCAAGGATGGTGTTTGCCCTTTTCCAGCACAGAGAGCCTCATTGACACAGTTAATGTACGTGTGAGTCACTTTCTATCTGCCAGGATTTTTAGCAGGATATCTATTGTATGGATGAGTAGTACCCACGATAAAAAGATAGATAAGCTGTTAAATTGAGTCTAATAATATAAACAAATTCAGCGGTTGGAGACGTTGGGGGTAGGAAGCGATCATGAGTCTGAGAGTTGTTTGTGCATATACAGTAAACGCATTATATATGCAAAGACTAGGGTCTTGAGCGCTCTCGGTAACATGTAAAGTGTGCATCACTGGTATTGTGTTGCAGTAGAAACTGTCAAGAGCTTTTTGCTTGGTGGAACCATTTGGTATCGATTTATTTCGCTTGAAAAGTGCCCGAGCCACCCAGTGCACTATTGTAAAGCGAATTGAATGAATTTAAGTGCTGCATTTGTACAGATTCTGTATTTGACATGGACAAGTTTCTTATTATATCATTCACACGACACAAAACTTAGATTTTCCTGGCTGACTTTTTCTCTCTTTGTAGGGGAAATCATTAAATCAGTCTTTGATAAGGCAATACTTTGAAGAGTGTTAAACGTATCCTGCACTGTTTGTGAAAAGAAAATATTACTTCCCTCCCTATTACACATTTCAGTCCTCCTGAGACGAAAGGTTAACTGTAGACCAACAACTATTGAAAACACGTCTGGTGAGTTGTAATTGCAGTGAACATTTCTGAAAGATGCTTTAAATTCTCAATCCCCAAAGACAGAAGGACCGAAGGTTCAGATAGAAATGTTTAAGAGGGGAGGGGAAGTGCTTGGTATATAGGATAATTGCAGGTTTCCTTAATCAAATTACAAGATATGTTTGGAAACCCTTAAATTAAATGTTATGATGAGCTTTGTGTGTATTTGACCCTTCACTTCTGCTTTCTGTCTACTCTGTAATAAGGGTTCATCACTTCTTATTTACTCAGATGGCTTAGTCATCATGCCCTGCTTATGTTCGAGACACTATTTATTTTTCATGGAAATCAAATGGTCATGACTTTGTGTTTGTTTTTGAAAGGAACCTTGGGTATAGTGAGATGTATGGCTTAATGTATTGACAATGGCATTTAAAATGTGAAATTAAAAATCAATGTAACTGTCACAGTATTCATAAACTATGAAAAAATATTATTTCTCGTAGGCCGCCATGAAAGAAGAATGCATAAGCGTCTGTTCAAGGTAAACATGCATTAAATCATAGCTTTAAACGACCGTCTTTAAGACTATTTAAGACATCATCCACCATTATCGTTTATTTTATACATAATGAGGATATACTGATAAACACAATAATAAGATGCTTTCGGTTTGGTTATGTATTCTGAATTAGAGCACACGTGAATATTAGCCTCCGTCAGCTTACGACAGAGAGAGAAAAGACAATGACGTTTGGCTACTGATGTTGATAAATCAACATAAACAAGTCCAAATCTGGATATAATGCATTTAATAATGGCTAAAAACATCGTTTATATATTAAATTCGAAATGATTTTGGTTATTAATATCAATGTTTGTATTGTTTCTGACCAACAATATTAAAATGAACGAAAATACACCAAATAGCGTTTATTTTCTTTCTTTATTATTTTAGCGTAATTTATATACATATATATTAATCCTACAGCACCGTATATTTACTGAAGAGCTGATTGGTGTGTCTGTGTCAAGTTAAGCTGCCAGTGTGTGCAACCATTTTACGTCATCGATAAAGAACATGGCGTCCTCCTTGTTTCTGTGTTTTTTTTAACGGAAAATGCTAGTAGTGTAAGGCTATTACAACGTATTAAGCAATACATCTCTCTATACTCTGGGTTCCCTTTAAAGTGTAATTTGGTGATGTAGTCGGTTGGGTATTTGCTGAGACTGAGGCAGTGGTTGCGATTGAGTTGCGTCTCAGTGCATGAGGGTATTCCAGAGAAATCTTTTTCTGGTGTAATTTTGTGATTTTACCGTTAGGGCGAAATTAAAAGTAATCGCCCCTCAGAGACCAAATGTGAGAGGAGCTACGACTTCGGGACAAAACCTGAAGCCACAGACAGATAATTTACATTCATGCATAATTTACATTTATGCATTTGCCTGATGACTTACTGTACAGTGCACTTAAGATATATTTTTCTAGCATGTGCTTTCCCTGGGATCCAAACCCGTGACCTTGGCGATGTTAACGCCGTGCTTTACTGGTTGAGCTACAGTAAATCGTGGTGCACACTTGGAATCCCATTTCTCCTGAATAATTCTCGCTCGGGGTCTTCGCGAGAGGCTCCTTTACAACGTGACCTATTTTTCCAGCTTTGGCTGTCAGCTCATGCGCTGCTGCAGGTTTTTCAACCCACTCCTTTTACGAGAGTATTTGTCCTGCCTGCCATTCATGCGAAGCAGTGTCAGATGTTGCCGGGGCGTTCCCCTAGGCTCCCCTTGTTCTGTCACCGAATACACGCCGAAAAGGCTTTACAAATAAAAAAGTGGCGAGAAAGAATGACCAACTGTCTGGGGAAAGGCAGAAGTTTTGGGGCAGTCTGAGTTTCAGAGAATTGTATCATAGGGCCCGGGATTGGTTGGCGTTTTTCTTCAATACGTAAGATTTCTCTAAATAGAGCCCACATGGGCTTTAACCACATGTAGCGCTGGCAGGCAAGAGTCTTTAGCTTTGTAAGGAAGAGCCAGGTTTGGTGGTGAACCAGAGATTGTAATAATACACTGTGGCTAGCCATCCCAGCACAATGTCATAGGAAAATAAAACATCCTTAAAATTAATATCATTCTGTGCATACAAAATGGAAAATAGCTCAGAAAAGTCATTATTTTTGTGAAAAAGTCCCCAGAACTTTACCCAGTGTCAGGCATCTAAACTAGGGGACAACTAATAGCGGGCTTTGTGGTGGCGTGGACACATGGGTGTATTGAGGCTGACGCCCATCCTTATAATTTGGTCGTGGTCCCTATGCCCCATGATCTCTAGTATCACCCTATAGTCAATAATAGTTGTGGTCTTGATTTACTTTCCCAAACTACATTTTGTTTTGTAATTGTACCGTTAACATTAGTACAGAGAATGGAAAGAATAAAACATTGCATCAAAGGAAGACTTTGAAGCAGTAAGTCGCCTTTCAAAGGGCACATGAAAGAAGCTTTGCTTAAACACTGTGAAAACAGGTTGCCCAAGGGACGTGACTTACTGTAAATGTAATTTGCTCTCATGCTGGTATAATTCACGCTTTTCCTTCTTGTTTTGCTCTATTTTGTCACCTGAAGAACATTGGCAGGAAACCTTTCATATTTCCCGCACCAAAATCAAAGATTTTTCTGTAAAAAAGGGCTTTACTTCTACATAGTTGTTTCTTTGAGTGATGAGTGATGCTATAAAACGAAGAAGGTACTTTGCATACATTTTTATTGTAATTTTATTAGGGGGTAAAGTAGTTTTTTACTAAAGGTATAGCACAAAACACAAAAAATGTAACACAAAAATCATAATTTAATCACCCTCATGCCATTCTAAACCTGTATGATTTTCAGTTTAAGGATTTATTGCAAAACAGAAAATGTTTCATTTCATTTAACAAGGTTGATTGAAGACCTCATTGTCAGCTATTAAAATATATAAAATTTTGTTGTAAATCATGCATCCGAAAATCTAGTCTCTCTAGTCTACCTGGTCTTCAAAAGTACCAATAGATCCCAGACTTTGTGCATCTCCTATTTTAGCTGAGACAGACAGATTGGAAAAAATATATGGCCGGAATTGGTCAGAGCCAAGACTGTATTGATATTTCCCTCCCTTGTAAAGGTTACTCTTACATCTTTGATATTGTGGGTAGAATTTCAGCATCTTGCAGAGAGCACACTGCAGAAAATCACTATTTTGTCTTGTTTCCTGTCAAATATTTAATCGTCAAATAATCATATTGCAATTGTAACCAGAAGTACAAAATGTTTGCCTGTAATACAAACTTGCTTTTATTCAGTCTCATTTCTCAAGTAGTTCTGTGTTGATGTTGGGAATTGTGCTGACTGATGTGTTTGTTTGCTTTGTTACCCAGAAATCCGTAATCAGCTGGTGGAACAGTTCAAGTGTCTGGAGCAACAGTCGGAGGCTCGCATCCAGCTGCTGCAGGACCTACAGGAGTTTTTCCGCCGCAAGGCAGAGATTCAGCTGGAGTATTCACGCAGTCTGGAGAAACTAGCAGAGAGGTTTTCCTCAAAGATCCGCGGCCCGAGGTAAGACTGATCGATGTTCAGTTAAAAACCATTTTGTCATTTCATTTTTTAAAGAGATAGTTTACCCAAAAATGTAAATTCTGTCATCATTTACTCCCCATCAGATTGTTTCAAACCTGTATACATTTCTATGTTCTGGTGAACACAAAGGAAGATATTTGGAAGAATGTCGGTAACCAAACAGATCTCATCCCAACAAAGGAAAATAAATACTATGGGAGTCAATGCGGGATCAGATCTGTTTGGTTACTGACATTCTTCCAAATATCTTCCTTTGTGTTTAACAGAGCAAGGAAATGACATTTTTGGGTGTACTGTCCCTTTAAGTAGACATGATACTCTTTCAATGCCGTTACAGTGCAAAGTGACAAGTGGTTATCAAACTCCAAACACGACTGAATAACATGTTAAATCATAAAAGTAGTGACATCATGAGTTATGCACTACATTAGAAATGAAAAAATTGTAAATTTAGGACAAAATGGTTCTTGCATATGCAGGAATAAAGTGGTATAGTTTCTTTTCAATTTTGAATGTGAATCCAATTAGCACATAAAAAATGTAAAAATGACTTGGGGTGAGGAAACAGTGACAGATTTTTCCATTTTGGCTCAACTGTTCCTTTATTTTAACTTCTCAGTCGGTTTTACCAATTGCCCCTCTTTTTATCAGAGCAGAAATCGCTTCTGGTAAATTTCTCCTTCTGCTTCATGCTGTCGTCCTTGACACAAGGATTGATTTTCACTAGCCTTTTCCCATCGACTTTTAGAAAGTTGTTACACGCCTATAGGCATTAGTTACCTTTGCCTTGTATTTTGAGTTCATTGTTTCCTCAAGTAAGTTTGCTTTGTGTTCCTCCAAGACACTCGGTTCAACAGTGAATTTTTTTACCTAATTCTTCTGAAACCAATCACAATTCACTCTTCTCAGGGTTCCCACGGGTCATGAAATGTCTGGAATATCATGGAATTTTAAATGGTCTATTCCAGACATTGAAAGTCATGGAATTGTATCTATTTTTTGTCAAAGTCATTTGTGTTTGTCATTTTAAATTTTAGTTTCCTTTTATCAAAATGTAATTTTTCTATACTGTATTTTTTATCGTGTTTTTTTATACATTTTTGCGTATTGTTATGGATATGTTCAGCGCCATTGTATTCCCTTCCTGCTTGTCACCTGGCAATCACTTAATTCAAATGCAGTTACCTACGTAGCTCTTAACTAAGGCAAAATGCCAAGAAAATTTACATTTCAAGAGCTTTGACTAAAAAACGACCACTTCAAAGACCATGTTTCATTCATTATAGGTCATGGAAATTCAACTTTTTAGTCAGAGAAAGTCAGGGAATTTGACATTTGGCTTAGATTGGGAACTGTATGAGGGTGTTTCTCTGTCATAATGGCTAAAGACAACAATAAATTCAGAGTCTGAACTAGCACTGCAGTAAAACTTCTGCTAACAAGACTATTTAGTCCTCTTCTGAGAATGGGACTGAAAAACACATACCGTATCAGTTTAAAAAGAAATGCATAAAACTAGCAGATGTCTTAAGATGAAGTTTGTGTAAAAGAGCATGTTGGTGAGCTCAAACTGTGCATATGTTGTACCATAATTGTATATCATCTATACTGGAGGAGGATTGGTGGGGTTTAAGTAATAGCAGCTGGTAGAAGAGGGGTGTCTGCTCCTGAGGGCCAGTCTCTCTGCATCACTGACTGCATTACTGCAGATAACAATGAGAAATGCCAGTGCCAATGTCTCCTGCGTCTCTGACCCTGCATCTGGTCTTACCATTTTCTGTTTTTGTTTACTATAGCGGTTCTGTAGTTCTTTTCAGTGTCTTCATGTTTTTGCTTCCTCATTTTTCCTTTTTTCGTTATTTGTCAGCTTTTGAGTTTTAGTTTTGCTGACGTTAGATTCACCACAGGCTTAGCTGACTAATGCCAAGAAATTAACACGCGTGCGACGTGCGTGCACACACGTACATAAAGTAAAAAAAAAATGCATACGATAACCAACTTTTTTATGCTGTTATATTATTTTTATTGTAACTTTAAGTACAATTAAGTAAATGAAAAAGTAAAGCATTTAAACTGTTTCCCTTTTCTATTTCTTTTTTGGTCTAGTCTAGTCTAGTCTAGTCTAGTCTAGTCTAGTCTTCTGTAATTTACAGACATTTTTATTCATAGTAAGTTGTATTAAAAGGTATTTTCAAGGTATACATTTTACGTTCCCTTACCCGTGTTTTGGCCAGTGGCATGTTCTTGCATTACCATTGCCACTTCCCTCATGACATAATTGTCCTGAAAGTGACATCAATACCACCTCACAACAACCAAATGCTTCAATGGTATGTTTTTTTCTTTCATAGACATTCTAGACTTGCTCAAGATTAGCTAAAACAGCAAAACGCCACCTGTGTAGTAAGTCTTAACAATAGATAGTATAAACACTATTGAAGAAGTATAAATAAATCCCTGCATTAAACAAACCCATATCACCAAAGCTTATGTGCTTCTGCACAGACCATAACATGTCTAGAGAAGATAAGAGTCTGTCTACAATAGTGTCGTTAATGGCCATTTTTCTGTTTCTTAAGTCATTAAATACCATTTGCTATCTCCACAAAGCAGACTTATCGCCCACGCTGAGCTTTACTCTGTTTGTGTGTGTTTGCACACACTCTGCTTTACTTTCACCTTGTTTCCTGTGGTTATCTAGCCTCGTTCCACGGCCTGCATGTTTGTTACTGCAGTCTCATTTGATGCGTGTTGCTGTAGAGACGGTCTGAATACTAATCCAACCCGCTCTGCAGTTCTGCACTGTCTCTTTACCTTCAAACATCCATAGGTTACTTAGGCGCTATACATGAATGAGGGGTGGGGGTTCTGCATTCTTTGCAGGCAGACCGATAGAAAGGAATTTAAACTACTTGGCCAGGTTTTGTTAATTGGATATGACAGAAAAAGAGAATTGTTTATTTATTTATTATTTTATTTCAAATAAAAGGGGACTTAATGCATGTATGAGGGTATTCATTTATATAACCAACATAAATGTACAGTGCATTTGAATCGGTATAAGCTGTTTGTTAAACCTCCTGCATCAAAATGCATTCCATATTCCATAATTCATGATCTTAATGGCACTGTGACATTTATTTCCTTACAAATAATTGATAATCTTATGAATATGTGAGTTTATACCGATTGCTATAAGGTATGCATGGACTTTATACAATTGGCCAATGGGGCAAAGCATTCAAAGCACAATCTGCCAGAATAGTTTTTTTTAACCATGCTATCATTCATCTATTTGCATATTGAATTGTGATTGTTTTTCTTTGTATGTGTACATATTGTAAATTATATGATAAATATTAATGCAATCAAATCTAAATTCTAATTTGGGGAGAAAGAGACCCCGTGGAAAACTGGTGACATTTTGAGTTGCGTTAGAAAGATGCCGATGATTTTGGGATCGGTTTAGATGTGGCGGCATGCAGGCTAGATTTGCTGCAGCCTGTTGGACACAAGCCCGAAATGAAGTCGTCCTGCAGCACGTTCCTGCTGCAATCCGCTCCTCGCACGGCAGCACCTGCCTTCCACCTCTGGCCTTCATTCACTTGCCGCCAGTCCTCTCAGACGGCGTGCCAGAGCTCTTGGGCTCGTGCATGTTAGGAAAGTAGATCTCTCGGACAATAAACCTCAGTGCAAAATAAAGGTTCAGTGCTAGTATGACATGCTGTACGCAGCCTGTGGTTAAAGGGATAGTTCACCCAAAAATTTACTCACCCTCAAGTTGTTCCAAACCTGTATTCATTTCTTTGTTCTGTTGAACACGAAGAAAGATATTTGGAAGAATGTTGGCAATTTCAGTTCTCGGACATCACTCTCTACCTTTAAGTCTCGTGTATGTGTGACATTGTGATTTAAGGAAAAGTTTACTCCGAAATGACAAATCTGTCATCGTTTACTGACTGTTGTATCATTTAAGGCCGAAAAAATGAAAATTCTGTCATGAATTTCTCACTCTCAAGTCGTTCGACAACCCTCATAAGACTAAGTCATGTGATGCATTTGTGGTTCTTTTTTATTCACTGTTTTAACAAGAGTAACAAGCACAGCCTCTCTCCTTTTCTCCTTTTGTGTTCTACAGATGTAAGAATATAAAACTAGTATGCAATGTCATGAAGGTAATAAAGTTAATGATGACAGAATTTAAATTTTTGGGTCAACCAACTGTTCCTTAATGATGTCAGACTCGCTTTTGATCTTATCTTCGCCCTACCATTCCCCACACGAAATGTACTCTTTTTCTTGCTGTCATGGGGGCTACAGCTGGAAGCGATCATACATTGGCCTTATTTTGTGTGTTTGTGGGTTGGTTGTGTTGTCAGTTATTTGAAGGATGGGGGGTTTGGTGAAAGATGTCCAAATGGCTATTGTGGCGTATTAAAGGCGTATTGAAGTTTGTTTAAAAGGCGGAAATGTGTCTGAACCGGGACTTGTGTGTCACCTTTCTCTCTCTACTACGATTCTTGGATTTGGCATGTGATTTCTTCCCTTGCGTTTCCGTCAGGAGATAAGCCACTACAGACTGGATTAAAAGCCCTTTGATAAAGCTATATTGAGCTTGGCACTAAAACAGGCAGCGCTTTTTTGAATGAATATTGTGGCAGGCAGTTGGGGGTGGGTGTATGATTGTGTTTATTGGTTTGTATTGCCGTACCTAAGCAAAGTGTGAAGGGAATTTCAAACCCCAGTCAGATATTATATAGGTACAAACTTACATACACATGTTCTTAAAAAAATCTCCAGAACTGCAGTATACAGTAAAAAATGTTAAAACAAACTTAATGAGAAAACTGAACGATCCACTAGAAATTGTTGAATGTCAGGTTCACAAGTACACCCACTTTAACCCAAATCAGATTAACTTTATTTTAGAAGATACTAAGTTCTGGGGGGGGGTAAAGAAGTCATTTTTAAATAAAACTTTTGATTTGCATATATTGAATATCAAAGCTGTGACAGTCACAATGCGATAAGAAAAGCATTAAAATGTTGCTATTGTGCCAGAAGCTTTCCGGGGACTAAAGTGGTCCGCAAAAAGGATATCACTACAATCCAGAAGCCTGTCTCTCCTGTCACAAACAATAACAGTAAGGTGTGTTCTGGCAAGCCCAAGGCTCCTGTCATGTTAAAACAGCTGCCTATATATTTAGAAGCTGAAAGGGCCTTCCATCTGCAAATAAAAAATACAGAGTTATGTAAGGATACAGAATGTGTGGTCAGAGTTTCTTTAAAGTCTTAACATTTGAAGAGTGTTCTATACAGTATGTACCAATGTAGATTGTACTTAAAGCTCCAGTGTATACAATTTAGCGGCATCTAGCGGTGAGGTTTGTGATTTCCAACCAATGGCTTACTCCATCCCTCCCGTTCGAAGACCTGTACGGTGGCTGACACAAAACTAAGATGTCGACAAGTTTCCGAAAGATATAACGTATTTACGAACCGCTTTGTAGAGCAGTTTGTCGGTTTAGGGCTACTGTAGAAACAACATGGCCTATTCCTTGCAGGGGGACCCGCTGTGTATGTAGATAGAAACGGCTCATTCTAAATAAATAAAAAACATAACGCTTCATTATGTAAGGTCTTTATACACCTCTTAAGACATAGTTTTGTGTATTATATATTGATCAAGGCGTATAAAAAAAGAAAAAAAAATGCTTTTCTGTCAACAAATTGAATTGAACATATCCTCCAAAAAATTACACACACAAACTACAAATAATTGTGTAAAGTAATAAATTGGAACTGCCCAACTGATAACGTGCATCATTATGTGTATTATGTGTATGGATTGAAATTCGATTCAGAGTGGTGAGGGATCATCTTTTGCCCCTTTCAATGGATTGTAGACCGTGAACATTAAGAAAAGGAATGGAGGAAAAAGATTATGAATCATATGATATCCTATCCATTTTCTCTGGCCTTTATTGGAGCGGTGCTTTTGATCTCTTCTCTGAATTTGAAAAAATAGCAAATGACAAAGAAGAAAATGAGGAGAAAATGTTCTGGGTGAAATGGGGTTATTTCAATCAGCGGTAGATCTAGCCTCTGGCCAAATACTACAATAACCTGTTTCAAAAGATGGGCCAAAAAAACTGACGTAATTTCCCACAGACTTGAGCTGCTTTGAGCCAACACCTTTTCAGCTCTCTGAATGGACACATTCTTATTTTGTGTTGCGTGTTTGATCATTCGATTTGATCATTCGATATTTATCTTCCTTATATTTCTTCCTTTCCCATTATTTCAATGCAAATCTTCTGATAATACACTTAATCCGTAAAGGGCTCTGTTTTTTGTGCGAGTTTGACTGTGTAAACTGGGTTGCCTTTGTGTTTTGCAAGTCACATGAAATTGTCGTATAATTTCATCCACATCAGTGTGGTTAAGTGACGTACAAACATAAAATATTCATCTTAAAATTGTGATTTCTGTGGCTGGCACTCAGAAATATGCACGATAATATGCCTTAAGCCATGTAGACTGTTCTGGTAAGCTTGTCATAACCCAAAAGAACATTATTAATAGGGTGCCGGTTAGCACACTCGTCTTTGTTTACTGTTTATCCCTATTTGAGGGCAGATCACAGGGCTAATATCGCTCGCCACATGGAGCAGAGAGATATACGTTCCTCATTAGCAGCGATTAGCATTTCACTAAGTCTCGCAAGAGGCCACACTTTGATGTTCTCTCCCCAATCTGCACACTCTCTGAAGTAATTGCTTTTGCTCCTCATGTCGTTTATCCCAAACCTCATCCCGCTATCTCTCTCTCTCCTGTTTCAATACTTTCTACTTTATTTTTTCCACTCCCACTACTTCAGCTTGTGATTGGTTAAGGAGATAAGACTTAAGGTCTGTGTACACCAAAAGCAATAACTATGAGGAGAGCAATATACTAACGGACAACAATGTTTTGTTTATTCTAGGCTTGCTATCTGTAGTTTCACATTTTAAATGTATGAGCCCTTTTGACTCGAATGAATTTTGATTGGCGGTGAATGTTTTTTTGTTTATTTGCTGGAAAAAAACGCTCTAAAAGTGATTTCAATGATATTGTTGCTCGACTTTCAATCTAATGTATAACAATAGGAAGTATATTTTATATGCATGTACTGTGTCAGCACAATCTCACAAGAATTCATATGTATTTTAAAGGTACAATGTGTAACTTTTTAGAGGATCTTTTGACAGAAATGTCTTAAGAGGGTTATAACGACCTTACATACTGAAGCGTTGTTTTTATTAACTTAGAATGAGCTATTTCTATCTACAGCTATTTCTATCTTTGATGCTAGATGCCGCTAAATTTGATACACTGGACCTTTAAAAGATGGCTAATTTATTTGAATTCGTACATTCTCATTCGTTTGTTTTAGTACGATTTGCATTTGGACAGGATCATGGGTGAGCCTTTGATATGTATTGAAAGTCGCGAAACAAAACATTTGTGTCCATGAACACTGTCACGAACATACGTTACACTGCGTAATGCTAATATTTGAGGTCTGGACTATATTCGAGGTGTTATTCTGTTAAATTTAGAATAATTTTTTTAACTTTATCTATATAGGATTTGTTATCATGGGTGTAAATGTGCCAACAGGAATGTTTATTACCGCGTTTAAGTTGAAGGTCCTAAAAGCTAAATAGATTCAAAATAGCCTGATTTCCACCTCAAAGTCATTATTTTAAGTAGTGTTAAGTCTTAAGCATCATGTAGGTAATTGGTTATCAGCACTTGCAAACAAACGTTAAGCAAACTTGCAGCTGTATTTAACTTTTTATTATTATTGTCTGTTTCTGTAGGAAAGAACAGCACCTTCTCTCGTCAGTAAACTGCTGGTATCTGGTACTGAACCAGACTCGAAGAGAGAGCAGAGATCATGCCACCCTTAATGACATCTATATCAACAACGTCATCGTTCGCCTGGCTCAGATCAGCGATGACGTCATCCGGCTCTTCAAAAAGGTTTGTAACCTCACAAACGCTTGGATTCTGAGTTGCATATTGGATTTAGAAGTTTGTCGCCGTTTGTCGGATCAATGTGAGTTCACCTTAAGATTGTTTTGAATGCATATGCTTAAGGTCTGCTTATGTTTCTTTTATTAACTAATGTAGCCCACAAATGCACTAAAATCCACAGTAAAAAAGCCACTATTGCGCAAACGTGTATTTTTCTTGCAGTAGGAAACCACAGACCTTCCCCGAATGTGGGAGACCTCTACACCTACCCCTGTTCAAAAATCACCATGTATTTTTTACCCTGCCAGTTGACCTCATACATTTGCTTGCGTTTTCTTGGCAGACATTTTTCTTACACAGCAACCTCCTGCCTTCTTGCCCGCGTAGCTGGCGTATTGAAATTCCAGGCCTTTCATTTTCAATGTCTGCAGACGGGGAATACAGCGGGTATGCGCCAAAATGAATGGGCATGCCTAAACACACGCTGTTTCACAGCGAGGCTACACCCAATTTATGCACATCCCTTTTGGAGTCAAAGTCATACTGCGGTGAGGAGTGCCACCACTGGCAGTTTTCTCAGTAGTGTGCCTATGGGGTTTAGGCTATATGAGTTGGCACGTTGTCAACACATAGCCCAGATTCCTGTGGTCTAATCCAAACACTACTAGCGTGTTTACACCTGGCTGCTTTTCCTGTAGGTGAGGCCTACTGCTTCCAGCTGCCATTCATACAGTAGGAAAACGCTGTGGTAGGCTGACGGCAAATCAGTAGAACACACCTAGGGCATCCCGGGAAACCATTAATTGATAATCTAATCGAGGTCGCCCATCTCAGCCCGCGGATAAAAATGAATCTACGTTTGAATGTTTTTGTGATGTGACAGGCTTAGCTTCGTCATGAAGATTTATGGAGACAGTTGCAACAGAACAGATGCGCAGAGGAAACATCATTGTGTCATTGTCTAAACAAACGGCATGTGCGAAAATAAGTTGTTTATTAAAATAATTTTTATACAGCAGTGTTGAACAGACCTTCGCAAAGCTTTTGTCAGTTTGATAGTGACAACTCCCATCAATGTCATGATTTCCCTTTCTCACCCAAGCCATCTTTTTTATTTATTTTTGTAACTGTATTGCTCCAACCTACTGTATGCCCAGGTAGAAATTACAGAGGTTTTAAAATAAACAGCTTTCTTAAAATCTTCTTTGTACTATTTTTATATGTTTGGGACAAAAATGTTAGAAAACAGAATGAGAAATGTGCTGCACACCTTAGCTGAGGTAACATCAACATTGACTTTTGTTATCTCTCTGGTGGCTTGGTTATGGATGAATGAGCAGCAAGGGCTTCTGGGAAGCATGTAGCTTGACAGGATTCTGAACAGTGTACCGGTGTGAGACTGCAGTGAGTTTGTGGCTCTTTCCTAATATTGCATCAGAGAGCTATTGCTAGATATTCCCAGCTGTTAATGTGAGGTACACGGCAGCAACACAGATTCCCAATTCCCATGAGTCAATTAATAATGATTCTGATTAATAAAGAAGTCTGAATATGTGTATTGACACCTGTTCGCTAACATGATATAAAGTGTATCAGATAGCCCAATGTAACCTAAGTGTAACAGTGGTGTCTTTTCTACCCCGCCATAATCAAATCTAGGCAGTGTGCACTATTCAACCATCGCCAACAGTACAGTAGCTATTAAAGCGTGTTGCCTGGTCATTCTGGGCATGACATGATTACATAAATGCTTCATTTGAGCTTTCAAACAAGTGCTTCAAATGTTTACCTGTCAGACCAAATCACAGATCTCTTAATTTCTCTTTTTTATGTCTTTTGAGGAGTTCTAAGGTCTCATTGATGCCTCATACTGTGCTCAGGTTTGCCAACATACAAAAACCTGCCATTAATATTGAGATATTATTTGGAATTTAAACACTTCCATGACAAAACAATCTGGTTTATCCTTTCCAGCTCTGTATTCCTCATTTTTATTTCTTCCAGTGGATCCAAAGCTTTGAAAAAGCAACTTCTGAGCAATAGGTTACAGAAATATCTTCCTCACAAGATGGAATAGATGCAGTTTATTATACTGATTCTAGCTGTTGCCCAAAAATACAGTCAATACTGTATGTATAAATGATGTTTGAGTCAACATTGGGATCGACATCAGCTCTGTAGCAGACATATAAAATGTCAAATGAATATACAAGATTTTATTTGACTCTATTATCACAAAATTTTATCGCACCGTCTTGGTTCATTCATGCATCCTCATGTGATAACGAAAGCGAAGATTGAGGATGCTTGAACCCGTTACACCTGTAGGGGTTGAAGTTTTACTTTGTTTCCTCACCAGACATTTTTCAGCGTCAGTCTGAGAATGTGTTAATCTGGGCCGGTCTCGCCGGTTTGTGACTAATGAAACAACTTGTGCCTGCAGTGAATGATTTCTAGCTTCCCTGGAGTTCCAGTCCTCCTGTTTCTACCAGATTGTCTCACCTACTTTAAGTTAAATGCAGAAAATGATCTCGCTTTTAGGTCACATGGCCGCTCGTTCGCACACACATATGCATGAGTAGCTGGGGTGTGTGGGAGGAGATGCAAAATGTTTTCTGTTCTCTTAGATTTGACTTCTTTTCTGCTTAACTTAATTGTATAGCTATTATATGCAGTGTTATTTTAGCACAGCAATACATATGTAGTTGTTTTGATTGTCTTGGTCAGAGGTTGACTGTGTGCTGCCAATTATCTCAATGCTTTGTTTACCGAAAGGCTCTATAGATTTGTTATTTGAATATTTATACAAATTATTATTAAAAAAGTGAACATTAGAGACTTTTTTGCCATTTTGATGCTGTTAGTCGGATGATGAATCTAGCTAAATTAAGCCAAATCAGATTCTCCAAATAGCCCGAATTCTCAACCAAGGCTCTAATAAAGCAAATGAAAGACTATTGTTCATTTCACCACGTTGACCAAATTTTACCTGTCACTTAGTTTAGACTTTGGCTGATATTCGTAACCCTTTTTCCTTCTATTGCAGAGTAAAGAAATTGGGATTCAGATGCACGAGGAGCTAGTGAAGGTGACGAATGAGCTGTACACTGTGAGTATTATATCTCTCAATCTTTCTCTCCTCTTTTTTTTCTGTATTTTTCTCTCTTTCTCTCTCTCTGAACGGAGCTTTCACCCGCTATGTCCTAACATTGCACCATGGTTACACAGACACTGGCCAGAAACAAAAACATTTTGGCTGTGCAGGTTTGGGCCCCCATCATTAATTTATATTAAATGAAAAAAAAAAATTAAATCGCAGCCGAAAACCTTACACTTAAGTATAGGGACCAATTCTCAATATTAACAAGTTGCTTATTAGCATTCATATTATTAGCATATTGGCTGTTTATAGGTACTTATAAAGCACATATTCTGCATGACCATATTCTACATCCCTAATCCTACCCAATATCTAAACCTAATAACCTTACTAACTATTAATAACAAAAGAGGAGTTTATTGAGACAAAAGGGGTAGTAAATGGTTTGTTAATAGTGCGAATTGGACCTTAAAATAAAGTGTGACCACAAATTCTGTCATTATTTACTTACCCTCTTGTCATTTCAAACCTGTATGACTTTATCTCCGCAGAACACAAAGAAAATATTTTGATAACATTTTGTTAGCTGGACCCCATTCACTTGCATTGGTTTTGTGTCCAGAAGCGAATGGGTTTCAGTGCAGTTCGGTTATCAACTTTCTTCAAAATATTTTTAATTTGTGTTCTGTGGAAGAAAGAAAGTCATAAAGGTTTGAAATGACAGGAGTGTGAGTAAATGATGACAGAGTTTTCATTTTTGGGTGAACTATCATAGAGGTTTTTAAGGGAATAGTAAATGTTAAGTGGTGGTTGTAATGAGAAATTAGTGTTCATATTTTGGCATCCAGCACATTTCAATTAGATTGAGCCACCTACATGTGTCTCTATATAAAGGATATTAATCTATTCTATTATTGCTGAACTACTCGCAGCTATGAGAGAGTTCACTTCATGATAGTGGTGTTTCAGTAATGCCATACAACAATATTTTCTTTGATATGACCCATTTGGCACTTTGTGTGGATTTCAAGTCGCTGTGCTGACGCAGTTCAGCATGTATCTTAAACAATCATCTTCTCTACGGTTGTGGCTTTCTTGTTTGCTTTTTAAACCTCTTCCTGAGAACAGATTGCAACTTGATCAGTTTACATTATATCTGGTAGATGATACAATCCAACATGGTCTGTTTGTAAGCTTTAAATACAATCGTCAGCTTCACATTGCCTACATATACTCTCTATAGTCTCTATTACAACAACAACAAAAAACTATTTTATTTAAAAAATATATATATTATAATTAGTATTTTGATTGTAAAAAAATATTATTTCTATCGGCCTAACATTTCTCTGAATCAAAAAGGCTTTGTATTTCTTTGGGTCCTTTGCCCTGGATGAAATCCAAACTGCAGAAGAGCAGGCTGAGATTAATGTTGTCAGTCATGACGGGGCATCAGAGAGAAATTTGTCACACATCTCTATTGCTTGTCCCATTCCAGATGTCCCCAAGCATCTTCATGCAGGTGGCATAACAACATGCTTCATCCGTTTAAAGTATCTCTGGAATGGAACGTGTGTCATTTCCACACCACTTGTGTGTCACCAAGTGGAATGGCAAAGATAACGACTATTTTTAAGTTTCATGAATATTTCCCCTGTCTGTTATTGGTGAATTGGTCGAACCCATGTATATTATTAAAGCCATATGTAAGTGATAATGTACATTCAGCTGGTTGTTATCCTGGCAGGGTGATAAAGGGGGTTGTTTTGTGATAATAACAAGCTAAATGCATGTACATTATTTCACTTATTAGACAGCTACTTTAGACCTTGAGGTATATAATTGAAGACAAAATATAGATTTTAAATATTTTACTAGCTCGTTTGTAACTTCTGCCACGAAAAAATGCTTCCTATCGGCTACTTGGTCTCATTTGTTAGTTGTAACAATCTATGTCAAAATGTATTTTTTAGATTGACCCCTAAACCTAAAAATTGGAGTTCCTAGAAATTGTTGATGTTTCATTGCAGTACATTTTGCACGACTCCATGTATTTTCTCGTAATGTCACAGTATTATAAGGGAAACCAAAACCAGATTTCTCTCCTTAGGGGGTCCAAAGGACCTTGATGGAAATCTGACACAAATCTAGATTATTTTTTTAGTCGTGTGTGCTGTAGGAATGGTTTGGAATTTATGCACTGTGTCAGCCCACATTTTAGGTATTTGACAACTGCCTGAATAGTGTCCTGCTCCCCAGCCATCTGGTTTTTACTTCTCCTTATTTCCTGTCATCGTTTTACTGCGTCTGCAAGTAATTTAATTTCTGTTCATCCTACTGTAATAAATCATGTAAGGCACGTCACATTTATCCCCCTTCCGTAAAAGAGTCTTACAACCCTTCTTAAAATCCTTACGAGCTAAAACACAATGCTTATAATTCAGGGAGATACTGTTTCTTCCTATAAATACACACACATGCGGTTTCAGTTGTGCCTCTGTGATGCTGGTGTTTCAAGGTTACTGACAGGCAATGTAATGTATCGCTGAAGAAGACATGGGAGAGGATCATTATCCTTCCTCCGCTAGCCCTCCTTTCTCCTCTCTTTCCCTCAAATAGACTGTGTCGCTAAACTGAATCCCTGCAGAATGATCCAAGTTATTACGTTCTGCCTCATTGTGGTCAGGAATTATTTGTGTGTTGTTTCTAGGTTAAGTAGACAATGAAATGTGGACTATAAGCTCTGTATTTTTCATGTAGAAATCATCTGGTTATTGGTTTACAAATTAAGTTGAACTAAAATCAAAGCATATCATTTAAATTAGACCTATCGATCTAGATTGACCAAAAGCATTCTGCAGATGATATTTGGCAATTCTGAGATTAGCATTGCTCAATAACATTGCCTTATTAGTTAGATTAATATAATTTTTTTGGCCTTTGACTACAATGATTTATAAATATTGGTTGACCACTTATGCCTTTGTAAACTTGGTCAGTAATGGAATAAATAGACTTTAAAAGCATACGTTTCTGAGTAACCAAAATAATT
Organism: Triplophysa siluroides; assembly: GCA_006030095.1. Taxonomy (NCBI): domain Eukaryota; kingdom Metazoa; phylum Chordata; class Actinopteri; order Cypriniformes; family Nemacheilidae; genus Triplophysa; species Triplophysa siluroides. The sequence goes on from VCII01000237.1 coordinate 6,022,184, forward strand.
AGTGATCAACGATCAGCTGTTCTTGAACCATAGACAATAAAAATTGATGCTGTGAGCCTCAAGTATTGATCCATATGCCTCCTTCCTGTGCTTTGCATTATGTGTTCTGAATGGGAAATATGAATGTAAAGATTCTGCTGCCCCGATGCACAAAGTGTAATATTTGCACTGCGGTGCCGTTGTGTTTGTGCATTAGTATGATAGACGGGCCTTGATTTCCCGATGAGGAATAAAAAAATTATGCATTTTTCATCCAGATGAATCTGATGATTTAAATGCTACAGGAAGTCAAAGTATGGCTATGTATTTTGTTATTGAAAGTACCGCAATGTTTGTTCATTTGTGGAGTGTGACTGCTCAGCAGTTTTTGCTTGTGAATAAATCAAGGCAAAACTGCATTGGAATATTGGTTGTTTACTGTATTTGAAAAGGGGATTTTTTTCTTTTAAATGTTGGCAAGACGTCTGGTGAAATTTCATTTAAAGGGGCAGTTCACCCTAAAATTGAAGTTCTGTTCTACACGTACACTACCGTTCAGAAGAGTATTTAACTAATTGTTTATGTGTAGCTTTCCACATTTTAAAACAAAAGCAAACTCCTTCAGACGATTTTACACAAATGTAATTACATTATTTCGCTTAATAGGACTAGTTGTTATAATCCCACTATTTCAGCACAGTTGAATTGCCCAATAGTTGACATTTCAGAAAAGGAGAAAAAAGGGTTCACTGGTAGAGTTGGGGGATAAAAGATTGTAGAAATACATAGCAAACTTACCCTTCCTTGCCATAATCAAAGAGACATCTCATGAGCTGTGTGTCCCAATTACATCACATTATCCTGAGTGAAAGATGCCTTTTGGTGAGGTGATGATAATGCACTTTGTATGGTTCCCATCAATTCGACACATCGTCAGTTGTGCACCTCGGCCTCATTGGGTGTTTCGGGCCTTTATCTCAAGACACCCTCAGTCAAGGAAGGCCCAACGCAGGTTGATCAGACCTGTGTGTGTGTCGCATTGTTACAAGGTCATCTGGCAGAAGCAGTGGGCAGCTATCACTGCAGCTCAAAGGCACCACAGTCGTTACCCGCCGGCCCTGAGAACCGGCAAACTTCTGGTTACGAGTCCGACTCTCTAACCATTAGGCCACAACTACCCAAACCGCACGCTCCGTGTCCCCGGTCCCGTATGGCATACCATTACAACACATTACCAAAATCAACGCAACCAACGCGCCAACCCGTTGGCTAAGGCTGTTATAGCCCCACTATAAAAAATATATTACTACTATAAATATATTGTGACTAAAAAAATTCTATATAATATAAAGTTCTTAATAAATTAAAAATATTTTATTTGATCACCCATATACCTAAAATGTGTGTTACCCTAAGATTCTCTTTAAACAATATTGAAGACATTCATGTCTATTCTGGACTCTTTCATTATTTGGCCCAAGTTTTCCATAAAGAAATGTTTGTTTTTAATGAAAGAAATTCATTTAAGATCCGAAAACACTAGTTTAGTAGTCAAGTGACCCTAAAGTTTTGAATAGTACGTGTTTAAATAGTTTCCACTGCTGTATTTAATGTCAATCTTGCCCTAACATTGTTCTTTAAAGCTCAGGTCATCTCACCTCACCATGTCTGTAAATCAGATTGTGTTACTGGAGGTTTGCCAGCCATGTCCATCAAACCTGCTTGTAAATATGTGCCTTTGTTGTGTTCTCTTCTAGGGCTATGAGTTGATGGTTGACAGCTTTGGGAGGTGCTGAGTGCTAACCTAGTTTTTCCTTGGTGCTAGAGAACGTAGATCCTGTCAAATCAATGAACAGAAGGCACTCGCCAGCTATATGATTTTCATTCATGGTGGGTTTTGTGAACAGGGTATTCTTGTGCCATAAGTGAGAGGAGATTAGTGAGGGATACAAAGAATGTGATTGAAAATGATAAAATGGTGATAAAAATATTCTAATGGATATGAAGGTTTATACATATGTTGATGTCAGTGAGGTTTCTTTCAAATATTTTAGATGTAATGACATTGATGTAGCATGTATTATAGAACGCTGATGTTTAAACATCCTTTTAACAGCGACGTCATTTAAACAACTACATGTGAATCAGGAGAGTACACTAGTCCTGGCATTGGTTAGCTGTTAGATGTCTCTCACATCTGTGAATGTTTACCAGACCTTGTTAAAGGGCTTGCGATCTGTCCTGAGGCAAGACACAGCCAGCGCCTCTCTGAGAAATAGACTTTGCATCCTCTTCCTAATGGGTTTGAGGGAACAGGGAATATTAGGGACGTTGGGTCCGGATGCTGTGCACTATATAATAAGAAGTATTATCTTGTATCATTTAAAAAACAGGGCTGATGGTCTAGTTAAAAATGAGGAAAAATGGCTTTGATGGGTAACACATTTTTTTTATATTACAGATATAAATTATGTGTGTGATTCATATAAAAAAGTCGTAGAAACTTCCAACAAGATGTTGTGTTTGGAATAAGTTAAATTGGAATTCTGGGTAAATGTATATTGAGTGATATTTTTTTTTATAAATTAGGGTTATATTCAGTCTCATTTATGTCTCCTTTTTGGAGGTAATAAAACTGTAAATTAAATTTGATATAACATTATATTGGAATAAAAAGACCACATCTCTGGAAAAACGCAGCGCAATCCAGCCTAATGAGTTAGTTCATTGCCTACGCAATACAAGGTATTGGTAAGAAGCTAAAAGGTGGAACATAATATGCTGTTTAAATATTTGCTTGGAAAAGATTAGAAAACCTCAAATCTGATCATCGCATAATTTGGTATGATTCATTTTTTCAGCATTTTTGTTGTTCATTATTTTCAATATATCATGCTTAAAACATAGACCACAAAGTCTCACAAATTGTAGTATATAGCAGAATACCTTATTGGCCGAACAAGACGTTGTGGGCGATTTAATATATAGTACAGTGCCATCCTGTGGATGCACTCAACAACCTTTGTAATAAAGTGATGATCTGTGTGTGTAAAGTGATAGTCAAAGTGCTGAGTTGTATGCACATTAGTGTCAGGGTCGGTCCTGAAGAGCAGTCTGTGGACGCCTGCAGGCTGGCAGATTTAATAAGCATTTTATTGAAAACACCATCAGACAGGCGTCTGCAGGCTATGAGGATAAGAATAAAGCAGGGCAACAGTCCCTCTCTCATTTCACTTGTCTCGTTCTCCGTTTCACTGCCCATGTCTGTCCATTCTATTGTTAACGGGTTCCCCGAACAACTAGTCAAATCTGTCTTACGGTCGCCATGAACAGGCATGAAGGGGGCAGTTTTTTTTCTGTGTTGACAAATTTCCAATAGAGCGCAACGGACGGGTTCCGGAAGTTAAAATCCCATTAGGGGAATTGATTTTTACCCATACCTTAACTGTTAAAGACAGACCTATCATGAGGTTTATAAATGATGGTAAATGCTTCTGTTCAATCCAACTACCCATAAAAAACTAGGCTAACAGTTATTGCATGACTAGTCGACCATCACAACCCATCCTTATTTTAAATGCGATTTTAAGCAAAATGGGTTTGATTTAATTCTTATTCATTTCAAGCTTATGATTTGTGTTTTTCACCCACCGTTAGTTCAGTGCACTGTGTCTTCATGAGTCTGAATGGGAGCCTTGGAGTTGTAATGGAAAAGAGGATTATGGGTATAATTCTGGTGCCAAGTTTTACTCGCATGCATATTCATGAGACGGCCTGCTTCTGTAGTGCTGATGGGAATACAACTGAGCCTCTTTGACGTTGAACTGTAACGCTGTCCTGGAATGCAACTCTTGTAGATCATTTCATTGAGATTTTTCCTCTTCATGATCAAAGAATAGACTATCTTGCAAATGTGAAAACAACATTTCTGTTCAACATTTTCGTTTGTTGTTTGACATTAAAGCGAAACCTAGGGTTATTACCACAACACAGAGTATCATTTGCATTTTTTATAAAATATGAATCATTATAATTCAGGATTTGGTTCATGTTGTACAAAAGAACCAATATGTGTTCACAGTTTAATCATATCTTTTATGTTCAAATATTTAAAATACTTCTGCTAGTAAAAAAAAAAATTATTTTTGTGATTCCATTTGGTGCTACTTGTGGAGCAGAAATTATACCCTTCACTATTAATGCCATTTACACTAAACAGCCCCCAGGCAATGCAGGCACTGTAAGTCACAAAGTGTTTTGCATAAATGTAATTGCAATGTAAATGTAACTGCATGAAATGCCAAACTATAAGTTTAGACAATATTTGATGATAACAAGATGTTGTGGGTGAGGGCTAAACAGTGCATAGACAGAACTGGAAAACAAAATATTCAACAGAAGTAATCACTTTCTGAATGAGCCGTCCACTAAGCCAACTCATCGGAGTCATATCTCAATTATGAATGCTGATCCTAAATGAATGTGATCGAAAGAGTCGCGGTAACTCGAGCTTGACTTGCGTTATTCATCATCCTGTGCACCTTCTCTCCTGCAGGTGATGAAGACGTATCACATGTATCACACGGAGAGCATCAGCGCGGAGAGCAAGCTAAAGGAGGCTGAGAAACAAGAGGAGAAGCAATTTAGCAAGTCTGGAGACCTCAACGTCAATCTCCTGCGCCACGAGGACCGACCCCAGCGCCGCAGCTCTGTCAGAAAGATTGAGAAGATGAAGGAAAAGGTGAGAACGCTCTCCTGAGCTGCCAGGCTCATAATGCCATGCTGTTTTCTTTAAAAAAAAAGGACCCAGCTGTTTAGAATCAGTCGTCCTACATTCTCAAGTAGGATTTAGACTCTTTAAGACAAAGATAACGTTATTTCAAGTGATTTATGGTATGGGTATACAATGAAGGATCATACATGCTCTCATCTGATGTCTATCAGATCATGACTTTGAAGTTGAAGTTAATTTCCATCATCATTAACAGTGTTGAAAGGAGTTTTACAATCGCCCTGGGGCATTTGGTAAAGGGCTCTTGTGCAACAATGTATTGATCATCTCTGCCAACAGATTTTCCTCTTTTATATATATATTTACATATATATATAAAAAAATTAATGGATTTTTAAATATACAAGAAAAGATTCAAAAGAAGCAACCGCCTCAATATGTTTATTTTTATTAAAAACTAGTGTACTTAGTTATCAATGTGACACGAAAGGTAAGACAGTAACTGTATTTTGAAGAAAACAAAGTCAATAAAATGAACATAAAAATTTGTGTGCAGACTAGGTTTGTTTTGCTTAATATTCCATTACAATTTTTTACATCATGCACAAAGTATGAAAATATAATTTGAGGACAAGGACAAAAGATTGTAGTTGTTAAAGTGATTCTGGAATCATTTACTCACCCTCTTGTGATTTTAAATTGTCTCTCTTCTGCAGAACACAAAAGAAGATATTTAGAAGAGAGTTGGTGACCGAACAGCGGCGGAAAACATTCACTATTTTATGGACAGAAAACAAGTGAATGAGTGCCGTCGCTGTTCGGTTAAAGGAATATTCCCTAACCACATTATTCAAAATATCTTCTTTTATGTTCAGCAGAAAAATTACAGAAAAAGTTATACAGGTTTAAAATGATGACCAGGGGAATAAATGATGACAGAACTTCCCTTTTGGGGTAAACCTTCACTTTAAATGAAATTAAATTCAAGTTTATTTATATAAGCAGCTTTACAGGAGCAAATTAGAAAAACAGAAACACAGCACAGTGCATGGTGTTTATAGAACAAGCAGGATCATTCTAATAAATAATATCTAATAAATAAATAATTTAATAAATTAAATAAATGCAGTCTCCCGTTAAGCAAGCCAACACTGCCCTGCTGTGGCGAGGAACCCAAACTCCAATGATTGATTAATGGAGAAAAAAAAACTCGGGAGAAACCAGGCTCAGCCGGGAGGGCCAGATCTCCTCTGACGTGTCATAGCTGCACTCAGTGATCCCGACCAAAAGCCACTGAGCAAACATCCACGAACAAGAGGGAGAGCCCACCGTCCGCGACCCAGGAAGTCCCACTCGCCAAAACCGTGCGGGTCCATCCCGGTCCCACTCCGCGATCGACACAAGACAACACAGGAACCACCATGGAAAATAGTAATGGCATAATGTAACTTTATTCCTCTGCTGTTCGACATCGACCACAAAACAAGACCCACGCAGCCCCAACAAGAATCCCCCGACCACAAACCAACAATCCCCCCCACTCCCCACAAACACTCACCCAGCAACCTCCAATCAGGGCCACCGAATGCAGCTATAACTTCAAACTGCTGTCATGTGATATAAGTTTAGCATTAAATACCAAGTATTGTAACTTTAGCATTAATGTGACAAGTAGTCCGTCTTTGCTCTTAGTTGGGGATGGAATTTCCTGAGCTGGGATGATAATTAGCCTTAGCAAGATAAAAGATTCTGCCATTTTTACTCCAAAAATGTTTTAAATGTTATGCCACAGAGTCATAACACGTAACAAGTGGAAAATGGTCCTCAAAATGTTCCTCAAGTGGCCATAGTTCAAAAAGCACTGAATAGTTGTTCTCTTCTCAGATCCCCTAGTCATGCACACAGTAAAGTTTGACCATAAAGTTTGAATGAACCTGATGGACGGTTAGAAAAACGAGTTTGTCCTGAGCTTTATCTAAGAATGGACAATGAGGTCAGTGAGACCGTAGACAGCCTGGAGTCTGAATGGCTGGGTACTCACACACACCAGATTCAACATTTCAGGTCACTGACTGCAGCAATAAATCACTTTATTCATGCTAATTCATAACAAGCTCTACAGTGGAATCTAGTTAATGGTGATTGCCATACTGGACAAAATATGTATAAATAAATATTTATGAATTGTTTTATCATAGGAGGAATTTTTCACGTGAATGAATTCAGATTCTTTTTGCCAGCTCCCGCTCTCTTTCTCTCTTCCTCTGTTTGCAGGCTGCAATGCGTAGAGATATTGGCATGAAAGTCGCTCAGCCTCACACTATTTATAACCACCATAGTCATGGATGCTCTGTGTGTGTCTCTGCCGCATGACCTGATTCTGCAGGCTTGCGTGATCTTAATACACCCAGCAGGCAACCCTAATGACCTTGATGTAATATCTAATATACTAAACAATCTAATATTACGCATGAAACTCAACTCGTCAGTGATCAAATGTGTTAGTGCTTACATGTTTGTTCTTCCTTTAAATATTTTGTTTAGTCAATACAATTATGTAGCTGTCAGCTGGGCCGCATTATTAATGGTACTACAGCAGCTGTCTGCTTTGAGTGTTCCTGTGTTTTGATGAAAAATTCAGCAGGACCCATCTGGACCTTAGCAGTAGATGAGACTCAGTCTTTATGTTCTGTTAATATTCATCAAAAACTTGAATGTGATATATAATTATTCATGCTTTAGGTCTTTACACAATATTTTTTATTATTTTATTAACGTGTTTTTTATCATTTTTCATTTACTGCATGTAAATAAATGCTTTTGTTTTATTTTACATGTATGTACGTTTCGTTATTATGAAGTTTAAATTTGCGCTGAAAATGTATTAAAATAGCATGTACAGTAATACATTTAAAGGGACAGTTCACCCAAAAATGAAAATTCTGTCATCATTTACTCACCCTCGAGTTGTTCCAAAGCTGTATAAATTCATTTGTACTGATGAACACGAAGAAATATATTTGGAAGAATGCTTGTAACCAAACAGTTCTTGGCCGCCATTGACTACTATAGTAGGAAAAATTACAATGGTCGTCAAAAGTGCTTCAGAACTGTTTGCTTTCTTACATTCTTCAAAATATCTTCTTTTGTTTTCAACAGAACAAAGAAATTTATAAAGCAATTTTTTTATCTATGGTAGTCAATGGTGACCAAGAATTGTTTGGTTTCAAGCATTCTTCCAAATATCTTTATCTGTGTTCATTTTTTGAACAAAGAAATATATACAGATTTGGAACAACTAGATGGTGAGTAAATCAGACAGAATTACATTTTTGGGTAACCTGTCTCTTTAAATGCAAATATGTTGCAGAAAATGTTAGTGCCCTTGTGACAATGTACCCCATATAGTCATTTACATTAACGCATTTGGCAGACACTTTTATCCAAAGCAACTTACATTGCATGATACTATACATTTGTATCAAAGTATGTGCAATCCCTGGGATCAAATCCATGACCTTGGTGTTGCTAGCGCCGTGCTTTAACCACTGAGCTACAGGAAAACTTTTGCTTGTGAAAACAGATAATATCTTAATATAATTTTCTCTTTTTTGTTTTTGTCTTTCAGAGGCAAGCCAAGTACTCGGAGAACAAGCTGAAATGCACAAAAGCTCGCAATGACTATTTATTGAACCTGGCAGCCACCAATGCCGTTGTGGCGAAATATTACATCCATGACGTTTCGGATATGATTGATGTGAGTATGCGAAATGAGTCACGTGTTTGTTTGTGTGTATTAGCTGGGGTGTTTAAATGTTGTCTTAACACAGTTGAACTGCTGATGGCTCAACTCCGTCATGGTTTGCCTTGGATGCATTGTCGAAATGTTTGCTTTGCATTTTCTAGAGTGTAATTGTTTGGGAATTTGATTTTATTCCTCTTTTCCTGGTATTTGCGTTTTTATTGATTTATTACTCATAATCTCCATTACTGTCACCCAAATCTGGGTTTATTTAGTAGCACAAAGCCTATAAGACTATTACTGTGCCATGTAGAATTATTTTTGTCAGATCTAAAAGATGAGCCTTTAATTAGCTAGCTTAACTGCAAATAAGTGATGCATTTCTCTGTCAGACCTCAGTTGATACGTTTGGGAAGAATAACCAAGTCCATTAAATTCCTATTTTATCATGAAACATTGCAGCGTTTATTTTAAATAGTTTATCAATGTGGGTTATTCTCTTTTTAAAATTGATATTCAGTTAAAAACTGAAAATGCACTTCTGTCCTGTTATGACTATCCATCTTAGATGACGTATGTTAGACGGCTTGGGCAGAGCATCCGATAACTCCTCCCCTTCAAGTGTCAGTCTGCTCTCACTTGCAACGGCTGTTTTTATACATCCAATCAAATAGCAGAGAAAGATGAAAGCCACGCCCACTATTTTTCACTTTAAAGCCTCAATGTGTTCCCTGAATAATCTCATTTCTGTTTAGGAGAGACAGAACAGATCATTTGGAGATTCTGTTCGTGATTTTTCTTCGCATTAGTTATATTGTTGCATGTTTGTCAACAGACATCAGTTTAACTGTTACAGATATCAAACAGCAGATATTAAACTATCAAAAATCTGCTACGGCTAGGAAAGTATGCAGTGATGTGCAGTGTACTGAAGTATTTACTCTGCTGGATCATCTTTGCTGTCATGTTAGAATTACAGTAGTATGTATGCTGTAAATCAAAACCAAACCTCTGTGGCTTTTTGCTGAGAGATGCAAAGTGTGTTGTCACATTGCTGTCCGTCAATATGCAATGATATCCTGTGGCAGATTAAGAACACACACACATTATAAATAAAAATGAAAGGGAGAAGAAACTATACTGTAGATAACCACCTAAAATGATTGTTAGTGGATGCAGTCTTTTTTTTTGCAGCTTTTTATATATGTACAGTGTGTTTGGTCAATATTAATGCTATTCACGGTGCAACACAGCCAAGTCTTTCTCACTTAGCATTTTGTATTACTGTGCGGGATCCTTAGATAATAATTTTTTATTTACTTCTTTTTTTGCGCAGAAACTTTCAGTTACAGTTTGCATGTCAGGCACCGGAAGACCCTCACACAATCATCTTAGTAGTTGCTATACGCTGTAAATTAATTTAGGTGAAAAACTGTTTTGCATGCTTGTACAGGTTAAAAAAGAAAAGCAAAACATATTTTTACTGACTCACTGCCATAGCCAATGTAGACATGGGTTTGTCTTTAAAACCGCTAATTGGTTGAAACCTCTAAACCCAAACTCACAGAACTTTCTATAGCCACCACTGTATATCTAAAAATACATGTGGTACATGTGGCCTGCTGTGGTGTATTAGTGTTCCAGGTTACCTTGTACCAGAAAAATTCAGGTTAAGCCCGCTGGAACAAAAATTGTGACCACCCATGCTACCGCTGGAAGACACACAAAGTTTTGTGTGTAAAGTGTGCGTATTGAGGTACTTATGTGCAAATACTGTGTGATACTGTGCTTTTAAGTACATTGAAACATTAACAGTGCATTTATTTAAACATGCAACAAGAATGTGATATTGTGTCATTACTATTTCTTTCATTGTAGTGCGATTTGCTTTTTCCTCTTTTTGTTACTGACACCTGCCATCTTTTAAATTGTTGGAGTTTTTTAAGAGGAAATTTGGGCGAGCTTTCGCATGCTCTCAATAAAACATTTTTCAAAATAATTTTACTGGTTTATAAAGTCAGTGGAGGGCCTTTTAAGCTCTATGCTTTTTTTTATAAAGACGTCTATATTCTAGTGATTTAAAAGCGGGACTTCATCTTTTTTGCTTTTAATACTTAGAACCAGTATGCTGATCTGAACAATCTTAATGTAACATCAAGAACATTTTAATCACCAAGATGCCCTAGACAACTTGAACCAGTAGAGCTTTGTGATTAAAATGATAGACCAACTTTTCTAAACTGATTTCAATGCTTGACAATTGTCAGGTTTCACAGTTCCTTATGCCAACAAATACTTTTCTGTAAATTAAAAAACGAGTCAACAAATGATATGAGATGAGCGTGCTTTATACAGTATATGCTTTAAACACACACATGCATGTTGGTATTGGTGGTTTACAGTGACATTCCATAGACGTAATGCATTTTTATAGTGCACAAACTGTATATTCTATCCCCTAAACGTTTCTGCACTTTAACATTTTCAATAAAAAAAAAATGTGTATGTTTATTTTACGTTTTGAATTACAATGACATCACCATGGCCTCATAATGTAGGGGGCGTGGCCAAACACATGAATACACACCGCATTGTAAGGACTGTGCGTCCTTATAATGTAGGTCAAACCAGTGCACAGATATTCACACACACTTGAACTTAATGACATTTAAAGATTACATTTCTAAAGAAATACAATATAAGCTGCCTTGTAATACCAACTAGTCTATACTACAGGAAATGACCGTCTTGTGTTTGAATACAAACCCTTTTACATTTACATTTACACATATGGCAGATGCTTTTATCCAAAGCGACTTACATTGCATTATCCTATACATTTGTACATAGGTATTTGCAATCCCCTGGGATCGAACCGACAACCATGCGTTGTTAATGCAATGCTCTTACCACTGAGCTACAGGAAAGCTTATTATATAGATTAACAGTTAAATAGAGAGATATGTGCCACATCACATATGTTTTAAACTGGCTCTGCGTTGCTAAAAAAGGTTAGTTGGACATTTGTTGCGCAGTTAAACTAATTAGCTAAGATATCCCACTGTGCTTGTGTTTCTAACTATAGACATAAAAGATCTAATTCCTCGGCAGGCTTTTATTCACTCATTTAGATCATGTCAATTTAATGACACTACCATCCACACTCGGGAGATGCTACCTGTCGTACAGTTTGCCCTGAGAGAATGTGAAATCGTGAAGTCGTGTGAGCGCTAAATATAGGCATCACCATGGAAACATATTTTGCAAATAAAGTTTAGTTTAACCAACCTTCACCGAAATAATGATTGCGTTTTGTTCATCTAAATGTCAGACAGGTTCGCTGTGAAATGCGTCTTATTTCTCCTGTCCTCATTTTTATGCTTTCAACAGTGCTGTGACCTCGGATATCACGCTAGCTTGGCACGGACATTTAGGACGTACCTGTCTGCTGAGTATAACCTGGAGACCTCCCGTCACGAGGGTCTGGACATCATCGAGAACGCTGTGGACAACCTGGACCCTCGCAATGATAAGCACAAGATCATGGACATGTACAATCAGGTCTTTTGCCCACCAATGCGCTTTGAGTTCCTGCCACACATGGGAGATGAGGTATCGCTTCAACTTGTGTCTCCAATATCATCCTAAAATAGAATAATCGAATTCATATGAACTGTAAGACTGCAGACTGACTGCAGACACCTGATATAGATCATAAAAACTGACGATGCAATTGTGTATTTTGTTTCGGTGCATCCCAGGTGTGCCAGGTGAGTGCCCAGCAGCCAGTGCAGACGGAACTACTGATGCGTTACCACCAGCTACAGTCCCGACTGGCCACGCTCAAGATCGAGAACGAAGAGGTGGGTGCCACCTGAGAACGATCAGACACTTAGTTGTTTGCATCCAAAAAATGAAGCGCACTTAGATGACCTGGTATTAAACTGATGGTGAAAGGTTGTGCAGTTCTTAGTTATGCTGTTCGATTATGACAAAAAATTATAATCAGGATTATTTTGACCAGTACTAAGACCATGATTATTTAACACGATAACTCGTTGACTTAGGAAAACAACATGTATATATTGAGTTTAAAAATAAATACATAACCTGTCAATTTAACACTGGATTGAGCTGAATAACAAATAAAAAGTAAAAAAACATCACGTTTGAATGTTAACACTGCAATAAAAAAATAAACAACATAAAATTATTTATGACTAACAGAAATATACTGTGGATTTATACCTCAAGAAGAAATGAGAGAATACTTGCGAAATGTAATGTTGCACAATAATTGTCTTACCTCAATTATTTTGTTTTCATAATTGTTGGAAGCCAAAATTAAAATTGAAAATCGATTACATTTAGTTGCTAGTTCTTAGATATAATAACAAAAATAATACTCTTAGCTATAATAACATAAATAATATTCCTAGCTATAATATTATAAAATGTAGATCAGACTTTATGGTCAAAAGCCTGGATACTCAAAACTAGTTCAAGTCAACGTAAAATCTAAATTGACCTTATTTACATTTCAAATATTTGAGTTAATTATAGAGTTAATTTGCAAAAACTAACATCTGTTTTTAAAGATTAAAAATAAATTGTTATTGTGCATTCCAAGTAACATGAATAATAAATAATAATAGAGTAAATGATAATAAATAAAATAAAATGCAGCACAATAAAACATATGGGCCTGTATTCTTAAAGCTTCTAAGAATCCACTAAGAAAGCTCTTTATTTAGCATAAAAACTTCTACGCAGGAGTTTTAGCTTAAAAACGATTCAGGACCAATCTGAGAGAAACTCTGAGCGAGGAAAAGACAAAAACTTGTATCTTAGTGAGGAGGCGGGACTGACCCCGTTGATATGTATGACACAGTATTTTAAAGACTGTGATTGGTTGGTTGACCAAGAAGGAAAAAAGAGCGCTTTTTTAGTATAGGGTCATTAGTTTGAAATTGTATTTTTTCCTGTTTTACCGCATCATGCACACACGCGCAGCACACACTCAGGCATGCACAGTATATGCAGTATATATATATTTTTTTTTACCATGCTTAATAATGTCAACGTATTTAATAGAAAATGAACAGTGACACAATACATTTCTGTAAGTGCTGTAATTGTTTTTGTGATCACTATAGAAGGTCGCGACAGAACCAAATCATCTCTGCATAGCTGCATTTCTCCAGTTGCTAAATATGTTAATGTAGTGACTTCTTCTACTTCTGAATAGGACCGGTCTGCTAAAGAAACTCTTAAGTCTCTTAAAAGTCCTTCTCGCAACTCGTAAACTTTTTGACCTTTAGAGCTCTTTAAGGAATAGATGCTTTATGAATAACTTTTTCCTTACTAGGATCTTTAGTGTAATTCTAAGGGGAAAAGAAAAAAAAAATAAACTCTTCATTTCTCATCTTATTGTGCATGACTCATTGGTGCTGTTGGTGATGTTATTTCAAAGAAAGTAAATTGGCTTTGTAATCTTAATAATTTAAAATCAAATAAATATTAAATAACATTTTTTATATTACATATTCTGTATATTATTATTAGTATTAATATTGTGTAAAAATGTAAAATTATTGAAGTAAAATAGGTTGTGAATGACATGTTGTGTCGAAACAGATTTTGCTTTAAGATCTCAGTGCTGTACAATTTACAGATCCCACTGTTGCCACCAATTGCTTCAGAAACTGTACAGCTTCATCTACACATATTGATTTTTTTGGTTTAACTCATAAGACTGCAGAGAGTCTTTAGCGCTCATCGAGCCCTTAGCTTTAATCGCGCACATTTCTTCTCTACTGTTTTTGAAGCGCTCCAGAGAATACTTCAGCCTAGCAATCACACTCATTGGAATTTAGTCCGTCTTTCCTGGGATCTCGGAGTGTATTTTTAGCATTTTCATCTTGTAACGGTGTGTTTCTTTTGGGATTAAACAGTTATCTCCATGTTTAGGCTTTGGTGAGGGTAATTCGGTGTCTTTGGAAAGCAGAATACAACTCGGGCACATTACCGAGCAACTAAGTGTATGCAGGTGCTAATGGATTTTATAATAGCTGCCGTCTGTGTGTATTGATGACTTCATGTTGCCCTTATCATTTTGCGTCTCATAACCAGCTTGTAATGGATGAGTTTGTGTCATGAAGAGAATGTGCCACATTAATTTGCGAGCCACGCAGCCAGAGCCCACGGCCAATTCACACACGGTTCCCTATAGCATTCACACAATCCTCATTTTCAGACATTGCTGTGAGTGATCTTTAAACCCAGGGTCGAATAGAATCCGACCTCAAAAAGATCATTGGGGATTGCTTGGGGTACAGAGGTTTAAGACGTTTCTGAGCTGTATTCAGCGCTGCAGTATTTGCTTAAAGGTCACTTGTGATTTGGAAACAATGACTTTTTTAAATGGCTCTGCACACATTTGTTTTGTTTTGTCTGAGCTGTTGCTCAGTCAAAGATTGTAAAAGCTTTACCTGCATAAATTCCAGGAATCTGGTTTTATATGACAAAGAGAAGCAGCAACACATTTAATACTGTGAGCTTAAATATAAAAAAATGACACGTAGCTGTTATTGCAGATGTTACGGTGAAGCACCTTTAGCACAATCTTTTTTTGTCTGTTATACTTGTATGGAAGTTTAATATGTCTTTATATCTCAATGTTCTTAAGATCGCATTGTGGGTTTCAATATGGCCCGTTTTTATGTGCTTTTTAAGCAAATGTGGGCACAGAAAATGTAATTTAAAAGTGCCACGTTTTTAATGCCAGAACTATATACCACAAAGTTGTAATTCAAAAATATATGCTGATGTAAGTAGGTGATCTCGGTCAGAGCTGTATGTTTGATACAGCCTCATTTTTATACCATTGCAAAGTCAGTTCATCTCATTTACAGTATGTCACTGTCAAACTTTCAGAAAGTTAAATATAACCTGTACTCCAAAGTTCACACTGGCCTCTTTTTTGGCTCGCTGTGTTTTTATTAGGTACGCAAGACCCTGGATGCCACCATGCAGACCTTACAAGACATGCTGACGGTGGAGGACTTTGATGTGTCAGATGCCTTCCAGCACAGCCGATCCACAGAGTCCATTAAATCGGTGGCTTCCGAAAGCTACATGAGCAAGTTAAACATTGCTAAGAGAAGAGCCAATCAGCAAGAGACGGAAGTCTTCTACTTCACTGTGAGTGGCCTTATTTTTTCAGCCAATAAGCAACGAGACTTTATGTAGTTCTTTATTGACAGTATATGAATATTAATATTAGATGTGAACTAATACTACATTTCTGCACCGATACAGATAGCCGATAATTCAGAGTGAAATCTGCCGATACCGATTCTGAAGATTGAATTAATATTTCGTAACTTTCTGAATGTTATTACTTCATATAATGACGATTGATATTCAACATCAAACTGGTGATGTTTCTGAACATTTCCTATTGACCGAGCACAAATTCATTGGATTTTTCGGTCCTCTTTTGACTGACAGGATGTATTGTCCATGATCATTTAAAAAAAAAAGTGGCGATACTGATTATTGGCCGATGTATTGGAGTATCTCTGATTAATATGGTGGATCACATGTGAGAGAAATGTAAAATCACATACATGATTATAAACAAACTTTATATACAGCCGCGGAAAAAAATTGGAGAGCATTTCAGAGACAGTTTTTCTGATTTTAAAATTGGTTATGTATGTTATATTTTTGTTTCATTCTGTGAACTACTAACAATATTTCCCCCAAATTTCAAATAAAAATATAGTTTTTTTTGCAGAAAATGAACAGGAGAAACCGATCAAAATAACAGAAAAGATGCTTTGTATTTTTTTAGACCTCAAATACAGCAAAGAAAAAAGTTAATATTCACTGTTAAGCAATACAATAGTCATATTTGTACATGTATTTAGAAAAGGGTATGTGATGACCTCGATTTTTATCACAGTTTTCATGTGCCTTGTCATGATGTCAGTCCCATTGCTATTGGATGACTTTGTCACTCCTGATGTTTGATTTTGTTGAAATTCAACAAACACAGGACTGGAATAGCCAAAATACATCTAGAAATGCCGATTGGAAATGAAAATTTGGAATGGTCTCTTATTTGTTTCTATGGCTATATTACTCAAAATTAAGATCCACTCTTTTGAAACTTTGCAGGCAGTCTATTGGGTTTTGAAACACAGAAGTTACTTCAAAGTTTGTTTGATCAAATTCTCATATCTTCTTTTTATAGAGACCCTTGGGGACCTGGTCTCCAGGATCCCTGAGCTATCTGTAAATCTTTTATTACGTGGTTCTCATCACCTGCGCGTACCGATATGAAAGTTTACCCATCCTGTCCTTTCTATCTGTCCAAACGCATCACACACGAAGCCTCAAAACATTGGCGACAGCGCCCATGCCTCGCCAATGAGACGGAAATTAAATCCTCCTATTGGAACAGATTAAATTTGTGGCGTGCAAAGCACGACGAAATCTGTTCTCTGTTGCCCGCAGCAGACGTCAGTCCACTGTTTCAGTCACATCCTATTAAAATCATTAGCTCATTGACGCCTTTATCTGTGTCCGCAGAAATTCAAGGAGTACCTGAACGGCAGCAACCTCATCATTAAACTGCAGGCCAAGCATGACCTGCTAAAGCAGACCCTGGGGGAAGGTGAGCAGTCGCTTTATTAAATAAGCTTCTCTCCGTTCTGTGGAAATTGTAAGCGTCAGCATTGCCAGCATCTTAAGTGTCTGGAATGAAACTGTCTGGATGAAACTTTGGTCCCAGTTGGATGCAAAATCTGAATTTGTTGCTAATGAACAGTATTTTGCATTATTTTATAATATAGTACACAAAAAAAAAGTTTGCTCAAAGTAGAGATAGTTTGCCCAAAAAGGAAAAGACAAAAGAAGATATTTAGAGAAATGTCATATTGGTTTTGTGTACATACAATGGAAGTCAATGTTTCTTCAAAATCTCAACATCTTTAAATAAAAAGAAGAAAAAAGGCATTCAGGTTTGGAAAAACGTGAATTTTCATTTTTGTGTGAACTCTCCCTTTAAGATCATAGAAATTGTAATTCACAATCATAAATGTGCATAAACACTCTATGTATTTTTTATCTCAGCCATTTTTGGAAGCTGAGCAATAAACCGATAATTATTGTGTTTGGTAATTGACAGAATGGCACAGATGGGGTCCACAGACAATATAGTAAAAAATACCCAAAGTGTTCCTTTAAGCGTGAATCACGTGTTTGTCAGATCATTACAGCGACCCCGCTTTCACGGCCACATTTCCCACAAGGCCTCTTGTCACTTTGGTTACGGGCAGTTTACGCCCAATCAATCAGCCGGCAGCACCCGAGGGGGCGTATTTAGGCAGCTGCATGTGCGGTAGCTGGCGATCTAATGGCGGCCTGCTGTGGGACGGCACAGCTGAGTCCAGCCATCCACTAATATGATCGTTGACCAGTCCTGCTCTCCAGCCCTCACCAGTCTCTGTGTGCTCATTTACTCTTGACATCTTTGGCTGATTAACATCACACATTAAGCGTTTTTTAGCTCAGGTGTGTGTGTGTATCCGTGGTGCATATACACTACATGAGTTTGGCACATACGGTTGCTGCAGGTTCCGCCCATGTTTTTAATTTCTCACCTAATTGATCCTAGATCCATTAAGCCAATTAGTTTGGCACATCTTTTAATGTTATCAAGGGTTGCCATGGCACCAGCCACCTGGCTTAAATGGACATTTAAATGAGTATCACGAATG
The DNA here is from genome assembly GCA_006030095.1 of Triplophysa siluroides. Classification (NCBI taxonomy): domain Eukaryota; kingdom Metazoa; phylum Chordata; class Actinopteri; order Cypriniformes; family Nemacheilidae; genus Triplophysa; species Triplophysa siluroides. The sequence goes on from VCII01000237.1 coordinate 6,040,425, forward strand.
TGCTCAAAGCATCTGCATAACCGAAGTGTCTTAAAAAAGAGATTTCGCAGAAATGTGAATGGGCTCTGGAAGGGACTCTGAATCTTTTTTTAACCCCTCAGCTGTCAGGACAAAAGGCTATATTAGTGTTTGGAGTGATTTTAGAGGGCAAGCAAACGCAGACTGGAACCACTTCATTTGATATGCAGATTTAATGAAATGAAATGATTTGAGGGCCACTTCACATCGCTGAAGACCCTATGTAGACACATCTGTAGTTCCACCTCATTACATGGCGCTTCAGAATTGGACGGAGAGCTTCGTTTGCATTATGTGGAGACATGGACAGGTGCTTTCGAGATGGTAATTTGGGTGTTTTGGGCTGGATTGGTAATGACTGAGAGTGAGCAGACTGTTGTGTTGTCGTAAGATTGGAAGCCTTTATTGTCATTTATTGTTTACTTTGGCTTTTAACCTCCTGTCCTGAGGAATAGTCCAAATGACTGTTTTATTCTTCCATTGCCATGTTTTTAGGATAGTAAAATAGTTTTGTACTGTAGCATTATTATACACATTTTACTGTAACAATTTTTCACGTTTTCTCATGTAAATGATCCCGCACTGTGCGAGGGACACATTGTATTCTTCAAAGTGCTTGGCTTGTTAAAGAAAGATGTGTTTACTTTTCTAAGCGATCTAGCTCATATTTTCCCGGGTGTTGATAAAACAGCTAAAAAAATCCCATATATCCGTGTTGTGGAAATGTTTGAGATATGCTTGGGAGGTATATTCTATATTCTTAAACCATAAATGCAGAAAAACATGCTATATTTTTGACATATGCATAGCACTTGGAGGCTTGATACTTGATACATTATAACATAAATCATCTACATTTTCGAATTTCTACATGTTTGACCAAAGATGGTGATCAACAACCTAACAGCATTCTAGGCAACCCCAAAGCACACCTTAGCAACTGCATAGCAACACCCACCAATGCCTTACCAGCCACAACATCCAACATCGAGTGGCCTGGCATTACTAGTTTTTTTTCTCCAAAAATCTTGTTAAAATTCGGCTCTGAAAAACTACATTTAAAGATACATTTTTGTGAATGTCTTGCGTATTTTGTTTTTTTGGGTTGTATGTTGTTCACTGTTTTCATCGTATTTATAGTAGGGGACCCTTTTGGGTAGACTTGAGATTGAGAAAAAGGATTTAGTGAGCCGTCACAAACGTCAAGTCATTGTTGCCAGTGTGTGAAGTAATCCCCCCATACACCCACACTTACTCGTTCTCATACATAAACACGCACACACACGCTTATTTAGGTCCCTTCTGTGATCCGTCTGACACCCCACAGGGTCCTTCCGAGGTTTCTACGGTGACCAGTGCTCTTCTTTGTCTCAGTCGCAGTGTGGCTGCTCGGCCATTCATCTCTCCTTCAATGGGGCTGGCCACTCTCACCATTGCCGTCAGTGCAATCTGACTGAGCTTTAGAACGCCCTGCATGAGATCATACTAATAATGCCGTTTCTGACTCCGCCCTCTTTTCTCTCTCATTTCCAGGAGAAAGAGCCGAATGTGGAACTACAAGGTAAGATTGATGTGAATTAAGATTCCCCCATTTCTCCTTCCCCCTCATGAACTGACTTAAAATCAGGAAGGGAATAGATTTTTTTCTTGCTTGCTTTGTATAGAGCTGTGTGATAGTTCAGTTATTTTGTACTTGGGAAAAATCTCAATTTTAGTCAGTCCATTTGCTGCGAATTCAGCTGATTAAACAACCCATAAACCCATAACAAGCCATGGTGAAACCCAAAAAGGACAAATCAAAGTTTTTGGCAGCCCACAGAGATATTTCACAACGGTCAGATAGAGGTTTGTCCTCAAGCTGTCACTGGCAAGGACTCTGCTCACGCTGGTTTGTCCAGAGTGACCTCAGACGGTCTAATAATGCTGAGGATACTGCTTTCATGATAAACAGATGCAGAGCATCATCTGTACATCTGCACCCGTTCTAACCTCTCAGTTGGTTGACACACACCAGTGTTCAGATGTATATTCATAAGGCCTTTATTTTGAAATGTCTAGTCCATGATGCTTATAAAATATGGGCTTCATGGACTTGATATACACAAGTATGAAAACACAACTGTGATTGCTTGACTTATGCATTGCAAGTGTACTTGCATCACTGTGGCAACAAACCTCAAAATACTCAAGGGGGCGATAGAGTGTCCTTCAGATGTCTGTACCATGAAACCTATAAATCGTCGAAAGCTGAACTAACATGTTCAACAAGATATTATGTTTTCTATACTTTCTTATGCATTTATGCTAACGGTCAAAACTGCCCCATGTGGCGGCGCTGAGAATGCAACACATTTGCATGGGGTTATGAATATGAATGATGACATTTTAAAACGCAATGTGTGAAATGGAGATTGGTTTGAAACATTTGCATTCACATAATTGTTGATCATGCTTTTCAGACCTGAACTAGTGAAGAAGTAACTGGTCAAGATCTCTTTTTAGGATTGTTGCCTTTGTATATTCTTCAATGTGGCATTTATTTCCACTGAAAACAACCTTCCATCTTGTTAACGATTAATAAGCAAATATAAACAACAGCATGTGCTATGCCCTCAGGTTTACAGCCACAGTACTGAGCCATGTCATTTTCCAGTATGATTAAATTTACCAGCCTGTCACAACGGCAATTATGTTTCCATAGCTAAATGTTTTAATATGGGGCCAGTTCTGGCACCTTTAGGGAGTAGAAAACTCCCCGCAGTTGGTATTGGTTAATTCGAGGTCAAACGCATTAGGATGTAATTAGAAACAACAATTAATGCCTGTTGCTTATCTAAACCCCCTTATTATAGGCGTTTACCTCTGCTGAGACATAAGTTAGTACGTTAAAAGCATGAGTGCATAGATATCGCAATAAAATTTTGCTACGGAATATAATACAGGATGTATCATTTTAGGTTTGTTTGTGTTTGTATTTTTGTTCCACCTAACCATCTTTATTCTTCAGACCCCCAACCCTTCCCCCAAAACCACAGAAATTTCGGAAACCAAGGCCTCGCTCCATCTATAACCATAAGCTGTTTAATGGCAATATGGAGAGTTTCATTAAGGTAGTTTAATAACCGTCTGTGGCGCCCCCTCGTGGGCTGGAGGGATAGCTGACACAAGCTCTGTCTCTTATCTTTTCCTACCACTGACTCATGCCCTCTACCTGCTCCTGTTAATTTCAGTCAGTCTTTCACCAGGTGGCGATGATGCAGATAAATAGGATGGCATGTGATGCCCCCCGCTCGAGTAGTTTCAAAATAAAATACTTAATTTAAGCATTTAAGTGCTTGACTAATTTTAGAACTGGTTTAAAGAGACGGTACATTTACATTTATGCATTAGCAGTCGCTTTTATCCAAAGCGACTTACATTGCATTTTACTACACATTGTTTCTGAGTATGTGCAATCCCCTGGGATCGAACCCATGACCTTGGCGTTGCTAGCGCCGTATATTTTAAAGTATAAAATAATGAACTAAAGGGACATCATGTTTTCCTCACGCCTCCCTTTGCTGCATCTAAAGCCATTCCAGCAGCTGCCCTAATGCTATTCTACCCAGTCACCACGGCGACACTGTCGTCTCCATGGCGATTCTGTAGTCACTTCCTCTCTAACTGTGAATCTCTCAACTCTTTTCACGCTGCTCTGCTCTACGCTGCTTTTGTCCTAGGGGAAGACGGAATGCTCGTACCCGCAACCAGGTACTTTAGAATAGGGCCAGGCATGGACTGTCGTTTTTCTTGTCAGATAGCACCGTACTGCGTTCACTTCAATGGCACGTCATTGCCTCTTTCCCCAAGAGTTCAAAAACAAACCGCAAAAGTTCTCTGTGTTGACCTTGTGTGAGTAGCAGAAATGTTTCTAATAATTATAGTCCTGCTCCAACGCTGAACCTCTAATGGTTTTTTTTTGCTCTTGAGGAAAGATACGCTTAATGCTTTGCTTTATTCTCTACTAAAACTACTACTAAATGTTTGTTTTTAAAGCTTTTGAAATTGTAAAACACTTACATGTTGTTTAAAGGTGCTCTAAATAATTTCCTCTTTAAAAAGTTGAAAGTTAATTGCTCACAAAGCTGAAGTATGTCATTTCTCCATCACGGCGAATGAGTTTTCCTAACACACCCCGTCTGCCATTGGTTGGACAAACAGAAAGTCTTGACAAACAAACACCATTCATTGAGCCAATGGTGTCGTATCACACTGGATGCTCAAACAAAGATCAATGTTTTAAGTCACAAAACCACATGGTTCCTCTTTTGGGGAAAAATAACCTGTAAATGGCTTATCTACAATTGTGTCTGCATGTTACACTGGGATTAAAGTTTACCTGAAAATGAAAATTCTGTCATTATATACTCACCTTCTTGTCAATTAAAACACCAAAGAAGATATTTTGAAGAATGTTGGAAACCGAATGACGTCAGGTACGTCAATCTTGCATTGACTTGCATTGGTTTTGTGTCCGAACAATAGACGTGTGTTCAGAAAGTCATACAGGTTTGAAATGACAAGAGGGTGAGTAAATGATGACAGAGTTTCATTTTTGGGTGAACCATCCCTTTAAAGAATGAGAAGACAAAAAATTGTACATTTACATCTTCAAAGCAGAATAGCAAACACACAAAAAAGAAAGACAACATTACTTGGGGCACCTTTATACATTAATGACACATTTTCAGATGTTATATAAATATATATGTATCGTTCAGTATGTGTTTATTTATCATTACAGACCATTAGACTTTTAGGCGCTGCTCTAAAATTGATTGTGTATGCTTGTTGTCTTTCAGGATTCAGGTCAAACCATTCCTGTCGTGGTGGAGAGCTGCGTTCGGTACATTAATCTATATGGTAAGAGGTTCAAGGAAAGGTCACTAATTGATTTCAGCTGATCGTGCTGACTTGAAATCTACTGGAAACCATTAGAGAGCTCTCAAAAAACAACACAAGCTCTTGTCATTCAGAGACGGCCCTACACGCTGGACCTGAAACAGACGCTGATTTGAATAAGAACTCATCTGTTGTACGTTTTAGTGATCCCGTGACGCTCTGCAAATAGTTCCATATAAAGTCCATCTGTCAGGGTAAAACTCAAGTCAGTAAATTGAAGGAATGACATCAGTTTGGCTGCTGAACGTGCTTTAGTGACTTATTATTTACCGCCTGCTGGTTATACGACTATGGGTTTTTACAGATGTCAAGTAAAGACAAGACGACTGATAACAGGGCTCAGGGTGATCTACTGTAGCTTATTTTTATTTCAGTATATCTTTTGCTAATGATTAAAACCGCTTCAACAAAGCCACGTGTCCCAAAATAACAGGCCGACTCAAAAAACGAAATCTATGCAGCTTGTTTTCAGATTGCTCGAAAGCCTTGCGGCTGAAATAATGCGATGTCAAACCCTGACAAGTTTGGGCCTTGTGTTTCTTTTTCTTTTCCCCTGTCAGGGCTGCAACAGCAAGGCATATTCCGAGTTCCTGGATCTCAGGTGGAAGTGAACGATATTAAAAACTCGTTCGAGAGAGGTTAGTCACTTCAAGACAAACAGTAATTATGTTTCATTCTTTGTGTTTTCCAAGCTGTAAATTTGTCTCCGCACATCTGATGTTTATTGAGAACACACGGTGTAAATAACATTTGGGAAATTAAATATGACAGCAGGGTTTGATGTACTGTAAGAAGCTCTCCTGTTAAACAAATAGATAGATGGATAAGTGGCGTCTACTGTATTTATGTTTGCAATTACAAACCTAATATAGTCTGTTACCCTATCTTACTCGTTGCATGTATTTATTGATATGTTGTAAAAGGCTAAATAATGTTTTGCGTTACTGTAGTGTATAGTAAAGTATAGACCACTTCAGAAGATGTAAACAGCGCTGGTCCAGAAGAACTTCCTGTTTTAGTTTTTTAACATTGTGCAAACGTTTGAAAAACAAAAAACCAAAAGAAGTTTTCATTATCCACTTAGATTGTAAAAACAAATATCTTAAAGATTGAATTGGATATGTAAGATTTTATAGGAGAACTGGCCCTCCCGGCTGAGACTGGTTTCACATTTATATTTACATTTATTCATTTGGCAGACGCTTTTATCCAAAGCGACTTACAAGTAGGAGAGCATATAAACATTATGTCAACACGCTAAACAGCACGGTTAGTTTCTCCCAAGTTTTTTACTCCATTTATTCGTCATTGGAGTTTTGGTTCCTTGCCACCGTTGCTGTTGTCTCACCGGGAGACTGCTTACATTATATTAACTTCTGCAAATTCCATTGACATTGTTTTTGTGAGCATTTGCTAAATAAATAAATGTAAATATTTATATTTATACTGCATATTCATAAAAATTTGATATTTTTACATTCTCATGTCATGGAAGAATAGTAGCTTCATACAGAAATTTCCCATCAATTCAGCTCGGGTTTCCATAACAATCATTGTGAATAATGGACGTGTTCTCCAGCAGCCACCTAACATTTCACAACCATGTATTTCAGGTGAAGATCCACTGGTGGATGATCAGAGCGATCATGACATTAACTCAGTGGCAGGTGTTCTGAAGCTCTACTTTAGAGGCCTGGAGAACCCCCTATTCCCTAAGGAACGCTTCTTAGATCTCATGTCCACCGTCAGTGAGTGTTGCCTTCATCTCCAGCAGAGATGCATTTAATATAGGTCAAAATATCACTGGCGTGTTCCAGCCTGATATGAGACCAGAGATTGCTGTTTTGTGATTTGTTGTATGGCCTTATTGCTGGCTGACTTTATCTTTGATTTGTTTTCTTGCTACTTGGCAAAGTAATTTGTCAGTGTGCACGGAAATATAAAAAGTATTCAGTCTTGCTATGGAGGTCATAGTTAATATTGACTTTGTGTTCTTTGTATATCGCACAATTGTTGATTTTTCTTTCTCGTTTCAGAGCTCGAATTGTCGGTGGAGAGAGCTCACCACATCCAGCAAATAATAGTCACCCTTCCTCGTACCGTCATCATCGTCATGAGATACCTGTTTGCATTCCTAAATCAGTAAGCTTAATATTTCAACAGCTTCGCATCAGGGTGATATACTTTATATACATTTAAAGGACTCATCGGATGAGTTGGTATGATTTATCAAGGTCTTGATGAAATGTCTGGAACATAATTTGCTTAAAAACACTCAATGGCTGTCTAAATGAAACTCCCTTTGCCTCGTCAAAAACAGCTATGCTCACAGCAACCCGTTTTGGTGCATGTCTCTTTAAATGATCATGAGTTACTGCGCACCCCACCCCCTTCCGTCCGGTCAACAACACACACGTTGTACTGCCATGGCAATCGTTTAGCTAAATTATATTTTCTGAACTCCTCTGCGGTTAGTTTCGTTTTAAATGTCTAAGCGCCGTGGGTGGAATTATGTAGATTAAGGTGCGGTAACATTATAATAAGAGCCTCCCTCTATCTCACAACAGGCGCGAAATCTGAACGAGTTGGTAGATGCATCGGTGACCCAATTATAGCACTTAAACGGGGAAAAAGTCTTCATCCGATGAAGTCTAATATGTAATTTTATGACACCGCCTCAAAATTATCTTAATAGTCTTTGGACTGTAAATCTAGCAAATCAGCATTTATAAATAGTAGCACTCACAAGTAAAGACATTCGTTGTTTACAAAGCGCTATTCAACAGCCTCAATTCCAGGCTTATGACCCTGTCTGTCAAGGAGTGCTTTGGAGGATATTTACTCTACTTACTTCACCTGTCCCCTTCTGCTGGCCTTTTATTGATGCTTCCTCGCCACCGGCCCGACCAGACAAAATTTGAAGTTTTCCATATGAATTCCTCCCGTCATTTGTTTTTCATGTCTGCAGCTCTCGCAGCTGTGACTCATTAGAGCATTCAGAAGAACATCCAATGAGGGACTGAAAGAGTTCAGCTCTATTGAAAGATAATGCACCGTGCACAAAGATGAATTCTCTAGGACAGAGTTATGGATGGATGTATTGAAATAGACAGCTGAAATAAGATACTGTGTGAGAAGTGTAAGAGACAGATTTGAAGTTGAAGAGGAAGTGTGCGCCAATCAGAATTTCCAAATACGTTTCCCAAACATTCCTTCCGCCCATCTAAAACGTGTCCAATGCAATTAAAAATTGGCTTCCGTTTGTGGATTAAAAGGAGTTGCTGGCCAGTTGGCCTGTAATTTTATTTATTCAAGTAATCACTTCATTAGGGAATGCAAGATACAGTTGCTTTATTGTAAGACCGTGTCTACACCGGACACGACAGGCGCGACGTATCCAGTGTGGACAATATTTGAAATTATAATGGGTTTTAATGCGTTTCTAATGTTTTTTCGTGTCGCATCTCCGGTGTAGACACGGTGTAAGAATGATTTTCTGACCTTTGTGCACGTTTTAATTCATAACAAAGACAGAACCGGCTACTGAATACAACATTTATGGGGAGTTGTGCATTTTCTAGCAAAGCTTCACTCTGTGATAGATGTGTCTACAGAAAGATTCTTTGTGGTGACGCATGCTAATGTGGAACAGTTTCTGTATAAGGAACAATAATAGCAATGATACTTTTCCATGAGCAAAGTCTAATGAGACAAGTTTATAAAAGCTATTCGTAGGCTGATTTTCCTACGAATTGATGTGTCAAGGTTCCTGTGGCTTATTAAATACTGATCTGTTTATCAGACGACAGGAATATTTGGGAAACCATAAATGTTTTGCTGACACATCACATTTAACACATTGAAACATAAATCAGAAAATTATTTTCACACTTTCTTTCTTTTATCTCTTAGTCTGTCCCAGTACAGTGATGAGAACATGATGGACCCGTATAACCTAGCCATCTGTTTCGGACCCACTCTGATGCCCATTCCGGACGGTCAGGACCCCGTGGCCTGCCAGGCTCAAGTTAATGAGGTCATCAAGACCATCATCATCCACAATGAGGTCATCTTCCCCAGCCACCGGGAGCTGGATGGTCCTGTCTATGAGAAATGCATGACTGGAGGAGAGGAGTACTGGTGAGCTCTAGGACTTAAGCTGGATTTTGATGTTACTCAGGAATGTCATCATTCTTACAGTAAAGCCAGCGGTGGCTTAAGTGTTATGCTTATGTCTTAACTATGTTTACGTTATATTTAGTGGAAATCATGTGACAAAATCATATTTGCTAAATCATGTGACTAATGCTCTGCTTTGTTTTACATGTACCATGGTAGACTATTTACAGTGCTCTTCAACCTCTCTCTTTTTCTTTCTGTTTGTGTATATGTGTGTGTGTGTTCATACAGTGACAGCCCTCACAGTGAACCAGGCACCATTGATGAAGCAGACAATGGAACTGAGCCGCACACTAGCGATGACGGTACGTGCAGACGAGAGCAAGATTATTTTTGTTTTATTTGAGCATTCATCCATTGCTTTATACACACCCACGACCGTCTCTCATGGCTTTATGTTTTATTGTCTTGGAAAACCAGAGCAGAATATAATCAGATGCAAAATTCTGTATTATGATTTGTTTTGTTTAGTTAATCAATGGAAGCGCAGTCAGATGCTAGTCTTTGGAATCCAAAAGCGTGTAGTTTTTTAAAAGACACATCGTTTTGCCCTGTATTTGAAAGATGATGTGCTGATTAGCATTGCAGTGCTGCTAACCTTTTTGGCTTGTGTGTGTGCATGCACATGCGTGTCGACCAATTGAAATCAAATGTCAAACCTGGCATTGGAGAAAAGTGGGTCATATTCAGTTTGATCCAAACAGTTTCCATGAAAAAACATTCATACACCCACAGCCACACACAGCTAGTGTTTTTGCACTAAAAGAAATGGAAGCGAAAGAAATACTTTATACTGTACGTACCAGATTATATTGTTCATGATTGGTGTGTAGCTCAGCCAATCACAGCAGTGTCTTTAGGGCAATTTCCATTCTTATTGGTTAGTGGGCTATGGGGAGATAAGAGGGATGATCTTAAATTAAAACCTGGCAACACCGATTTACAAGGCATCATGTTTGATTCCAGGTTTTAGAAAAGATGGATTTTCTTTTATTCTTGTTCTCCTGTTCATTCACCATATGTAAATATGTACATGTATTGTCTAGATTAGAAAGCAGAAGCACATGTAAATATTTTTTTCTTTGAATTCAGTGTATTTCTATAGTATTTTCCGTCGTGTTAACGGAACAGTTTCCCGAAAAATGAAAATTCTGTCTTTATTTACTCACTCTCAAGTTGTTCCAAATCTGTGTAAATGTCTTTGTTCTAGTGAACACAGAGAAAGATATTTGGATGAATGCTTCTAGCCATACAGTTCTTGGTCACCATTGACTACTATAGTAGAAAAAATTGCTTTATAAATGTCTTTGTTCTGTTGAACACAAAAGAAGATATTTTGAAGAATGTATGAAAGCAAACAGTTCTGGGACAATTTTGACTACCAATGTTATTTTTCTTACTATGTTAGTCAGTGGTGGCCAAGAACCAAAACAACGTTTTAGGGGGAAGTCTTGGTCTTTGAACTGGAACATATTTAGATACGTTTATACAAAGCCTTAAGTATATAAAAACACATACATACCAATTCTACTTTGAATACATGTAATATTCAGGTACGAAATATTAATAATTATTTATCAATCTGATGTGCTTTATATCATATATGAAAATAATGGAATCGTTCATATACTTTCATATTTTTTTAAAGAATAGAATACAGTATATTCCATATGCCAGTGGTAGGGATGCATACAGGACGTGACAGAAATATCTCTATCGGCTCAGTGTTAGTAGTCTATGCACTATATCTCTCTTCTCAGTTTCACGGCTTAATTGCCTCCTCCCTGGCTTTTTATCACTTTGTCCCCCCGCCACACACACGCTCGCACGCTCTCTCTCTTTGTTCATGGGTGAGAAAACAGGTCTCTTGGGGTTTCCTTCTTCTCCCCTCATTTACTGATTGATGGAGCTGCACTCTGTTCCCAACCCAAAACACCAGACACATCACTGATAGCATCTCTTGCATGCAGCTGGCTGCTCGTGGAGGGAGACGGGATTTGTTTCAGTTTCAGCCTTCAATCATTGGATGAAAAGTAGTGGTCGAACGATATGAAATTATGCTAGATGATGATAGAATTTGATTGGCTCATTGGAAACCCATCCTCAGATCAGTTTAAAGTCACACGCTTTACCTTTAGCTCTAAAACAGGACCATCGCATGCCCTGTAATAGGGCTGCACGATTAATCACAATTCAAATCGTGATTAAATCGATGTGGCTATCGCGATTGTGAAATCGCAAAGGCTGCGATAATGTTTTGTGCTTGTTCGTGAAGCAAGGCTCTGAGATCTGTGGGAAATGCTGCCTTCATCTGAAAGCACTGCGCGTTTGATTCGCTTGAAACGTGCATTTAAAAAAGTAACACCCGTCCAACAACATCCTTATAAATATACTTTATTATCATGAAAATACACGAGGAGGCTTGAAAAACAGTGATAGAAAGATGGCATTTCCTGGTTATACATGTGGTACTTCTTCTATGGAGCATTTGAGTTTCTGTGCGAGAACGCCCTCTGGCTTTCGGATGCAGGCGCATTTAACAGTTTTTCACTGACAAACTCCGCTTAAACATCGCAGCCAACTGCCAAATCGCATGCGGTTTCTTTTCGATTAATCGTGCAGCCCTACCCTGTAACCTTCAACACATTCTTAAAAATCCCCATTAGGATTATAGACTTCAACCAATCGGGTTCAGTCGCCATAGAAACAATCAGTCGACATGCATGCTTTCTGAGACATCTTCTATCTTTCCATTTGAATTTCTGATGTTTCCTTCCCCTTCTGTGCGGCGCCTGCATTTAATTTCACCCCTGGATGGAGACCCTAATGAAACTGATTGATATTTCTAGTTGACTTGGAGATTTTCTGCCAAGCGCTGATTTGCTCTGTATATCTTCTTAACCCCGAGTGACCCCAAAGTGTGTTTGCCTCCGCCCCCGGCAGTGTCTGGGAGCTGGAGGGCGTTAACTGGTCTGTGGTGATGATAGTGATGATAGTGGTCATGTTAAATGGAAGCTGGGTGGCAGTTTTGATTGGATTTAGATAAAGTCCACTTTGCATTTTTAGCAGCTGAGGATCTTGTTTTGATGGGATAGAAGATGAGGTTGTTTCCTTTGCTGTTTATAACCTTAACGTGATGATTCTGTCCTCAGGGTGGATCTGTGTTTCAAAAGTTAATTCTCACATCCTGTTTTATGTGGTCATTGTGGCAGCAGATTATTCTGTTATGTTTTTACTATTTTAGTAAATTTTTATCTACATAAACCGCAGGTCCCCTTGCATGGAATTAGCCATGTTGTTTCTACAGTAGCTCTTAACGGACAAACTGCTCTGCAGAACGCGTTTTGTTAATACGTTATCTCCTTCAACAAAGAAGCGAAAACGTGATAACATCTTTGTCCTGTGTCAGCCGCCGTAGTGCTTCAAAAGGGAGGGGTGAGAGGTGGATTGAGCCGTTGGTTGCATTTCTCAACCTCACCGCTAGAGGCCGCTAAATTTCATTCACCGGACATTTAATGACCGTTTCACGTTCAGTCAAAACTATTTGTTTCTCCCATGGTTAGAACACGGTGAACATGTCTGTGCGTTTTTTTTCTTGCAACACACCAGCTGGTAGATCAACCGAATGGAGTCAGTTTCCATCCTTTATAGCCCTCTGCAAATTTACTGAGACAGTTCTCTGTACAAAGCCTTTCCTCCAGTCCTCACTCTTCTTTTCTCTCTCTCTCACAGAGGTGGAACAGATCGAAGCCATCGCGAAGTTTGACTACATGGGTCGTACCCCTCGAGAGCTGTCCTTTAAAAAAGGCGCGTCCCTCTTGCTGTATCACCGTGCGTCTGAAGACTGGTGGGAGGGACGGCACAATGGCGTTGATGGACTTATACCTCACCAGTACATCGTAGTACAAGACATGTGAGTATCTAAACACACACTTACCACTGACTCAGATTTTTTTAACCCTAAACCCAAGTATTTATAGAGAAGGGTTAACTCTAAGTGTTGCCACCTAGCAACACCCTAGTAACAGCTTAGCAATGTGCTAAAAATCACTTGGAACGTAGCATCCACATAGCAGTACCATAGCAAGCAACCCCAACACCCTACAGGAAACACAACTTATGTTTTCTTTTGTATATGAAAATAACAATATGCACAGGAGTTTGGGCGATACTTGTAATGTACACTTCAATGCATGTTGCCAAAGTGTTGCCCTCTGGGTAATAGATGACTAATGGACCAGGCCATCTGCTGCTCAGTTCGTAATAGCTTATAGTCATAAGTGAGAATCAAATAGCTCCTGCCATTAACACTTTAGAATTTAATTAAAATTAAACAGCACTGAGTGGCAGTTAAAGAATGCTTTTATGTCCCTGGCTGGGGCTAAACGAATCCGAGTGTGTATCTGAAATACCAGCGTTGTGTGTGTGTGGTCTGTGATGAAAACATTAGAGGTGTACTAATGTACGGTTTGAGGTTCATACAGTACCTAGGCATGTGATTGTAACAGGACATGACATACTTAACTCAAGTGTGCAAAAAACATTTTTAAAGGCATTATAGATGCAGTTTTATATGTGAGTTAACAGGAAAGTGAAGAAATAATTGCAATGTCCTTGGGTTGATCATATTTAAGTCCCGGACTAATATTAACTACCCTGCTACGTTTCAGTAATTGCTAAAAAGTCGACACGCTCATTATCTCTTTGTAATGTCGAACCCGTGTCAGTTTGACGAATGAGTTTATTATAACGGTCAATCTAAGACCTATTTCCAAAATTGCAAAATTTGACAGCAAACAAGGAAAATTGATGCTGCTTAAATGAATCCGACCCATCGATCGAAAAAATGGAGACTGCCAGGCAGCAGATATTTAAAGGTCAACAATCATGCATTGCATTTTAAACAGTAAACAAGTTTGCTGAATGGTTACATAATGAAGCGCTTGTGCTGTAGGTTCTTTTCCATGAAAGTCACACTCAACAGCTTCGGGTTGCCACACGCCTTCTGTTGCCGTCTCACAGTGGATGACACAGAGAAACTGTAAAAACAGCCTGTGAACATGCAGTGAAAGTGTGAGCGGTGGATGTTTTCTTGCTGGGCACCAGTAAATAGTGTTACTGTTGCTCAACTGGTACAGCGTTGCGTTAACAACGCCAAGGTCAAGGAACATGCAGACAGATAATAATGTATTAAATTAAATATAGTCACTGTGCCAGTAAACACTTTTTGCAGTTCATTCAGTTGAAAGCAGTCAAAAACAGCATGCAGTGTCACTGTTACCAGTAAAATGGTTCTAAATAAGCAAGCTGCTCCGATTGGGATACGAGCTTAAAACAGGCAATGAGTTCTGAATGGAAAGCAGGCGCATTTACCAAAAGACCTCAATCTAACACAAGTTATGGGGGCTTTTCTTGAAGTCGGGGAGTGAACTTTAATAATCGCTTCATGATACCCTGATTTAGGGCTGTCAAACGATTATTCGTTACTAATCGTATGCAAAATAAACGTTTTTGTTTATATAATAAGCTTGTGTACTGTGTATAATAATTACGTGTATAGAACTACACATGCATGTATAGTTTTAAGAAAAAATATATGTATATTTATATAATATAATATACACATGTAAATATTTTAGTGTTGTCAAACGAATAATCACGATTAAGTGCATCAAGGATAAAAGTTTGTGTTTACATAATATATGTGTGTGTACAGTGGATATTTATATTGTATTTATAAACACACACTGTAAACATACATGTATACATATTTAGAAAATATTAATATGTATTTATTTATATTTACCAATATTTTAAATGTTTATTCATTTTTATATTTTATATCACTTTTCTTAAATATATGCATGTATGTGCACGTGTCTATAAATATAAATTGAATATGCACAGAATACATACTGTATTATGTAAACACAAACTTTTATTCCGATGCGATTAATTGTGATTATTCGTTTGACAGACCTAAAATATTTCCTACATATGTACATGTATGTGTGCTTGTATTTATATATGCATAATTATTATACACAGTACACACACACATATTATGTAAACAATTTTTTTTGCTTACAATTAGTCAAAAAAAATCATTTGACAGCCCTAATTTAATAATTTCTGAAACCTTCTGTTTCTAATAGATTTTTGTAACATCTTTCTAGGGATGATGCGTTCTCTGATAGTTTAAGCCAGAAGGCGGACAGCGAGGCCAGTAGCGGACCTTTACTAGACGACAAAGCCTCATCCAAAAACGATCTTCAGTCACCATGTGAACCCTCTTCAGATTACAGCTTCAGTGGGGTCACGGGCCGGTCAGTAGCCCATTTACTCATTATACTGAATTATGCTTGTATTTCCATCCTCCGGATGAATTAATGATACCACTTCAACCTTTTAATCTTGTTCTATTTCCATTTCCCGCTTGTTTACTTACTCTTCTCTTAAGGGTTGTTTGTGACACACATACTTAAAATATCCCTATTTGTATATGACTTCCTTGTGGAAACTTTCAAACTGTGTGATTAAAGCTCTGGATTGTAGTGTTACCGTCTAATTATATGTGTTCTTTAGTGTCAGGTTGCGTTCTGACGGGTCTGCTATTCCCCGCCATCGCAGCGGCACGGATTCTCACAGCCCTCCCCGGGACACGCCGCCACGGGCCGCCGCCTGCCCCAGCAGCCCCCATAAGGTGGCCGTTAGTAGGGGCCACATAGAAAGTCCAGAGAAGAGACGTCTGGGCACATTCGGCAGTGCGGGCAGCATTAACTACCCTGAGAGAAAGATCTATCCTGAGGGCCACCCGCTCAGACCTGTCCCAGGAGCGACGAGACATAGCAGTCTAGGAGACCACAAGTCTCTGGAGGCTGAAGCTTTAGCAGAGGTGGGTGTTCCTCAATCCATACAGTAAAAGCACACTATTATAATGTACAGTATGATTTTATGGTATATTTAGGTGTTTATTCATTTAATAAATATATTTTATGATTTAAGATGATGTGAAATACAAGCATGTTTTACTCCCATCAATTTCATTCTTATTTAGTTAAATTGTTCTCATGACCTCATTAATAGAGATGCATCAAATATTATATTTTGAAAGAAAAAACATACTGTATTAAATATGAATACATATGTATATTAATATATAATTTCGTATGGGTACAAAATTAAGAGCAACGTTAAATAACACAAAATATTAGATTTTTTTTTTAATTTTCAAAAGAAGTTTCCCATGTTCTCCAGTGTTTGCTATGTATTTAAAGCTGTTCTAAATATTTTCTAGGGTGTTGCCAGGGCATTCGTGTTACTTTCTGGTTACTTTCGTGGTTGCTTACTGTACAGCCTTCCGTATGAAAGTTGAGCCCTATAGTGTATGTTATGTTCTCATCTCTAGCTGTTATACTCCTGGAATTTTTTATCATCTGAAGGGTGAAAACAAAATGTCAAATCACTTTGAAAACACCCTCTCCTCAACAAGCTTAACAATTTGAAAGAATCCTTAAAAAATAAAATGTATACAGCGAAGTTATGGTCAGAAACATACGTTCACAAATCTCTACCGCATGCTACTACGAGATATTCTTGAAATGTTCAGGGTAAATGTGACATAAATAAATCCTCTTATATTTTGTAGCATTATCAAGCTTCTAATTCAAAGAGATTTTGTAATAAAGTTGTATTTATGAAAGCGGTTCGGATCTTTCTTGTCAGCCGTGCAATTAGCCTCGAATTCTCTGTGCCTGCAAAAGCTGGCAGGATTTTTCCAGCAGAAACAAAGAGCTGGCACGCGTGAGCGAATATCAGTGTGAACGGGATAGGCTGGCACTAATCCATCTGTTTCACTTACACTCCGTTAAATAATAAAGTCAGTGACACACGGAACAGTTAATGATCTTTCGTAATAGCTTCTTTTTGTCTGTGCTCTCTTTAATAAATGAAAGAGATTTACAGCATATGGATAGAGATATCAAAATGAACAAATTCTGTGTATTGCTTCAGAGACATTTGTGTATTTATACTTTATTATATACTGCATTGTAAGTACACATTGATTTATTTGATTCATGTTACTGCTTGATATCTGTTTTAAGGCATCGTACTGTAAATGTGTCTGGGTGCTTGTAGCATCTGCCCGTAATAAACCCCTGCAAGATACAGTACATTTTCTGTGTGTGTGGGGGTCTTCATGAGCCTTTTATCTTCTGGGCATTACATTTTTATGGTCTGCTCCGCTGTAAGAGAAAAGAGAGATGAATGGGGAAAGGCACGCAGTCAATTTATAGTCCATGAGATGAGCTGGGACACTGTGTGTGTGTATCCGAAACATAATCTGCTGCTGTGATGTACTACACAAAACCATGGAATAAAGTACGAGATTAAAGATCTGTAAACTTCTCAGAAACAGACAAATTAAAATTATTAGGAATTTTTCTCACCATTTTAGTACAGTATTAGTGTAAGGCATCACATAAATAAACCCCTAAATATGAATAAACCCATAAATATAAGAATTAATTGCATAACTTGCCCCACACTGTTCTGGATGTGAATGATACTAGATTTATAGTTTTCATTTTTTTTTTATATTATAAATTGGATTTTATTCATGTCAATTTTTTATTGACTTTTTGGGAAGGTTAATAGGTCACAGACATACAACATTACCAAAATAATAATAATAATAGATTTCTACCAGCGTATTTTGGCTACAATGCAAAAAAAGAATTAAGCTAAGCATTTTTGTCTTGTTCTACAGTACAAATATCTAAACATTCTTTACATTTCCTTGACAAGAAAAGTGCCCTAAGGTATTTAGTCTTGTTATATGAAAGAAAATATAAGAATTAGGTACGTTTAATTCTATAACAAGCAAAAAAAAACTGTCAACAGGGTTAGAAAAATAACCTTGATTTAGGTCCCTAAGAAAAAAATATATATCTGAGGTCACTTTTGATGTCTAGAAAGTGTATCTTGATTTAAGAATGTTTCGATATTTGAACTAGAAAACACGACAAATATGTTTATAAGAACTTATTTAAAAGAAAACAAAAGAGTACAAAACAAAATCTTGTTCATTTTTAATTACGTTTTTAGCAATTGGGTGATTTCATAATTTTATTTGTTTGTTTATTTGTTTTATTGCTATACAAGGTTCTTTATTTCAGTTTTAGTAAAGTTTTAAAATATTTCTCTTTTTTTTTTAGTTTACGTTCAAATAATACTAAGACTATTTTATATGATTAAGATATTTGATATGATTTCGATGAACAGTAATGTTAATAGTAATGTTTTAGGTAACTAATAACCTTGAATGATACCTCGAATCAAGCGGCTTTTGAGGAAAGGTGTGCCTTATAATGAGTTGTCTGAGTTGATAATAATAGTTGATAATAATCAGACTTGTTATTTTTAACTGGCAGACCATAAACTGGTCAAAATATACCATAGGCTTACACAGAAGAAGGCTATATTGAGTCAAGTACCTGTTTTTTAAAAACTGTCCCAAACAGTTATAGGGCATCGAAAAACAATGCCCTAGTACCAAACCTTGTATTGTAGATGTGTAACAGCTACTCATAACACCTTAGAAATGCCCAACAGTAGCAACCACCTTAGAAATGCCCTAGCAACCAACTTAGAAATGCCCTAGCAACCATTGTGCATTATGGCAGAAAGTTTTGCCTGACCAATCACCACCCGCATCTTCATCAAAAAATGTAAATGACAAGGATGCTTCATTACAATTACATGACAAGCCATTATTTAAGACAAGTCTCAATTATTGACAAACAGCTCCACTTGATTTATTCAACTGTTTAAACACTTGTTGTTATTAACTTGTGTATACATGTGTGCTGCAGGACATTGAGAAAACAATGAACACTGCACTTCACGAGCTACGCGAACTGGAACGTCAGAACACGGCCAAACAGGCTCCCGACATCGTTCTGGATACTCTTGAACCCCTCAAGAACCCGGTGAGCTCAGAGCCGGCGAGTCCCTTACACACCATCATGATTCGAGACCCAGACGCAGCCCTGAGGCGCAGCAGCAGCTCCACCTCCGAGATGATGACGACTTTCAAACCGGCGCTGTCAGCGAGGTTCGCCGGGGCCCAACTCAGACCCCCGCCCATGAGGCCTCTACGACCTCCACCCACACAACACCGATCCAGCAGCTCCAGCTCCTCCGGTGTGGGAAGTCCAGCCGTGACCCCCACAGAGAAGATGTTTCCGAACAACTCGAGCAGCGCTGCAGCCTCCTCTGCCAATTCGGGAGAAAAACCCGGAACCATGTAGCGCTTGCAGGCTGGTGGTGAGGTGTAGCTGTCTGTGTCGGTGAGGTGATACTCACGGTCAAGCCAGGAAGGTTCAGGTTCAGAAAATGCTCTTCCCCCCTTTTTTAATTTTTTTTGAGCCTTGGAAAGTTTTCGAAATGCCCACCGGGTGGAGCCGTGTCCTGTTGGTCAATGCTTGTGCTTTAACATGTTGAGCCTTTGTGCTGGCGATACGAGACGAGTCTGGGTCAGGTGGTTTGCTCTGTTCTTCGCATTGTTTCTGTGAATAAAAGAGGCAAAGAGTCTTAAATATATGTGAGAGAGGAAAGTCTGGAAGGAAAATGAAGACAAAAGAAATGCTTAAATGCATCTCCTGTTGCTTTTTTCTTTTCATTTACCTCAGATGTATTTTTTACTAATGTTTTAGACATGGTTTCAGTTGGAGCAAGATTAAACATGCATACGTTTGCATGCACTGGCCAAACGTTTTTTTTTTATTTAGAAGGGAATAAACTCCTCTCATTGGAGGGCTGTTGTGATATAGTCCCGCCCTTCAGAACTGGACTGTACATATAAAATAGCATCGAACTTAAAGAGCGTCTTTAACATGGCCGGCCTACAACTGAGTTGTTGTATATAGAGATATACTGTACTTGAACTTGTAATACCTTTCGTTTGTAGAATAAGCGATATATTAAGTAACAACATAGCCAAGCTGTAAACATTTATGAGATGCGGAAAACCAATATACCAACTAATTGTAAGAAACCTGTGGTAAAATGTAGTTTTACTTGTATATACATTTGGGTAGAATCTTTTTTTAAGTGTCAATCTTGTATAGCCTAGGAGCGAAAAGGCAGGGAGGCATAGAATCGAATGACTAGAATCGAAACGAAACCTGTACAATCGTAAGCAAATGAATAATGAATCAGTAAGTCTGAGCCATTAATGTTAGTTTGGGGAGTGTTCTGCTTATTTCTTGTCTGTTCTTTTGAATTTCTTTTGTATACAGTAGTTATGATAATAATACGTAATACAGAAAGCAGTTCTTCATACCCCAGTTATGCGTGTTAAAGCGTATTTAACTAAAAATCATAATGCTTTTTTGATACTTAAGTTATATTCTTTTGAAGTCGCAAGAACACTATTTCTTTAGGTTCATTTTGTTAAAGAAAGATGTTTTAATGGTTTTGCTATAGATTGGTGTCCCCTAAATTTGTAATTTCCTATAAGGTTGAATCTCACGAAACCTGAAATGTCTGGGTCATATATTGCCCTCAAAGTCATAAGAAATATATTTCAAATGATAAATCAGTGTTTAATCATTAATACATTACAGAAGTCAGAAGTGTGAAATAATGGTGAAAATGAAAAAGCAGCAAAATTAAACACTTGGATGCATTGTAGTAATATGAAATGTTATTAAAGGGATAGTTCACCCAGAAATGAAAACTCTTGTCAATTTATTCACCCTCTTGTCATTTCAAACCTGTATGGTCTTTCTTTTGCAGAACACAAGAGAAGTTATTTTAAGGAATGTTGGTAACCGAACAACCCGTACCCATTCACTTTTACTGCATGGACACGGAACCAATGCAAGTCAATGGGTACCGCTGATATGACTTTACATTTTTGGGTGAATTATCCCTTAAAAATCGTGTCATAATCCATAATCTTAACAATTTGATGTTTTTTTTACTTCTGATTTTGTCAGAAATGTGATCTGGATGTAAAAAAAACAAATTTAGTAGCCCAAAAAGGGTCTTGCCAATTATATGACTTTCTAATGGAAGCTTATTTCCCAGTGTGATGAATGATTCATTTATAAATCCAAAGCGCGCACTCTCTGATGAGGATGTTTCCGGCTCCCGATCTGAATATTGAACAGCCTAAAGAAACAAGCTCCAACAAGAGAAACTCCGCTGCCCCCAATCTGTCATATCATCTCCAGTTCATCTTCAGCGTTTCCCCTCCTCCACGAGCTGTGCTTGAAGAGGGAATACCCAGTCGTGCACAAAATTTGCCCGACTGACCTACATATCCCCATACAGGACAAACACTGAGCCCGTAGCTTTAATCTCATTTTCGCTGATTTTACACTTTGCCTTAAGACGCACAGCTTCATGTATTCCAATCAGATTGACAGTATGTGAAAAAGCTAGTGAAAACATGGATTACAAAAAGGTTCTGCTAGAAAAGTACTGTTACTGCGCACAATTTTTTCTTTGTAATATGTTGAAGTATACTAGAGGTCTTATCTTTATTTGCCTAACATTTTTTTACGTGCCATACTATTTTTGCATTAGGAACGTTAACAAATAACTTCTTGTCGCTGCCAAGTGGAATTATTTTCAACGAATGATTTTCGCAAGGTCTGGTGTCTGAATGCCTCAGCTTTGTAGTTGCATGGGTCTGTTGATCGCATGTGAGGGAGACCAGCTTGCACGTGCTTTTCTTAACCAAGTAACACCATCCGACACGACAGTTTAAGAACTGTTAGTGGTGCCTTTTCCTAGATTAAACACACATCACTAAATATTTTGAGAAAACAATAATTCATCTCAGGAAGTGATTCTGATTTCGTAGCAGCTATTAGCATTCACAATGATGTTTGCAAGTATCACTTCCCAATAGGCATTGTTACGTATAGAATAAGACTAAAATGGACTATTCATCTGAGTTTACGCCCGTGTGTCATTATACTTTTGCCAAATCGCAAATTAAAGTAATAACAGGATCATTTTGTTTACAGTAAGAAAAGTGTGCGTAATATTGCAATGCTGATTAAAACTAAAACTTTTCAGTCATACTTTGATGTGCAGTATATGGATCCCATGTGAAAGGAAAACTCAAAGATATCTTTTGAAAATATCTATAAAATTGTGGATTTTTTTGTAAATAAAATTCACACCAATTTGTAAATTTGCACATTTTGCTTGGATATAAATAACAATTGGCGAGAAATAGAAAAATCCTTATCATGATAGGCTTCCATAAAAAATAAAAGTGTCACCCTGGAGGTATCAGATTAATCTTGTTTAGTTTGATGGTCAGGTTATTTGCCTTCCTTCACATTAAAAGGGCTAAAACAAATGCTGCCCTCTGGTGGCCCACTTGGCTCACCAACTCCCTCTGTAGGAAAAAATGGATAAAGGGTGTTGGGCAACTACCACCACAGTTGGCAGACGCAGAACTGTCTGTTTGACATTTTCTAACCACATTTCTTAATTTTCATCATATTTTGTCATTGTTATTTTAGTCATTCCTAACTCTAGCTTGCACTGGCAGCCGTGCACCAAAGTATCATTTCAATTCACACTCTTGGATTTGCATAGTATCTTCACTAATGCTGTTTTCAGCTGCCTTTGAGCGTTATTTTTACTCATGTGTTTGAGTATCATTAGCATTGACCTCTTTCTCTCTGCTGCTGGGAAATTCAATGCATTCCCACATCTGTTGTATGATCTAGTATATAGATAATACATAGACTTTATGGCAGGGCTTATGCCATCATAAATAATATCAGGTTATATCATATTAAATACATTTACTGAATGAAATCATTCACGTCTTTTCAGTTTACCTCTCCTCTGCCAAGTGATCCACGGCTGTTCTGTGAAAAGCTTATTCTTTTGCTGTTAAGTTAAACCTTCTACCCAAGCTAATGCATTGCAGTATTTGAGATAATAGGATGTTGTATGGTACTTGAACGATTACTAAGGCACTCGGTGCATCCCTGTTCTTAACAGACTATATGTGATATTTCTGGAAGTATGTTTTGGGAACGTATGCTTCATTGGGCGTGTAATGTATGTATGCCATTGTGGGTGTTTATTGTATGTATGCTACAGTAAGATTCCTTCTCTGGACGCAGTGTTCCACGGGGCAAAAGTGCCGTTTGTCTGTTAATAGTGGTTTGTGAAAACTGTCATTTTGGGTTTTTCCTCTAAACACTTTTTGTCTGGTAATGATATTCTCAAATGAGTGTTTGAATGGTTGGATCCCCCGTGATGTTGTCGTACACAACCCCACTGTTTGGATGTGAACCATACTTGAGTCCAAATAAATAAAACATTTTTGACCTTATGTGTCATTACTGTCATTTCTCTCTTTTTGTGTGTACATGTTTTTATATCCCGGTGGGGACCTAAACCTGAATGCACACCAACACATGGGGACTCGTGTCACTGTGGGGACCAAAATTGAGGTCCTCATGGGCTAAAAAGCTTATAAATTGTACAGAACAATATTTTTTAAAAATGTAAAAATGCAAAAAGTTTTCTATGATCTTTAGGGGTTGGGTTAGGGGTAGGGGATAAAATATACAGTTTGTGCGGTATAAAAAACATTACGCCTATGGACTGTCCCCACGGAGATAGTAAACCAGACATGTGTGTGTGTGTGGATTTAACTGTGGTGGAGTGGTTCTAGTGATATAAGTTCACAATTTCTGGGTGAATCTCGCAAAACGTATAAAGATGGTAGATGTAAAAAAAGAATTATTGCGATATTATTATGCAAATTAAGCACTTCTACCCTCCCTGCATTACTGTAATGCAAAAATAAATTATTAATAATAATAAATATAATATATATATATATTATATAATATATTATAAATAATATATTTAATGCTACGAATAAAATAAATAATCGAATAATACATTGAATTGTTTTATACATTTAGTATTTGTCATACTGCCAGTAATTTAGATTTTAATAAAAGTAAAATGTAAAAAGTGTTGTAATATTTTGTTGTTACTGTTAGCTGTTAGATTTAGGCATAATATAATTTCTGTCTTTTTATTTTGGTGTGGCATACAGTATCATCTTTACTCCTCTCCAAGTGTCAATAGACGTTTAATTCTAATACAACTTTCAGCCTCTAGATGGCAGTAGAATGGCACATGAACAATAATAGTGCTCTGGATCAAGTTTTTTGTGTGTAGGTTCTTTTTGACACCAAAGGTGGTGCAATCAGGGGGAAATCATTTCCTTGCACAGTAAAGCCAGTGTCTTTTAAAGTGCATTTTGATTTTCTCTGAGTGCAATAGCCGGATACTTCCCAATCATTTATTCATTGGTCAAAATGCTTCAGAATATCTCCAGCCAATTAGTGTGGAGTGTAGATAAATTATATTTGTTACACATGAGAGAGTCTGAAAAAGGAAGATATAAACATTAAAAATATCTCTTGCTGTTCTTTTAGAGTGCTTGACTTGAAGTATTCAATGTTCCTATTGCTTCTGCAGTTTGGAAGACATGTGAAAATAATTATTGCCTATAAAATATATATATATATATTTGCTTACTGTTGAGAAAACAACTGTTTATTTGTGTATTAAAATGCTATTTAGACCACAGATTATTTAATAAAGGTGAATGTACAGTTTTCTTGTCTGTATTTTTATGTTAAACTGCATGTAATTAAATAACTATCAAGAAATACTTTGCGTGTGTTTGGCTTCAGAAATCCCAAAATAGATATATATATTTTTTAAAGAGTGACCTTCACAGAAATTGAATTGAAAGGGTTATAAAGGGAATTGGATTGGAAATGTGTGTGAACGAATAGCACACTGTTAAATTCTACTGGAGTAACGCCCTAAACACACAACACAAAGGAATTTGGTAATAGTTTAATGCCGAACATCTGATGGTTCCTATTTGTAATGGAAACCATTAGAATTTGTTTTTTATTTTTCAGCAAGGCTGTCAAACCAAATGCATGAACTGCATTAAACAGTGTTAAACATTTTTCTCTTGAATTAACACATCAACATCCCTAGTGACTTAGCCCTATAAGATGGCATATAGTTTCCACCTGCAAGCTGCATTTCAGCAGTGTTATCGGATAGGATGGCCTCTGGGAAAGATTAGCTAGAGAGAAGGAAATGGATCAACTTTGAGGGTGTCATTTTCTCCACCTGAAATATGCAGTGTTACATGAATCAGCCTCTGACAGGTTCATCGAAGGGTATAAAGCCAAAAAGATTCAACTCAGATTGTAGCGTTGATATAAAATATGAGCAGCTTTATATTTTGATGAGAGCCGTGCTCTATAAAACAAAGCAGGCATTTAGAACAGAATGTGAAGTGACAAATCTGAGGATGTAAACAGCTCTGTATATCATAAATTAACTTAAAATAACTGCTATTATTCTGTAAATCATTTTCCAGCTGGTTTGGATCATCGCTTAAAGTTTGTGTTTAAAACATAGTTTTAAAGGAGTCATATGACACGGCTAAAACGAATATTAGCGATTGTTTGAGATGTAATGTAATGTGTATACACGAGTTAAGGTTAAAAAACGCAGTTTTTTCCACATACCGTGCATGTTTGTATTTCATCTTTGCCCCGCCTCTCTGAAACGCGCAGATATTTTACAAAGCTCATCACTCTGAAAAGCGAGGTGTGATTGGCCTGCTAACCAGTGCGTAATGATTGGTCGAATACTGCAAACGTGTGACGAAAATGTAACGTCTCTTACCACATTTGGAACATCGGGTTTCAAAGCAATTGTACTGACAGGTACGCCCACCTTACTTGCGTATACATTTGGGCGGCCTTAGTCAAATCATACCCTGAACTGACGTAGATTTGTGGGGGTGTGGTTACACGAGGCGTTTCAGGCAGGTCTGGATGAGCATTCGCTTTTCCGACACTTTCATATTTGCAATTTTACGTGTCTAATACATGCATGGGCAACTTATAACACACCAAAGACACAGAAAAACATGTGTTCCCGCAATATGACCCCTTTAAGATATACTCTGTTAAAACAAGTTATGTTGCACAATGCTGTTTTAGGGATGTGTTACATTGTTATACTGGGAAATAAGAGCAAAACATTGGTAACGAAGTCTAATTTGTTGTTTTTATGCAATTTTAAGCAAGCAAATGAGCGCATTCACCTTGATGAAAATTAATTGTTAGTGTTTATGTGAGAATGTTATAATAATTCCCCCCCTTACTTTCTTATTCTGTCATCTTCTCAATTGTGCTTTATTGGGGCAAATTACCTGTTGGCAATTACAGTGCTAATGGAAAGCCCTCAAGGAAAATTGCAGAATTGCATAGATTACTATCATTGTAAAAACTACCTGCTCAATATGATGTCTGTAAAATTATTAGGATGTAGAATTGGACAGAATGTGTATCATGTTTGTTCAGGAGACAAAATTCTAAATACGCCAACCACACGTAGAGTAATTTTGGAAATAACATTTATTTAGGGATATTTTTTATACTTAGGGATTGTTTAAATAGATGTTCAAAAATCTAGGCCCAATCTGTTTCCCAACCGAAGATATTTGGAAGAATGTCAGTAACAGATCTCACCCCCCTATTTACTGCCATAGTAAGTCAATGGGCATGACATCTATTTGGTTACTGACATTCTTCCAAATATCTTCCTTTGTGTTCAGCAGAACAAAGAAATGAATACATGTTTGGAACAATCTGAGGTTGAGTAAATGATGACAGAATTTTTTTTTTTTTGGGTGGACCGTCACTTTAATGGAACGATCCTGATATTCTCAACCTTTGATAAATCTCAAATATTTTTTACATACTTATTGATTTTGAGTATAAATTCATGACAATATAGTATTACGGTACTGTGTAATGTTTGTTTCACTGCTTATTAAAGCAGCATGTTTATTTTGGCACCTAAATTAACAGATGACAGCATTCACACTGTTTGCATAAGCAGCACGATGGTGTTTGCATCTAGTTCCCTTTCTTAGTTAATTACACTGCATAATGATCAACTCTTATATCAACAAAAGAGATGACACCATGTTCCAAAAAAAAATGTAAAACTGCTTCGTAAGTACATTTCTTAAAGTTGTGATGCTAGCTCATGGTTGCAACCATGGTAACAGCTCCTATTGGCCTATGTTGTGCTGCTGTTGGTGCATTGTGCTAATGCGGATGCGATCGGTCTGAATTAGTACAGTTTGCCTGACGGCTTACTGCATTGTATTCTGCATGTACTCAACAGATCAATACAGCACCTCATTACATAACACAGAGCACACAAGTGGGTAAAATATTCCAGGGATGGCTTTATAAATGATAAGTGTTTTGACTGGTGGTTTAAGGCTTTCAAGAGTGGTAGTGAACTACCTGATACTTGAAAATGAGTTTGAATCCATCATTTAGAAGTGTGCATCATGAATAGCGACAGAGGGTTTAAGTACTTCATTTAGGGTACTTATTTCATAGAATTGTATATTATTTGCATTATTTCTACAGTGACTTTTATTCTATTTCTAAGAAAAAAAGATTCCTGTCATCATTATGAGTGACTTCTTAGGGTTATAGGCTACTGTAATGGTAATATCGTTTAGACCGTAACACAAACCCAACACACATTATGTCAGGGGTAGAAACACACAGATTCAATAGCAGGGTGAAAATCGTTTATTTAGAGGTAGGTGGACAGATAGTCAATTTGAGATCCTGAGGCAGAGTCTCTGGCTGCAAGGCCAACTGGGAAACCCAGCATACGGCAGCGCCAGCGACTGGATGAAGAGTATAACAGCTTCTGCTGCTTGACAGAGGGTGAAGAGACGAGCATCCACAAGAGGACCAATCCGACAGCCTGTGAGGTATCCCACCTAAGGCAGACTTCCCGGCTTACTAAACCCAGAAGGAGTAAGAGACGGCACAGTCAATGGTGGAGAAGCACAGCGGTAAAGACTCCTCGTAGCTGGTAGAGGGTGAGGACGACTGGAAGGAATGAACAATCCACAGGGTAACAGGTAATCCACAGACAGGAATTCCACAGGACACAACAAAACTAAATTAACAATACAGGACTCGACTCGGCTAGGCAGGACTGGATCTACTAACAGGACTGTAGTAGAGTGCTTGCGGGACCAACTAGAGTTGACGAGAGCACAACGGAAGTGAGGAATGGTGGGGATTAAATAAGGGTGAAAATTAGCGGACACCAGGTGTAAGCACTGAGGGTAACGAGGAAGTGATGAGTGCAGCTGGTAGACATCAACACACGTAACTGAATATACCACAAAGACAACACAGACAAGTGCTCACCAAGGTACTGACACATTAGAACACGTACGCTGAACACTTTAGAAAATTGGTACCAGGTGATTCAAAACGTTCCCCCATTTTCCTTTTTTTCTTTAAATCTGTGCATCTCCAGAGAGGCCATTGAGTTGTTTACTTGTCAAAAGCAGTCTGTGCTGGGAGAGGTTTGGAGACAGCAAACCTATAACTCTATAAATTTATCTCAAGGAGAGAACACAGTCGACCGCGGGCCTGTTGCCAGAGACAGAACTCTGTGTTATCTTTCCGTGTGCCCATCAGGGACCATAAAAGCGTGCTTTGGGACCAGAGTGAGTACTTTGGATGAGGGGTTAGAGAGAGCACTGGACGGGCTAAAGAGGAGTCGGGCATTGGAATTCAGATTTCCGGTCTGTTGCTGATGAGGTGGAGATCTCTGAAGAAACCAAAGCAACATGGAACATGGACAATGGAAGGATGGATGTCATTACTGTAAAATAAGGATTCCTTTTGGGCATTATTTATCTGCACTCCAAAAAAAGTTTGCATAAACTTTCATTGAGTACTAATATAACTGTGTAATGATTTCCTATCACATAATGCCACCAAAAACCCTCTCCTCCATCCACTTGTCATAGAGAGCACTTTCCCTATACCAATCAACTTTAATAAACACAAATAAGCTCAATTGCAATTTTTGCTGAAGTAAAATAATGTGTTTATGCGGTGTTAACACACTTGGTTTGGCTGTTATAAAATGGTAACCAGATCATGATGTACATATTACATTTTTAAAAGTAGGCAGAATTCTTAACCACATTGGTGATGCTGTCCGTGTTTGCAAAATAACCAGAGGATATTGGAACGATTGTAAATTGTAGCTGTAATTGGCTCCAGGGAGCCAAATTACACACCAAAGCGACTAATGGAAATGCTTTCAAAAGAATACTGCGAGACTGGATGAGGAAAACAACCCTGTTGAAAAAAACAGCATATGCTGGTTTGGTATGTTTTGATGCTGGTTTGTGCTGGTTTAAACTGGTCATGTGCTGATTTTAGATGGTCATGTGCTGGTTAAAGCTGGTCCTTAGCTGGTCATGTTCTGGTCCATAGCTGGCTTAAGCTTGTCAAACCACTATCAAAACATACCTTTTTCAGCATATGCTGTGTTTTTCAACAGGGAAAGCATGTTCCGCTGAAATTAAATTGAATAGATATCATCCTTGTGACTTCCTCGGCTATGTGGAACAACAACATGCAGTTACACAGTCCAAAACATAAAGTGTGTGCTCGTACCACTTTCTAAAATGGAGGAGTGAGTGAAATAAAAAAAAGAGTGTGTTTCAAAGTGACAACATAAACAAATGTTACTGGACATGCGTGCGCCCTTACACATTCACAAACAATAGAGTGACTGTAGATTATTTCTCATTACAATCAAAAGAAACCAAGGCCGCGTTCCACTTCACTTTTAGACGTACCCCTCGAGCTTCCCTAAGCACTTCCCCTCGGGGGAATCCCCGCCGCCATTTTGAAATGCGTTCCACTTCGTGAAGTGAACGAGGGAAGTTAATATAGACAGACCGAATCGAGGGAACGAGTCTACTTCATGTGTACACTTCAAGCTGCTCTATATCCCACAATTCAACTTGATGTGACGTCACAGCAGATCGCTCAACTGTAGTCTACGCTGTATTCATTTTTTGGTGAATGAAATGCATATTAACGTATATTACATATACTGTGAGTTTTATTTGCATAATACTTCTAGCTAGCTTAGCCTATGTTTACAGTCAAAGTTTATACTATTGATATTATGTGTTATTTTATTTTTCTCCGATAGCTTGTACAGCTATCTATAGGATTTTTTTATATTTATAACAACTGGTATGTATATAGAATGGTGCATGAAACAAATTCATAAGCGAAAAGGGGTGTTGAAGAACTGTTACTTGGCTAAACTTGTCTCTCCATTATTTTGAATTTAGACTGTGATGCCACGCTCAACCGCTAGATGTCAATGTATCAGTCGGTTTCTTTAAATGCGACCAAACTACAGGACGCCTTCAACAAATTGTTTATTTAATATAATGAACATACAACAAATCGCTTATTTAATATGTTTATTTTTCAATAAAATCTTATTTTAAATTAATATTAACACAAATTAAATAAAATGTAAAAATAAATTCAAAGAGTGTGTGTACTTCCTATCAGATGGCCCAGTATTGAATGAAATGGTACTCTCTTTGCACCTTTGCAAAATCCTTATTTTTCCACATATGAAACATTATTCCAATTTTTCGTCTTTGGTGTTTTATAACTAAAAGAGTTGGATGAAGGATCTACAGGGGAATTGTTCAAACCACTCCATTACTGTCTGCATTCCGAACACATTTAATGCATTGTAAGAATGCGAGTCCCTCTGTGGATTAATGACTCAATTAGTCTACAATTATCTGAAGTAAAATAGATTTGCGAGTCAATTAAAGCCATAGTAAAATTGCTGAGTCAATAACTTTAGAAAGTTAAAAGCTTTTTCAAAAGCAAGGGTTGCTGCACACAAATACTGGAACTTTCAAAGTAGCCTACTTTCCAGAATGAGTGAATGGACAGTGGGTGGCCTTAGGTTTGCCATGTGGCCGATACTATATTGTAGCCTATACCAGACCTGGCAGACTCTGATGGCTATTTTGTGTTTATTAGATAATTAACGGCATACAGTAGTTCAAAATCAGTAACGCTGCTGTGATAAATTATTACCTGAAATGAGCTGTTGTGATGAAATGAATCACAAATAATGTTTGCAAATTTCCTTTGTGAAGCTTTTCATTTTATTTTGAATATCTGAATACATTCCAGAGATTGTGGGAAGGTAAAATTCTTGCAGCGTTTTTTTTCTATGGGTTATTCACCTTGCGCAGTGCAGTGCTGTAACAGAACACATTTGGCTGCTTTTTTGATTGAATCCTGAGCCAACGGCCACACACTGAGGATAAGATTGCCATGTGACGATGTGTTTAGTAATTGAACGGCTTTCTGTTCCAAACTCAATTGCAGCTTGGTACGGCTCTGAATAGTTTAAAATCACCTTCTGAGTCCAAGGCGATGAACGAAAAAGAATCTGATCGCACTCAACATTGTGTGTTTGTCATTTCAATTCAGGTCTTGCTTTTCTGAACTAATAATGTTTCTCGAAAACAGGGACATTTTTTGTGTATTTCTTTTATACACACATCTCTGCCAATAGGGATGGGTTGAGCTAATAGTTAGTTTGCAGATATCACCTATCTGAAACAAAACAATTTAAGTTATAAAACCTGTGTGTGTGTGTCTAGCTTCTAACAGTTCCTTAAGGAAAACAAATGAAATCTCAAATAGAACTAGAATCTAAAAGTGAAAACAATTATTTTGGCTTTTAAACGCTTCCTTTTATAGAAGCAGCTATTTCCCTGTGCCAGAGTTAAAGAGATGGAGCACTGATGATGTATTGGTCTATCTGCAGGTATTTAATCAGTCAGACTAATGAAATAAATTGAGGCAGTAAGAACTGATTGCTTCAGACATGTTTGTCTCCCGAGAGCCTGCGCACGTGTTTGTGGCTTAACCTCAACGGTACATCTTGAACTATCAAAGAAAAATAAATAAAGATTGCAGGAAATTGACATTGAAGAAGAGATTTTGCTCTTAAAATCATCAATGTTTCAATGTCACTGGTTAAAACTTAAAGAACCAATGTATCATTTTTTGGAGGATCTATTGACAGAAATGCAATATAATATACATAACTATGTCTTCAGAGGTGTATAAAGATCATTATGAAGCGTAACGTTTTTATTACATTAGAATGCACTATTTCTATCTAGAACATACACCGCGGGTCCCCTTTCATGGAATTCTACATGTTGTTTCTACAGTAGCCCTAAATGGACAAAGTGCTCTACGCGTTTGGTAAATACGTTATCTCTTTCGGCAAAGAATCATAAACATGACAACATTTTTCTCCTGTGAGAGCCATCGTAGTGCTTGGAAAGGGAGGGGTGGAATGAACCTCACCACCAGATGCCGCTAAAATCTCCACATTGCTCCTTTAAAGCTGGATTACAGATGGTGACTCTAAAATTCCCAGAATGATTTTAATAATCAATAATTTGTCCAAAATCTAAGCGATGTGTTAGGAAGGTCACGTCAGAACATCTTGGCCCTCGGCAGCCAGCTGATGATGTCCACCGGTACTTTTTCAAGTTCTTTATTTATATTCTTCTTGCTGCCAGTCTCTTGAGAAGTTGTTAGCTGCTTTTAACAACTTACATCATCCTCTACTCCACCTCTTATTTGATAAGCTCTTATAGCCTCTGGGCTGCTTTAACATCTGTCTTATTCATTTATTCTCCTGAGGATACCGCATATTATTTCAGCCCATATGTATTTTAGATATAAATGATATATATTGTACGTGTGCAATATAATATGCAAAAATGTAATATTGTACAGAATGTTTAAATCACACCGTGATCTGTTTTGTTACCCCGGGGCTTTGATTTGCTGCATGGTTGCATGGATGGGCAGGAATCTACAGAACCACAACACGATATTATGTCAGTTATGGTATATATAATGGGCGAAAATGGTCCCGACTGCATCAGAGTCTGGAAAACACCTCAGTGCTCAGGGGAAATAAATATATGCGTCAAAGACATTCATTTTTTCAGAACTATAATACACTTTGGATAGACACTGGGTTTGCAGCTGACAATTAATATTTGAAATAAGACACAAATAAAAAGAAGATCTGGGGTGTGAAATATAACTAGTGTCATGATGTTGTGATGGGAGAGGTGAAGTGCAGTCATTGTCTCATCATGTTGTGTCTCCCAGTCTCATAAAGTGTTCACCTCTCCTGTTAGTAAGTCGTACATGTATTTCATTAGCTCGACACTGAAAGACTAGATGAATGACTATAGAAATGTATTCATAAGACACAATACTTGTCTAAATCAACATCTTAATGTTGGCAAGATCTTAATCAACATCATGTCAGGTTTGATCATTGACCTGTGAATGTGATTGAAACTGACAAGATTAAATGCCTGGATTTGTGAAAGGGAAATGAAAACGACAAGGATAAGGTCTCCCAAAGTTTCTATGTCACAGCACAGAGAGACATAGAGAGTTGTATAACTATAAATGAATCTGTGCAGTTCAGCATAATAAGCAAAAGTGGAAAAAACAAAGACAGTAGCTATTGTTGAACTTGTTCACACCTTTCATTTTTTTACACACCTTAAATTCTCTCCTTTCAGAAATCTAACTGAATCCATGCATTTTCCATTACTTTCTTTTATACAGTTAGTCTCATCCCAAAGTCAGTACTTTGTGCTTTGGCAATTATAGCATTTAGTCATCTTGGGTTTGTCCTAATGGGCTTTACTTATTTCGGTTACAAATGTTGCGCATTCTTCACCCTAAATTTGCTTATATTACAAAAATAGCCACATAGATCACGCAAATTCAGGTCGTACCACAGATTTAAATTCAATTCACATCTGATTGAGGCAATTCCAGTATACCAACCTTAAAGGCGGAGTGTCCGATTTCTCATAGCCGTTGT
The DNA here is from genome assembly GCA_006030095.1 of Triplophysa siluroides. Classification (NCBI taxonomy): domain Eukaryota; kingdom Metazoa; phylum Chordata; class Actinopteri; order Cypriniformes; family Nemacheilidae; genus Triplophysa; species Triplophysa siluroides. The sequence continues at coordinate 6,074,502 of VCII01000237.1, forward strand.
TGATGTTCAAATCACCAAAACAGATACACCCCTACCCCCATCTTTCGCTTTCGTCAGCGCTCGGCTCGACTAAAGTCCATCCTGTGCACTGTGCACCTTACTGCTGATTGTCTACAAGGTTGTTTTGGTACTCGGCCCGACTTTGTCTAAACAAGCGTAATTCGGAAATCGGACACCCCGCCTTTAAAGGGATAGTTCACCCAAAATGTAAAATTCAGTCATCATTTAATCACTTTTTTCATTTTAAACCTGTATGACTTTCTTTCTTCTGCAGAACACAAGGTCACACTTCAGTAGGGGCAATTCTCGCTATTAACAAACCATTAACTACGACTTTCCCCCCAATAGTCTTAATTTGTTGCTTATTGATAGTAAGGTTGTTAGGCTTATGTATTGGGTATAGGATTATGGATGTATAGTATGGTCATGCAGAATATGTGCTTTATAAGTAATAAACAGCCTATATGCCAATAGTAGGTATGCTCATAACAACCAGTTAATATTTAGAATTGCCCCCTATACTGAAGTGTTACCAAACACAAAAGATATTTTGAAGAATGTTGTTAATTGGCCCCCATTCACTTGCATTGGTTTTGTGTCCATACAATAGAAGTGAATGGGGGCCAGTGCTGTACGTTCGCTAACCAACTTTCTTCAAAATATCTTCTCTTGTGTTTTGCGAAAGAAAGTTATAAAGATTTGAAATGATATTGAAATGAAAGAGGGGGAGTAAAGGATGACGGAATTTTTGTTTTTGCGTGAACTATCCTTTTCAGTTTTCTAATGATTTCTAAATATTATTTAAGTTATTTCCTTGTTTTCTTTAAGGATTTGGGTACCTATTCCATGTCTCCCTTCTTTCCAACAAGCTATATAGTTCATCTTTCTCAAAATTACACCTTAATTATACGCATAATACCACACACTTCTGCTTGGTGGTTCAAGACAGTGTAGACAATGTTATCTGGGTCCTGGGCTCTACAAATTGGTGTTAAATACAGTGATTTACTTTCACACCCGAAAGCTTAACTTCAGTTTCATTTTCTTCTAAAGCTTTCAGGGTTCTTCACATGTTTTCTAGCACACTTGGCGTGACTTAATGTAGGCTTCTCTTAAAATTGGCTTTCTTTCAGCCACTTTCCAAAAGAGTCCAACCTATGAAGTGGTGAAGAAATTGTTGGTGTCTAGACAGTTTCTAACAATACCAAGAGGCTCTGCAGTTTTGCGGCAGGAATTGACATCTGGCTGTTGGCAGGACAGTCGGATTGAAGGCTGGGTTGTTTCATAAAGTTTTCACTTCATTACATGGACTTGATGATGGTTGAAGAAAGCATGGTGGCTTTTGGAACTTTGTCCAGCTTTATTCTTATGTCAACTCCTGCTTTTTGGTCTTTGTGACAGGAGGATTGGTCTGATACGTTAACCTCACAAAAGCCTTCATTTTTATTATGAAATCAAGAATGTTAAAGTATTTTTTAATGCTTACTTTTCATGCTTATCCTAACAGTATTGCTTCCAAGATATATAATTAAAGTTGAGAATTACTTCTATAGGTTTTAGGAGAACGTCCGATTTAAATATGCTTCAATTAGATTTTGCAACATAGCAGAATGAGAAATAATTGACTGAGCCGAATGCAGGAACTGCGAATTAACTGAACCACAGAGATTTGAAGGCATACGGAAACTGCTTTGAGTTCTCTCAATCCTTAGTACTATTAGCATTTCCTCTATGTGGCAGAAATACTGTATATTCTAAATTTATTGCTGCATTTAATGTAATTGTTCAAAGTTGGCAGTGGAAGTGACAGCTTGGCACGTTTTTTCATTTTTATATCCAATCTTCTCATGCTTATATTAAGTAAACTAACCATTATCCATTGTTTTTCTTTCAACCACACTGACCCATCTATCATTTGTCATCATCTTGGACACTCACAAACACTGACATGTTTGTAAGATGAAAGCCAGTATACCTATAATAACCTATATGTAATAATAACCTATAGGTTATTTAAGAGGTAATAGTCAGCTGCTCATTATCGAAAAATACGCCTTGACAGGGTCATCAATCCCGCATCACCCTGGGGGTTATTTAGCAATAAAACCAGCTGACTCTACATTATCTTGCTTCTTACATACTTGCCAGTTCAGACAAATTGGGAAAGAATTTTGCTTATACATTTTAAAGAGACAGCTTAAATTCAATCAATAAACTTTTACTACCCGCACATGAAAGAATCTTTTTTCATTCAGATACATAACGCTTAGTAAAGTTTTATTGCAGCAATTGTGTTTCCCTACATTTTATAGCACAATAGTAGCTCTGCCAACTCACACGTGTGAAAGTTAAAAAAAAATTATACTCATACATGACTCTGCAGTGGTCAATATATGCCACACTTCCAAATCTAAAGTGAATCTGGGCAGAAATGCAAAGTGCAGATCAGAACTATTTCATGAAATGACCTTGAGGACTAGCTAAACTGGGTTTATTGTGTACAACATAACCTTTATTCATTTGGCACATAGGCCTACATTTATATGAAGTGACTTGTAGTGCATTCAAGCTATACATTTGTTCATATATCTTGGCATTAGACTGCTATCTTTTGCACTTTGCCCACGTAATACTACCCACACATGGAAGCAGTTTGCAGTATAGACATCGGAGACATTGGAAAATATAAATGATTATACTACTTAGATTCTACACTCAAGTACTTAAACTTGTCAGTCAGCATCATTTCTCATTATTTCAATGTAAAACAAGCAGCTGAATAGTTGAATTGAGCTTCAAGGGGCAGTAGCCCCAACATGTGTGTTCATTTTTCTATCATCATGTTTCTGGCGATCCAAGTCAAACTGGATTAATCAGCCACATTTGTGTGTGTGATTTTACTTGCAGTTTCTGACAAAAATGTGCTACTGGCCAGTACAACATTAACGTCTATTTTTTTGTGATTTTTTTAAAGTTTTTTGCTTGGACTGAAACCACACTGTAAATGGGTCGAGATCCTACGGGCAGCATCGTGCTTTTACATTGACATTACGTGAACTCGACGGGAAGTGACGTCATTGTAGGAAGTTTTGGCGATGCGCGGGAGTTTATTGTTGGTCTCTAGAAGAAGGCTATTGTATCGTTTTTAAATCTAATATTAACTAATAACATTACAGTAATTTGGACAGAATGTCTCAACAAAGCGAAGTGGATTTGCCGCCGAAACTGTCATGTCTCAAAGTACGTAACACAGATGTTGAATTCATTTACAAACATAATGTATATTAGCCGCTTATGCAGGACTGCCAGTTGACGTCATGTTTAAATGATATTACATCTTATTGGGACTATAAATACATATTTAACGTTACTACATTACTTTTTGGTTAGAAGTTACAGATGTCAGCTGTGTTTTATGGTGCTCGCTTGTTGTTCCAGTCCCGGACATTTGTTACACCTCTGCCTGTTCTTTGTCTTAGAATATGGACACTTTGCTTCGGTGTCCAATCTGTTTTGAGTTTCTCAACATCACTATGATGACTTCGTGTTCACACAACTGTAAGTATGCCGCCATCACACAACACACTTCATTACACACTCACTGATGTGTGTCCTGCTAAAGTCAGAGCTTCTTTTTATTCCAACAGTTTGTTCTCTCTGCATACGAAAATTTCTTTCTTATAAGCTGCTGTGTCCTGTTTGTAACGTGGTGAGTATTGTCATGTCTTTCAAATCTTAAAACCAATTTTAATTGTTTTCCTTTAGTCTTATTCGTGTCAACTTTTTTCCAGCCAACTACAGAGCAAGACCTAAGGAACAACAGATTATTAGACGACGTAGTTCAGAGCTTCCAAGCTGCAAGGTAATCGTTTTAAATGTTTTTATGTCATGTTGAATTTAAAGGAATGAGGGTTGTTAGTTGGATCTTTATACTGAAAGTATCATTGTAATGGAAATACAATGCAAATTAAAGGAAATGTGCAACGGTGGTCCGTACATTCGGACTTCTTCACAATGTTAAACGTGCTGTCTTCTCATGCTTGACATGGTCAGCTTGTCAAAAAACAAGTTGGACGTATGACGTAGTATTTCTGTGCTCGATACACTCCCCCAGCATTCGTATAAGTTTCGAAAGGTTTTTTTCGAACATGAGTCCCTTTTTGGACATATTCTCCTGGAAAAGCACCCCCACGCGTCAACCCGCCAGAGCGAGGAGAAAGCACGCCCACGCGTCAACCAGCTGGAGCAAGAGAGAGAGAGATCACTGCGTTCGCGAAGTTCAGCTGTGTTTGTTTGTTCACTGCATTTCGGTGAGGAATGTTATATAAACGGCGGATATAATGCTGGATTTGGAGATCGTTTGAAACTGATAGATGGAGCGTTCCCAGCGCTTAAAGATGCCGGACAGGAACTGCATGCCGCACACGGTAAGTGATGCTGAGTCTGTGTTTTGTTGGCAATGGGTGCGCACATGCTTTACTTCTGCCAAACACCGCCCCCCCCCGGACGCGTCGTATGTTTTAGGAAATAATTGTACAGCTATGTAGCTGTCTTTTAAAAATGTGATCGACTGAACCCTCATAGAATCAGTTAAAACTACATAAACACATCATGTTTCTCTGCTGAGAACGTTCTCTCACAACATTCAACCCATTTATTAATTCGGTCTGATTGTTTGAAGAGTGATCCAAACACAGAAAGAAACCTAGAGTTCAAAACGGAACCTAGAGTTTATTAATTTACTACAAGGGTACTACAGTTTCCTTTAGCAAACATTACAGTAATTTTTCTTCTGAGATTTCTAGTTAACTGGACTTTAATTTTGACGAGTCGTCGGAAAGACGCTTGTTTTTTTGATGATAGCTTTACTCAAACAGTTAAATGCTCGTAAAATAAACTCTCAGAGCAACTCTGTCTGGAGATTAAGTTTATGTGTTTATATCCTCATACAGTGCAGACGCAGACAAATCCTCAACCATCACTCTTGTAGTATGTTAATCTGTGCACTCATTCACTCAGACACGCAGAACAGCCAGATGACATATTTAAATAACAGGATTCCACGTCCGCATCTAGTTATATGGACTATAATGCGCTGCGCCATTGATTGTCACACTCAAACGAGCACGACCACAACAAAGGCAATTCACACAAACACGCAGCTCTATATAATGCACCTATTCTTATTATTCTTACACAGACATAATTTTTTCATAGCCCTTTTTTTTTTTTTTTTTTTTAAGTCGGGCAAGTAAAATTCTCTCTCACTTGCCCATTCAAAACATTCACTTGTCTCGGACAAGCATTAATGTCGAGCCCTGATGAAAGTCTCTCATGTTAGCAGATCTGTTCATAAGTGGTCAGCGGTAATACAGGTGTATTGAGGCCATCAATTATTTATTAATGGCCTGAGGAATTGCAGAAAATCATCTTTATTGGAATTCCTGCCTCACTTGCCCTAATGTACCTGTCTACCAAATTTGGCATTTCCTAAGAGAAATACACAGGAATGTATAGTTACAATATTAGGATCTATATCTGTGGCAGAGGCTGAGAGAGGCTTTTCCATGTGAGTGTATACTGCTATCTTTAGATGAAAGCAAACTGGATTTACCCAAGACAGGGATTGAAGCAGTGAGAAACGGAGCCCTCACATGTCTTCGGCTGACAGCTCAATGAACAGTAAACTTCAAAATCAGTTTGATCAGTGAAAAAATGATTCTGGAATAGAGGCCTTGGGATGAATCTTGAAGTTGGTAAATAGAGCAAAATAGGATAGAATTGGCAGAGCAACCTTAAGACATGAAGTGTGCGAATGAAAGATAAGCATAGTGAGGTTTGGGACTACAGCTCGAGCACACAATACATCATCGCATTTTCTCTGCATAACTGTTGATTCACTGTAAGTTCATGTTGTGTGACTTACGCACATACGCGCCGATTGCCAACAAAACACAGATATACAGTATGACTCAGTTTCAATGACCTCGTGCGGTTCATGACCGGTGTCTTTTGGCGCTGGGACCGTTCCGTCTATCAGTTTTAAACGATCTCAAAATCCATCGTTATATGCATTGTTTTTATAACATTCCTCAGCGAAATGCAGTGAGCAAACAAACACAGCTGAACTTCGCTAACACAATGCTCTCTCTCTTTTGCTCCAGCTGGTTCACGTGTGCGCATGCTCCTTCTCCTGCTCTCTCTGGTTGACATGTGTGGGGGTGCTCCTTCATCTTGTCCTTGCGAGTTGAAGCGTGGGCGTGCTTTTGTGGGACAATGGTCCAATAAGGGACTAAGAAAAGTAACAACGTAAGGGAATTTCATGTTCGAAAAAATCTTTCCGAAACCTATACGAACGCTTGGGGAGTGTATCGAGCACATACATACTACGTCATGCGTCCAACTCTTTTTTTGATTAGTTGACCATGTCAAGCATGATACGTGCATTATTGTGTGCTCGTGCTGTAGTTCAGTCCCACTGCCAGCCTCCAGCAGCTCGTGGTTTTCCATAAATCATCATACAGCTGTATCTATCTTTTATAAATGATCAAACTAAACACTCTTCGAAGATAAGACGTATGCAATACTACTGTATAAGTAGTCAATATTAATATGATATTGGCAGAAACTGCGTGTGATACCTGATCTTTAACTGTTACGGTGGGGTGGAATTCCTTTAATAATTTCTTTAAAAACCAGAGGGTTTTAAAGACACTCCTATGTTGTTTCTGATTTATCTACACACGTGTGCCGTCGAGCTGTTGTATAAATGCTAGTTCGCTCTCGTAGTCGTGTATATAGTGCTCTTATATCAGCGGTTGTGATTGCCTCCGGCACTCGTCCTGTGGCCTCGTGCCTCTGGCCTAATCACAGACATGCTGATATAAGAGCACTATATACCCGACCACGAGAGAGATATTGCATTTTATTTGTTTTGTGTGCGTTTCTTTGTCTAATGTATCGTTTGTAGAGTATCTTATGACTTCTTTCATGCAAACATAATACTTCGTAATGTATGGAGCGATGGTCTGACTATGGTTTTTGGAGCCTTAAAAAATCTACTGATTTTATCAGATGATGTGTCTTTGTTATAAAACAGAACTGACAACAGAGACAAAATATTTGTCATGTTCAGAGAGTAAAATCGAAACAGGTCTAAAGTTGCAACTTTTGCTGGATATTGGAGCCTAATAAAACTACTGATTTTATAAGACGATGTGTTATAAAACGGAACTGACAACAGAAAGAGAAAATATGTAAATGACAACGCTTTATTGGGCAATAAGCTGTTTGTAATGTTCAGAGAGTAAAATCGAAAAGTTGCAACTTTTGCTGCCTTCACGCACTCTCGGAAATTCGACAATTCCCACTTCAACCCGGAAATAATTAATGGAACGGTGCTCTTTCAATGTTCAAAGATGCATGTAATTTTGAATGCTACTAGATTATTGGTAATGTTAATGCTACTAAATAATTTTAATGTTTATAAATCCAGACGTTACTTTCGGGTTTGTGGTGGGAAATATCCCACTTCCGAGGTGTCTTGAATGCAGTATTAAAACTACGTGATGACGTCATGAATATGTTAATTACTGTGTGATGTCATCAAGCGCCACAGTTTCACAAAATCCTAGCGGAAACAATGCTACTGTTCTCAGGTCTCAATATTGACCCCTCTTAGCTCCAGTCAGCTTCAGGAGAGATGCGAGTTTCAGATTTTGCTAAACTTATTACTAGTTGTGAGAGACTGCTTTTTTATTTCAATTGTTTACTTCATTAAAAAGTTGGTCACATGATTTTCACAACCTGATGTGGTTGGTAGAGTATTTTTTATATGACATTTCACAATGCAGAACATAAATCTTGCTTGATTCATTTTTATTTGATTGGATTTTATACTTGAATTGAATGCTTGGTTCTGAATCTATACACCGCAGTCATTGCTTTTCTTAAAAAACTTTCTGCCTGCTCACTCAGCTGGGATGTGGTGATAGTTATGCAGTGTATTTGATTCAGCGCAGTAATAGGTTTTCTTGGTGTGTATCGTTTGCCTTACTTGCTTCACATCAGCGCTTTGTTGATTGAAAGTATATTCCTTTTCTCTGGGTGGTGAGGGGGCCCAGGAGGATTTTTACAGGGCCAAATAGGTATGTGCCTGTGGTTTTAAAAGCGTGACCAAAAAATGGGACTGTTTTTCTCCGAGATGCATTATTTAATTATGTATTTAATTGTTCATGGCAATGTTCCACCTTCTCATTTTACTTTTAAGATATAAAGATTTTCTTAGATTTTTCCCAGTTTTTTGGTGGAATTGTTTTGTTTAATACTACTTATGAAAGACTCATATGTAAAGTTGCAATTTGATATGTTTAGCGGCCACTAGTGGTGAGTTTGAGAATTGCATCGGTATGTTTCACGGTTGCCTAACCCTTAGAAAATATATGAACGCAAGTAACCTCTATGCTTTTGCGAAAGTTATTGTTACATTTCTATAATTGTGTCAGTGTTTAATTTGCTGATTTGAGCTAGATTTCTTGCGTGCTACAACATGTATCAGGGGTCGACATTAACGCTTGTCCGGGACAAGTGAATGTTTTGTATGGGCAAGTGAGAGAGAATTTTACTTGCCCGACCGTCTGCCATGCCGCTAAGTTACAGAGTTTTTTACAAATAGGTCACACATCCGGGGCAGACATGTGAAATAGTTTGGACAATCAGCACAACCATCTTGCAGAAAATCATTAAGCTGTTCATGCAGCGCTTCGCAGACCTCGCAGCATGGTGAGAGTGATTCGAAAGCATACAGAGGGCTCTGCTCTTGCAGTGCTTCAATGTCATATGTCAAATTTATTCATAGCACCGATTTGTTTGTAGCATGTTTGAAATATATCGTCGCCTTGAAATTATAAGGTTCTATCTGCGGTCTGAGTAGTTTTGAGATATTGAACTTTGAAGTTGTTGCATTTCATATAGCAGAAATTATATGAGTAACAAATCTCTTTTATACATGAAAAATACAGATACCCTTAATGTAAAATATTGTGCAAAACGGTACATTTACATGGTTTTTATGACACTTATTTCATATTTTAGGATGCTTTTTTCTTGTTGAAATTAAACTTATAAATGGCCGTGCTAATTGTTGTATCAATATTTTATCCACAGAAGGTGGGACTGATCAAATTACTTTTTACAGATGAGTATGTTTGAAATAGACATACATATTTTTTTGTTGTAATCAAGTCTCTTGACGTTGTTGACTATTTGGCAGTAACTGCATTATGAGAGTCTATGTAAACAAACACATATCGCTGCTGGCTAGTGTTGTGTTTATAAATATACAAAAAATAATCTCAACAAAACCTAAAACAAAACAAAAAAAACTGTCATTTGAGGTGTTCTCGTTGACAAGAGTATCAATAAAACCAATCTTGAGGTTTCTTTTAAACATTATTTTGTGTTGCACTGTTCCGCTGATATTCCCCTTTCACTGAGGAGTCCGGTCACATGACAAAGAAAGTTGATCCTGATTGGGCCTTTTGTGTGCATTCAAAGTGCTGACTGGCTCTTGCAGGTAGAACCTTATAGCACCAAATTATAATTCGATTTTGTAGATAAAACCTTTTTGTTTTCTTAAAAAAAGTCCCAAAATGCACACATTTAAAATAACAAATATGGCATAATGTAAATAAATTGTCACAGAATAAGATTATGTGAATAACTCAATTTTGACCAAAATGTCAGATAATACCTTATAATTCTAAGGCGATGATATGTAGCACTGTACAGTCCTGATTTTATGTTTATGAAGTTAAGAGCTCATGTACACAAAAACCAATGAACAGGCTCACATGAATCTTCACCCAAAACTCAGAAAAAAGATTTTATTGATAATCTGTGTTCACATTTTAATAATGGCGATTGATATATTGTGTTTTTGTACTGAGGTGTCTTTTCTTTCGAGATGAAGGGTGAAGATGCAATCTTTTTTTCTTTATTTTTAGCTTTGTCCTATTTAAAACATCACATGTACATCTGTGAACATGTACATGTGGATGTTGTTTAATGTAGACCCAAATCGTCCACCTGGTCACTGCTGCTTTAAACCAGATGGAATCGCTTGCCTTCCTGCTCTTTTTTCAAAAGTATGTTCTTGTTGTGTGTGCACATGTGTAAACTTATTCTAACATTTAGACAGAGACAAATAAAATAAGGTTTCGCTATGGAAAGTAGAGACTCCACACCTCATTGACTCCACTTTATGGCTCTGTAATGGCTTCACAACTGCTTGCTGTGATTGTTGACTTTCCACATTTCCAAGATTGCAAAACTGACAAGTGCCCTTGCTCGCTCTCTTTTTTCTGTCCTTCTTTATTTTTCTCTATTTTCTCTCCCACTTTGTCTCAGTAGGATAGCTGAGATATTTGAACGCCTACATTTTACATGAAGTAGTTGCTGTCAAAAACACTTTTATTGGTAAATTGTCACCTTAAGATTGTGACTCAGAGAAGCTTTTTTTCTTGCCCTTGGCCCTGTTTATACTCTGGCTACAAGAGCGTTTAAAGGCGTCCTTGATAAAGACGAGTGCTTAAAATAGCTTGATTTTCAAAATTGACTTTTTGATGGGTTGCTTGAATTTGCTAGTTGACTCATCTAGAAAACATCTAAATCAACAAAGTCTGTTTTCAACTGACCACCATGATCCATCACTACAGGCAAGATAATTAATGTCCTTCAAACTATTTTTATATCTTCATCTCTCCAGGCAACAGCTGTGTCAGACCAATTTCGAATCACCCCCCATATCCCCTGAAACCCCTGCTGTGATGGTCAAAGGCAAATCGGCACGCCAAAGAGGTCTCAAAAAGGAAGCCGGCACCCTCAGTCAATTCTTCCAGAAAAAGACCCCCACGACTCCTCTGTCAAAGGTCCAAACGAGTCTTGAATGTCACTTCTCACTCAAAGAAGAACCGATGGAGGTGTGTGTTCAGCAACCAGTCAGATTTAAGCAGGAAAACGTGGAGGAAACAATTACAAAGATGAAAGAGGAAAAGATGGATGTACCTGATTTGCCTTCCACATCACAAGACATTAAGACCGTGGTTAAAGGTGACATCTCATAATCACTCATGTTTTTTAAATGTTTCAAAATAATGGATATTAGAAAAATAATTAGAAATGTATATGTTCAATGTTTATTATTATAAATCATTCTCTAATGTTTGCATAGCTCTAGGGCAGTTTATTCCATTTTTTATTGGAATGCGATATGCAAGTTCTCAATTAAGGTTAATTTGACAGTTTGCAACAAGGTTTTCGGTTTTGTCTCAATAGGCATGTTATTGCCAAATGTTGGCTCAGCATAATGTTGTATAATAAATAAAATATATTTACATAATTTACATTATTGTTCTGATGCTTTTGCTCTTGTTATAGGAGACACTTGTATCCAAAATGACTATAAATTGTGAATTATGAAATTATGAAAACTCTATACTTGGCAGTAGACCTTAATAATATTGAATATTTGGTGTTTCTGTGTGTGTTTCAGTGGAATGTCCTGTCTGTGGAGTGGGTGTGTCCCAGCAACACATTAACAAACATCTAGACATGTGCTTGAGTCGAGATGATAAGAAGGAAGGATTGAGAAGGTATGGAGAATGTCTCCCTAGGAGTGCTTTTTTCTATTACATGCATCTGTGCTGGATGCTTGCTGAATGGACATCTTATTAATTTGTTTGTTGATGAATAATTGGGGCTTCTCAAAAGGACTTGAGAAGTACTTGTAGTCTAAAGATGCAGTTTTAAATCCTTAATAAATAAAGATTACAGCTTAAGTGAGGGTCTGACATTTTTGAGTCTGAGTCTGAATAATGGGGGGGTGAACTATTGCTTTAAACCCATCCTGCCAATGTTTTTGTTTTGTGTGACAGCTTATTCAAATTAGTTTTTGCAATAGAGGGCTTACGATAAAATCTTGTCGCACAGCTGGATACCTGATGGGTTGTGAAAGTGAAAAAGTAAATTTCTTGAAAAACGTGGAGTCTTGTATCCACAGTCATCTTAAAGGCTACATAGTGTCTGTGACAAGCATATCCCTCAACAAAATGATGTCGCAGTCCTGTTTGACACACTGAACTACTTTCTGAAGGTTAACTACTTCTGTGTCCAGTATAATTGGAAACGAAAAAATATGAATTTCTTTCATTTCTTTCAACATTTGTCATGTTGATTTGTATATTAAAAACAGAAGCAGCTTAGAAAATGTGTGTTTGCGATAAAAGCAGTTCCATTCCAAGTTATTTTTATTCGGCTGTGTTAGAATAATATACTCAACTTGTCATGTGTTTGAACATCTACTTAATTTCTCCTATCATTGCTTTCCTCATTGTAGTAATATATAAAAGGAAAGCTTTTTTATACAATAATAATAGTTATCAAAACTGATTTTTTGGTCTGGATGTTTCACCAGCAGTGCCTTTAAGCACATCACTAAATAAAGGCCAGCAGCAGATAACATAACCCCTGCCATCAAGTATCAATTTCTTCAGGTGTCTTTTTTTTCAGCAGCATGAGCTGGAAAGCTTTTTGGCATCACAGGCAAATGGATTGAGCCAAATACATGCAAATCCCTGAGGGGAACCTGCTTCCACATATAAGTTTAACCGGGGAAATTAGTGTTCTGGAATGGCCAATTCACAGCCAATTGAATCTAATTGAAAATCTGTGATATGACCTGAAAATGTGCAGTCCCCTAAACACTCCCTGTCATGTGTCAGTGTTCCAACTGGGAACTGGGAATGATCACTTAATTGTTTTTATACACGTTCATTGACTGTAGATTAATCGGTCATATATTTAATTTATGGAAAGGCTGGATTGCATTTTGATTACTCAAATTTGACAACGATTTGAACCGTGATTTGCTTTCCGACCAAGATTGTGCATGTCGACTTAATTGTGCAATGCAGATATTGGGCCATTTGGTTTTTACATATTTCATTGTACAGTATATGATGGGTACAAACTCTGTTTGTCCTTTTCCTTATTAACATGACATGTTTTTTCCTCTAAGTGACCATGTGCACTTTGTATATGTTGTGTTTCAGTGGCAGAAGACGAAAAGCCATGCCCAAGCTTTTGTACACTCTGATCAGTGTTCCTAAGATGAAGAAGATGCTGAAGGAGTGCCACCTGTCCACACAGGGCAACAGGGACCAGCTCGTTCGACGGCACCAGGACTTCACCCAAATCTATAATGCCCAGTGTGACTCGCTCAACCCCAAATCGGGTATGAATTTAGAGATCAGTGAATTTGTGAGAAAACAAGCGAATCGGAGGATAATGTATCTGCATGTTCAAGCATGATAGTAAATTCACCCCTAATGTCAGGTTTTCTCACGATGAGTTAATAGGTGAAAAACAGATCGTAATGTTGTTGAAAGGGAGTCAGGTACAGTTTATGTCCTTAGAATAAGTCGCCCTACGGACAACCCTGCCAGAAAGATGACAGGGCTGGTTGTAAAAATACAGTATCACCTTCTCCATCACCCCAACCCACTAGTTTTCTTTGAGGTACTGTTTCCTTTCTCACTGACCCATTAAGAACTTAATCTATGTCTTTTCATTGAGCTGTCAAAGCTTTCACAGAACACCCTCTGTTTTCTTTTGTGCTTCTGACGTTACCATGGTTTCTGCTTTTAAGCTGGACAGCTCAAGTCTATATGTTCTTTACGTAGACCTTTAAAGCACGCTTGTAGTAGTTTATGGTTAAAATTGTATCCTTTTCTCCTGCTAACAGCTGAAGATATTGCCAAAGAAATTGAAAGCAACGAGAGATTACGGAATCAACTGGACAGCAAGAGGAAACCTGTGCGTACAGTACTATCAATTGTATTATTTATAATATGTATTATGTTTGGTCTTTATATATATATGTAATAGTTCTTATTTATAGCCTTTATGTATGTTATCTGTTAATTATTACGCGGTTCGTTGGAATGCTTGATTTTGATTGGCCAGTCGCGACAATTGCAGGTTCGTTATTCCAAGATAACAACCACTCAAAACTAATAACACACAGTAACTATGTAGACGTGTGTTTTCGACAAATTAAATATAAATGTCTTTCAATAACATATACGAGATTATATTTACAAGTGATTAAACCAAATTGCCTTCTTTTTTTGACTGACTACGTTCAAATGTCACGACCCTCTGCTCCGCCTGATCACACTGTCGTCGGGTCCTGATCACACTTTCGGGCTTATTAACAACTGGCTGCCTGTACATTATCCCTTACATAATAAACTATGAAACAATTAGGGATGTAACGATTCACTGCGAGCCGGTTGTGATCGATTGTAATATGTGACAATTCAAGTCGGTTGAGATGTTAAAGGAATCGCTATACATGTTTTGAACAGCAGGGACCGCTGTGTTTACTGCAAACTTGGTATTTTTATTTTATAAAGACAGCATTTGAGATGTAATGAAAGGGCACTTGTTCATTTCTAAATTGTCTCAACTCATTTTGTGTTTAAATCCCATTGTGTTAAAGTGTTCATGTGTCTTTTTCATTTAACTTTTTTTTCACCACGTTTTGTGTTTGACAGGCAATAGTCACAACGAAAAATCAAACAGCCGAAGAAATTGAGGAGTTACACTCTGTCTACCGTAAGTTATCGCTTCTAAATATTGACATTGAAAATGGAATAAGCCTCTGTCAGATAAGAGGATGCGCTTCACGTTCCTTCACTGATGAAAAATTATTCAAGTGATGTCAACAGGGTCAAAGTCATTTTAATGCTTGCCATCAAAATAAAAATTACCGCTTGATACATGTACCAAATTAAATCCACTTCACAGACTTGAACCTCAAAGTCGACCAAACATAGTATTCTGTGAATGTTTCTGGAAATTAAGTTTTGGAGGAAGCTACAGATATGCCACATGGTTGTATTCTAACAAGTAACTCTTAAATAATTCATTTGCAAATAAATAGTCACTGGTCTTCTTTTAATTGTAGTCCAATTTCATTTGACTTCCTCAAATCTAAATTCACATTACAGTCCTAGTTTGGCATCTTGATTCAAATTTAGTAACCAAATTAGTGTGTATGGTGTTAAATTGTGAAATGCGTCCTGACATGCTATTGGTCATTCCATTTCCCCCATCAATCAGATTGTCTTTCTTGGCTGCGGGGACTTTGACTGCACTAAACTTTTAGGTGCATAGATTATGCAGAGGCTTGAATGAATCTCTTCAGTGCCGGTCTCTTGACGATTTTGGTATGTGTTATCTCACTTCAGCAACACTCGGTACATCTCAAGTAAGCTTTTTTCTAGCAAACGTCCAGCCCCAAGTTCAGTAAAGAGCTTATGAGATAAGTGTGTGTGTATGTGTGAGAGAGAGTGTAAGCGAGGAACATCCCTCAAAGGGTTTTGGGGTGAGGATGGTGAGGATGGTGATCAATAAAGCAAGAGCAACAGGTTCCCGAGATCGATCTCACCTCATTAAATGTTCCAGTCCAGCTTGGTGACCCTCTTTAGAATGCTTACACCAAAACATCAGTCCAAGGGCTTTGTGCCTTACAGATATGCCATCCGCTGTTTGTTATACTATACTGCAAAGATGATTTGCTTTCATGCCATCTTCAAGGACTGGGGTCTTCAACCCTTTTTAGTTCCAAGGACCCCTCAGTGCATAGTTCAAGATCAAACTAACTGCCAGACCACCTGCGGTTCTTAGGGTCCCTGGGGTGCCGCACTGCCCCGTTGATGATCCCTGTTCAAGGATACCACCGTGATGGTACAAATGAACGAGTCTGTCTTGTTTGTATGCCCGTCTGTTGTGTGCATTTGTTTTGGTTTAATATGTATTCGGGAAATTTCTTGAGTCTTTCATCTAGTAGGGTTGGTCCTTGATTGTTGCCGTCCCAAATTGTTTCTGTTTATGGATGTTTATCCTCAGATATGTCTTCAGAAAGCCTAAATAAGGTTCCATGTTTCTACCCTTTGTTAACTCAGCATTTCTGCTAGCGAACTGGTTTGAGCCGGTGGTTCTTTCGTCTCCACAGCAATGAAAATCAACTTTCCTAACGACTGTATCAGCGGGCCAACACAAGAAACAAAGCCATTGATGGTGCACTGGCATGATGTAGAGCGAGAGAACATGGCTGATATTTGTCATGTTGAATCGATCAAACAGAAAAAGATGAAAGCCAGTGTGCCGTTTGGGCAGTCAGGCTATGATGTGGGAGACGGTGTGTTTAAATATTGATGCGCGGCGCGGAGGGGCTCTATAAATAGCACAGTGTAGAGATAAACTCTTGATTAATCATCAAAAGGGCTTGATGAGTCACTGACCTCACAGAGGTGGGCATGAATGGGGAAATGACACAAAGGGGAGGAAATGACAAGCAAATATCTTGGAATGGAGTTCAGCAGCAGTTTCTTAAATGAGAAGTGTAAAACATTTTTTAAGCTGCGATCCATGTTTTGCCTCTAGGTTTGAAACATACTTTTTATTATTTTTATAAGCTTACTCTTCTGTCTTAATGGCGTCATTGTACTTTTTAGCGTATTTATTTCTTTTTAATATTAGGAAAAAGTTGCCCATAACAGGCTTAAAAGGTTGTGCACAAACAAAACCACATTTGATAATTCGGGAACTAACTGTATATGTGTAGTATGCTTATAGACGGTTTTATTGGACACACGCATGGCCTGAAATTTACTTCTGGTCTGGCTAGTGGCTAATAATATAATTTAAAATATGAATATAAATGAATAAACATGTAAATACATTTTAATATATTGTATAATAACTGTATTAAATAAACAATTTGTTGAATTTTATTGTATATTTATTTTATTATATTAACAATTTGTTGAATGGGACATGAAACTGCATTTAAGTTTAGCCAAGTAACAGTTGTTCTACTCGTAACCCAAAATAATACTGCCTAGAATAATTTTTAACTTGCTTGCTAATTTCATTTGCTTGTTATTTATTTTTCTTATCAGAAATAATCTATAGGGACTCTATTCTCTGCGGATGTGTACCGGATGTTAAGCTCAGCTGAGTTCACTGCGCACTTTAATTCAAAAGACAAACCTGTGCATAGCAAAACATAAAGTGGTCATATGGCGTGAATACATTTTCTGTGTCTTTGGTGTGTTATACTGTAAGTTGCCCGTGCTTGTATTAGACACGTTAAAGTGCAAAAATTAAAGCGTTGGAACAAAAGATGCATTCTATCTAAAAGCGAATGCAAAGCCAGACCTGCATGAAAGGCCTTATGTAAACACACCCCCACAAATCTACGTTAGTTCGTGGTATGATTTGACTGCCCAAAAGGTAGGCGTACCTGTCAGTACAATTGCTTTGGAACCTTATGTTCCAAAGGCGTTACATTTCCATCACTGGCTTGCAGTATTCGACCAATCACTACGCACTGGTTAACTGGCCAATCATAGCACACCTCACTTCAGTGATTAGCTTTGTAAAAAACATGCACGGTATATGGAAAATACAGTGTTTTTGAACCTTAAATCGTGTATACATATTGCATTACATCTAAAACAAACGATATTATTCGATTTAGCTGTGTCATTTGTCATATGACCCCTTTAATAGATTAAACATAACAGGCCCCCGGGATGCTTTTAGTGCGTATCGATAAAGAAACTGCAGGATCCTAATATCCTTACAACTACCTCATCAAATTTTCATCGTCCTACTCCGGAGACTCTTTAAAATCGAGTGGTAAGATTTTAAGTGAATTTTGTAATGGATATTCAACTTTGTAGTCGGCCGGCTTTAAACTGCTTTGTCGTCATTGGAAGGATAAGTCAACAGTGTTGTTAGCTAATGTAATCGACCCTAGCTGTCCTTTTTTGTAGGTAATATAGCTATATCACTGATCTTGAAGGTTAAATATTCCCCCAAAAACAAAATTACGCTCCATTAAAGCCATGGGTGGTGGTCAGACACGATGGGGTTGTGTTAGGAGCCCACTGCGATCGCACAGCTTGACTAGTCAAGTGCTGCTCTCATGTGTCTTGTTTAGGATTTGGCAGCATAGTAACAGAGAGGAAGAGATAGCAGTGACATGTGTTGGTAAGCACGTTTTTATGCAATTAACCATTTAATCGTCTATGGAAGTGGTTCTCAAACTATGGTAAGCGGACTACTTGTGGTACTTGAAGAGACCCCGGTGATACATGAGGTGACACGACAGAAACTTTGAAACTATATATTAATTTACATTTCGTGTTTTAAAAACAATTTCATGTTTAATACGCCTACATGATTGATAAATACGGAATACATCTCAGCCCATGTCCAATTTTTAAATAGTTGTTGTTTATTTATCATTGGTCGATGTAACTCAAGGTGCTTGATGGGCTCTATAGGCTTTGTAGGGTACCTGGAGCTTGTCAAACATGATCCTGCTTTTCATCCGCAGTAATTGGCTTTGGTCTTTTTTGTAGAGAAGAGTCTGTGTTTTTTCCTTGAGTGTCCTGACCATGACACAAAATGACTTAAAGGAACAGTACACCCAAAAATGTAAATCATTTATTCACCCTCATGTTGTTCCGAACCTAGATGCTTAAATCCTTCAGGTAAATGCAATAGATATTTCAAGTTATATTGCATAAAGAGCATTAAACAGCTGAGGCAGTAAATATAATTTAGTTTCATTCGCAGAAAAAAGTGAGTCACACAAGATCGGAACAATATGAGTTTTCATTTTTAGTTTAGCTGTTTTTTTTGCGAATACTAAATTATACACCCAGATCTCAGAAATTGTTTCAAGATTGCAGTTTTGTTGCAATATGTTTTTGTGTTTGGATGGAACAGCAGTTCAGGTCAAAACATTTTTTTTGCATGTGAATTGTGTAGTTAGCAATTAACTGGGCTGTGCTAACTAGCCAAACTGACCTCTTTGTTCCATCACAATAAAACTCAGATCTATCTGTTTTATTGTCTCACTCTCTTCTACCTGTATTTCTGGTGTATTTTTAAAAGTAGTTTCGCAGTATAAGATTAAGCTGTGGATCTCTTTTCCTTGTGCCTGTGTCAAAATTCAACAACTCTGGTCGTGTTTAGTATGTGCAGTATCTTGTGGGTTCCTGAAGAATGTTTTGATTTATTGGTTTAAATAATAGAATAGAATAGAATAGAATAGCATCAGAATGACTTATGTGAGAAGATCCACAGCGAAAAAACGCTGGCAATAAGCGTGTGCATGTCGCATGGCAAGGATGCAAAAATGCAAGGTGTACATTAAACGTTTTGTGTGCATGAACTCACAAACCGGCTTGTTCCAAGTTTATCATACATCCAGCAATTCATATTAAGAAATGTAAAGGTAACAAAGTGGGCACAGCTTAAGAAAAAAAAACTGTTTACAGTTTGCCATATTTCATTAAAGTTCCCTAACTAGAGAGTCTGTTTGTGCTGCAGTGGTTTGAAAAATGACTTTAATGGTCTTTGCAAAATGGACTCTCAGCAGTTCTCACAATAGATGTCAGAGTGCCTTGAAGACTTAATTCAATTTTGTGTGCATCTGTTTTGCCAAAAAACAAAGATGGATGTGTACGTCCAATATCAGTTGACTTTCCATTGCCAAAATTAAAGTTGCAGTCAACTTAACAGCAGATGACTTTTATGTTAAAACGGTCCTGCTAACCACAATGGATTTAACCTATAGGCCTATTCAGTCATGTCAAATCTGCTGAGAAAGGAAACAGGCCTTCGTGTGGTGTATCAAAATCAGACACAGATGAATGTAATGGTCTGGTGTGGTGGTTTGAAAGCATCGTGCTGTTCTGATGCTGATTTGTGTTGGAAATCTCTAGACCTTATCTCCTGGAACCTCTTTAGTGACCATTATTTGAACTGGGCCTTTGACGCAAGCGATCTTAAATGAAGCCCCTTAGGACGGACCCTCCATCTGCTTCTGTTGGTTTTGGCCACTACGTTTAATCTCGGGTTCACCATATGCCAGTGGCTTTGAGACTGGTGTTTAGTTAAAAGTTTGGATGATGCGAGTAAAATCTGTGCACTGTAAGCAATAGTTTGCATAAAAATGAAAATGATTTGAAAGGATAAAAATACTTTGAATGAGGCAACATACACTGTACTGTTTAGCGTGTTGACAAAATGTTTATATGCTCTCCTACTTGTATGTCGCTTTGGATAAAAGCGTCTCCCAAATGAATAAATGTAAATATTGTGTGTATGTGACTAAAATTCGCACCCTTTTTATTCTCCCAGGGAAGCAGCACACTAGTGAATTCTCCCGTTTAATTGCCCAGGTCAAAGGTCGTCTGGAGACGTCAAAGAAGACACCGATCAAACAGGAAGACGGGAAGTCAGCTGATGAGACGGTCTCAGAAGGTATCATCTATATTTTCTTTTCAGATTTTGAGCATGTTTACCAAGTAGACTCTCTTTCCCTACAACCTGCCTGTGTGAAAATTAATTATTATGCTTAACTGATCATCAGTTGGTAATTAACCTGCAAATTTGAGTCAACTTCAGTAAATTCAGTAAATATTGGGTTGTGACATATATTACACTCTGTTTAAGCTAGAAACTACTCTTGGCATGTTGATTAGGGCTGTGGTAAAGTGTCATGATGATGGTGAGCTGCCACCGGTGGTAGTGCACGTCACTGTGACAAATATAAGTGTAATAGAAACGATAGTTGCGATCAGGATTGCTATTTGTAGCCTTTCATTTGTAGATGGTTTCATTCAAAATATTTGACCTTAACACAGAAATTATTGGCATACGTTTCTGTTGGTGCGTTCGAGTGCGGGCCTGCACGGCAAACCCAGGTTATTCTGGGGGTTCTGCAATGGATCTTGTTGTAACAGATACATAAAATCGAAACCGACTATGACCTGCTTGCTTTGTGTCGGAGCGCGCGCACGTTTTGCCGCGGTTGCGGAGAGACATCTATTCGTTTGCACTCCTGTGCACATCTTCTGAACGCGCATTTATTGCAATTTTAATCTGTACAATGTCAACATGTACATTTTCCATTTCTCGTTGGATAAAGTAAAGTTTTTATGGCAATCTGAATAGGAAAACCTGGGTAGGTTTAAACAGTTTGTTTCAAATGGAATTGTTAAGGACTGTAAGGGTTAATAGGCGAGTGACTGAAGTTGTCACTGCAACAAGAGCTTTTTTATTTAATATTTAACTTTCTTATATCATTTAAGTTATCATTTTTTACTGATGTTATTTTGTAGTGTGCCGTTTAACTGATGGATTTGCACATTAAACATGGATGGATGTTTCATCCTTATTTATTTCAGTAAGAATTATACCATAAGTATTTAACTATTTAACAATTTCAATTATTAAAATATAATAATCTAAATATTATTTATATAAATAATATATATTTCCCAACCACCGCTGTTGATTTGTCCACTACCACCGCGGTGGTAAAAAACTGCCACCGTCACAGCCCTAATGTTGATGTATTATTTTATTAAGATCCATTTAATCTCTCTTGTTTTTAAATGAAAGCACATTTTATTGTATTAGCTTATATTGTGAGTGATGTGTTACATTAGAACCTCTTTTCATTTGGGTAAGTACTTAAGAATGTTCTTGCTTAAAGGGATAGCTCAACCAAAAAAGACAATTCTGTCTTCATTTATCTCGAGTTGTTCCAAACCTGTATAAATGTCTTTTTTCTGTTGAACAAGATAATATTTTGTAGGGTTACGAAAACAATCCGGAATCTGGAACAAATTTGGAACAACTTTAGGTTAAATAATTAATTTTAATGTTTTGGGCGAACAATGCCTTTAAATTATTTTTGTTTATTTTAAACCAAATTAAGTAATGGATTGTGACTTTAACATAAATCTAAATAACTTGATGTTAATATAGTTCTTGATGGAACTATAGTTATACTCTGTCTAATGGATAACATAATTCTGAGCTTTGTTGCAGATGAACAACGTATTGGTTGTAATTAGGGATGTACTCGAGTGGTACCCAGAGATTCGATTGGTTGTGTTGCAAGAGTTTTTGGTCAGGAGCACAGAAGAGCGTATTGAAACCAAACAACGATGCCTGGTTTCACTTTCATTAACTTGACGAAAATACAGTCAAGCGCAAAATGAGCAGCACCAAGGTGCATACAAAACATTCAAACATATAATGTTGTATTCATGCTCTTTGCGGTGCAGAAGCGGGAAGCATTTCAATTCATTCCCATGGAAGCTGAGCTCACATGTAGCTCACAATGCTTGCCCTGCTCCGCACCAGTATATTTGGTGTCAGGTGAGACTACTACTATCAGACAGACAGATCAGACGAGCATAAGAGACTTTACCGTCTGACAGACAGAAATGCGACAGGGCAGAGATGACACTTCACCTCATGCATAAATGTTTACTGTATTTTCAAAAACATTAATAGTGAATTTGATTTAATTATTTACTCAATCTTGTTATAGTTTTATAAATATACAATTTCGTATCAGTGTTGTAATTAAATTCCTTTTGTCACCATGAGGGACACGTCCCGCCCCCTCTAATGCCCCGCCCCCAATTAATCGAGTACTCGTTTTTTAAAACCTGTCCAGTACTCGAAATGAAATATGATCAAAAATGCCCATCCCTAGTTGTAACAATACCTTTGGGCAGCATTAAATACACCCATTCACAGCAAAGGCCTTGACAATAGCCTGCTCTGATGATAAACTGTCTGCCCCTCGCTGTTAGTGCCTGAACCGCAATGCTTCTATAGATGGACTTAAGTGTGAATAGGCAGTTTGCAGAAATAAATCATGGCTTGCCTGCCTCGTCTGGTTTCTCTTTATCAGTCAGTTTAGTTACAATTGATTTTAGAATTGTCAGTTCAGTTTAGTGTGTATTCTAGATGCATCCAAAGTCTAAAATAAGGTTTCTGCCACCCGTCAACGGCTGGTTTGTTTTTGTTTAGCAAAATCGTTTTATTTGTTGAAAAGTGATTTGCTTTTTTTGAGTTTTTCGTCAGTTGGCATGAGGCTTGTTTTGTTTGATCTTTTAAACATGATTTATGTTTGTTTCTCCATGTTTTTGTAACAGCTGCACATAGCATTCAAAACACAGTCCAGCCTCATGCTTCCAGGGTGCAAAAGGTGAAGAGTGAAGTGAAGAATGAGGTGATGGAACTATCGTCAAGATCACCAGGCCCCGCAGTCAGACACGTGTCACTGAGCAGGTACCATCTTCTGAAACCAAACCATTTTTCCTCCAAGCATTAGGAATGAATTTAGTGGTTAATCAGGATTTTGGTATGCTTGGCTTTTTAACAGAAGGTAGCACAGACTCGAGTGCTTTATTGCTTTGAAATACGGATTAACAAAAGTGCTGAAAGACACGTAAAATAGCAGTTTAATTATTTTGGTTCTGATCTTTCTCAACTATTTAATTAAAGATTCTTTTAGAAGATATTTTTGGAAATAAGGAATGCAATTTTTGTGTTCTGAGCAGTCTGTCTGATGTCAGAAATAAATAAATGTAATACAAAAATAAGTACACAGACTTTCTCTGCCAAATGTATCCAGATCCTTCTTTCACGTCATTATTTTGCTTTTAAATTTTGATTGTGTTTGCACGAGTATATTGTGTAGGGGTGGGAATCGCAGGGTACCTCCCGATACGATTCGATACGCGATACAGGGCTCACGATACCGATTATATCACAATGCGCCGATTCTGCGATAATCGATATATCGCTTGACAATTCTATAACAATACATCACGACATGTAAATTAAGGGAAAAAAGGATCTACTAGATGAGCATTTTAAGTGTGTTATGACTCCCTGTCTTTGGGTTTGTTTATTCTTTTGTTTGTCTTTGGACTGTGAGTCTCCGGTGACTCCACACGCGTCTCCGTCAAAAGCGCTCACACTATGAGCATCATCACGCATTTCAACACAAGTTTGTCCTCGACTCGCCTAAAGTTGAACTTTATAAAAACGATTAAAGCTTTACAAAACAATCTGACTTCTGAAATACGTGAGAATGAGCTTTTTTAATATGCACGCGCAGATATCTGCACCCTTCACGAGCACTGCGGGTGAGAGAGAGAACACGCCGGACTGGAGAGAATCACGAAACTACAGACTGAAAGAAGTTCAAAAGAGTATTCCCAACTTGCAGAGCGCCGAGTTAACCATGTCTACTTATTTACATTCACTACGAAATCCAAAGTGCATCCAACTTTTGATTTAAAAGACGCTGGCGCATCTTTAATTTGATGTTGGTCTGCCGCCATTATGCTCGTATTTCTTCTCCGCTGTAAATTACAATTTCCGTTCGTCTGACCATCCTTAATCTGGGAGCGTCACCACAAGAAATATGTGGTACTGCCGTTCTGGTAAGCACAGTGTAGGTATGAATTTACATCTTTTGTATTTGAAAAAAAAGTCGATACTTCGTGCCAGAGTATCGATAACGTCTCGTGGGCTGAAATGTCGCGATAAATCGCCATGTCGATGTTTTTTCCCACCCCTAATGTTGTGTAAATGCATTCACTTCGAAAATGTATTGACATCATGCGTTTGCTAATGAATTCTTCAGTATGGAGCGATTGAGTGAGTAAAAACGGTCTATATAGACAAACATTCAACATAACTCAAAGAAAAGGGAAATATACTGTACAGTATTCTGTAGGAATTTATGAAATTTATGAATTTAAAAAAATTTTAATAGTTAGAAACAGTGTTTACAACTAAGTGATGGCAAGAATGCATTAAATTTACCCTCAGGAACTGAATAATTGGTAATGTACCACACAGAACGGTCAAACTCTAACCCGAGGGTATTGATTTCCCTGCTTTTCTGATGTACTTTGTAGTTCACCCCATATGCTGTTTTTCTTTGCATCTCCATCATATCGGTGTTATTGAAATCCTATGGCAGATCACATTTCCGGGTGTGGAAAGATTCCGAATGCTCTGACTCCCATAGTATTTCATTGACTCCGTTTTTCTCTATAGCCAATGAGCCAATTTCCTCACATTTCTAAAACAATATTGACTTCTGCTCTGTCATTATCTTGTGATTTGTGTAGTGTGGGAGGTTAACTCTGACTAAACAGAATCTGTCAGTCACAGAAAAAACAGGTTGTTATGCATATCTCATGTAAATACTTTGATAAGTAGTATAGATGGTAAAGATGCCATTGGTGCTTTCCTCACTAGGATAAAGTCTGTTCAGAGTCCCTTCGTTTATTTTCTGCAGGTCATTGCATTAGATTATCTCTTTGTGAACATTTACACATGAAGAGTGTGGTTCCAAAATGAGAAAACTCATTTTATCATAACTTTGTTTTGATTTAAGCCATAATAAATAAATAAATACAGCTAACTAACATAATAAAAACCATGATTTTTGAAATATTTCTCATTTTGGATCCAAACTCTTCATATGTACATATGTAACATGCTCTGCTAAATGCAGATATTTAAGTGTTGAGTGTCATGTAAGGCGCCTATAAATAAAATGTTGTTTACTGTTGTTTTACATGGCTGTGAAGGATGCCATTATCGCGGTTGCAAAATAAATGTTGTTTACTGTACGGTGTCCTTGAGAGTCATGTAAGGCGCCTATAAATAAAATGTAATAATAATAATACTAATCAATGCACAAATACACAGTTTATGACAGCATAGAAGCAGTGCACATACACACCTGCACTACAAGAGCTTTAATGAAATCTGTGGCATTTGTCCACTTCCAAATGTGTGTGTTGATGCATTTTGCCAAAATATGAAAAATAATCATGCCATTGTGCGTCAAACCAGCTTTACAAAATGTTTTCAGATGGCTGTGTAGGATGCCATTATCGCGGTTGCAAAATAAATGTTGTCTTTGAATCATCTCCTAATAAAAGAAAACTTGGACATGATGGAATACAGGCCATTAAAAGTTTGGACAGTTTTGCAGCTACATAGTTTCAAGAAGCCATAATGCATGAGCATTTCCATTAGTGTATTGGTTTTGTTGCCATTTTTCATTACTGAACTCAGCTTGCCGGTCACCGTTTTTTCAGTGGGCACTAAAGTTAGCTTTTGGGTGTTGTTCACTGTGGCCCGTACACTCATTATGTGTATATACAAACACCATTAAAAGTCCACCAAAAAGTGTTTTCATTCACATTACATTTTTTAATTTTGTCAGTTTATTTGAGCACATAGTTTATAGATAGGTAAAATATTCATACTAAGACAAAACATTTTTTAATTCAGTAGGACTTTGAGGGTGTTTATTCATAATGCTAGACTTTGAAATTTAGTTTTGGGGAAATTAACTATTGAAGAACATTGTCCATTGTGTCAAATTTGAGATTGTTTGCTTTGTTTTGTATTTCATAATAATGCTTGACTAGGTCAATTAGGGATGCACCGAAACGAAAATTCTTGGCCGAAGCCGAACATGTTGTGAAACACTTGTACCGAACACCGAACATGTTTTTTTGCATTTCTTCTATTTATTTAGCCATTTTTTCACTATTGCACAAACTGAATAGTCAAAATGTGCTTTTATAATTTGTCTTGCTTTTAAAATAAAATACAATACAACTTTATATAAAATTGAGCAAAACAAAGTAAATTAAAACAAAGAATGTAGCCCGCTCCCTTCATGAATAGCCTATATTAATTAGGCCTGTAACTGACTGCTAAAAGAATGTAATGTAAGTTACGCTGTACCCATACAACAAAATGGTTCATTAAAAAGTGTCATTCCACATTAGGCCTATAAACGAAAAATACGAATAAACGAAAACATTTCAAAATGATTTTAAGAAAAAAAAAACATCCAATGTAAGCAATTCTGACTGATGCTGACTGACAACCATATCAGTTCACGTCTCCCCTCCAAACTCCGCCCACAAAAGCTGACTGTTCTCTCAGAAAGTGCAGTCGTGGCCAGGATGCACAGAACATACTTTGAGAAGTTGTTTAGTACAGGGAACTGTGTGCACGCGACCACTGTATGATGTCAAAGGATGTCGCGAGCGGTGGGGCTACTCTCAGACAGCCCGCTTCCATCTGAAGTAAAGTTACCGACCGGTAAAGATGCTTTCATTCGGAAATGGACTTCCATGCGGCAAGTCCCGTGCTGTGTCTTTCTCTGACATTAAAATGCTCCACACACACTGCCAAAATGTTTGCGGCATTAATAAAGCGCACGCGTCTCTTTCTCTCTTTCTCTCTGCGCTGGTTGCTGCTTGATTGTTTCTCGAGTCCTGTTCGGCAAAATGTATTTGCCCATTTCACGTATTCGGTGGCTGAACATTATGTGCATCCCTACAGTCAATGAACTTGACCATAAAGGAACTTACAACCATTCAAATATAAAAATCAACATTTCAAAAAATGCTTTTTGGGACACATTGAAATGGAGTTGTAATGATGCAATCTTGGGAAAAAAAAATAGTTTACACACTCCAGCATCCCCCAGTGCTTTATTCTTTGTGTGAGCACATTGTTTATTAGCATTATACATGTAGATTAATTTCACAATTTTAAATTGTCCATATAGAGGATCTTAAATTTTTCTCCTTGATTTTCTCAATGTCATGATGTTCGTAGGGTGTTGCAGCATGCGTGTGGACTTTCCTGGTTGGCTCAAGGGCACTATAATTTGATTGATTTGTTTTATTAATTTGTAAGACGCCCCCAGTGGCAGATGGTAACCGGTTTGTCATTTATAAGTAGGTGGATTGTTTAGCAAGGCGAGTGATAACGAGAAACCCATTTCAATTGGCTGACCAGATCAATCTGTACCCTTAGCACACACCTAATAAGGTTAGTCCGAGATGCTATGTTGATGGTCTCGGGAGTGTTGGAAGGTGTTGTTGTGAAGTTTAGTCAGGAAATCGAAGGAAAATGAAGGCGAAAGTTAAAAGTTTAGGGGAATTTTTGTGATGGATTAAGTCACCAATGTTGGCAGTAAGGACACGAATCAGAAATAAGATCTGATCTGTAACAGGCTGAGGTGTTGGGCTGTGAAAATGCTGAGCACTTGACTCTGGATAATGAACTGATACAAGGAGCTTATCAGTATGGGTGATGTTTATATTTGAGGGATTATTTTGCGTATGCTTATTAAAACGGCTGATGCCAACCACGCACTGTGATTTGCGTATCGTACACAATATATTCATTAGCGCAATGCATCCTGATGCATCAAACTCATGCCGTGAAAATGTAAATTAAGTTTTGACGAGGCTATTATAGTGTATGTACCTTGGTAGGAAGCACTGGCTGAAGTCTTGTGGGAAAATACAGTTACTTATTTAAAACATATTTTAATGTTTACATATTTTAACTCATCCCTCCGTTCAGTAACTTAGAGCCCTAAAAAGATGTTTAAAGTGTGAAATCCCACCTCAAAAGGATGAATTTTACAGAGTAAAAAACGTACAATGAAAGTCTATAAGTGTTCAAAGGCAGGCACACGAGAGCCGTAAGTGCAAGTTTTCCTTTGTTTTTGCAAACTGCCAAATAAGTGAAAATTCATTTCTGGAGTAATTGACCTTTAATGTAAGAAACAGGAATAGTGTTATCAACTCGCTTTACTTTATTCTTTCTGAGCCTTTAGTGTAACGAATGTTCTTTCAATTTGGATGTACTTGTTTTGTAGTCTTTCCTTGAACTTTTTGAGCCGGCCTAATGGAAGCGGAAAAAACACAAGGTTGTCTTTGATAAATAAAATAGGTTGATATGTGGTGGCGCTCATAAATCGTTTTTATGCTATAGCCAACATAAATAACAGTCCGTGTGTGCGAGATAAAGCTACAGACAATCTCTGGCAGTCATGTTCCAATTCAAGTCAGTACACATGCTCTGATGCTCTGCTTTCTTGCCTTTGATTTGTGGCAGGCTTGCAGACTGTGTATCAGCTGTGTTTAAAGGTTAATGTGTTGTGAGAAGGCAGAGACTGCTTTATTTATACATCCATGTTTATTTGGGTTGGTCTCGGAGTGAGTAGAACAGCCTGCCGATTTATGATCACTGACATATTATATATCTTTAGATTTTAGATGGTATATCATAACAGCTGCTTGCAATATAATTATAGGTGTTGTAGTTAGGGCCTCATCATTTCCAGCCGGATTGTTCTAGAGAATTATGTGGAATCATTAATATGCTTTAGCCAGAGATTTATTTAGAGATTTATATCAGTCCTTTTATCAAAGGATAAAGGTATCTTTAAACAGCCAAAAGATAAAATCAAGTCTTAAAGAAACTTTGAAATGCCAGCTTCATAGGTTTAGTTCATCTGCCTTTTTGCTGATTATTCATCCCAAAGTTGTTTTAGTGGTTTTGTTGAACCGTGACATTGAGGTGAGGCCACCGCTGTCGAACCAAAGAATCAGAATGCTGGAGGTAGGATGATGTTTTGAAGTTTCACTCTCTTGAAGTTTAGTGGTGGCGTGATCTGTGTTTTTATCATGTGAATCGGTAGGAAAATGCCAGTTTACCATTTCTGTGGTCTTTAGGTTATAGAGGAAGTTTGTGTCTGGAATGGTATGCAATTGTATGCTTTATTTTTTTTATTAGGAATTGTGTGCTCATAAGAGAATCATATCTTACAGTTTATTTACTAATTAAAATCTCGTCTTGGTAACTCAGACATAATACAAAAAAAACATGAAAACTGCTATGTTTATGTTATTCTAATATACCTAAAAGACTAAACATCCATGTCTTCTAAAATAAGTGGTATTGCTTACAAATATTTGAAATTTGTTAAGCGTTGTTATATTATTCTACATTTTATTCCATGTACCCCTTCAAATTAAGCAAATTTTCAACCAAGAATACAATTGATCATAATATAACCCCTTTAAACACGTTTTAGTTTTCTTACACTACCTGGATGACTTCATTCAGTAACTTCACTAAATCAAGTCTATGGAGTGTACTATCATTAGATGTTACAAACCTCTTTGGGATTTACGGCTTAGCAACTCTTCTGCCACGGTGATGCATTTGTGAGATGTTTGCTTACTGAAAGCAATATTCCAATCCTTGTGGCTTTAGATCTCAGTATGTTGACACACACGTGAGGTTGGCCGTGTGTCACGGCTTCCTGACGAATACAAAATTATTAAGACTTCTTATGACAAACGCATATAAATTGTTACTTCTGTACTTAACTTTGCCGTTTGAATGTTTTTTAACCTTATCTGCTGACTGCTGTCTTGATACCTTTTTTCTATCCCATTACATTTTTACTGTTGTGTATGTTTGCAGTAAATTCCTGTTTTTTTATTTTTAAGGGGTGTTAAGTAACCATATAGTGCTGCTTACATATGTCGCACCTGCTACGAGAAAATTGGTCTGTGCGTAGAATAAATATACCAGTGTAGCACATGTGCGATACAGTTTGTCAGTATTTTGTATAGACAACTGTAGTACACTTGTAGTAAATTGATAAACTGTAGTGTAAGCAATGTAAATCGCTTTGGATAATGCGTAAATGTAAGGTTAAAAACACTCTAGAAAACGGCAGTACACGTCCTAGATACTATAGTAAATTCTATAGTATACTGAAGTATTTTTATGTGGACCAATATATAAATAATGAAAAAAAAAACCCGCTGAAATTACTAATGTCGGTAAACAAAAAATTATATGGACCTAATTTATCCATCTGTACCAGCAGTGTCCTTTGTCTATTCATGTGATGATCTGCACTTGTTTTTTATGTTTTTTGGATGACAACAGACAAATTTATAACAGCTACAGCTGTTTGGCCTGTGGTACAATACTTTAAACCTCTGTAGCACCAGTGCTATGTGCAAAAAAAGTTACCGTACAGCCCTGCAAATTCAGATCAGATATTACATGTGACGTGAGTGTTTTTTTGATTGGGTGTTTTTAAGATGCACTGATAACCTGTTCAATATTCAGTTTGAAAAAATAGACTGCAATTTTGTTTTGCCTTGAATATCAATTCTGATTTGGACCCTCAATTTCCTCTGTTATTAGGAAGAGCACAAGACAGCAGTTTAAGAAAAGACGTCTTGTATTGATTAAAACTGCTAAAATGAAAATTATGTTCGATTTGTCCATTGCATGTTATTTGTGTATATGAGGTTTGCATCTTCTGCTTGTTTATTGTGTTCTTGCTATATAGATTCACCAAACATAAACATTACAATGCAGCAGAGGACACGCATTCCTTGCACGCTTTGTTCAAGTGCTGTCTTACATTTACATGGGTATGAATGGATGCGAGTGGCACACAAAATCTTAATTATTAATTCGGCACCCACCACATCAAGTTTTGCATCCTAATACTTTTTGCATCCATGCTTTGTTTAGATTCTAGTTATTTTCTCGTCCTCATGATTGCAGGCTCCACTTGATGTCAGAAACAACGACTGCGTGGAAGTCTTTTTAATTATTTTCTGAAATGTAGCATTATCATGTTTTTTTCTTTTCTCATTTCCCACTTCCTCCTGTGAAACCAATTCCTCCCGTGTCACCGCTCTCCCCTGTCCTTCTCTGCCCTCTGCTTTACAATTTCCGTACTTCCTACATGGTGGTCGGCGGGCTTATTGTCCTCTGTGCTTTTCATCAGCAGTGACCGGTTGTATAATCATTTCTCAAGCAAAGCCGGGTCCAGAGCACCCGGTATGGCAATGTCAAGACCTTGCTTCTCTCGCACACAGCGGAGTTGAGTTATCATTGCTGGTGTCCTCTATCCTGCCTACGCCTGCAGAATTACAATATCTCTGCTCTGTTTTGTATCTGTGAACATGTGCAAATGAGCTGAGCCTTTAGAGGATTTGTGAGCGTGTCTGTTGTATTGTGCTGGTGCGTTTTTGACGGTCTCCGCTTAAATCTCACTGTTTAGTCCCTTGAGATCGCTGCATACTAGAAATGTCACTTGTGATGAAGTTAGGTAGCGTAAATATCACAAAACGTCCTGCTTGCATTTGTGGGAAATGACGTAGCTGCTTTAAATAGCTTTTTTGTAGGTAAGCAAGCTTGCGATAGTTAAACGCTGTTTTTAGGTTTGAGACAAAATGTTAATATTAAGCCACGCTGAATGAATCTAAAGGTATTTCTCGAGGAGGAACCAGAGATTTGTCTCCAAAGAAATAGATTACATTTTTTTATGTAAGAGTCACTTCTGTTTTTATGGACTACTTTTGCTGGTTTAGGATGTAGGGCTGTCACTACAGCACAATAACCTTTGAAAGTGTAAAGTACAACCACATTCTTAGCAGAACACTAGAAGATTTTTGACACCAAGCAGGTGAGTGTATTTAAATGTGTTGTTCACAATGCAAGTCATTTATTATGTTTGGTAGAAAATGTTTGCAATGGCATTTCTCCAACCAACAGTGTTCTGTAATGTCCTGATAATGTCCTTACTTACTGATGAACAGACCCAAACAGAAACAGCAGCTGGAGAATATCAACATCCATCGTTTACAAGTTCAACATTTACAGTGCCGTGTGCTTTGCATGTTCACTGAATAACTATTTAGGGTAATTTAGGAATGCTTTTACGTGTGGTACGCTCATTTAACACAGTACTTAAACAGAAGTTTACCTATTCACTGAAAAACTAAGTTCAGAAATAAAACAAAACCTGCATTGCGTATGGGTCTGCTGATGTATCGCCTTAGCAAATAATGCACGTCTGGTAATCGTCTTTTCATTGGTCTTCTGTTTTGGCTCAATTTCAGATGTGTTCAGTTGAAACACAAGATCTAATGGAATAAGTGTCAAGTGTGTGAGAAACGCTGTGTGCAGGATTCCTAAAAATCTTGAACTGATCATATGAACGAAACATTCAAGCCTAATTTCTGATGGATCTGAACCATATCTAAAAGTCTCCTAAAAAAAGACATAATAGACAAAATTATTGTAAATATTTCATTAACGATATTTACCGTATCTTATCTGCACAAATTGTAGTTTTTTAATTATTGTTATCATTGAGAACAATATCTGAGGCACCCCCTATGTCTATGTTTTGCATCTTTTAGGGGGTCCCTAATGCCTTATTGGGGGTCCTGGATCCCCCAAGCCCTCCCTTCAATTCAAGGATTTTTGAGGCTGATACCAATTTTAACAAACAATTCTGATATTCTTTTATTTGCTCACCAATTTCTTACTTTTGTCTTAAAAAATAGATCACTGTTTTAAATGAGCAAAGTTCAGAAACACGTGCATTAATGTATACTAACTAGTTTATTGCTGCATCAATAAATAATTTTCATTTAACACAGATTGAATCCAATTTACTTTGAACAGGCCGACATTATATGACACGACATTTTTTACAAATCTCATTGGGTTTCGACAAGTATTTATTTTGCATAGTAAAACTGGTGTTATACAACTTCACACAGTTTCATTGTTTCATTGGCTTTTTTTATGCTATAGCCAATATGCCAATGATTCCAGACACCTTACTTCATTCACCCCACTCAGATGTTTCCATGTTACTTTTCCATGAATATTCTAAATGCACTTCCTGACAGCTCTTTGCTTCTCAAACATCCTTGCATTCGTCATTGAACAAAGCCACGAGTCTAAGAAGTACTCGGCCTAGTTTGGATCCCGCTCTTTCCAGCACATCTGGAGAGCGTAAGGCTTTCTCCCAGTGTGTCTTCATCTCTCTTCTTTGATTAAGCATTGCCCCCCACCACGAGCCGCTCAGAGTCCCTGGCAGTAGCTGTTTTCACTCAGTCTCTTACCTACTAGAGTCAACTTAGACAAGTTCCTCTCAAGCCTGGCTTGAGGATTCCTCCTAAAATCCACAAAAGGGTTTTGTGGAGTTACTGTGGAAAAGAGTTGTGGGAAATAGTGTCAGACAGACATTACTTTTGAGCTAGCATCCCGGCACTCCCGTTGTCAAGATGAGATAAGTGTCTTGCAGAAGCTGCTCAGGCTCTAAGTGTTAAGGCCAGTGTCTTTAGATGTATTAATCCTTGTGAACGTTACTGGAATATCAATTTATCAGAGTTTATCTTTAAATACAGACCTTAGTCCTGGTACTTTATCGTCTTCTGGCCACATTCAGTAGTTATGCTGAGAGATGCTGTGAGTAAGTTGTATTTTAGCGCAATGGCTCTCAGTTCTTCTAAACATGATTGATACATTTTTAGTTAAATGAGGCAGTTTACAATATTGCCATTGTTCATATGTAATCGTTGGTAAATTTGCATCTTTGGTTTGGGTTTGTGGTTGGGGGCAAATTGGATTTGAGTATAATTTAACTGAAGGCAAATAGTTAAAAATGATTTATGTTGTACAACATGTTAACATCTGCTCCATATGTTCAAGATCAATGGTTCTCAAACCGGGGGGCCCAGATTGTACCAAGGGGTCCTCAGAATTTGTGGCATTTTATGAAATATAGAAATATATCATACATTTAAGCAATCAAACATCAGAAAATAGAACAACGCAAAGTGTTGCACTCTACACAAAGGGAGCCTTACCACGAAAAAGTATTTCCTGTTTCAAAATTTTTTTTATAACATAAGATTTTGACCAAATGATGGGAAACACTAAGCTGATGAAAACATGATACCTCAGATGCAGCTTGTCAGAAATCTTG
The DNA here is from genome assembly GCA_006030095.1 of Triplophysa siluroides. Classification (NCBI taxonomy): domain Eukaryota; kingdom Metazoa; phylum Chordata; class Actinopteri; order Cypriniformes; family Nemacheilidae; genus Triplophysa; species Triplophysa siluroides. The sequence goes on from VCII01000237.1 coordinate 6,109,129, forward strand.
TACGTTCATTTAAGCTTGGATTGTGTGAACTGTTAATATTATAAGACGTATGTAGTTATCAACAGTCATCCGAAGCTATTTGACATATTGCATGGTCATGAGGGCGAAGCCTTAAATAATAATTCAGATCAAATGATTATCTGTACTGTGATCTTATACCAAAGAACATTTCTTCAGCATTTAAGATGGCAAAACTTTGAAGCCGAAATAAAAGGCATAAAGGTCTCCGCTGTTTCAATTTTCTCTATGAAGCCAAACTTTACATCTTATAGCTGCTCCTTACGCCTGTGTTCTGACACGGTAATGTTAAACATTTTTGTGCGCTTCCAGAACACGTCAGCCTCTGAACGCCCTCGTCATTGTTTATGAAACATTAAAATCCCTCCGTTCAATCTCTCTTTGGTGAAACCTTCATCAAGACATACGACTGCCTTTGTGTCCCAGACGATGCCGTTCGTTTCCTTTTGAACTGGCCGCTTTGCCAGCGCTCCATGTCACTCACTGTTTGTCAAACGCTTTAAGTGATTCATGAACAGGATTGAAAAAGACAGACTTCTGTTTTCTCATTAAGCATACGGATGAAATATTTCTTCTGGCTCTTTGGGGGCTTATCTGCAGGCCTTCAGCTTCTGCATAATTATTATACAATGAATTTATTTGCAGAGACCGACAGGATGGGCATGAAGCATTGAAGACATCGGTATGTTTGTATTCGAGAAGCATCAGTTCCAACTTTTTCATTGACGCCACCATACCACCCATTATACCATTAACTCATCCAATACCGTAAGCTTAGAATCGGGGGGGGGGCAAAGTCTAAAACTAATTTAGACTTCTGCCATAGCTGAAATTGTTAGTCTATGAGGTAGGTCTTCAACTGTTGTTCGTTTGACTATTGAAGGGTTCAATTTTAACAGCCCCTCTGCATCTGAATGTTAAATGACTCCGTATACAGCTGTGGGGTGTTTGTAGTGCCGGCTCACCTGAAACTGGGAACCTTTCAAACATTTTCTTTCAGAAGACATCTAGAAGTCCTCCTACACCACAGGAGAGAGACTACATCATTCTCACCCATCCATAACTTTCTCACCTCACGCTCTGGTTGGTCTTATCTCAGTATTTGGTGCTATTTGTCAGTGTGAAGTATCCTATGTGTGCATCATTCTTTGGTGGTAGTTAGGTGTGCGGGTCTTTTGTCACAGTTATTACACAGTTGATAAAAAGTGTTTGCTTACTGTTCCAAATCCAAAACAGCCCACCTCAGGTGTATTCTGGTATTTTGGTCAATTTGGTATAGACCACTTCAGATGATGTAAATAATGCTGGTTCAACGCTGTTCCGGAAGAACTTCCTGTTTCGTTTTTTCTAACACTAAACAATCGTTTGAACGAAATACAACCAACAGAACATTTGAACCAAATCAAAATGTTAAACAGATGTATATATAAGATTTAATTATGTAGATTTAAAAATAAAATAAATACAAATGAAACCGAAAATCTTGCGAAGTGGTCTATATATGGCTTGGATCCCTTTCTCAATTTAGGTCTGTTGTGCTTTGTCTTTTTAATCAATAAGTTACAGACTTGTACTTCAGAATTTGCTTTATAAAGACTAGAGATGCACCAATACTATATTTCTCCACAGATACCGATATAGCCGTTTGTAAGTGACATCTGCTGATAACGATATTGATTCTGAAGATTACATTTATATTTCTTAACTTTCTGAATGTTATTCATTCATATAATGACATTTACTATTGAACATCAAACTGGTGATGTTTCCTTGCATTGCCCATGTATAGAGCACAAATTCAAAGAATTTTCCTTTCTGTTTTTTTATTGACAGGTTACATCGGCCTGATCATCGACTGTTTTTAAACTATCGACCAAAAGCTGATAGTGTTAAAATACTGTATTATTGGCCGATATATTATCTATACCGATTATTGGCCGAAATATCGGTGCATCTCTAATAGAGACACATGAAACACCATAATTTTTCTTTGCCATCCACGACTGAGCATCTACTTCCAAAAATCCAGGAACCAAAGCATTTATGTATGCACATTCAGTACACATTCTATCACGTTGTGTGTTCTCTTGAAGCAAACACATCTCTGCATTGTCAATCCCATGCTCTACCAATTGAGCTTCAGGAACAAACGGATCCTTTTGACAGTAAAGGTCCTTGACACGCATTGGCTTACGTTCAAGTTACGAAACGATCTCAAAGCTCCTTCAATTCATCTGAGTCGAATCGATTGGTTCTGTTTGTTAAGGGCTGATCTGGAATATATTAGGTTTCCTAGATGTTTAAACAAGCGATTGGAAATGTCCTGCTAGCAACCCAGAGTCAAAAGCCAGAACCTCCAAAAGAACCACTGGATGTTCATCCCCCCTCTCAGTTTACCCCAGGGATTCCCTTTTTTGCTGCATGTAGCAAGCCTCTTTTAGTCCTTTACAAAATCCTTAGCTCACTAAATATTTGCAGCATTAGCAAGTCCAACAGTTTAGATTCAGTCATCTTATGATGGTGGATTTCATCTTTATACCCATTTTAATGTATAATTTTGACCTTGTATTTTGCTACTTTTTTTATTTTATGTGGGACGTTATCACCTGATCAGTCAATGCGCACTATTGGCAAGGACATGCGTTTGATACCCAGTGAAGACATGTATTGATAAAATGTTGTATGCTCCGTTAAAAAGGCTTGAATGCTCAGTACTGCTAAAATGTTTTGGACAAAATCATCTGCCAAATGCACTTATATAAATGTGAAATTGCATGCATCTTTTATTTTGTAAAGGCTGATAGACATATAGTTATTTAACAATGACCATTTAAATGGCTGCGCTTGTGCCCTTGCAGTTTGTTTAATACATTTTCCTTTGTTTTAATAATTTCTGAATATGCGAAACACTATTTGATGTATTAAATTTCCTCCTTTTTATACTGAACTGCTACTCAAAATTTCTTCATTCTGTGGTTTGATTGAAAAGGAGAAATTGAAAAGGGAGATTTTTGAGTGTTGCCAAGTAATGAATTTCCAAATTTTAATTTTAGAGTTCATCTCATGTAATTTGTTGAAAAGTAATAAAAGGTGAAGAATTATAAAAGACAAGCACAAAAACACAATTTCTAATAACTGAGACGTTGTGCAGACTTATCTAAAAGGAAATGCAGGCAAACCCTGCTAAATGATTCAAACATGTTCTGAATACATGAGAAGCAGCGGAATTACTACAGTGCTTAAACACTGCGGTCATACGGTTAAATTGAACTTGAAAGGCATTCGTCTGATGTGTGAGCGGGGTTACAAGCAGCTTTATGGCAATTAGACCACAAGGCAGCTGCCTTCAGTCATCGGTTAGTGTTGAGGTCAAATTTGCTGCATCTCTTTCCACTTCTCCAAGCCTGTTTGTCATACTTTGAGTCGCTCGGAGATGTTGAATTGTTTCAACAGCTCGTTGACCCAAAAACAGCTTACCTGCTGTGTTAATTATTTCTGGAAAGTTCTTTTCCTTTGCCAAACTGTGTGTTCCCTCCTTCAGTGCCCTCAGAGACGTAAGCGCTAGAGCAGTCCTGAGGAGGAAAGTGTCACATCTGATTGGTTTCAGAGGAATATAAACATTGTCGTGTGGGTGTTGCACTCAACTCTGTTTGAGGTCAAACCAACGTATCTGAACAGAAGTTAAATTAGTTGAGCTGGATCATTATAAAATGTATATGCAAACTGTACTTGCCTGCACAAATTAGCACAGCACTTCAAACTTCAAAGTGGGATGTTTGAAACTCAGCAGGAAAACATTACCTGTATTCACAATGTAGTGTTTAGGGAGCATTAAGCTGGGTTTTTTGTAACATCTGCTTTGCATATTTGTTTCTTATTGTAGTGCCAGATGGGCCCATCTCAACCATGTGAATTTTTCTCTCTTTAGAGGTGTGGAAAGCGATTCTACCCCACAGAAGTCCAGAACAGCTGCTTACAGAAAGAGATCTTCACTCCCACCAGGACCCTGACGAGAGACCATAATATATTTACTATATTATGTAACAGTATTGGTTTCAAGGATTTTCCAAGCTGAATGTGTTGTCTAGATATAAGACTGAATGCGATTTGTTACACACAATGTATATAGTAGTTTTATTTTCAATTTTTTATTCCATCAGTTTTTCTCAAATAAAAAAAGGAAAAAACAAGTGCTGTGTAGTCAAAATGTTGTTAAAGCAAAAATCTTGCCACAGCGTTTTTTTGAACGCCCGAATAGTAGTTAATGGATGGGGATTTTCTCATGTGTAAGCATTTTGAGGTTTATCCAAGAACAAACATGCTAAAATGTGCATATACAGTAGTGGCCAAAAGTGATGTCCAGCTGGGCATATTTGTACTATGTTTACTTTAATTGCCCTTTTGGGTTCGATTAAACTTTCAAAATATAAGATGTGTGGTACTTTTTTACACTTTAAGCAATTTATTGGACATCTTTATTATTCAAATATCCAGTAAAAACTTGCAAAAAATAAAGCATAAAGTGAACACAGTTTTGATCTTTTTCGTGTATTTTGTAGCCGTTTTCTGGGCCTTGACACATTAAGCTTTGCATGTGTGTTTTATAATTTTTGCTTAGCTTAAGTTTACACTCCGTGAATATATATTCAACATTTGTAATATATCTGTAATATTATATATTTGAAAAAAAGCAAAGGGGGTCTTTAAAGTAAAGTTTATTTTTAAACAAAGTGTCCTGCATATTAAGTGTTAAATCGAAAACATGAACCAAACACTGAAAAATATAATGTATATATCACTATATCTTACCGTGAAACCTAAGGTGGCATGATGCCATATCCAATTTATGCTTTAACATTTTCTTTTTTTCGTAAAAAAATCCATATTTAGATAAATAACTTGGTATTAAGTCGCGTCCCCGGATTTTTTCTCAGTCCTGTTTCTCTAAAACATCCTCACCTCTGAAACCTATGAACATTCCACAAGACATATTTAGATCAGAAACTTTCATCATCTTGGTCCTCCAAAGGCCAACAATTGTTAATTTTCTTCTGTTTCTTTCATAATACTGTAGCTACGACAAGGTGTGTTCATCTAAAGTTTCAGTCCTATTTGCTTAATGTCCTCCTGTTACTATCATGTTCGCCATGAGGCTATATTTCATGTATTTGTTCATTCTATGTAAGAAATTCGGTCCTGTTACTTTCAGCCCTGTTAAAAAAATGGTATCTTTAAAAAAGAAAAATCGTCACATTTTTGACCAATACACATTTTGAATAATAAAATGTGTGTTAATAGATTGATTGTTGAAAAAAGGAAAAAAATATTTTAATTTAGATCAGTTACATCCAACAGATGTTACCCATCAGGTATCGCCCTGTGCGTCAGTCATGTCAGTGAATTAGTTGCATCTTTCCTACAACAGCTCATTGAAAACAGATACCCTTAAAAAATGAAAAGCATTCTGTCAAATGGTTTACACTGCATTTGCACTGAAAGCTTCAAGTTTTCACTTCACCTCAACCAGCAGTGAGGTTAGTCATAGTACAATTATTTTATCATTCAATGCCAACAGACGTACATTGCCTTAGGATTTATTTGCATGGGATAGGACCTTTACGAATCATTTTATTTTTGTCACAAAATATGGAGTATCTATACATCACATAAGAAATAGAAATGGGCTGAACATCATTGAGGGTGCATCGACAAAGACGGCATCATAGATTAAAAGCAAACCAAACAAGATTGCTGAAGTGACAGGCTTAGGAAACTCGCATAGAAGTACGAGGAACTGAGTGTACGTAACCCTTTATTTATTAGAGGAAATTCTTTTCATTAGACACACGCTTTTATGTCAATGATTTGAGACTATCACTGTATCAAATGATGCAATCCAGATCCAGGCCTTTTATTGATTCCGGGATTTCTCTATCATTTTCTAGCACTTAACCTACGGCCCTTGAAGTGTGTATTTTGTCCTAATTTTGAGAAGGACTCTCTTTATGCTCTTTGTAGTGCCACGTTCTCTCCTTGACAAGTTGACGTCAGCTGGCAGTGTTGAGTTTGCCTGTCATGTGTAATTACGGACCAAGTGTTCGCCATAAGCCGCTTTCAAATTGATTTTGTGTTTGTTTGAATGTGCACTTGTGGGGACCAGATAATTCAATTTGCTCAAGGTCTAAGGAAAAACACGCAAGAAAAGGGAACGGGAGAAGAGAAGAATGGTTGTCCGAGTGTTCAAAATTGTAATTGAAAACAGAACTCGAGTATGCAGAGCTGCTTTATTATTCTATTGTGTAGTTGTTATATAATATTAGCTCACAGGAATACATTTGTATTAGGGTATTTTTTTCAGAAGTCAAGAAATGCAGTGCTTTTTTGTAAAAGGACAAATAACAAATACGCAATAAAAATATGAATATTATGTTGTGTAGAATACAAAAATGGTGCTTTAAACAGGACAGTTTAAAATGTTGTGACGGTGACGACATTTTGATTTGAACTGTCACTTTACATTTGCATCAAGAACTGCAACATAAATTGACATTCGACTACAACAAACCAGAACAGGAACTTTGTCTCTGCGTTTCAGAAGTCCACCACATGCCCCCGAGCTTTATTTACACATGGCCCACCGTATATAGGCCATTCCTGAAACACACTGAAATAAATCGCATTCAACTCTTTATTACTCAAAAAAAGTTTGTTATATTGGCGCAACTGACGCGGGAAAAAAGGGGAGTCTCTTCTCACATCCGTACCCGTCATTCATAGGTTTCGATGGGCGCTTCGTGCAAATTTTTTCAACTTTCGCGGAAGATCGGTTCGCTTCATTCGCATCTTTGCATTGACTTTGTAACGCGTTTCGTGTGAACCCAGCATTGCTCTTTCTCTTTTACATCTCTAATGGTATTCCTTTACTACCGTTTCTCTTCCGTTTTACTTTCCACTTATGTCTCTATATCTTCCCTGAATACCACCAGCTTTCACCTTCTCACATGCCCTGTATCTTTACCCTCCTTTATCTTTGTCTCCCGGCTCTTCTGTCTCTGACTGGAAAGCTTCTGTGCTTGTCATCCACAGCCATGGCACCAGGACTTTGGGTTTTGAAAGGCACTGAAGCAAGCAGGCATGCAGCTTATCATCAGAGCCAAGAACCTAGAGGGATGCTCACACACAAACACTCCCGCGAATCCTCATGAAAACACCGCTTACACACACACACAAAGCTTTCCCATAGCAACAGAGAACACATACAGCTGCTCATATGGATTCCCCATTTCCTTCCAAAACCACAAGTGGTAGAAGATATTTGAATGGATTATTGGGAAATCCCTTCATTGAGTAAATCAGTTTCACACATTTGACAAATTCAATTTACCGCTTCTAATCTATTTAATTTTGATGTACTACAGTGTGCAAAATTGTACTTCCTCAAAGGTGAAGGGTTTCGGTCAGCCCATTCACCAAAATGAAATTGTCACTTAAGCTTTAAGAAATAGAAGATCAATAGATGTGCCAATATTAATCCTCATGTGGTTGCAAACCAGCATGTTTTTCTTTCTTTGTTGAACACAAAAGAAGAAACCCGCCTTATCTCTCATCATTCAAACAATTTTCTCCTTGTTATTTTCATTGCGTTTTATGAAAGAAACCCATATTTGGAGATAGTTAGTTGTTACATTTATAACCCGTCTCTTTCAACTGTTGGCAACTTTGAGAAAGACACAAGTTCAACCTTTGAATGCAGATGCAGGAATCTTAGAATCTTGCGACATGGAGTGATGCAGGCGAGCCTGCTCTGTTCATTGCATATTTATGATATATTTCATGCCGTGCTAGGCTCAGCCGCGGAGGTTGAACTTTATCATTCATAAGCAACGAGAACAATGCTACAAAAACAAAACTGAGCAATTTGCTGTGATCCCTGAAGTACACAGTCTTCTGTGGTACAGTACAGTATATTGGTTGGTGAGCAAGTTTTGACTTTTAAATATTTTGCATCTTTGTTCTGCTTTCCCTCTTTATGGTTTTCTCAAACTTCACTAGTGAAAGTGCATTGATCTCAGCCTCGATGGAATTTAAGCCCTTAAACCTGACCACAACACTATGACCAGGAAGTTTGTTCCACAAAGATACACACTCCAGTTATATGCTGCTAACAATGTGTGTTTGTTCTCGGTTCACTGTTTCCAAATTCAATCTCGCCAAGGGACACAAACAAACCAGTCACAACCTTTTAGTAATCCCATATAGCACTGCCTGGAACACTCGGTTAGATTTAAACCGTGTGTCCCTTGTTGTCACTGTGAAAATAATTTATTGGGTTCGTTTTTGTTTTTTTATTTGTATTTTTAAGCACCAATAAACACAACAGAAGTTAACCATATTGCTGTAAAATAAGAATAAAATAACAAGGAAGAACAAAGAATATACTGATAAAATCAACCAATATATTTACATACAAGATTTGAAAGGCCAAAGTAAAAAAATATGATTTAAACTTGGTTTTAAACTCATAGACAGAATTTGACACTTAAAGGAAGACTATTCCATAGCCTGGGCCCAACTATTGCAAATGCACGATCACCTCTTGCCTTTAACCATGATCTAGGTTGAGACAAAGAGCAGTTTTTTGTAGATCTTAAACATCTTATTGGCTTATTTTCCTTAACAAATAAGAAGGTGCCAAAGCATTTTGAGATTTAAAGTCAAAGACCAGTATCTTTAAATCAGTTTTATAATGAACTGGCAGCTAATGAACGGTTAACGTGTAATTTTGAGTTCTTTCAACCTTAAAAATATTAGTTAACTAATGAATTTCATGCGAACTCGTTGTGTTAACTGAATTCATTCAAAATGTTGAGGCAGCCAGGTTCCTTATTTTTTTTAGTTGGAGCAACACTTCGTTTTTACAGCATTTGAACAAAAGAAAGGGGCGAACAGAAACTGACTTTAATGTGGGCGTACATTTACAATCTAATGTAGGGGTCACTTGAGCGCCTCTCAGCCTTAAAGAGACCAAAAATTTAAATTCTGTCATGAATTACTAGGTGTTCCAGATTTGTATACATTTCTTGGTTCTGTTGAACACAAAGAAAGACATTTGGAAGAATGTTGGCAACCTCCAATTTTGAGGCACCATTGACTGCTTTTATACATCTCTGAAGACATAGTTATGTATATTATATTGCATTCCTGTCAATAGATCCTTCAAAAAAATTACACATTGTACCTTTAAAGTTTACATCACACTGCGACTTCGCCAAAAGTCCATGTGAAAAATCATTTCATTCTGATCTAACATACTAAATCATACTTCAAACTTTTGAAAATGACGGATCTTAAGGCGGTGTCATCTTTTCAACGCTGTCTGAATTTTTTCTGCACTGAAGGCGCTTCTTTCGTTATAGTTGTCGCTATGGTACCAGGGCTAATGCTGCAGTATTGTTGTGATTCTGAGGCTTGTTTTGTCCACCAGGTCCTGATGGATAAAGGTCACAGTCATTAGATGACAGACACTGACTTCTGCCTTGTGAGGAGAGAGGGACTGACTGCGAAATCTCTCAAGATGAAGCATCTCTCATGTGTGCTTGAGGAGAGACATGATAACTGTCGTAAGTGGTGCCATTGGGATGTCTGAAAATATTGTATCTAAGGTATGCCATATAGAACAATAATTTAAAAACGCTTTTCCTGACAGCCACGGTTTGTTATTACTCTCCGGTCTTAGTATTCCCTTTTCAGTAAGTATTGATTGTTCAACTTTTGATGAAAGTTGGGAACTTGTGTGTTTGCAAGTGTGTTCAACACGCATAAACCAAGACGATGTCTGAAACACTCCTACTTTTGTGCGTCATAGAGATCATAAGTGTTGACAACAAGTTTTTCAATTGGTCTCAGGTGTGGACAATAAGCGTTCTCCAATGAGCTTGTCAGGATCAAGATGACGTAATGATGTGTTATGAATTAAAGGATTTGAATCGGTTGATGTGAAAGAGTTGAAGGACTCTTTATGATGGAAATTGACTCGGTATGATGAACGGGAGAGATTTTTTTCTTGTGAGTGATTCATACTTTCCGCACCGATGAATAATTGATTGTGGATGGCGGGGAATGTCAGGTGTAAATATAGCCTTGTGTTGTGCAGCATGACTTTGTGAAGTGGGTTATTTCTGTGTCGCTAGAAAACAAACAGATTTGCAAAACTAATAGGCTTGAGATGTTCTTTTACACAGTTTTAGATTTGATATATAATATGTTGCATGCCTCGTCCTGTTTGCTGAAATGTTAAGCTATACTGTATATTGTAAGAAAAACTCCAGGCGTATTAAATGGCCAGTGACAGGATATTGAAACAAATAGGAAATATTGTAAACTGTAGAGCTGTAATGAATTAAAGCGGACCCTTAACCCCTTTAACCACACTGTACAGATTCATTAGAATTTAGATTCTCATGTCTTCGATTTTCAGCCTGAGAAAAAGGAGAATGTTCCTCCCTCGTGCATAAAGAGGAAATTAACGGCAATCATGAGAACAAAAGAGCTGATGAGAAATAAAAGCGTGAGTTAATTACACCATAAAAGAATAAGATCATCATCACGGCAAGATCTGAAAAACATTCTCACATGCTCTATTAAGAATAGCATGGACGGATTATCACTTCAAAGGGCCCCGGGGCCAGTTACCTCCAAGGGAGCCCCTTCCACAACTTTTCTGTTCTTTCCCTTAACTGCGCATTCACAGTTATAGTAAGTGAAAGTTAAAGGTGCAGTTTGTAACAATTTTGCAGTAAAATATCCAAAAACCACTAGGCTGTTATATATTTTGTTCAGCTGAGTACTTACAATATCTCAAATGTTTCCAACTACTTGTAAATGGTGAGAAAATGGCCATTTTAAACAGTGACACGGGGCTGTGCAGTCGCCTGTCAATGGCGTCATATCCGCGTTACCCTTGTTACACCTTTCATGATGTAGAAACCGCATGACAGCAGTGTGGTGGACAAATGCTGAAGTAGCGTCTAGCAAGCCACTAGCTTTTTTTGAGCAGTCACTTATTTATGGACCACAATTATTCGCAACATTTATAAAACTTTACCTCATCCACTAACATGATTTCTCGTTCCTGTTTGATTGATGGCCATCAGCAGTGGAGTTGAAGACAACAGATCCCATCATTCCATGCTCCTTCACAACGTCATCAAGCTACGGCATTGTTGCTGTTTAGATCGTGCGCGTATTTAATGCATCACATAAATAAACAAATATTTCTCACCATAAAATATCCCTGTGACATCATCAATCAAAATATTCAGAAATTGAAATTTAAATGTGCTGTAATTTAATTAATAAGTTAATTTTTTATAAGTTTATAAATTATTACATTTAATAAGTTAAAGTGACATAAAAACATATGCTGCCATGATTTTTTGATCATTTTATTTTTTACAGGGTATCCACGGTATAGGCTATCGGACCCATATATTAAACATAGATAGACATTTGGTTTTCATTGTTGTTGGTTTTTCTGTACCAAACTGTACGGTGCAACCTTGAAGCCCAGGTCCCCCTCGGGCTCATGGTAGTCAAGGCCCCCTGGGCACTGGCCCCATTGGCCAGGTCAGTAATCCATCCCTGAAGAATAGTGCTTAAATAGGAAATAGGGTATTTAGTGTGCCATGATCGTCGTTTGAAAGAGAAATCGACCATTTTTCTGCATGAAAACACGCCCAACTTGATGATAAATTGCCGCCATGTTCTTTGCAAGAGCTCCATGCTTGGGAAAAGAAATAAGAGAGAGTATATCGAAGAAAAAAATCATTATTTTATTGTCCACAAATGATTTACAATTTGTGAATGTTTTGCCAGATGTGTATTTTAAATACATATGTGCTTGTTAGTCAAAGTTTAGAAAAGTTTGGGCTGTTATGATATCAGATTTTTACTTTGCGGTTTTCATGGCCAACAGAATTACTGTACGGTGTTACAACGGTATTCATGTTCAGTCATATTTATCTTTAATTTAGTTTATTTTGTGTTTTTTGTTTGTTTGACAAATCGCACAAAAAAATCTAATATAGGTATTAGTGAGAGTTTGTAATCATTGTGTCTCTTAATGCAAAACTTGAAACAGGTGCAGAATTATTTGCAATTTTATCATATGTGTAGAATCAGGACGATATTGATAACTGTTGGAAGTTATTGACAATAGTGGTATATATTCAGACACAAGATGCCAACCGATGTGAACTATCAACCACAAACCTTTTCTCATTAATCATTGAAATTTTAAATGCTGTTCAAATGTCTGTTGCAGTAGTGTAATGCAATACAGACTGTACAGCAAATCAATAAATGCGCCTTAACCATTAACTTACAGTACAGTAAGCTTTTTGTCAGTGTTTGTCAGTACAACAACCAGGCTGCATGTTGTATGTTTTATGCTTAATTTGTGAATTATTTACTAGTTATGAATGGTTTATTAGTCCAGAGGAAAACTAAATCAAATCCTCAGTAGACCATTCAATGACCATTTAAAATGTTCAGAATAGTTTTTTTCCTTTCAAATGTTTTGATTCCTTCCTTCCAGTGTAGAACTTAATCTTCCTACAATGATAGTTTGGTGTCTTTCTTCATTCGTCACCTCCAAACTTTTAAAAGTGGAAATGTATTTATAGGTTCCGGTTCCCAAATTCAGAGGAAATGAGCTTCTCTTTCGGCTATGATGGGGGAATGCGAATTGTCTGGCTTGCGTGTCTGGCAGCTAGAGTAAAAACAACTTGAAAATTGATTTTTGACTGTTGTTTTTAGAGATTGTCTTGCAATGCAATGGAGCATGTTTGGTGAGGAGCTTGAGAGAATTCATCTGTAGGGCCTGATTGATTGGTCTTATTTTCTCTCATGGGCGGAAAAAAGTGAGTCTGCTCCCATGATGCATTGCTTCTTGTGCGCATGTAACTCCCACAGAGCTGTATTTACTTTTCACCTAAGGTGCTCATTGCGAAGGGGTGGTATTTTCAAAAACAAAGACCTAAGTAAATATTGCATCCACTGTAGCAGGCAGTAATGCATATCAGGAACATCAATTTGCAGCTAAACATCAAGTAATCTGTAAACATGAGGCATATGTCTTAGTAGCAATTAACAGTAACATTCTGTTTTTCTCCCTAAAGCAAACATGATGTACAGTATGCACCATTTGACATCTTGCTATCATCAGATGCAGCTGTGGTCATAATGTTCTCACAGAGTTCCCCGTTGATCATTTGCGCTATATCACATTGACTTATCTCACACCTGAATCGGACTGATACGTTTTACAGAGAAGCAGGTGGCTGTACACGTAAAACTCACAGAGGTTCTGATCGGCTCATAAAGGCACAGATTGAAACAAACAGCAGCTGGTGAGGTGCAGGATGAACCGTGTACTGATTTGCTTTGCTCATTCAAGAACATGCTGCTGGTTCACTGCTGAGAATATTGAAGGGGGAAGACATTGGTATTATTGTGCGATCTTTACTAAGCTGAAAAATAAAGTACTTCCAGTTCTCCTTGGTTTTGTCGGTGACATTTCACTGTGAAAAATCCCATAAAAAGGAAATATTCCAGCTGGTGTGGTGCCAGACAAAAAACTAAAAATAACATTTACGTATGTACACGTTTTTCATGTTATTTTCCACCTGGATTTGCGGTCTATTTCTATCATTTGTAATATTTTACCGCATTTTTAAAATTGTGGTATTTTTTAAATTAAAAAAAGTTTTTTTAAAGTGTTGCTAAATCAAGCTTTATTATCTGTCTGTCACATCGTGATGTAACGAATAACATTAGCACTATTTATTCATATCACATGTTAGGTTTTATAAACTCAATATGTATCTTACAGTCTCCAGGCTCATGCCGTCCCAGACACATTTCATAAAAAATTGATTGCTGGCTGGTCATCTGGGATTTTGGTACGGAGATAAGGGTTAGGATCGTGATTTTTGGTAGTTTTCAGCACACCGTGAAAGTTTATAAGGATTGTTTGTTTACGTCTGCCATCTGATCTATTTATGTTGCACCAGAGCGTCTGGACCCAGAAACAGTGACCACTGACGTCAGGCCTAACACGTGAATAAGAATTACTCAAGTTGTTACAAATCTGTATACATTTATCTGTTCTGTTAAACACAAATAACGATATTTAGAAAAATGTTAGCAACTGAGATTTCTGGGGCACCATTGACTTCTATGGTAGAAAAAATAAAAATGGTACTCCTAAATTCTTCAAAATCTCCTATTTTGCGTTCAACAGAACAACCACAAAATTCTATAATATTTTTTACTATGTTTAGTTGACAACAAAAACTACCAAACTACCAAAGAAATTTGAAGAGGTTTGTAACAACTTGAGTGAGTGCATTAAGTTTGACCAAATTTTCATTTTTGGGTGAACTCCGTTGAAAGATTCTCCTTATTTGAGTCCCATAGTATCCTAGCAACTTTGGATAAAAGTGTCCGAAAAAATGAATACATAATGTTCATCAGGATCATCAAGTTTTTCATTCAAGTCATTTATCTAACTAGACGAACTGCAAATATGAATATCACACAATATCAAACATCACGGCATGCACACAAAGGCAGCATACAAGCTTGTTTTTTCTCCTTATTTGTCTATATCAGAAAAGCCAAATCCGATAACCTTTATGCACCAACGATTGCTTTTAATTTGTGCTCCGTGTACAATACGTTCTGTCATCTCTGTTGTGTTGCTGTGGGATATATGGCACGAGTCCCATAAGCCACATTAGTTGGAGGAGATGTGGACAGTGCCAGAATACACCAGAGTCTGTTACTTCCAACATGATCTCAATCTCTTCTGCTGACTCCAGATGGCCTTGAGAAATTGAAAACAAACCAGCCTGGCGGGAGTTGAGAACAACATGTGATAACTGCAGATGCAGGACCATTTACAGGTTATCTTGCCTGTTCGGTTTCTTCTCCTTTAAGGTTATTTGCTTTCGTGTGTCTGTGCAGCAGTGTGACTGTTCAGTTGTGGTTTGGTGTCAATAGGGAGCCCTGTTTACATTTTTAACACTATAGCTGTGTGTAATTTTTTTGGAGGCTCTATTGACAGAAATGCAATCTAATATTCATAACTAGTCTTCAGAGGTGTATAAAGACCTTAGTGAAGCTTTATGTTTTTATTACCTTAGAAGGAGCTATTTGTATCCACAGATTATTTGGGAATTCGCCATGTTGTTTCTACAGTAGCCCTGAACAGACAAACTGCTCTTCAGAGCATGTTTTGTAAAAAACGTTATCTCCTTAGGCAAAGAAGTGAAAACTTGACAACATCTTAGCCCTATGTCAGCCACCGTAGTGCTTTGAAAGGGAGGGGTGGAGTGAGCCGTTGGTTTCAATTTGCAACCTCACCGCTAGATGTCGCTAAATTATATACACTGGACCTTTAAATCAGATTGTTAGACCTTTCTATTCATTAATCAGTATGTGTGATACCTGGGATTAAACCCATGACCTTTGTGTTGCCAACATAATTCTCTACCTAGTGCACAGGAAATTTCATCTAACAGCTTCATCAAACCAATTCCTACGCGACTTCCCAAGCAGATTGATTTTCTCAAGCACAACCAACTGAGTGCATACGGCGGAAATGTACACACGTCTTCACACCACGGAGGGCAGCAGGGGGCACCTGGCATCTAGTCAACACATGGGAAAAATCAACCTTGATTTAGTTTAGAGGAAAGAAAGATAGGAAGAAACTGAAAGAGAAAGAGAAAAACAACATTTACATAGGCTACAGATAAATCCATCAGATATAATGAACACACCTCAGACCGCTATCTACAGTATACCAAAGTGTTTTCGGTCTCTGAACATGCTGTGTTCTGAATCCTTTACCTCGTGTAATTCTGAATCCATTTGGGAAATGAGGTGCACTGCTGGCTTTTCAAAGACCTTCTTGCTTTCTTCTGTCACTTGCATGCTTTATAGAGCTGCTGGGAATTGTTGGTCATGTGCCGAGTGTCCTTTGATCGGTGAGATTATCCTAGTTTTACATTAAATTCAAAAAGTGTTGTTAACACAATTTTGATATTTTTAAGAAATTGATTGTTGACATTTTAATGCCCTCGGGAGATTTATTGCCTTCTGAAAGAGTTCATTAAGATTTGAATGCGGTTAAAATGCATCATTGCGTGTGATGTCTGAAGAAACTGTTGAGTTTGCCTAAACACATTCTTATTTTTTCGAACAGTTTACTAGAACCACTGTATGCTTAATTTTAAGTCTGTACCTGGAAATACCAGATGAGCTGTTTATTGGCAGTCTGAAATGTCCTTTAGGATCTTTCCGGAGCTGGAAGCTCTCATGCTGATTCCTACTTAGCAGTCCATTCAGGCTGATCAGGCAGTCCACTAAAGATTCATCAGCATCGGGCTCATTTATGAATCAAATATGTTTATATCATTGTCTTTCATACGGCTTTGTGCTGGTTGTTGATTTATTGAGTTCTCTGTGAGGGTTCAGGCAAAAATTCCAATTTGTCACGTCTCTCTGGAGAATCCTTGAATAATTACAGGCACATTTGTTTTGTTAGACATGGCTATTGTCCAAAATGAATGCATAATTACATAGCTGCATCAATATTTTAAAATTTGAAATGGGAGATGTTAGGCAGTTTTGGCAACCATGAGAGTATTTGGCAACCATGAGAGTATTTGGCAACCGTGCTATTTGGTCTATATGAAGAGTTTGGTTCCAAATTGAGAATAACTTTTTTCAAAAATATTTTTTTATTATGTTATCATGTTTTTAGTGTTTTAGTTAGTTTTGAGTTATTATGGCTTAAATCAAAACATACCAACTACAGTTTGATTGATATTAATTGGAATGCACAATAAAAAAACATGATTTTTGAATTTTTATTAAAACAGAGTAATCTCATTTTGGGACCAATCTCTTCACATACTGGTTCAGATTCTTAAAGTGATAGTTCAAAAATGTGAAATTCTGTCATTATTTAGTCACCCTCTTGTCATTTCAAATCTGTAGGACTTTCTTTCTTCCGCACAACATACAAAAGACTTGAATATGTGCTTGCGTTGTTCGGGTATCAACTTTCTTCAAAATGTCTTTGTTTGTGTTCTGCGGAAAGAAACAAAAACAAATGACAAGAGGGTTCAGTTAATGATGACAGATTTGTCCATTTTGGGATTATTTGACAAATGTCTGAATGACATTGAAATAGTAAATACATAAATCCTCAAAGCAAATCATAGTTTGAGTTTAAGCAACAGCTCATTTTTCAATTTGCACATTGTCCAGAATCTAAAGATTTTTATTCTATACATTTAAATTAGTTCCACTGGCTTGGAGAGGTCTCTGAATAACAATTGCTTTGCTTACAAAAAAAACAGACTATCAGACTTGTCCAAGTACTGAAAGGGGAACACACGTCACAGCAACCGATTATGCCACAACTGGCCAAAAACATGTCAGCCAAATGTCACCGTGATTTACAGTAACATTTCTCCTCATGGAGTATTAATAGAGAATTATCACACCTCCGGTACAATAGAAGTGTCAAGTCCTAAAATGAAAATGACTAAAGTGTTGGTGCAAATGAGGAAAGCTTTGATTTGTTCCCGTGAATGCCGCTATGCTGCGTCACTGCAGCAGCATTATCAGGTCGACATTTGAGCTGCATTAATAGACATCATTTGCATTCACTGCCAATATTCCAGCATCGAGAAATAAAATGTAGAATATTGCCTCATCCAGTTGACGAATTCCCCTGTAGGCTTAGAGCACAATGGGATCAATTTCTTTTTTTCTACAGATCTACTTCAAACACAAAGTTTACAAGAAGCCCAGTTGGTGAATTATCGAGAGACTGTAAATACTTCATTATGTTTTCAGAAAACAGTGGCCGGAAATCTTACCTCAGGAGAGGTGAAATTTATAACCCAGGGGAAGTATTTTTAGACTAATAGTTCACCGAACGTAGATTTTAATAGCTTCCTTCTCACCAGAAGACTGCCTCAGGATCTGAACTAAAATGGGCAGAATATTCAATAAATGACACAATTACAGCACAGTTAATGTCCTGTGGACCTGGTTAGTCTAAATGAATATTCAGAATGAACCAAAGACATTTTGGAATTATTAAACTACTTTAAGATTTCAATATAGGTGGATGCATTGACAAACATAAGTATTCGCAATCATTGTTTAATTATATTTAACCATTAATGTGGAGTTTTATTGGAAATGTAATCACCCCTGCAACATATCAAACCATCAAAAAATGTATATAAGAATGGTTTGAACAACATCACATAGAAAGAAAATTTGACATTTTCCTAAAATGTAAAAGTTTTACTGGCCATTTGGTATTCTCTATCCAGCATATTGAATAACATATAAATAATATCATTACATTTATTATATGACCTGCTTTTCTTGATGGTTCTTGTTCAGCTTCCTTCAAAAGGTTTGAATGGTGCCTTAAAAAGATTATATATATATAGCTTTGGCTGTCTTGGCAGTGACTTATGTGCCTGCAAATCATAGCTCATACTTTAAAATGGATATCTTGTGTTTCTATGCGATCGCTCAAACAGCTTTATTTGCACTAGATCTCTTTCATCCCATATTTATTTTCAGGTGATGGGCATGATCATGTCAGATGCAAATCTGTTTTCACATACACTCCACTGATTAAAACAAATGTTGCTGTCATGGGGGTTGTATTGAGTCTACAATGGAAAGTAAAAAGCACCCGTCAGCATGTTTTGTGACGAATCAAAAAAAAAAATCGTCTGTCTTTCCAAACACTTATTAGTCCTTGCAGTGTCCAAAGTGGTTTAATTCAATCTGTAGATTTTCTTAGCATGTAACAAAAACTTTTTGGCCAGAGCTGTTGGTTGGTTATTTGAAACCCCAACACCTCATCTTATCTCAAAAACCTTTTAAAATATTGTTTTGGAATGGGAAATTGATTTAAAGGCCATCGTTCTGTCTCTTTACAATTGATAAGTACAGGAGCCATTACCAATTTAAACCTGACACATTAGTCACGACTTCCAAGAAATGCGACTTGCAATAATCGCATTTCAAGAATTGTTGCATGATGTGTAATGAAAGGCTTCATAGGTCACTGAATGTTAAAGTGATATCACCACAAAATGTTTGCAACATTACACCGCATCCACACCGACACACCATGGTGCATCAAATGCAAGTCTCCAATATAACTTCTTACACTTTTTTATTTTAGTGTATCAACAACATGCATTTAATTAATTTCTTTGTGACATTTACAAATTTTAGTATGTACTACTTTTATTTTAAGAGAGGTGGCTAATTCGTACAATCTCATTCATACATTTTAGTACGACGGGCTTTCAGTTTAGGGGTGGTCCTCCAGTTTAGCTTTTTTCTACTAATCGTATGTTTTTGAATCGTATGAATTCACGCGAATCAGCCATCTTGTAAAATAGTTACCTATAACTTCAATAGTAACTTCAATCAAACCCAACTGAAAATTTCAGAATAACCTTATTATTGCGTGGCACGGCACAGTGACTGAAGTATACAAGTTTGGAATGACATTACTGCGAGTAAATACTAACAGTTGAGTTAGCATTGAGTGAACATTCCTTATTTCTTTAAAAGCGTGGGCTGAGGTTAGCCAGAAAGTCATATAGAGAGAACTTGACTGCATTTACTATGTAAAACACATCTGCCCCTTTTAAAATAAGCACCCTGATGTCTCTAAGTTTCAAAATGAGATTTTATATTGAAGTAACACAGTCTAACCTCATAGGTCTTGTTTGATCTCGAGGTATAAAGCACAAAAATATAACATTATTTACACTGCAGATTGCTTTCAACCAAGATTAAAAGCAAAAAGTCTTGCATCGAAAAGAAATGAAAGAATAAAATAAGCAAATACACTTTACATTTAACTCATTCTTCCTTCATATCTGGGAAACATTTAATCAGTCAAGTTATCACAATGCTTGATATACCCACCGCGGGCTTTAACCAAAATCCTGTGTTTCTTCTAACATGTCAGTGTTTTCTAACATCACAGGGATTTTAGACCCATCAAGTAAATAACCTCGACATTTTCTCTTCTCTGCTTCGTTTTTTAAGCAGGTATGAGAGAGTCACAATGCAACAAAAATCAAGCATGGTTTCTCCCAAAAGGTCACCGCCCTCTTCCTTGCTCTGTGTGCCCTCTCTCTCTCTCTCTCTCTCTCTCTCTCTCTCTCTCTCTCTCTCTGTGCGTGTGTTCATGTGTCTCTCCTGTGCATGTTTCCCTTGTTTTTCCTTCCTGTTTTTTTCTTTGTTGACTCTATAAATTATGCAGGAGCACGTGTCAGAGGGTGCATACCAAATGTGAATGGTGTCATTCACCTTGTTGGAATGCCACACACACTTCATAATGCTGAGCATACATAAATAAGGCTGTCCAATTCGAATAAGAAGGCTTTTTCACATATTTAGCATGCTTGAAGAAAGTTTTGATAAAAACTAAAATGTTGTTATTCGTTATCCTCTTACATTCCAAACCCATAACTATACATTTAAAAAAATGTTACACAGTTCTTGTCTTACCATGACAAGGTCCGAAGGGGACAAAAATGGCATAATTATACTCCATGTCACTTGTGCTCCATACGCAGCTCCTCTGATGCCACAGTTTAACCTATTGAAATGTTAATGATTAAGTTGAAGGTCGAGGTCAGACGGTGATGTACCGGTGATGTACGGCGAGGAATAGACTATTATTATTGTATTTTTAAAGTGCGTTTTTCTACATAAGAAATAACAGCATTCATGTTTTGTATAAATTATGACAGATTGGTCATTGTTGGATCCATGACTCGTGCGCTCACGTCTAATTGTGTGTCAGGCGGACTCGAAATGCTTCTTTCTGTATCGGTATGATCCTCAGGACACTTCTACCAGATTTTCTACAAAATCTACCCCTGAGAACACTGACCAGCTATAATACCGCAGCTACGTCCAAAAAAATGAAGAAAATGTTTTCAAGGGTGAGAGCTTTAGTTTCCTCGAATGACTGAAATAAAATATCATGTTTTTCCATTCTATGTCCCCCAAGGTTTCTAAACACATTACACATGTTAGGAAACAAACATGTTTCTTGTTGCTCGTTAGATACGTGTTCATGCTATTATGAAAATATGTGAATAGTCTAACAAACTTTATTCTGTTAAAGTGTTTCAAGATTTAAGATCCATAATTCAGTACAAAAAAAAATAGTCTAACTAACCTCCATGTCTGTTTATTCCAATTTTAGATAGCATATTAAATAGAAAAATTATTCTGACCAACCCAGCACTACTTAAAATGCCCCTAACTTTTGCACTGAAATCATAATTTTTTTGAATGAATGAATAACATATCCGTTATCATCTATCAACCTAGAAGACAAAGACCCCAGGAATTGTATGTTTCATGAAAAAAAACAAGATTTGCTTTGTTGTAAGAAATAAAAAGGAGAGCAAAGTTAGACCAGAGGGACCCTGCGTCTGAGTAGACTCTCTTTCTCGCTCTGTCTTCCTCTGACAGGCTAATAAGCTCATTTGGTTCACTAAGAGGATTAAATTTGTTTCAAGTAAATGAGATTATGTAGGCTGGGACGTACTCACTTTTTAAAATTAAATTGAAGCAAAAACACCATTTTTACACTAAATCCCACACCTCCGACACGTACACATACTCCATTATGTCTTAATAGTTTGTCCTTTGAGCATAGTTAATTTTAATGTAAGATATTTCTAGTGAAATGTCGATGAAGAACAAAGAATCCCATTTGAATAATTGAATGCATATGAAAGTAAGGTTACACTTTCTATTAATGTACACAAATTAATCATTAACTACTTGCTTATTAACATGCATATTGGTTGTATATTAGTATGTATAAAACACATAATGCCTTATGTTGCATTGCCTAATTCTACACCCCTTAATCCGACCTAAACCTAAAAACTACTCTATAAACAGTAATTGGGAGTTTATTGGTGCAAAAGTCGTAGTTAATAGTGAATTGTGAGAATTGGACCCTATTCTAAAGTGTGACCAAAGAAAGGTATTGAGATGAGATCTCATTGCTAAGTATGAGCTGTTTTTGTTATCATTGACATTGTGCCTGGATTCGTTTTGAAAATAATAAAAATGCTACAAAGGTCTTTTACATCTCCCATAAACTGTGTTATCTTGCCCTCAGATTACTCTTGTTGCAAACTCGTCTGTAACCCAATCAGATTTCAATGGCCTTGGCAATTTCAAAGTGCCTGTTTCGGATTGATTTCAAGATGTTTCTGCATGAGATGTTTTCACTCAATTCATACCTTGCAGAAATGGCTAAAATATGACTCTTTGAAAATGATCGAATTTTGTTTAAGAACAAGCCCTCATATTTTACCTTGGGTCATTTTTATCTTATGTCAGCGCTGTCAAAGCAAATCTTAAAATATAACCCTTGAGAGAAAAAAGTGATGGTATCTCATTCCATATACGGCTTTCTGTCAGCGACGTTTGGAAACACTTGCCAAAGTCTGAACTACCCTGTGTTTGTTTCATTTACTGGTGATTTGCAGTAATATGAACACTGGCCTGAAAATCTCGTTCCTTTGGAATTGAGGCCTGTCTTAAGTGTATGCATGTAAGCTGTTGACCCTGGGGCTCTCTTGTGATGTTTTCTATGTTTATAAACAGTCTGTTTACTGTCTTATTGTTAGTCTTGAGAAAAACAGTGTTGCCAAGGAAAACAAAAACCCAGAATGCATCTCTACATGCATTCCAAGAATAAGGGCCTACTTGCACCATAATATCATTAGTTATTTACATTTACATTTAGTCATTTAGCAGACGCTTTTATCCAAAGCGACTTACAACTGAGGTTAACAATTGAAGCAATCGGAACAACATAAGCACAACAAAAAGCATAAGTGCAGTAAAACTGGTCTCATATAGCATGCTCGGACAGGAAAGGTCTAATTTTACCTAATGTTGTGGAGGATGAATCTACAGGACCGGGTGGTGCTGGCAACATGATCCGTGAATCAATGATTAAACTTATTAACAACGATATCTCGTTAGATAAATAAGTAGCATGTTGTACATATTTTATTCACTTCGTCTTATGTTTATTTGCCTTTTATCCTTGAACAAAGCTCATTTTTATTTTATTATTTTTAAACAACTCAAGTACAGTAGTCTCACTTTGCAAAGGTCTCAGTGCTGTTGTAAGAAAATCAATATTATTATTACTTTAAAATGCAACCATACGTACAGAACCTATAAGATGACAAACCACCGTTTTGGATTTAATATACGACAAAAATAAATGGTTATCAATGGTATAATAATTGTGAAATAAATCAATCTCACAAAACAAATGGAAATTCTGTGATTCGGCTTGACATTGCTCTAAACTTAAAAATTACTTATAAAAATGACCAAATTTTTTGTGTTCCAAGTCTTTTAAAGCCAACCTTTTTTTTTACGTCAGCTCTTACATTTTTACGAAAAATTATTTTACATTTTACATTACGTTTTACATTTTGCAGTAAATCCATCAGCCCAAAGTTACTGTATATCTTAATTAAAAGTAATTATTAGATGTCCTGTTATGATAATAATTTCACTTGGGATGCTTTCCTCACAATAAAAGTCTAAATATAGCCCACAATCAGCACATGAGGACAAATGAGTCTAATCTCAGGCCTATGTTCTCCATTAGACAAAATGGAAAGCCCATCTGTACACCAGCATTAGCTTTCATTTCAAGGACAGAGCTGCATTTCTATAGTGTGACCTACGATTTGCTCTCTCTCTCTCTCTCTCTCTCTCTCTCTCTCTCTCTCGCTCTCTCTTGATCTCACTGTGTACCTGTGTACACATCTGTTTGTGTGAAGGTAAATTCAATGTCAGTCTCCACTTCACCTTGCTTTAATGTCATTCTATTTGGTTTATTATTGGTGAATAAACAAAATTTGAATAAAGGAAGATGTGCCACAAGGCTGTCACAGACAACAAATTCCTTATGTATCCTCACTTGATTTTTGGGTGGTGCAGTTCAATTTACACCGGCATTATATTTTATCCAATGGATAATCTTTCTAGTTTCATCTCACAAGGTCAAGTTTTTTTTTTGTAGAAAATCAACAACAGCTAATTTTGTGTCAACTAAAATGTTAACTTCTACCAAGATCATTTTGCCATACGCATATTCATGTTAAATATATCTCTTTGACTTTGGATCTCCTGTATTTTATGTACTTTAAATACATTTTTATTCGGGACAAAACACATATTGTAAAAAAAACCCTCTGGCACATATAACTTAAATTTGTATGTCATAAATTTAGTTTTTAAATGAGTGGGTTGACTTATTCCAATTACGACTTGCTAAAGGGAATGTGTTGTAAAAATCCAATTATGGTAAAGTTGTGCCAGGGGTAATAATCAAAACCTGCTTTACTGTTCAATGCTAATAGAAATCACCAAGCGGATAGTGAAGAAGCAGCAAAAATGATTTAGTAATATCATTCACATAGTAATATCAACTATTTTTCATAGCATTAAAAATGTATTCCCAATCCTTGAATGAAGATATTAAAGGATCACCACAAAATACCTCTTCAACAAGCAGACATGTGGGAACATTCTCTTTAAAGTTTCTAGAGTCCGGGTTCCCATCCTCCCACTGCTTCTGAGAGCTCTCTTGTAAATAAACGGTGAAACCAGAAGAATGCGTCTCCAATAGGGTCAGACGTGTCTTGATATTTTCTATAGAAGTACCCGGACTGCTTTTGAAGCTAAAAACAGTGATTACCTGCAGTGACTGCAGTCTGAGCCCTTATTTGAAGGAGAAATGAGCTTGTGTACGTCTTGGTATGTACTGGTATTATGTAACCTGCAAGTCTTACTGAGGTCCAATAACCTTTATTTGCACATGTTCAGTCCCATCATATTGCATTACAGCAACTGTGTCAAGTGTCTTGTGGGTAATCTGTGGATGCAATTTGAATTGCAAACCACATTCAAAAGCTACGTGACTCTGGCATCGAACACCGGGAGCCATTGATGAGTACTGACAGGTGTAATTTACAGCTCTTCGCCTCTGCACTGTGAAATTAATTCTTTGAACCACTCGATTCTGTATATGTACATGATTCCAACAAATAAGTTTGGCATTTACTTCCACTGTGCATAATCAAAAATGGATAATTGAATTCACCATTCAACAGAACACTATTTGCTTTCAATCAAATGTTCAATGGCTGTGTTGGTACTTTTATGTGCTAGCATTTCACTCTTAGATTTACTAAAAGCAAACAAACTGTTTCCTTGCTATGGCCCCATGGGATTTCACTCAAACAGGTGTATATCACTCCATGCCACTCACCATGTTAGCAGCATTGCAGAGCATCATTCATTTGCTTGGATATTATGAGCCTCAGTGAGAATATTCCACTGCTGGATGTTATAGGATCACAGCAAAATGTGCTATTCAGCATAGTGAATGAATGAATGAAAGATAGATAGATAGATAGATAGATAGATAGAGATAGATAGATTAACCACTTTTTGGGTTGGATCCCATGGAAGCATAGAATTTATAGAGTTATCTACACACAAGGACTCTTGGCAACTGTGTTTTTTAGAAAGCATATGGTTTTAAGAACAGACATGTCAGGGCTTTTCATTCTAGATTATGAAAAACACATGATCTGACATTGACAACTTTTAATGTGTGTGAATAATTTTATTTAATTTAATTTACTTAATTTAATTTTGAATAATTGTTTATGTCCTCCTTTTGGTTTCCTTAAAAGCCTGTTGACTTTCAGAGATTCTCTTGATCCTGCTATGCAGTGTGTATCCAGTTAGAAAGGCCGACGCATATCGTGACTCTGGCTTTCGTTTGATGGAGTGTAATGTGGTGTGGTTTGAGTTTGAGGCATACTAATAAGTTATTTTGAGACACTCCAAATGTGACCCGCTGCCTAAAAAAGTGTATAGCAAGAAGTGACTTATAAGCCTTAAAATGTACTTATGATGTAATAAGTCAAATAAAAGTTTGATTTCCGAAAAAATGTAATCCCAAAAAAATTACGTCAACAGGGTTTCACATCCTGGGTTACACATTTGCTTTTGCATTTTGCTTTATACATTGTATCTATTTTAATTATTCAAATTTCTTGGGAAGGGTTTGTATGCTGGGTCAATATTTAGTCAAATGTCTTAAACTTATTTTCACTGTATTAGTACAATTATTTATTAATATAAGTATTTGATCAATATTTTCATGTGTACACTACTATGCACGTACAGATGCACGTAGGCTTGTGGATATGTGAAGATAAAAGTAAAATACAGTGACAAATTTAAAGGCAGCTTAAACAACACAATTTCCTCCCTTCGGGCTCTGTTAGACTGCAATAGAGGAACCTGCTGATTTGCAATAGCGCACATGGACCCCTAGTGGATGTCAGTGGGAAGTTTTGATGGAGGTCCATTGAGAAGATGTATAAGTGGGTGATATTGTGACGCGGTCCATTCAGTGCGAGCTGACTGTAAGAAAAGGAGGGTTCTCCAGCTTCACGAGTCTCCTTTGCGCACAGACTGACAGCAGATAGAAAGCCTGCTAAAATGGATAAAATTGTAAGTAGCCTACCTGGCTGTTCATATTATTATAAATTATTTAATATTGTTATAAAAATATCTTAAATTGGTCTTTTAATTCGGTCTTTTTGCAAATGACAGTGTTTTAATAATTGCATATGTGTTGTTTAATGTATACTCTAAACAAATAAACAAAACCATTTACTTGGTCATCACCTCTTGCAAAATGTGAATTGTATGCCTTACACTAAAATAACCTTCATATACTTTTTGTAGGTTATATTAAAGGTTGAAAGGAACACCATGCAGTAAGTGTTTTTACCTGGGTCTCCAAATACGTGCGGTGACACCTGTTAAGTTGCAAGCTGGTTATGCGTAAAGAAAGCAGATCGATTAATACATTTGTTAAGTAGTCGTGTGCTTTTGGCACCATGGAAGACATTCTCATGGTTCAAGACTTTTGGTCCTTGAACGGGTCATTAAAGAACTCCAGCGTCGAAAACAGCACTTACGGTGTGAACCAGACGGCGAATCCCCTGAAGAGAAATGAAGAAGTGGCCAAAGTGGAAGTCACCGTGCTGGCGCTGGTGCTGTTCCTGGCGCTCGCTGGGAACCTGTGCGTCCTCATCGCTATCCACACAACCAAGCACAGTCAATCCCGCATGTATTACTTCATGAAGCATCTCAGCATCGCAGACCTCGTGGTTGCCGTATTCCAGGTTCTCCCTCAACTCATCTGGGACATCACTTTTCGGTTTTATGGACCAGACATCCTTTGCCGATTGGTGAAATATTTGCAAACCGTGGGGATGTTCGCATCCACTTACATGTTGGTACTGATGTCCATAGACAGATGTATGGCGATCTGTCAGCCCCTTCGTTCCTTACACAGACGAAAGGACCGTTGTTATGTGATTGTTTCGTGGGCACTAAGCTTACTTTTCAGCATCCCACAAGTGTATATATTCTCCTTAAGGGAGATGGGTGATGGAGTATATGACTGCTGGGGAGATTTCGTGCAGCCTTGGGGAGCCAAAGCCTACATTACGTGGATTAGTCTGACGATATATATCATTCCAGTGGCCATCCTGAGTGTCTGCTACGGACTGATAAGCTTTAAAATATGGCAAAACTTTAAAAGGAAAACTAAGAGGGGTCAGTGTATCACTCTCACACCTACTGCATCCAAATGCCACGCGTTCGCGAGGGTCAGCAGCGTCAAGCTCATTTCCAAAGCCAAGATCACCACTGTTAAAATGACTTTTGTTATTGTCGTGGCTTACATAGTGTGCTGGACACCGTTTTTCTCCGTGCAGATGTGGTCTGCTTGGGATCCAGAAGCACCGAGAGAAGGTAAGTTTCTTGCCAAGGTCTGACTATTTTGTTTTGCTTTTGCGCACAAGCAATTGATGTAAATATGTATATAAAGGCTGGCTATTAATTTTGGATTGGTCAAATTTGTGGCATCAATAAGTCACGTTTTGAAATAATTTTAGAGTGAAAGAAAGTTATGAAGTCCATTGTAATTTTTTCTGTGGGGTGAAATACAGGACACCAGTCTATGCCATTAATCTTACAAATGGCTTGTCAAGGATCAGTTCTGCAACCTGCATTTATGTACTGTGAATATCCCTAGTACTAAATGGCTTCACACAGGATTAGAGGTATTATACAGTTACAAATCCAAACAGTTTAGCATCCAAATTATTATTGTTTGTAATCCAAGGTGTTTAGTCATTTTGGTCGTGGCAATCATGTTTCAAGACATTAAAAGTTATACTCAACTATTATACCTTTAGAAGGTTTTGAAGTCTTATACACTGTACCAACTGATTTATTGTCAACTACCATTTTGTCTGTTAGCCTATAAGAGTTTGTTGAAAAAATACACTCTTAAAGATTTTTATTGGCACTTAGGATGTGTGGTTTCATGAAAAACCTATTACATCCATGCAATCTTCCTATTACACAAAAATATGATTTGTAGTGTTTAAAAGTTTTTTAGACAAAAAAAGTTATCTTTTTGTAAAAGTCACTTTTTACTGGCATGAGGTCATATAGGATTTGCTGTATGTAGGGCCTATAGCAGACATATTTAAAAAAGTAGCCCCATTAGTTTTGTAAATCTAAATGTTTGATGGATCCAATACATATTCCCTCTATCAGAGAAACAAAGAAGCTGGTTTTGCTTTAAAGCAAACAAGAGGATAAATAGACCACTTTTGTGTGATGGGTATACAGATGTAGTTCGCTGTAACGGTGGAGTCGATCAGCCTCGGGGAGACATTAATATTCAGCAGGACTGTATGAGAAATCACCCCATCCAAACAAACCCAATGCAATGGACCGCTGATAAGGGATGAGGAAGTTGTGATATGACTGTAGCTACATATTACGTATAAGATCAGATAATGTGCTCGAGCAATTAATTTCCTTATTTCCCTGTAATAGGGTTATAGAGGTTTGTTTTGATTTAGACCACAATAACTAAAAAAATACAGCTAACTAACACAATAAAACACAATAAAAACATGATAACATAATAAAAAGCATGATTGTCTCACTGACCCGGGGCTCCTAAAAGGCGCAGTATTCACTTCTCTTTCGTGCTTGAATGAACAAAAACCCACAAGATTATGCCAGAAAGCACATTTTGTCTAATATTTTCTCAAGCACAGTCTTAAAGTATTAAATGAATGCAAAGAGTAGTGAAAATAGGGCAGCTCTTAAATAGGCCGCGTTCTTAAATGTGCTGCCGTGACTCCTGTCACTGATGTTAATCGAAAAAAGAAAAGAAGAAATCAATGTGATTTTGTAGCTTTAATGAGGATTCTTCTGTATTTCAAGTATTCAGCAGTAAAGACTGTAAAGTGTTTGAGAACTTTATTTATTTTCTGTATATTTCCAACCTGTTAGACGGGTAGGATGGGCACGCTTATTATAATTGGCTTGATAAGTAGAAATAAAAATCAGATGCAAAGCCAAAAATATTAGAATGTTGGCTTTCATTCAGAAAATGATGCTGTTAACCAAATGTGTTCTTTCTACATTAATTTGGAGATAAAATGTGAAATGATTAGATTGTAAAAGTATATTTAAAAAGGTAAAAGCAGTTTTGATTAGTTAGTTATTTTTTTCTATCGATTGACAGCACTAAAATAAACATGTTAAACAAAATAAATAGTGTATGCTTAATTTCACTATATGTGTTTGTGATTAATCGCAGTTAATGCTGGAAAGGGTGCGATTAATCGTGATAAAAAAATTCTAATCTATTGACAGCCCTATATTAACAGATGTTTGGTGAGATTAAAGTTGGATTCAGCAAGTTTACTAAGCAAAATGTCTTATTAATTAATGTCTTATATTGATTGAAGGATCAGTATACTTATTGTTTTAGGATTCATTGATTTCACTGCAAAAAAATCCAATACAGTATATCAAGTTCACATAACAAACAGATAGGAAAAACACTGAACCGATGTACAGTATCTAATAACAGTGACATAACCAAAATGGAATGATGTTACCACATTTCCAAAAATGTGTGAAATTAAAGCAGTTTCTTATAGCCTACCATTGTTGCCAGAAAAAGACAAAATAATATGATATGAGAAGTTAAAACACAGACTTCCAATTGAATCAGTCCTAACCGTTCTATCTGTATTTTTGAAAGGAAATGTTTGGCAGTATCATTGCCTGTTTGACCAATAGCTTGTTTTTGACATCCACAATTCACTTTCTGGAATTACAAAACTTAATAGAATTTGAGGATAGAACTGGAATTTTGAGCAATAAAATTCTTTAGAGGAAAATTTTTGGAAATTCAGGATCAGACAGAATAAACACTTAAGGTATTGGTAATACTCACTGACCCGGGGCTCCTAAAAGGGTTAACATAAAAAATGGTTTTGAGTTGTGGGGACTCTCCTCCATATTCATCGTTATTGGCATATTTGAACAACTCTGTTATAGTCATTTAATCCAATGAAAATGGAATGTGGTATTCGGGTTTAGACACTTTTGCTTCCAATTTGTTCTGTGTTATATTTTTTTACATTCATATTACATTTATTTACTTGCTAGAAACTTTCCAATTTACAATTTAAGATATATACTTACCAGTTTGTGTTCTACTTATATCGTGCTCCACTAGAGGAGCTACAGCTTAATGTCCTCTATAGCTGTAAATCTTACTTAAGGGTCTGTACTGCAATCAGAAGCACTTGTGGTTTTGTTTTTTGCCTCCTAAACACTTGACAGGCTATCCAGAAACAGCCTTATAATAAAGAACATTAAGTCCATCCCTTCAATTTCCATTAATCAAATTGCTGACGTTCCAGAGCAGCCAGAGATGTTCTTGTTTGGTGTTCTGTGTGGTCAGCACAAACAGGAGGCGGCTAAATAAAACGATATACATGATTCAAAGCTCCATCTAAGCTTATTGCATACTGCATCATTTGTAAACCCAATCTCTTTCCTGTGTAAAGCTAAAAAGTCAATGCCAGCTTTTTGTCTTTACAGTTTTATATCTGGCCCAAAAAGGGAAAACATAATTAAAGAATAATTTGATTAAATATCGCAATTGTATTATCATAAATTCTTTTGACCATTATAATCATAAAGTTAAATCAGATATTTGAACTGTCCTTCTTCAAAGCTTAACCAAGACTTTCCTGGTTAACCAGAGAACAGTTCTGCCCTTTTAAGTTTACCCACCGAGAAAAAACCTGTTTCACCATCTAGACCT
This sequence comes from Triplophysa siluroides, assembly GCA_006030095.1. Lineage (NCBI taxonomy): Eukaryota > Metazoa > Chordata > Actinopteri > Cypriniformes > Nemacheilidae > Triplophysa > Triplophysa siluroides. The sequence goes on from VCII01000237.1 coordinate 6,140,582, forward strand.
GTCATGCCAAACACTGCTCTTGGAGAGTCACAGGCCAGCGGTGTGTCATTCTGACCCGTCTCAACACACCTGATGTCATTTGCACATAATCCCAAAGATATTATCAGCGGGTTTAGCTGTGTTTACGTAGAGCTACTGTAAACTGCAAGATGGGGCTTTAACACACTAATGTGCACCACCACCTAAACAACCAATTGCTTTTTAAAGACGGTCTTGTAAACTGTTTGGGAATCCAGATCTTGAAATTTCTTTTAAAAAATGCACCACTGTGTAATTTCAGGGAGGCTTACAAAAAGAGATCCAATATGTCTTTTATCAGATTCCATCCATCATCCTTTGAGCGTTAGATCACCCGAACGAAGAACTGTGCATGCTCTCTTGAAGAATTTATTCATAGACCAAACACATTTGTATTACAATAGACATGTCACATTTAAAGTAAAGTCCTTCCCACTCTGCTCACCACCAAAATTCTGATCAGACCTTTGATTACAGTCGCCTACTGGTTTATAATTTCCTCTTTCCATACAAACAACTGTGTTTAGGGGATGCCCAAGATGACAGAAATTGCAAAGCCATGCCAGTATCTTGCAATTTGATTCATATTTTTTTATTCTTTGTTTTGTTTTGTTTTGTGTGTTTTGAATTATAGATTTGCGATATTGTTTGCCTCAAATATAAATATGGTCTCTGCACATGGATAATATGTTTTTCCTTTGCTAGGTTCAGTACAAAGCATAACTGAAAATTTATTTTAGCAGAAGATTTAAAGTATGTTATAGAAACATACAGCATAAACAACTTGTCAGTCTTTTGTCATATCGTCGCCTGGGATTGTAAGGTTCGATTTGACACTTTTGTAAAAATCAAGCTATTCACAAATTCTTATTCTCTGACAATTATTTACATGATGGGATGTAAACAAAATGTTTTATCTACAAAGTCAGATGGAATGCAAAAACGTGGAAGCTCGATATCTCAAAACTGCTTAGATTGCAGATAGAACCTTATAATTCCAAGGCGAAAATATGATTTGTCATATTGTTTATACTTGTAAATTGTTTTACATAAAAGTGTCTTTCTAATTCCTAAATATAGTGTCTTTACCACCGTAAAATCACTCCCAGTCTCCCAGACCTGTTTCTTAAAGATCTCAAAGACGATAAGCAAAACTTACTAATAACACATTCTAGTGATTGTGCAACAGCCCAAAACACTGTTTTTATAATGTCATGTGACAACATGCTTTAGATGTCTGGCACCAATATATTTTCAATGGCACACCGTGTATGGAAATGCCTACAAGTCTGAGTGAAGACGTCTGCGCAATGGTCACTGTGCTGAATGACAGAAAGTGTTTCCAATCTGCATTTTAGTGATAAATAACAGTAGTGATAGACTCTTAGATGATTTTGTCTGAATCAATCATAACAATGTCAAAAGAATCACATTGATAGAAAAAAAGTAATGTGCACGATTACCCAATGAAATCCTGTTTTAACTTTCTCAGATTTAAATCACAATAATTTGAGGGATTGGTATTTTTTCTGTGAGGTGAAATACAGGACACCGGCCTATGCCATTAATCTTAAAAATGGCTTGTCAAATTTGAGTTCTGCAACCGTGCGTAAATGTTCTGAAGTAAATGTCACTACTAAATGGCATAATACAGGACTGCAGTCTGGATGTAATATACAGTTACAGTTTATTCACCCTTTGTATTTGTGTAAAATAATATTTTGCTATATTTTTCTTTTTCTTCACAGCAATGCCCTTTATCATCTCCATGTTACTGGCCAGTCTAAACAGTTGCTGTAACCCTTGGATCTACATGTTTTTCGCTGGACATCTATTCCACGACCTAAAGCAGAATCTGTTCTGCTGCTCCACGTTCTATCTGAAGTCCTCCCAAAGCCGATATGATCCAGAGCACGAGTCCCGTAAGAGCAACTCCTCCACCTACGTGATCAAAAGTACCAGCAGCCAAAGGAGCATTACCCAGACGTCTGTCACATAAGCCAGATATACCTCTATGCCATTTCTGAAAGCCAGATGAAGGAATCCCAAAATAGAAACTGACAAGAGAAGACTTTAATTGAAGCTCCATTTCACAATCAATTTGCTTCAGTGGATGTGTATACTTTTGGGAATTTTCTCACATAATTTGATGAAGCGTGTCCATTTTTTATCGTCATCAGATGAACCTCGAGGGACAAACTCTTCATGAGTAAATATTTCCATATCTTTATGTATTGTCCTTTTAGACATTACAGCAGGACATTTGTGCGATATAAACATGGGAAAAAATCCATATATATTTTCAGGTGAACCTGAAAATGTATAACAGAAACATATTCCAGCGCTTTGGTTTGTATTGCAGAAGTCGCCTGGAGAAGTCTGATTCTCTCTCCTGCTGTCTACAGTGCATAAGTGAAGAGTTCATAACTGAAGGGGGAACTTCACAGGCCCTGGGAAAGCAATTTTGGGTAGAGAACCTTTGCGGCAGACCCCCACTTCATCACAGGGCATGAGACAATGTTCCCAGTTCCCAATGTTCCCAGTTTCCTCCGGCGATGGCTCTGCAGCAGGATCATATTACTGTATAATAATAATGGGAACTGTTGGTCAGTGTGCAAAGCAATGCACATGTGGATTTAAAACAAGGACGTTGGATAAAAACAAGATGTGAATGACGCTGCAGATTCTGAACTTCTACAGTATCTTCTGTTCTGTACAATCTCCAATTACAAACCGTTGGTTTGAATTATAATTTTTTTAAATGACCTTGCATTATTTTAAGACATAAACATACGTTCTTCAACGTAATTCAATACTGTTCTTTCATATTTTACACACACACTTTCCTGTCAAGGTCCACGGCTATTTGCACAAATGGGTTTCCACAGTTTTGTAACCAAATAGTGTACGACAAAAACCCCAATGCTGGTTTATAGAGGTTAGGAACTGGTTATTCTCTCATTCTCTCATTTGGTCCTGTTAAAGAGACTGTGTGTAATCAATACGATTCAAATGTTTATTCCAGTTAACACTGATATTTTTTCATATGTTGCTCTAAAAACTTTTGTTGTCAAAATTAATGAAATATTCTAAAGAAAAAAATGTGTTCACTACAGAGGACAAATACATTTAATAAAGTTGTTTAATATCTAATTTAACAGAAAATATAAACAAATCAAGGCAGCATTATCAGCTGAAGATATTTATTATTTTACCATATTTAAGGGTTACTTTCAATATATAAAGCTACTGAGTTTTCCTCCTGTTCAAATATACTGCCTATTTACATTTGATACTGTATGTGTAGCTGTAGGTTTTATTTATCGAAATAAATTGTATGTGTTAATATGTCTGTGAGTAAATGTTTTGATAAGTGGAGTACCGTATAATAAGGCATGTTTTGTCCAATTTAAATATTAATATTCTAGCTAGTTGTTAAAATCAATAAATGAAAGAGATTTTTATGGCAGCTTAAGAAAATGTGAAATACTTCAATAATGAGGTGTTTGTTTGTAGCATCAGTCTGTCGTATCTGGGTTGTGAAATTTGATGTTCAGCTAGTTGGTTTCATAAAGCCAAACACTCTATAGTTACAGTATTTATAGTTATAGTGATTAATCGCATCCAGAATAAAAGTTTGTGTTTAGATAATATATGTCTTTGTACATTGCATATTCATTTTTTATTTATAAACAGAAAAACATACACATCCATGTATACATATTTAGGAAATATTTTGATGTATTTACAGTATATTTACAAATAAATGAAATGACATATAAATATTTTTTCATTTTTATATTTTTTCTGAAATATATGCTTGTATGTGTATGTGTTTATAAATACAAAAATAATATTCACAGTACACAGGCATATATTATCTAAACAAACTTTTATTCTGGATGCAATCATTTTACAGCCCTAATTTTTTATTTATACTTTCTAGCCAGAATTGTTTCCTCTCCATTCGCTAATACATCTCATATTTATAGATAATATATTACATTTGATATATTTATATATCAGGAATTATTAGCTAAAAATAAACAATGTGATCTTTTAAAACAAAAATAAATTTGAAAGAAAATATAATACTGAAAAATATAAAAGACATTGCCAAACTGTTCATGTTTAAAATCCTGTTTAATTAGCAGTTGTACACAATATATTTGACAAAACATATTGCCATGATAAAAATATCACACCTGAAACATCCCTTTTAAAATCTGACAAAAGAGAGAATCCCTATGATGTTTGATAATAAGACTTATTCTCCATTCGCACTGAGAATGTCCTTTCATCACATACATCTCTCTGAACTACTCCTCAATTGCTCCCAAAGTCCGGTACATACTGAGAAAAAATATTGAAGTTTGACCATGCATATCGACAGGGGGCAGTATACATTTCATAATGACTCATCTTTCCCCAGAGTCCTTCTAGCTGTTTTAATGGACTTGAAAACCTAACCACCTTAACCACAATTAAATCTTTGTAAAATAAAGCATTTCCCGCCAAGGGCAAAACAAGTAAACATTGACATAGCTCCGATAAATCTAAACCTCTTTGCGTATCGCCACCCGAACGCTGTTGAAAATCTTCCCTAGTGCTTCGAACAAGGGATCGCAGAAGGTGTGGATGCAGAGAGAGTAGATTCGGCTCAGGCATTGGGTCTCGATCAGATAGCTCTTGATGCAGGGCATGACAGCCCAAATGTGGCAGAAGGAAATGCAGGCGAAACAAAAGCCCCACAGCAACGCCACTGGGATGCCGAAGACAGCCGATAGTATGCGATAGCACCAGTACTTGGAGACGGTGAAGGTGGTGTAGCTGGCCTTCCAGACTCCATCCATACTGTGTGTGCCATCCGGCTCGGCTATCACATCCTCAAAATCAACCTTGGATTGAGAAAGCAGAGAAAACAAATGATCAAATCAGCATGACTTTTTTCTTATGCAGAACACAAAAGAAGACATTTTGAAGAACATTGGTAAACAAACAACAAGCCCCACATTGACTTTCATTGATTTTCAATGCATGGACACAAAACCACTTTGAGACATTTCTCAAAATATCTTCTCCACAGAAAAAGTCAAAAAGGGTGAATGTTTATTTTTCAGTGGACTGTCCCTTCCTAACCCATATCTAAACATGTCGAGCATTTGAAAGTCAATGCCAACAATAAAACATAGCAGGCAGTGTTGCTGCTAAAATGGGTGATGATTAATACTCCCAACAGTGACATTTGATATCAAAATACCCCCATCAGTAGGTGGCAGCCTGGCACCTTGCTTATTTTAGCTTTATACTCATAACAACCAGAGAACTTTAGAAGAAACTATTAATAAGTTATTTATTTACCATGTTATTGCCATTTCAAATCTGACACAAATGTATCAAATCTTCTATGACATCGATACATATGCAATGCACTATTTTTTAATAACATAATATTGTACGGTTGCTGTAATAATTGCATCATTTTGCAACTCAGTCATTTATGAATGAATGAGAGATGAGAAAAAACACATGTCAGTGTGAGCTATCTCGATGTCCAAAGGCTTTTCTCACATTCCCAGTGGGACTGTACTGTTATAGTTCCACTTCTTAATATGGAACTATAATTATTCTCAATATCAATCGCACAAACAGATTGTGGTTACATTTAAACTCAAAGAATGAAGAGCATACTATAATTCATGTTTTATGTAATTCAATAGTCAACCAATTGCATAATTTACTGTGTCTTACAGCTGATGCAGTAACTTACTGAAACACATGGAAGCTAATATGTTTTATAGTTTGACACACCCTTTTATCTGCTTCTATAAATATGGATAGTATATGTCTCTCCTGGCACTTTGAATGGGTTTGGAGCTATTTTTGGATCATGCCTGCCAACAAGTATTGTGCTGCTCTCAAGCCAGCATATCTGTCTGTAAGGTTTAAACTACAGATCCGCTCACACATTATTGATTCATTGCATATGCGCCAATGATCATTTACCGAGCAAATTGGACTTGCGTCCAATTTAATTCACATTATTTCTGTGCAGGCTATTAGCTCGGCAACAAACCAAACAGGGAATTTGAAAGTATCGAAACAGATTTGAATGCAAAACATCAAGATCTGTGATATCAATGACATACCTTCACAACATCTTCATTGATCTGCTTGGGGTCCCTGTTGATCAAGTCGATCTCTTTGGTGTGACTGTCTCTCATAATTTTTTTCTCCTCGTTGGTATTGTACTGGTCCGCCATACTGGGGGCCCCCCTGCCCAAAACTAGTTGGTTTTGGAGAATAATATTACAGAAGGCTTTAAAGGAAGGAGCGTAAGTCAACCAACCAAAGGAAAGCTGTGAGAGTGGCTCTGCAGTCCCTAGCTCCTCTTAATTCTCAAATCTCTGGACTGATGACACGCCTGGTATGCTAGGGACAGCTGCACTGGCCAGCTCAGTCTAAAGAAGGGTTCTGTCTATCTCTCTCTCACACATGAGCTGTCTCACCATACTGTATTTTACCCCTCCTCTAGTCTACCCCCACCCCTTACCTAGTTTGCCCCACACGGCTCATAAATCAGACTCGGTCAAACCACCTCACGAAACCAGGGGCCGTGTCACATTTCACACACGGCTGTGGGGTCAGCCAAGCAGGAGTTACACAGTGGCATGAATTTCCACTGTGAAGTGTCGCTTTGGAAGCTGATGCACAAGGCTTGTGTCGTGTTCTGGTGTGACAGAAGCCTCTGAGACGTCTTATACTGTTGGTTACTACAACCTGATTGTTAAATGTACAAATGCTATAACAGTATGTCATTTTGTTCTTGAAGGGATAGTTCATATCCAAAAATGAAAATTCCGTCATCATTTACACACCCTCTTGTCATTTCGAGCTTGTGTCATTGTCTTTCTTCTGCATATCACAAACGAAGATATTTTGAAGAATGTTTGTAATAGCGAACAATATCGGTACCCATACCAATCAGCTTCAAAATATCGTCGTTCTAATTTATGAATCACTGTGAAAGTAAATAACTAAATAAATAAACGTTATTATTGTTTAGAACTCGAAAATGATATTTGATAACATAGTTAGTATAGCTAAACATGAATGCCATGAGGTTTTAATCTTCTAATAACTTTAGCACAAATAATAATTCTGTAATAGTTCCAGTTTATTTGTTTAATTTTGCTGTTACTTGACATCATCTGCATTGTAACAAATAGGATATTTGAATATCCCCTTAAAATCCACCCAACATAGAAATATTAAGCTGGGAATGTGTCAGAGGTGTGTGTGGTCGATCTTTCTACCAATTAGAGAAATATTGTCAGCCTTCTGTGAACTGGGGTGGGTTTAGTACAAAAATACCCCACCCAGACATGCCATGTACTGTTTGTATCTGTGGGACTGTTTTGGAGACAGAACCACCCTTGTCTTAACTTAGCTCAGATCCCCCGGCAGCTCTATACTGCTTTGTACTAGTAAGGTGCTAACAAGAACTGATTTAAATTTAGTATGGAATTTAAGACGGAAGAATATTTTAATGTGCAAGCTGAAGTTTGAACAAGGTTAGAAAATGGTTGCTGTATCGATATGCATTTTTTTATGCCTATGTTACAGGCATTATGGCTTGCCATTTTGAGGGCTGGGTATTTTAGTGCCTCTACAGTTAGTCCATAATAATACAAGTGTTGTTATATCTGCCTCTATTATATCCCTGCCTAAACCTTCCACTGTTGTCTGATCACAAAACCAGACTCAAGAAAACCATACCTCAACAGTTTTAAACAAATGTAAGTTTAATAAATCACTACTCTCCCTGTTATTCATAAACATTTACTCAGTTACTTACTGTATACTCAATACAGTAAGTCAATGACTGCAGCCGTAATGTGTCAGAGGAGAACTGAGACTGGTTTCTCCAGAGGTTTTTCTCCATTTATTCATCATTGGAGTTTTGGTTTCTTGCCACTGTTGTTGCATTGGCTTGCTCACCGGGAGATTTCTTATGTTACATTAACTTCTGCATATTCCATTAACAGTGCTTTTATTATGATGGTCCTCTCTGTTTGTACTCTTTACACTTAATTCTTCTCTTTTGTGTTTTTTTTACATGTAAAGCTGCTTTAAAACAATGCAACATTGCAAAAAGTGCTGTATAAACTTGAAATGAATTGAATGAATGTACATTCTGTTTGCCAAGTTATTAACTTCAGTTTTTTTAAATGTAAAATAAAATACAACGTACATAGCATATTAATATTTATTTTTTAAATATTTTACATAAAAATCAAAAGCATTGTCTTTTAAAATACAGTATTATATGTTTTATATACAGTATACGGTATGAGTAAACCTAATCATGAAATACCGCAAAAACATGTTTTATAAGCATGCCATTTATAAGAATGTAGCGTATATACTCTATTTTTAATCAATGCATACGTTTCTTTGCTTTAATTTCTATTTTGACTTCACTATTAATATCTCTAGAGGCATATATCACAACAATAAACTGACCATAAACGAACAACAAAGGCATTCAAATGTATGAAATGATAGTTAAAGGGGAATACATGATTTCACATCTGCCCCTTGGATAATTGATATGGTATGATTTGTAGAAATAGAGGAAATTAAAATAGAGAAAGAATGGATATTTTGTTGTATTTTGTTTGTTGTTTTTGCTATGTGTTGTTCACATAGCAGTGATTCACCAGCTGAGCAGAGCAGACTCAATTCCTTCTGCCACTGGAACTGCAACCAGCAGGGTGGTGATGCAGTTAAACCAGATTCTGGACACATCAAACAGAGCATGACTGTACAGCCACACCATATCAAAGCTCCTCACTGATGCTGCTTCTCCTATCACATCCTCAAAGGTCACCTGAGAAGACATGACCAAAGGTAACCTGCCAAGATAACTAAGTGAATTATATTATTAAAATATACTGGATTTGCTTTATCCTAGCAGAAATATAGAAATATGAGATTTAAGGACCTAAAGTATGTTTTCTATGTATCTGCAATCTTACGTTACTCAAAATAATAATTTCATGGAAATGTTTATATATAAATGTCATGATTACTAAAATCATACATGATTTATGGTGAATTTTAAAATGCATCACATTCTACAAACAGTAGAATGTAAAAACGTTGTGTTTAAAATTCTTGTCGTTGTGCAATACTAGGTGTACACCATAAGAGGGCAGTGTTGCATAATAAACAGAGTCAGAACCAAGATTCTTAAATATATACAGGAAGGTTCTGTGGATGTTAACGGTTCTTTATGAAACCAACAAAGACATATTAGTTAAATGAAGATTGCATTATTAAGTATTATTTTATTTTATATGATATAACTTTTTTATCAATGTTTGATTGGCACATGTGTAGATGAGTTCATTTGCCAAACATTTTTTTTTTTTTCAAAAATCATGTTCCAATTAATATCAATCAAACTGCAGTTGGGTTGTTTTGATTAAGTAATAATAACAAAAAAATGCATCGAACACAAAAAACACGATAACATGATCTGTTTTTTCAAAAAAACTGTTTAAGTGTTCATACATTTTTACAGTTCATCATTCATTAATTGAAATTTATAAAAAGATATAAAAAGATAAAATTGCTCAAAATGTTTGCTTTTGTTTTATTACTTTATTCTCCTGAAATGCCATTAAGTAGTTTATAACACGTTTTAAAAACAGATGTACTTTCTCAACCGCTTAATTTTTCGAACAAAGCTTTGTGACATGTATTCAATTTACTGTACATTTTTCATTAGTCAAGACTTCAAGATGTGTCTGTACAGAAATTGAACAGAATAAAAATATCACTTAAAATTCAAGTACAACTATGTACACAATAGTGACTATGAATTATTATGCGTCTAAACTGAGAACAAAAGACCAAACAGGATTGTTGCAACAATCAGTTAGGAAACCACTTATCAGTATATACATGAATGTCTGTTGGCCTGAAAAGACCAGCAAGCCATTCACACGTGCAAGCCATATTGATCGTATGACTTACCTTAAGGGTCTTTTTGATTCCCTTTGGGTCTCGCCCATTAATGGCAGCTTTTGTGTTATTGTGAGCAGCCAATGAATCGTCCTGTGCTCCTGTTTGCTTTTCTTCTGTAACAGCAGGAGCATCATTTGGATTAATGTCATGCTGATCCGAGAGTGAAGTCACCTCCCCCTCGTGTTTTATTTCTATATCTATAGTCAAGTCTACTGAATGTGCTCCCTGGTCCATGCTGTGCAATAATATGTGTGGGATTGTCTTACAGGCTAAATGTGGATAAAGTGAGAATATCAGCTCAAAGCTTTTCCTAATAGGGGATAACACCAAGCTGAGAAATAGCAGAAACACAATCATGTGCACAGCTGATAGAAAGAAGTGGAAAACGTGACTGGTTTGATTTAGGACATCACAGAGGCTGTTAAAGTGAGAATCAATGGGTTGGATGGGTAAATATTTGTATTCGATTTCAAATTTGGGAGGAGATTGCAGACAAATATGGAGCTCTTCATAGATGATGGGCATTTGATAGCACTTCTACACTAAATCATGTGTTTTCTAAAGGTCAATGACCCATTGATGACCATCTTATGACCTCAAGGAGACATGCATGCATGATATATGTAAACAATATGCGTGTACTATTTAAAGATTTAATTATTCAGCTCCAATAGCATAAACCGACAAAATTAAAATATCATAAATAAATCAATTGAAATTCCGAGAGTGGGTGCCACGTTTGTGGCTGTGATTTACATATTAAGATTTAACAATATGGCCAACTTGTCTTGTTACATTTCCTTGTCTATATACTGTGTTGCTTGCTGTTTTCATCACAAAACAGTCCACATCTTTAGAGCTATGAAGACATCTTCATCTTCCACAGCCCGTATTAATATCCACTGTCAGCCTTGACTGTCTGTGTGTGTTTTATTTATCTGAGAGCTGGAGCTGTAAAACTCCCCTGACAGACCCTCCAGAAATTCATATGTGCAAGGTGATGTATTTCTCTCTTATAAATCCAGAACTCTATGATCCTTTTTTCCCCTTGATTCGGAACTTCTCAATCTCACTTCACATAATCAAATCTGTTGTGTAACAGGACTGATTGACAAAATGGCTAAAATTGAAAACATCTGTTTTCTTAAAATCAAAAGCTGGATTTCATCTTGATGATTTGTTTACATTTAGGCATTCATATTTGGACTCAATTAAATATTACAGTGTAATCCATGAGCTATTTGAAACACACAATGCTGTTTAAATCTCATTATATTCTTTTTGAAAGGGGGAGGGGTTTGTTGCTGATCAGCTGACCACAATTTCCTCTTTCCAACCCCCTAATGATTTTCCTTTAATCTTCACATCATGTCTAAATCCTTTCAGGATTTTGCCTGGCTTTGTTTTGATCATGCCTCGGACACTCTAGTTTTTGCATCTCTAATCATGCTGTATTTACTTGCATCTCTCTCTCTCTCTCTCTCTCCTCCTCATGTATGGCTCATCTCATTGTTTGAAAGTGCCAGACCAGGTCACTCTTTATTGAAGCACTAATAGAAAAGACCTGTTTTGAAGCAGAGGTTTATCTGCAGCATGGTTGAATAGCTTCTGGTTTCAATCATTTTTCCTTCTGCATGATCATCATAAATTCTTAATTCTTTAGTTATTCACTTTTGTTAAAGCAAAATAAAAATCAGAGGGTAGAAATGTCCGTTTCCTTTTTCAATCGTAGTTACGTTCTTTTTTTTACCACAATCTTGTGGTTGTTGTTACAAAACTTTCAAGAACATGTTCTGGTCATATTTCAATATGAAAATACTTTAGATAAAAATAACATTAGTCATAAAACTGTAAAACATTTGATGTAAGGCAGTCCGTTTGCGTGCTTTATTTGCACACCCAGTTCCATCACAGCACTGTTATTGACATGTAACAACAAACAAAACTTTTTTTTAACTACCATTAAATAAAAGCCCACGTTACATAATAAAAAAATTCAACTGTTAGTCTTAACCTGTAAAAATCCATTAGACTGAGGACAATCATGTCAAGGACAACTTTCTGTGTCCTGTTTGCCAAATTCATGCACAACAAAGCCCTGGCCATAAAAGCACCCCCTGTTATCTCATTCTGAGCATCGCACGCTAATAATTTTCAGTGAACTATTTATATAGGCTAGGAGAAATGTTCTGTTATTACAGAAATATACGGGATACCTGCACAAACTATGCACAATTCTTCTCAGTACTAACCTCAGGGATTGACAGACTGTGATCATTATCTGTAGCTTCCAAGAAACCCTTTATTTCAGCCAATCTGCTAGAGCCATGCTCAAAGACACCCTGTTGCTATGCAAGTCCCTGTCTCATCACATTTCCATGGTTACAAGAGCACAATTAGCAACAAACATCAGAGTGCCTTCAGAAACACAGTGAAGGTTTTTCCTCTCAGCGTGCTTTAGGCCTTATGATGCAATTTACAAATGTGTGAAAAAACAACCAGTAAACATTTTGGATTGCAAGAAAATGTTTATTATTTTCACCAAGAAACATTTTTATTAATGAAACCATTAACATACAAATTATTGAGCTTGAGTGGTGATTATTATAACGAATGAATATTAACTGAAAGTGAAGTCTGAATTACCTCACGAATAAATAAATATATATATATATATTTAAAAAACAGATCAATTTGATAATTTACTGATCCGTGGGAACCATGAGAGTGAATTCTAGTAAATAGATTACAAAAGATAACACTGGTCCATTGAGCTAACAGGTCCAATATTCAGATTTGTTTGTGAATGCATGACGCATTCTGGCTTTGCAAAATGATGAAGCATATTTGCAGTTGTTTGGAATTGCATGACTTCACATGAATTCAGCACGACATTAAATTCATGTACATCTATAAAAACTCATTGCTATTTTCCTCATCATTCCTCTGGGATCTGACCTGGTAACCTGGCACCCTGGTCCACAGTGTTGCTCGGACTAGAATTGGCACAACTAGGTCTGGTGGTCTCAGCCGTGCTGCTGGTCCTCTGCAAAAACTGAAGAAAGTTCTCCTGGAGGGAACCTTCGTGACTGGAGGCCCGAAGTTCTACGGGTCTACTGGCACAACATTTTCTTAATTTTATAAGTTCCTCCCTGATCTGTCTGTTCAGAAGACCGTAGAAGAACGGATTCACAGCGAACGAGGAGTACGCTAGCCAAGTGACAGCCTCTTCAATGTCTCCTGGGCTCTGCTGTGGAGTGGTGATGGACATATACAGGTTAAAACTGAAGTACGGGAGCCAGCATATTAAAAACTGACCTACAATGACAACCAAGGTGATCGCAGCCTTCCCGCCCCCAAAAACCCGCTCTGGAGACAATCGTTGGGGCAGGCTACGGGTGGTGGCTATGATGGTGGTCTGACTGTTGATGGAATCAGAGCGACGCTTGGCTTGGTTGGCTACCCAGGTGGGCATCGGGGCGTGCTGACGGGCAGCCGTCCGTGCGACTTTGTACACGTTGCAATACACGGCGAAGATCACGACGGCGGGAATCAAAAAGCAAAACACGCTGAAGAGAATCGCGAAAACTTTCCTGAGGCGACTGTGGCTCCAGTGTAAAGAGCAATGAGCTGCTGCGATGGAGCTCTGGTTTCCATACGCTGGCCAACCGAGGAGTGTGACCAAAGCCAAAAGGATGGATTTTACCCAGATGAAGACCATAACGCCAAGTGCAAGGTTTAAAGTCATCTTCACCTCGTAGCGCATGGGATGTACGATGTAGTAGTAGCGCTCTATACTGATGGCGGTCACAGTTAAAATAGAGGCACAGATGAGGAACACATTTAAAAAGATGTACACCTGACACTCCAGAACCGTAAATGCTACAGTGTTGAAGAAAGGAGAACTTGACATAATCCCAAGAGGCATCAGCAATATAGCACAAAGCAAGTCGACTGCGCAAAGATGACAAACAAATACATATTTTTTCGTATGAGGGGCCCGGGCGATGGCCACCATAACTCCACTGTTGCCCAGTAGTGCTGCAAGATTGAGGGTCACCATGCAAAACAGCCCGATAAGATCCTTGACCTGGGTTTCTGAATGGATAACCTCCTCCATGCTGGGAGGGGTAGGCTTGGTCGTGCTCCGTTGGCCGGACGAATCATTTGGAGTTGTGTGAGTGGTCAGGAGACCGAGCATCAGACCTGGCACCGTCTTCTCCATGCTTCACAGGTTTGAGATGGAATCAGCCTTCTCCATGATGAAATGTTGTTCTGCCATTTGCTTTTCAGCTGTTTGTATTGAAATCATCTCTGAGAGAAAAAGATAAGATTTATTGATACACTGTTAAAAACAAACCCAAAAAAATTCCAATAAATTTTCCAGTACATTGTCCATTTGTTTTAAAGACATATGCACCATCCCTGCACAGGTAATGCAATGCAAAATTAAAAATACAGATGCAACAGCTTTAAACAAACTCATATAAATATACTTCATTGTGCGCTATTTTATGTTTTTTTTACAGTGTACCGTATTTCATGTAACATCACAACATGAATGGATGGACTCTGAGAAAAGCTGGCTAGTTTTAACCAATGGTTGAAATAATATGGAAACCCGACTGTTGCTTTATATTATAACCTGATGTATTTTTAACCTTGAGTCTTGACAGCAGCCAGCAAGAAAATACATGTATATGATAGCAATATAAATATATGAAAATAATAGTTTTCAGTTATTTTAATGTTTTAACCAATTTTTTTAAGAATTTCTGCAGAAACTCAAATCAGCGCTCATATATAAAAATTGTTAGCATTTCATCAAAATGTGTAAAAAAATCATATGTATTAAATTATTACCATTACACAGTGCATTCTACAATTAAAGGCGGGCTAAACCCAAGACTTGGGTTTGTCCATATTTTTTTGCACGTATATAAAAACATTATGTTAAACCCAAATATTGTACGCATCTGGAAAATCTTTCAAAAACACCCATTGCTTTTCTTTGAAATGCAGACCACTTCTATAAATGACCTGATCATTCCCCGAACCCACTTCCTGTCACTTGACCCTTCGCTGAATACCTCCCCTAGTTTTTTCTGCGTACTCACCGGGTCTCATTATATGCTAATGAGAGCACAACATCCTGTTCTTCCTTGTTGACAAATGACAGCTCGTTTTCACCCTACATGAGTGTAATATGTTTTTGCATGCTCGGGTGATGATCTTCAGAGATCAATGAATTTAGAGGACAACTTGACGGTTGTTGTTTCTGGTCAGAGGGAGTCACATATGACTCATACCTGACTGTGTGCCGTGACCTCCCCACAACACCCAACCCCCAGTCATCCCCCAATCCACAACCAGCAATCACGTGAACTTTTCTCACAATAATAGAGATTAAAGAACACGTTTTTCACTAAATGAAATGAATGAAATGCTGTCATGCCAGGTCATACTGTGCTTTTTATTATTCCTACATGTTGAGCAAGACAATTAGATTTTTCTTACCTGGAATTTAGAGCTTTTTTCTGATAAGTCTCCAGTCAGATTTTGAATTAGAACCTGTTTTTGTGGAAACTTGCCGTGAAGCACAAATCTTACACCTGCAGACATCCTTGTATTTCTTCTCATGAAGTGCAATCCTACAAGAGGCCAATGCTTCCATATCTCAGGTGAGTTGAACACCCAAAGTGGCTCATGGTGCTTCAAAAGTGTTATCATCCAATAAAAGCTCCTCGTCTGTTCCTAAGAGCTCAAGTTAAAGTTCAAACAGGTGCCGTGATGTTTTTGTTTCTATCTGAAAGTTGAAGGATGCGCTCGCACCTGCCCTTCCAGTTTCACACCCACTTAAGCCGGTAACCGATAGGATGCTCTCTGTGTCCAGATCTGTGGAGGGCTGTGACTGTCACACATTGTATCCGTGTGATTTTTTTCTTCCTCTTTCAAACAGACACATAGTCCTCTGTGCTGTAGAGTGGCAGCCATCCCCTGGGTCCTACTGCACACCATCATGTTGTAATGATCCATTGTAGCCTGGCCATAGATTTTTGTTTTGGTGTGGATGTGATGTGATGCATGCTCGCAGATAGGATGACACTTCGAAATAGTGTTCATGTAAACATATACTTTTTCATACAAAAAAATATAGCGCATTCAAGATTTACATTTATGCTCTACCCATTGAGCTACAGCAACACAAAAAATACATTGATCAAAATGATTGAACATGACCTCTTGAGACAGGCAATACATTCGTCAGTGTAGCAGTCTAGCTGACATATGTTTGATTGTGATTTTTTTGGTATGTTTTAAAGATGACATTCTGAGCTATTTAGAGATATTTGTGGGTTTGTAAGTGACAACATTCTGGTTTGTTTTAAAAAAGTAGATGAGGTCACATTTCAGGTTACGGAAAAATAATTTGTCATTATTATTCAGATTTGGTTTTTAAATGAATGTATATACATAGAAGTTTTATATATATTTTTTAATTTTGCTATGAAATATTGATTTCTTAATGCTTGTTTTTCAATCCATTACAGTGAAATGAATCATGAGATATATTGATTACATTTTTGAGAAGTTACTCTCATTACTCTATTACAATAAAATATTGTACACAACATTATAAATTAGTAAACACATTATCAACATAATTCTGGAATACTTTTAATCTTAATTGCAAATTATATCAATTGTCTTAATATACTAATAATATACTTTATTATTAGGAATATACTATAACTTTTAATATACTAGCATTATAGGGGACATCATAGGACAAACTAAGTCATAACCTTCAAATAATTTTTGAATAAGAAGCCTCACCTGTGGTGTTTACCTTAAATAATCATAAATCTAGAAAATATTTTATCATTTTATGCCATTACGCTGCAAATACTGTAATGACCGCCATGAAATCTAAATCTAAATAATTTGAGGCCATGAGGTGAGTGGAACATGCTGTTAAGATTTCCAGTATAACTGTGTTGGCAAGCTGTATTAAGTGGGCATGTGTGGTGACTAAAGTATGCTGCAGCTCTTCA
Source organism: Triplophysa siluroides (assembly GCA_006030095.1). Taxonomy (NCBI): domain Eukaryota; kingdom Metazoa; phylum Chordata; class Actinopteri; order Cypriniformes; family Nemacheilidae; genus Triplophysa; species Triplophysa siluroides. The sequence continues at coordinate 6,157,690 of VCII01000237.1, forward strand.
ACATTGAGAGAGAGATTGTGTTTGCACGATCCACTTACTCTTGAAACAATACACAACAAATGCACGTACACCATCTTATAAAAGCTAGAAACAAGAAGTGATGATACACATCTACATCTAACGAAAATGTTTGTTATGGATCAAATAGGATTCAAAGGATGTCGATATTTGTGAAGTGACATCTACTGGTAACAAAAAATAGAGTAAGTGCAAATCTATCTCAAAATGAATGCGAATCTTTAAACATAATATGTATTCTTTTCAAGGTAGGAGATATAAGCACTTACATTAACATTTATGACAGCAAACTTTGGCTTCAAACCACTTCAAAGCTGAAAGCAACATGTGCTGTCATTTTTTTTAATAACCATTAGAGAAAAAAGAAAATTGAAAAAATATTTATTGCTTTCACAATGCAACAATTGTCATTTAAAAGGGCTTTAAACTAATGTTTAAACGTTCAATCAAACAAAAGGGTTTATAGCATCATTTCCTTCATATGTCATATTTGTCACAATGTCTGAGCAGCTTGCAAGCACATATATTTGCATGAATTAGTGCAAATTAAACTTTAATGAGGAAAATTTGACAGAAGGTTGAATATGAAAAGAGGACAGATTTTCACAAAGACATTCTTTTTCCAAAACGAGAGCCAACATGAGCCAACCAAACCTAAACAGAATAACATGCTATCTAACAGAAATATAATCTTGATTTAAATATTGCATATACAACATTTTTACAATGTTTAAATGTGTACACATTTGCTACCGTGTATGCTAGTCTGCAGTCAGGGTAATAAGTGCAATATTATCAAACAAATTCTTATTTTTTTCTTTTAAATTAAAGTGTACAAGGAAATGAATGTATGGTATCAATTAAATATGAGCCTTTACTAACTTAAAGTCCTCTCAATCAAATGAGTATAAACCGTCCAAATAAACCGTACTGTATTACCACCCTTTATTTAACGGATCATTCATTCTATAAAAATAAGTATAATCACAACTTAACATTTAACCGCTCTATGGCGAAAGTGCAACCGCACGGCAGAGGTGGGATTCAAAAGTGCCAATATATTGAGCTACTATTTATTTTAATATGGGAACTGCAGCTCCAGGAGGTATCGGATGCGACACTGGCTTTCCTTATAGATGAGATACTCACTATTGTAGAAAGAACTTCCTTCATACTGCGGCTGTTTTACGACATTGCCCTGAGGAACAGCCACCTTTTTACCATCTATCTCAATGAAGACATCTTTGGAGAGATCTAAAAAACAAACATAGTCAGACAGAAATTAATGGTAATCTAGGCAACATGCAAGATGAAAAATAAATACGTAGAAAATTAAATGAACCAATATGAATAAATTATGTACAAATATTGTTGCAACAATTCATGTTTACAAATAAATGTTACTGTAAAGCATTACTGATTTTGCATGGCAAAGTTAATAAGTACATTGCTTTTAAATATGAAAGAAAACCTGGTTCTTGCTGTCCGCGTGCAACTACACTGTCATAGCCAGCAGGAGGCTTCCTTAAGCTGTAGTCATCTGTTGTGATGGTGTGCTCCTTTCCAAGAGCAACTTCGTTTAGAAACATGATCCCAATTTTGTTGGACGGACAAACTGCAAACACAGAACAGCCAGACAAAGTTTAAAGCTTAACAACAACCTTATGCGAACTGTGTTGCCGTATTGTATCTCCTTTTGTGTGTTTATAATGTGTTTTTTAATTGGAGGTTTATACGGATACAAAGAAGGCCCCGTTCCTCACCATATCCAGCCGATTTGCTGTTTTCAGAGGCAAAATAGATTCCCCTGCCCACTCGGCCACCAGAATGGGGCATGATGCGAAGGCCGCTCTTCAGAATGGCTGCAACAACAGCCACATTTGTTCCATGCCAAAGCAACTTCCGGTTCTCCAAAGCATCATTTTCCTTGAAGCGCTCAGCCTAATGCAAATGCATACACACATAGACACGTACACACACAAAGGATTTAATTAGGATGATAATAAGACAGAATTTGAAACACCCACAGAAGCTGAGACCTCACTGTTGGTCTGAAATAAAATAAGATTTAATAGAAACTCAAAAAAGAATTTCCTGTGTAATTTCAGCATTTTGCTTTCACGTTTTAAACACGCTTTTAATATTTTGTATAAAAAATGGTCTGAAGATATCTTGAGCTTTTAAATGCTTAAAGGTCCAGTGTATGAAATTTTGCAGCATCTAGAGGTGAGGTTGCAGATTACAACCAACGGTTCACTCCACCCCACCCTTTCAAAGCACTATGGTGGCTGACACAGGAATAAGATGATGTTGCGTTTTTGCTTCTTCGCCGAAGGATATAGATAGAAATAGCTCATTCTAAAGGATTAAAAACATAACGGTTCATTATGTACGGTTTATATGCACCTCTGAAGACATAGTTATGTATATGATATTGCATTTCTGTCAACTGAAAATGACACATTGGACCTTTAACGTTTAAATCATGGGATTTTATGTACCTCTGTATCTCTGTCAACTTCCCAGACGTCAATCAAAGTAAATCCTGGTTGTCCGGTGGCTTTTAGGTATTTTTCAATAATCTTTAAACCAAGAGAAAAAAGAATTTGTTAATAAAACTCACATGTGCAATAACTTTAACAAATACTTACATATAGAAAAATAACAAATAGTAGTCTATGTAAGGTCAGTTCACCCCAAAATAAAAATTCTGTCATCATTTATTCACCCTAACGTTTTTGTATATGACTGTTTCAACTGAAGAACACAAAAGAAGATATTTTGAGAAATGTCTCAGTGGTTTTGCGTCCAAACAATGGAAGTCAATGAGGGTCAACATTGTTAAGTTACCAATGTTTTATAAAATATCTTATTTTGTGTTGTGAAGGAGTAAGAAAGTCATACAGGTTGGCATGACATCACTGTAAGTACATGATGGAAATAATTTCATTTTTGTATGATCCTTTTAAGCCTTCGGTCTAGGATGTTCACACCCCACTGTGTGCACAACATACTGTATAATTTAAAGTATACGCTATATTTAGTTTGGAAACAAAATATAATTTGTTTAAGGGAAACCTTATATTCTTTGGACTTCTTATCCACTAAGGTAAGTTTGCATTTGAGAGACTGGAAATTTTGGTCTATCGGATGAGGCACGGTGTCCAACATCTCCTCCTTGGCTTTCTCAGATTCAGCTTTGAGACTCTGGGCGATCTCAATATCTGCGAGGACCTGCATAAAAGAAGTTTGGATTTTGGTCATTCTTATCCAAAGGGCACAAGACTGTGACACTAAGCCACAGTCCCCGAAATTTGTGTAGTCAGTCTAGCTTCTCTGTATCTCACCAGAAGCATCTCCTTCTTGCTCTGAAGTACAGTGTCATCAGAGATCACAGGCGGTCTGTTGCGGCCAAAGTTATGAGGAATTCTGGTGAAAAAGTTGGAGGTGAGATCTTCTAACTTGTTCTGTTGCCCATTCTTGATCGCTGCTTCAATCTCCTCCAAAGCCTCAAAGCCTTTGGCTATCTGCTGCTTGCTCAGTTTCCCCAGTGGCATCTTCTTAATATCTGAGAGAAAAATACATGAGACGAAACTCCATAAAATACTTGCACAAGTGTTAGACGCTCTGTTTGTATCTGTTAGTTTAGTTGACAGTTCATTTTAAAACTCCCCGGTGGCCTTTAGAATTGCATGTGAAATGGAAATTTACCCCTAAGCACTCTACAGTCTATTTCATAGTTTCGTGATACAACTTTGTTTTCACAACAATCAAAAATAAGGCAAAAAACACAGTTACATGGTTCTTAGACATGGCTCTTCAAAGGAACATAAGAACTAGCTTAGACAGTTTTTCTAAGTTAGTTAAACTATGATAGATGTAGCGGAGCAAATTTCAAGCACACCCAAGTTCATGTTGGTCATGGCTTCCTTGAACATGTCATTGTTGAAGATGAATTTAATAAGCCTCTGCGTGTTCTCTTCCAGCGTACAAGGCTGAACGTGTTGTTCGGTTTTCTTCACATCTCCGCTGTCTACTGTATCCACCTGCAAGGAGAAATTAAAAATGCATTAGTAATCTTTCAGTAAGTTCACTCCTTGATTTCCGTCAAGGTTGAAAGTCATACATTGATAAAGTGCCGCCAAAATTGATGTAAATTACCTTCACTTCTGCATCCTGGTCTCCATCTACCTCTATCAATGTGTACTTTCCTGAATGTGAGACAAAGTTTTCTCGATCACTCCAGTTATTCTTGGTCTTGTCTTTAAATTTATTTTCAAAGTTTTTGATGGCTGCATCAGCGTTTGTAGGAGCCGCTAAATTGTTCCGTCCTGATTCTCCCTAGAAACAATCAGGAAAGAAACTGTGGATTATTAAATTTACAGTAAATGAAACTCAAGAAATGTACGCTGTCTCCTAATGTTTCCTGTGGATGGTACATTTCCAATTTCTAAGCAAATTTTCTGCTAAAGAAAAAGAAAAAAAAGAAACTAACCACTCTTCCCCATCTTGTCCAGCAATAGTACTTCCCTTCAAACTCCAAGACTTGGATTACATAGAATTTGTTATTGTTATGCCCAATGTTGGTTTGGTTTAGCATACAGTCATAATCTTCGTGAACCTGTTGGGTAAGAAGAAACATTTTTTTAAGATTAAGGGCACAAAACAATCAGAGTTTTTATAAACTCATTGGCAATGAACATAAAACACTTCTGCAATAACATGATTATTTGTTTGTTTGCTCTCACCACAGCGCCTGATAAAAGACAGAAACTGTCTGGGTTCCTCGTGCTCTTAACTTGCAGCCCTGCTGCCTTCAGTGCCTCTTTGGCGGAGGTGAACTTGTCTTTTGGTGTAGCTTCAGGCTCCTCTTTTATCTTCTTTCCGCCTGCTTTTGCACTTGATGCTGCCCTTCTCTTCGGTGCCATCCTGATTTCTTTCCATTTTAAAACATTGATTTAAAACTTACACATATTTGTACGAGGTATATTTGAAAATGCAGTGAAGATCTTTGCAGAAGTTATTTCAGAAGTTTCGGAAGATATTGAACACAAACAAACATGGGGGGATGAATTAGTATAGGCCTACTACGTTTTTAGTAAATATTGGTTTAAATTTGCTTAAGTGAACATTACTATTTTGCATTACTATTTGTTCCTGAAACTTCTACGAAACACTAAGAAATTCTCTATTTTATCCTTTCTCCAATCATGATTTGTAATTGCATTGGTAATGCTGGTGACCATTTATATACATTATATAGACTAATACTAGTCTTTTGTAATATCCACAAAAAGTTATATTAAGAGAGGCCAGTTATTTAAGGACATGCATGAAATAATATATAATAAAAATCAATAAGTAATTTATTTATGTAATGTAAAATTACAGACATTAACTGGACATTATCACAAATACAAAGTATTTGTACAGTAGTACCATGTACAACTAAAAACTACATGACATGACTATACCAATAACAAAATAACTATTAAAATCTATTTCAGGCAGGTTATAAGGTTACAGGCTACTAAGAATGTTAACACGTGCGTAATGATTTAGCATGTCAGTGCTCTTACTGTAAGTGACGTCGATTTTCCTGGCAGCCTATCAGAGCTTTGAAGCATTGAAATTCTGTATAGAAAATCACGCGGGCGTGTCTTGTAAACATAAAACGCCTTTATTAACTAGAAAGTATGCTCGCGATATTGATATGTTATAAATCTCTAGCTGTGCATGTGGCGCAGTGATTCTCAAGCGTAAGTTAATTATGGCGTTAGCGCAACGCTAGTGGAAATGTATGTTTTTGACGTAAATGTCACATGCAGCTATAGTTACATAGCACCGATTTACAGAGCATTTTGATAGCTTGAAATGGTTTTTATGTTTTATTTTCAAACAGACGAAACGATACTTACCTGATTGATGAGGTGCTTTTAAAGTTTGCAGACTCACTTCAAGACTGAAAGTGTGCAGCCTGACTTCCGGGATTACTGAAGGATCGACGTCATATTAGACACACCCCCGACCTCAGCTTTTGTTAAATAAACCTTTGATATGGTAACCATGGTTTCTTATTTACAGCATTATTTTTACTTCTGTACATTCAAACAATTGTATTTGAGATTACAATTTGAAAGGTTAAATAAGTAAACAGGCAAAGTAAAACTCTGTTTTGTAAATATGTTTTTAACAGTCAAAGATTTTTAACAAAAAATATACATTGTACATTCAAGTAGAGTAGAACCTTAAACAAACTCTGAACCTAATTTAAAATAATTTGTTACTTTTTATACTCATTTGTGCAATTATACTGTCTCAAGGACACATTAAAGTGATAGTTAACCTAAAAATTAAAATTACCGCGTCATTTACTCACCCTTATGACATTTCATACCTGTATGAATTACTTTGTTCTGATGAACACAGAGAAAGATATTTGGAGGAATGTTAGCAATTTTCACTTATGGGACATCATTGACTAGTAGGAAAAATGGTAGAAAAAGGTGTCCCAGAACTGTTTGTTTTCCTAAATTCTTCGAAATATTTCATTCTGTGTTTAACAGAACAAAAATATGTAAAAAAATAAATCTGCTATGGTAGTGAATGATGGCCCAGAACTGAAAATTGCTCACATTCTTCCAAGTATCTTTCTTTATGGTTAACAGTACAAAGAAATGTATACAGGTTTGAAACAACCCGAGGGTGAGTAAATTATGATTTTTCAGTGAACTATACGTGTTCTATAAGCACAAAATATATGTTTTTGTAATATAATGACTGTTAATAACCCATTGTTAATTAAGGGCTGGCTTTGTTATAATGGCTCTTTGTGATTCAGATTTTGTGCTCAGATCTGAGTGAAGTTCTAGCATAAACTCAAAAATCCTCCAGTTCCACCCCGTTGTCACTTCAGCAACAGTTCCATTATAAACGATGAAACATCAAGGCAGAAAATGACTGCAGATATAACCGTCACAAAAAAATGAATGTATCCAAGTTGACAGGACAATTTCCCCTTTAACGTTTTGACACCTATGATTCAGTGTGCAGCTCTATAAATCACATATCCTTGTAAAGGTTATGAATGGTCTGCGTGTGTGAACAATGCAGGGGACAGATGATAGAAATATGATATCATGATCAAAAATACTATTATATGCCCATTAGATTCATAGTGCAATAATTGCTTTTATTGACATTTTATTATTTATAGTAGCCTATAAGTGAGTAATGGGTAATTATATGACCTTGTAATGATAGGACAAGTAAGAATAATTTATGGCACGTTTATTTGTCACCCGTAATTGATGGTACAACATTATTTTATTTAAAAAAACGTAATGAGTATTTATATCCTCTAGAGGGAGACAATGTACAGGGAATTTTTGTTCGGTGTGTAGTTGATTTGGAAATTTGTTTGCATTGTATCTGCTTGCAATAAAATGGATACATTTCTAAAAAAGTTGATGTTTTTGTAGTGCTTGATTTTGTGTATAAAACTCTGTCCAAACACTGCTTGAACACAAACTTTAATAGAAGTCTAAAAAGGGCAAAGCAGCTGAGAAGTAGAACATGTGAATATTTCATCTAAACCAAAGAATGGATTTGTAGAAAAACTAAAGAATATAACCTGCCGTAAGAGAATTAATGAAACGTGAAATCAACCAGGACTCCACATATTCATATAAAACACATTTTACATAAATTTATTTACATAAATTACAGTATAGAGCACAAACCAGAATCACCATAAATCTACATTAAAAACAACCTGTACATAATACTTTTAAACAGATTTACTACATTTTAACTCCATATCTCAAACAATACTTCATTATTTTGTTTCCATAAAAAGAACTGGTATACAGAATTTAAACTGGCATCCCACGGATATTATCTAACTAGTCAGAGAGAGAGAGAGAAAGAGAGAAACAAAATGGGATATTGTACTCACAGCACGTTGAGAACAACATAACAGGCAATCTTTATTCTGAATAGCCTCCTCAACATTAGCAAACACTTGTTTTCATGACTAGTGATTAATCTGTATACCACATTTGCCAAACAAACAGGTTTCTTAGAGTGAAGATGTAGTCGAGTCCACTACCTCTCTGCCATTACATACCGTAGGCACAATGTTGGAGGCTGAGGCTGTAAAGATAATGATAATAAAAATGTTACTTATATGATAGTATCAGATCTTATGATTTTCGGGTGAACTATTCTCTACTATAACTATTACTCTCAATCACAAAACAGCAAAACCGTGCTATACAGTAGGTTTCAGTACACTTTAATCAATATCTTTCATTTCAGACTCTGATTCAAACATAGCCGGTCGATATTTGCGATGTTGACACCATTTTACAATCCGTCAACACGCTTGATCCATAGATGGTGTTTGACTGCATCTATGATGCTGATAAAGAAGAAGATGGAGATCATACGTAAATAAGACTGTACCTTGGGAGAAGCTAGAGCCTGGACCAGTGGTTACACTGAATCGGGTGGTGGCCACTCTGTGTGTGGTGACATTCTTCTGGGGCTGGAAGAGGATGATGTGGATCTTGGGAGCGAAGAGGCAGCCCAGCACTACTGAGCCACTCAGACTCACAGAGATGCACATGGTAGTGGTCTGTACCTGCGAGACATGAATCCCACACAAATCAGTTTTACATAAAATAGAGTCGATGTGTTGGAATTTACATGTGGTCTCATTTGTTTTTATTTAACTTGATTCTAATGTGTTGCCAAAGCCTATGTGGTTAAAATTAGATCTGTCAAAAATGTGAAGTGTGTATGAGCGATCCTCCGCATACTAATACAGTCTTTAGAAACGAGCATCAACAAATACATTTTTTAGGGGATTTATAAACATGAACATCAATTCTGATTTTTGTTTTTTACTTTTTAAGATGCTTTTGTTGTGTATGATTTAACATTACATTTATCAGACATTTACTCAAGATATGCATTTCATACATGCATTCCATGGCAACCAAAGCCGTAGTTTTGGTATTAGCTTGTGAGCAATTTCCAAAATGCAATATATTTATATTTTGTTAATTCTAAACAAAAATATTCAATGGCGGTCATCGGGTCATGTGTTAGAGCATCTACAATGTAACCTTGATAAATAACTCTATGAAAACATGAAATACCTGAGGAAAAAGTATTTTTAAAGCAAAATAATGTTTTTTTTTGTTATATAGATTCAGAAGTGTTCTTTTTTTGTGAGAGCAGCAATGCGTCAGAATAAACCAAAGTGCTTTAAATAATGCATCATTCACAAAGAAAACTATGCCTGGAAAGGTCTTGTCTCTTTTCCCAGCATACATTGCTTCTGTCTGCATAAAAATGCACTGTGCTATAGAAAGAAATAGAATTCTGTGCTGAATAAGGGTGTTGTTGCCAGATCTGCATTCAGTGTTTCCTCCCAAATTGACAATTATCAGGCAAAATGCCTAAAAACACCTGACATGGTGTACACAGACAACCTAACTAAACAAACAAACAAGCATATAAACATGCAACTGCACAGACAAATCTGTTTCTAAAGGAAAGCAAAGAACAGCATCCTGAGTTTTCAAAGGCGAGATTCATATTTTGATCTTGGTGGATGATGCCGCTTGCATGTAATGTGCGCATTGGTGATTTAAGTCTTGTTTCTGAGAGGCATATCAAATATTTATCAAATAAATCTTACAAGCCGCATGTGCTTTTTCTGAAGCATATCAATGTTCCAGACGGTTGGTGAGAAACAGAAATAATGTAACCAAAATTATATTCTGTGGGATGAACAGAGCTGTAGCGTTTCCGTCTCAAAGGTAAACCTTGCTTTCGGAGTGCGGGACGCAGCTGGGAATCAACTTTCCGTGTTCTATCACCTCACTCACACACACACACACACGCACACACGCACACAAAACAAAAGAAGAAAGTGACGTCCCGTCCAATCACGACTGAGGGAGATTCCCCTCTCTCGCTTCACCTCTGTCAGCTATCTTTTCTTTCTTCTGCTCTTAATGGATGATGCTGAACTGACCCTAACAGAAGCTCCCTGCAGCCATAACACCTCCTGAACATGTAGCTCACTTTTGCTCACATGAGCAGCCACATACAATACATTTACTGTCAACAGTGGTGCATCATATCAGTGACTGCATGTTCTTCTGATTTTAGTCTTTAAAGATCCAGTGTGTAATTTTTTGGAGGATCTATTGACAGAAATGCAGAGGTGTATAAAGACCTTAAATAATGAAGCGTTATGTTTTTATTAACTTAGAATGAGCTATTTTTATCCACATACACCGCGGGTCAACACGGAATTTGCCATGATGTTTCTACAGTAGCCCTTAATGGACAAACTGCTCTAGAGCGCGTTTCATAAATATGTTATCTCCTTCAGCAAAGAAACGAAAATGTGATGACCTCATAGTCCTGTGTCAGCCTCAGTAGGTGGGCGGGGTGGAGGGAGCCGTTGGTTGCAATTCGCAACCTCACCACTAGATGCAGCTAAATTCCATACACTGTACCTAACCTAAGTTGTCCAATGGTCTTCTATCTTTGTTCATTTTTCTCTGTTAAACTAATAAAGATGTACCTCAAAACACAATGGTTTTTCTATCATACTATGCTTTAATAAATAAATATTTAATTATGTTCATATTTTAAGATAAAACGATCATATTTATTGTGGATTATTAATGCATCAAAGTATAATAAATATTTTAAAAGGTCAGATTTTAACGTAAAAGTGTTTAGTTCATAGTATTTCTCTTAGCACTTGACTGAAGGATACTCGCATCAATTGAATGAAATGTTTTCATAGGCTAGTCATTTGCCAGGATGAAACATCCCACTTCCTTTGTTCTACATTGAACGGCTTTGAGCCCCATGAAATGTGCGGCTCTCCTTTCATCAGCGCAAAAAAGACAGGTGATCAAAGAGATTTCTGTATCCGCCATCTGAATCGGCAGGTACCGAAAGAAAGGAAAATCAATCAGGAACCTCTTGTGCTCTCAGGGAAATTGTATATGCTAAAAAGTCAGTGTTGGAAAGTGATTAAGGGCTATAAGAGAGGCTCATTATCTAAATGATGAAAAAATATTCCGTGCTGTCATTGTCTGTGCGGTGTGATTTGAAACAGCCTCTCTAGTTATTCCCACAGGAGAGCTGTATTATCCCCAGGCACAAGATTTACTTCTCAAAGAAATGATTCCGTTATACAGAACACCCAGGCAAAGCATAACTGTCTTCAAGGCATTTCAGACCAGAAAACCCAACAGGTTGGGTTTTAAAGAGAAGTACAAAGTTGTCTAAAACAAGCAACTTGTTTTGTTAAAGTTGACACATCCAACAAAATCGTGGGGCAATTAAAAACGATTTTACGAGGTGGCTAATTCGTATGAATTTGTACGATCCTATTTGTATCTTTTGGAACGATCTGCTTGTGCATCACACAAAATTCATATATATTGTAAAAAGTCACTTTGTAAAATAGTTAAAAAATCAGTGTTTAGTTTTTTTCTCTCCCTACAATCATCCTTTTGAAATTACTGTTGTTGGTGGAGGAAAAATCTACGTGATGTCACAGAATTAGTTACTACAAGGTGGCTAATTCATATAAAATTTGAATGATTATTATCAGAAGAAAGCAATACCGAAAAGGCAAAACCGAAGCCCCTCCCTTAACCCCACTGGTGCGAAAGCAAATCGTACTAAAACGTATGGATGAGATCATACAAATTCATACAAATTATCCACCTCGTAAAACAGTTAGGAAATCCTGTGAGATCATATATATATAAAAATACATTGTACCTGGCCAAACTTTGTCCAAACTGCAGATTATTAACTTGTTAATGTAACCAAAATGTTTTCATAATCTTGATATTATAATCAAATAACCTTCTTGTTCTCTCAAACAATTGTTATTTTTGGTTGATGTCTCAAATACCTTTACTTTTCTAACCACCCAGCTCCATTCTGGTATAACGCCCACTTTTCACCACCCAGCCAATTCCAAATAGCTAAAATCCAAAAATGCATAAAATATCCACTTTCATAAAGTAGTTTTAGGAAGTACAATGGGTTAAGTCTTACTGCTTCTCACTTGTTTTATCATGTGTCTTTTGAGATTGTGATATTATTGTTATTGACATGCTGCCATATTTGAATTGCAATAGACATGCGTCATATTGACGACTAAATAAGCTTACATTTTATTCTCTAAGAAATGTTTCGTTTCCACTCAGAAGCCAAATATGAAACCACTGGAGTCATCTGGATAACTTCAATGATGGATGGATGTGCTTTTAGTATAGCTTTTCTATTCTGTCATAGGAGATAACATGACGCTATTTTAATGTTAAATTATTCGCTTGTGTTCAACTGAACAAACAAAAGTATATACTATACATCATGGATGGCATGAGAGTGAGTAAATTATAACAAAATTATCCATTAGAAGTATCCAATTACTTGAGGTATTGACATACATGTACTGCTACCCTGGTTGTATTGTACTGTTCATATTTACTTACCCTGTAGTCACTGGCGGTAACATAGAAGATGGGCTGGAAAGCCAGCCAGATTATGCACGTGGTGTACATGGTGAAGCCGATAAACTTGGCCTCATTGAAGTTTTCTGGGCACTTTCTAGTCTTAAAGGCGTAAAAGGTACAAAGGATGATGAGGATGCAGTTGTATGTTAAAGACAACAGCATGCTTGAATCCTTGCTGTTGCATTTCAGCGTCACCACGTCTCTTTTCTCGGGATTGACCTCCTTTCTCACCCCCGGAACCTCAACCAGAAGCCAGACCACCACTACCAGCAGCTGACAGGAGATCAGAGCAGCACAGATGGCCACCTGAGGGGCGGGGCTGATGAATCGTGGCCTCTGTGCTCCGTCTTTAACGCCGTTGAATATTCGAGCGATGCGATTGGTCTTGGTCAACAATGCGGAGTAGCAAACGGCGAAGGACGTGCCCAGGCCGAGCCGTCGTAACGTGCACACCACGGCTGAGGGTTTGCTGATATAGATGAAGGTTATGGAGTAACAAAGCAGGACTCCCAGCAGAAGAATGTAGGACAGTTCACGTCCGCTGGCCTTCACCACCGGAGTCTCGTTGTGCTTTATGAAGAGGCCGATCACCAAGAGCGTGCAGAGGATCCCGAGGCATGAGATGGTGACCGGTCCAACAGCCCAGGCGTCCTCCCAGTGAATGTACTCCTCGGGTAGGTCGTAACACCCTGTCAGATTATCTAAAGGCCACTCACCGAAACCGCAAACCGCACAGGTGAATTCGTCCTGGAGGTATTGAAACGGCTGGCAAGGAATGCATATCCAGCAGCAGACGTCTCCGGGCTGCATGCTCTTTATTTCATTCTTCCTGCAAGGGTCACTGCATTGGGAGGTGGGAGCCTCTTGGCTTTCCCATGGAATGGAGCTCGTGTTCAGACTCAGACTCTGAGCCCAGTACCCCACTTTTCGATACACATACCCGCCGTTCTCTTTGTGATAATGGAAGATGTTGTAGCGACCCAGGCTGTCTCCATAGGTGTCAAAGTGAATGGCATTCTCTGTATCAGCAGGCTGAAACGGAGCTGCAGGCACAAATCATAAACATTTATTAACAGTCTTGGCAACACATAATTTAGTTGTTTCTCAGCAACAAAGTCTTTTTCTTTATAAGCAGAGAAAATATACAACCCAGGGGGACCTTTTTATGTAAGCCTAGCCTACTTTTCCTCTGCATCATGTCCTGCATATTTCTCCTCAGGTTTGCAGACGCATTGGTCTCAGGTGCAAACGGTACATTTACATAATTGAGGTCGGGAGGTTGATACATTGTCTGGTTTCTATGATGTAATTTGGCATTCTTGGAAGAACATCAACAAAAAAACAGCTGGATGGCAAAAAGATGTCGATTCAGAATTGTTGTAGGACTGTGACAGACTTCTGTTAGTTCCTTAATACAAGACCGTTTGGCACAGATGTTATATCGCAGGTGGATATTACAAACTTGCTTGTAGTCTTTAAATTTTTATTGGCATAATGAAACTTGATCAAAAATCATTTAGTTGGATTTATGTATCTATTTTAGATTAGTATTTTTTCCCATGGGAAAACCTCAAAATCCATTTATCTTTCAAATTGACTTTGTGACTAAACAAAGAATAGATTTAATTCAATTAAGGCATACTGGTGAACACAAAACCAGTGCACACAGAACGTTAACCTAATTGATCTTTGGGTAATAGTATTATATAATTATGCAGGATTATGTAAAACGTAAAATCCAAAGAGCATAAAGTTTGAGATTATTAAAAATCTGCATATACTGGCGGAGTCATCTGTTACAAAGTACAATCTACTAACTAGACAAAGCCAAATAAGAGCACGTAAGGTCGTGTTGAAAAACATTGAATACACCTTTCCAAGGAAAATTTTTAAATCTTTTAGGCCACTCAGTGTGAATGAACCATCAGTTGTCAAATGGAATTTAATTTTGTGGTGAGGTTTGTGCATTTTATTCTTGATATCTGCAGCCCAGAGACTTTTATTTTGTCAAACAATTCATGTAAGTATGCACGTACAGTTGGCAGAAATAAATAAGATTCCACTCTGACTGCATGACAAAACTGTTATTCAAGTTTTTGAGCTTTACCTAAATATATGTATAAATATTACTGTTGTATTGCTTAAAAGTGAATATGAACTTGTAAGGTGAAAATACTTTTATTTAAAATAAGGGGGAAATATTGTTAGTAGTTCACAGAATGAAACACAAACTATCATTTTTATCTAAACACAGACCTATAAATAGTAAATTCAGAAAAACTGAAAAAAGTCTTTAAAATGGTATCTTAATGTTTTCTACACCTGTATATAATGAATTTAAATTAAATGATAGAATCTGTAGCTACAAAAATGTTAACTCACCATCAAACTTTGTCTTCAAGATAAAGTCCTTGTACAGCTTCTTCCCATTGACTGGTTTCATGGCACTGCAGATTTTTGTGTTATTCAAACACACCGCCTGTCTCATGTTATGCAAGGCGTGGGCCATGGCGTACACAGCGTTCACCACAAACATGATCTTGGACTCCTGTTCGAATTTGCCATCTCGGAGCGAATGCTTCCCGCAGCCGATGTCGTGCAGACTGCACTGAAAGCGATTTTCCCAGAATTCTCTGAACCAGGGGTTCCGCGTGTTGTTGTATGGATTGAGGTTCGTAAAGTACGAGGTAAAGTCTGGGAGGGCGTAGGACGCCAACTCAATAGTAAAAGCTCCATCCGCCACGCTCTCGCTTCCTCTCACCACGCTCTCCTGCGCTCCCCATCCATCGCTGGCCACCCAGATAAAAGAGACGTTCATGCGCTTCGCAGCGACCAGGAGCTCCCTGGCGTCTTCGCTTCTAGTGAAGAGGACCACCACTTTAGCGTTGGACTTCTGCAGCAGAGATCTGATGACCCCATCAAAACTGTAGCGGTCCATGGAGCGGCTGACCTTGGCTGAAGTGGCGATACAGATTTGTAGAGCTCGAGCCTCCTGTTGAAAGGCGTCGATGCCCGTCTCGCCATAATCACCCTCTGAGGCCACGGTGGAGACGTACGTCCAGTTGAGATAGCGCAGGATTTCAGCCATGGCTTTGGCCTGGTAGAAGTCGGGCGGCACGGTTCGTGCAAAATAATCGTAGCGGGATTTGTCGCTCAGTTTTGCGCTGGTCGAGGCGTAGCTGATCTGAGGGATTTGGAAAAGACGCAGGAGGTTGGCCACCTGAGAAAGAACAAATGAAATAGTGTGAGAATTTTATTTCTAAACTACAGAATACAGAGAGATTCTCATTAAAATCACAGTTTAATCACAGATTACTGTATTGTTACGTAATTTACAGATTAAAAAACAACAATAAAACAAACAGTTCAACACATGAACATTCTCAAAATGATCACAAATTAGTGTATTTATCGCCGCATTCTTAGAATGCTGCTTGCTAAGAATCTCTTCACACTTCTCTCATCTGCGTGGACCCTGATGACAACACCTCACATTCTCATTCTCACAATAAAAAAAATATCAGTTTGAGATCAGCCAGGGCTGCTCTACCTGATACTGACACTTTACAATTGAGACCATGACTCATATCGCACTCTCTTCTTTCTTCTAAAACTCCAACAGCCATAAAACTCATTAGCTCTACTTAACAGTACATAGAGTTCATTATAGGGAATTGAAGGAAGTTGGAGCGCTAGATCTGTATTATATTGCACAGCAAGTCACTTCACTTGGCAAATCTACGATTTTTCTTATTCAAGCTCTGTGTGAGTGTGTCTCAGTTGACATGAAATGGAGTCTAGCTGGAGTTTGCCTCAAGCAGCTTCTCAGGAGCCTGAGAGAAAGTCTGCATGAAGACACTAGCAACAGACAAAAAAGCTCTTTACGATTGTTCCGTATCATTGCATAACATGTAATTGTCATCCGACTTAAAGATATGAGTTAAATGCATCGCTTAAAGGCACAGTTCACACAAAAATAAGAATTCTGTCATCATTTACTCACCCTCGAGTTGTTTTAAACCTGAATAACTTCTTTGTTCTGATGAACGAAAGATATTTGGAAGAATGCTTGTAAATAAACAGTTCTTTGACCCCATTGACTACCATTGTAGGAAAAATTACTTAATTTTTTTGTTCTGTTGAACACAAAAGAAGATATTTTGAAGAATGTAAAAGCAAAGACTTCTGGGGCACTTTTGACTACCATTGGCATATTTCCTACTATACAGTCAATGGTTACCATGTTACAAGTTACGTACCATGTTTCTGTGTTCATCAGAACAAAGAAATTTAAACAGATTTGGAACAACTCAAGGGTGAGTAAATAAAGACTGAATACAAATTGCTCAAATAAAACATTGAGTGCACATCGACCCAATGCAGTACGTTTTGCCTTCTGATTTACTTTTAATGGTCCGTGTTCTTGTTCTGAAAAACATTTTAAATGTACATTTTAGCGCAACACTTACAAATATTGATAACCTCATGACCTTTCACATCGTCTCTGTAGTGTTTTAAACAGTGTGGCAGCGGTTAACAGCTGTTAATGTGGCTTAATAAATCATCTATGAGTGTCATTAAATCCGTATTCACCTACAAAAACAAAAATCAGCAAGGTAAGGTTGTACATGTGCATTTGCAAAGGGAAATTGTAGGGAAAAATAATGACCAGACAAATAGAGCGATTAGCAACCCTTGGTTTGTAACCATTAAAGTCCCAGTGAAATTAAAAATTAAATTCTTATTTTATTATTAAATATTGCAGTGTTTACAGTAAATAGCTTATCAATGCGGGTCATATTCTTTTTAAAATTCTTGTACCCTCATAATCCACTTCCGCCCTGAAATAACTATCCATCTCAAATGACATAAATAAGACAGCTTGGGCGGAACATCCGTTAATTCCTCCCTTTCATCTGTCAGTCTGCAGCAAGTTTCATTTCAAAATGCAACCGCTGTTGTTACACATCCAATCAATTCGCAGTGAAAAACGCAAGCCACACCCACTAATTTTCACAGAAATGAGTCAACGGAAGTAAAAATGATCACAACTTCCGGTTCACAGGGACTTTAATAAAACAGCAGCCCTTCACAATCGCCAGACTCAAATTATTCATGTACACAAATTATTCATGTAAATTCCTGACCTCTTGTACATTCACTTAAACAGCTACTTACTGATTCTCAATGCTACCCGTCTTTTACATGCTACTAGAAAATCTGCTGCTCTAGTTATTGTAAATGCACTAGCTCAGGAATACGTCGAAGAGCAATTTTTTCCATGGTTGTTAATGCATCGCAGTGTCATCTAATATACCAGCTTTTCCAATGCCGTTCTTAAACAGATACATGAAAAGTTCGGCATACATTTTTGATATCCGTTGCTATAGAAACAGCAGAGTCGGGAATGAAAGGGTCCCTTTGAGAAGAGGTTAATGGTGTTATTTTGTTTCCCCAGAGTTTCGGTTCTTCTTTCAGATCAGTCATGCAATTCAATGTCACATAATATTACCCTAAAACCCACGTTCTGTAACAAATCCAGACTGTCAGTCTGTGTTAGATATATTATTTTCTTTCAGTGAGTTTAAACTATTCAACATTTCAGCGTCCTCTAAATTCACGGAACGTCTTTGCTGTGATGTCGAACTAAAGGACTGACAAAGAATAGGTTAAATCAAGAGAGTTAACTGTGCTGATGAAAAACATTTTCACATCGCTAATATGAATATAATGTGTGTCTGAGCGAAGTTCATAGGCATTACAGAAATAAAACTATAATTATCCAAATTATAGTCTATGCTCTAATCACCTCTTAATTATAGTCCATTTTCTAATTTGCTCCTAAATTAGATTTAATAACAGACTAGAATTCATTTGCCAGCTTTGTAAGAGCTTCATGTTTGCATCTATTTGGGCTAAAGTACACACAGGTGTACAAAATATATAAATATTTTTTGATTAAGATCTAGTGTTTTTAAATCGGATATTGCTCAGTATGTGACTGATGGCATTTCTTCTGCACTGTAATAGAAAGCTGCCTCCCACTATGCAATGACAGATATTTTCATGAAGCATGCTCTGTCTCCCGGGTGAACGTACAGTATATGGTTTTCATGAAACAGTTTTGTCTCAATGAAACCATATAGTATGAAAGATGTGTGTAGGTAGACACTTTTTACTGTAAAGAAGTTAATCTCAATGAAAGTATCAGAGTATTGTACTTTATTTTACATTGACATGTATGCATTTGCATAAAAGTGACTTACATTGGATTCAAGCTATACATTTTTATGAATATGTGTGTTCACATGAACCCTGTGTGGTTAATTTGCATTGCTCTACACAATGCTCTACCGATTGAGATTACAATCTTTATCAGAGGTACAGTTCACCTAAAAATAAATGTTCTCATCATTTATTCACCCTCATGTTGTTCAAAACAAGTATGACTTTTGTTCTTCTGTGGAATGCAAAAGAAGATATTTTGAGAAATGTCTCAATGGTTTTGTGTCCATACAATGGAAGTCAATGGGGCTAAGGGTTTTTGGTTACCAGTGTTCTTCAAAATATATTATTTTGTATTCTGCAGAAGAAAGAAAGTCACACAGGTTTGGAATGACATGAGGGTGAGTAAATGATGATGGATTTTTTATTGTGGTGGATCTATTACTTTACCATTACTATTACATTGGCAATGTGGTATTCCTTTAAGTAACTTGTAAATACATCAGGAATAGTATTCATACAGTATCACGGTAGTTATGAAACGTCATGGTATTACCATCTGTAGTAAAGTCGCAGTAATTTTTTGTGCTCTCACAATACACAGGGTTTCAATACAACTTCACAGAAATCCTACTGTAGTGTTTTAATTGTCTTTTAGAGTCCCTGTCGAGCACTTCAGTAAAACTTTCTTAATGCTTCAATGCTTTTGTCTTTAGGCCCCTAGTGAGCGAGCCAAGGGCAATGAACAAATACTTAATAGTGTAGGGAAAAAAACAGGCTCAGCTGGGGAAGGGTGGTGGCAGTTCTCCTCTGGCTCTATAAAGAGCTTAAATATTATGCTCAGAGTAAATGCTATTGCCAAATAACTTTTTTGTAAGGAAGAAAAATAATAGTTTACATTTTCAGAAGAAATTTTGAGCGATGCCTGTGTAAAATGATTAAACAAATAGGGCGCAATTTAATGTAACAAAGTCACACTCAAAGTCAGCATGAAACAAAGTTGTAGGGATATTTTCTTCTAGATTGTGAGGTATATCTGAGTGAATGGAATGACGAAAAATGTAGGGCAGGGTTTGATTTTGTCCTTCGGGAATTCATTGGATTGACCATTTGGAAGCATGCTAAATCATAGAAATCACAGCGATATTTCATAAAATATAAGAAGTGTACCTTTTTTTCATGGTGGATAACCTTTAACCTTCATATGGCTTATTTATAGAAGTCTGCGCAAAAACACTGTATGAGCGAAAGTAATTAGCAAGCAACAGTATGAATGTACAAGATAACTAAATAAAAACTGTAGAGACAGATGGCAGCGCATAAACAAAAAGATCATCAAAGGTTTCCAAATTCAAATCAGTTACACTACAAGCGTAATGTTCTCAACAGTCATTTCAATCATATTTCCATGAGCATTTCAATCCAATTGATTAGCGCTGATTATTCATGAGTCGCTTCCACAATGGCTTTGTGTGACTTAAACACATTAGATAGGGAGCTCATGCCCTTTCTCATAATGCTGTGATGCTCAGAATCTGCCTTCGGCCTGGGGTTTAATTAAGAAAATTACCAGCAATGTGAATTTGAAGGCAGAAGAGTTTGCTGTTAAGTGGATTAATCATTCTAGGAAAGAGGATGGCTCTTGATCAGAGGGAACAAGGGGGCATGTTTGCCATGCGTTGTGCATTCGCGTCAATATACGTCTTGCTTAAGATGAGCATGTGAACTTTCTTATAAAAACTCAAGATGCTGGCTGTCGCTCAAATTCACTTAGACATCTGTTTAACATCAACCTGCTGTCAACAATCTAGCAATACATCCTATGAACTGCCTTCAAATGTATATTTTAAATATTGTAAATGATTGAGAGCCAAAAAATAGTTAAGGTACAGGTACTGTATCTTAAGGACAGGTACAGTCAAGCCATGGGTGTCATTTTGTTAAAAAACAAGGTGGGGCTATCTGGAAGGAGGCAAATAATTATTTTTTTTATGAAAATGTTAAACCACATATCATTAACTCACTACACTGTGTAAATTCCTGCTCTATGAACATTTGTGTGTATTTTGTGTTGTGACTTTACTGAAATTTACAGAGCTGCAAACAAACAAAACATCTGAAAAACGACAAATTCCAGCACCACACAAGCACTTCGCTCTTGTTATAAGCCACTAAAGCCATTTAAAAGTTGGAGACGCTGCATCTGTACACATCCCTACCGTGAGCTATTAAAAGGCAACATCAAAATGTGGCGAGATGTACAGTAAATGATGCTTATGGTTACAGCAACAACTGCAAAAAACTATAATAGTAATATATATATAAGAAACATATTCATACAGTATATAAATGAGTTAATGAATTGATTCATCTATTTATTAATGGACCGACTATCCATTTACTCTCCCACACATTTTTACTCACCGATGCTCTTTTAACTTCTAATGTCACACATTGTAGTGCAGTACGAGATTATTACACTCTGCCAACAACACAACACTGACTTTACAAAGCAATTTGTTCCCAAGCCAGTGTTACTTTTTACATAAAGTGTTACTTTATGAAATATGTATGTATACACAGAGTAGAGGGAAAGTAATAAAACACACTTTACCGGGATTGAATATCGTCGCTGTCGAGTGGAAACCTCATATCTCTGTGTTTCATGATTTTTTCTCATAAATCATTGCCATGAGGCAATCTTTATATTTGTCTGTGGGTTTTGGAAAGTTTTGTCCATTTTCTGAAAAGTAGCAGATTTGATACAAGGTTTCTGCCCAACAGTGATGATATGGTACTTCGCAGTTTACAGCCTAGGGAAAGCGAGTAAATTGAAGAGTTTGATAATCTAGGGAATAAAGATTGATGTAAAGATAAAGTTTTGTGTTTGTGATTGTTTTTTGACATTTCTAATAATAACAAAGTAAGAGCAAGCAAAAGCTGAGAGAGGAGAATGCAGGACACAAAGATAAATTTCACTGAAATCACATTTTATTTCCTCATAATTATAATCAAAAACCTTTTTAACCCACAATAATCGTGCACCTTAATTTACAAAAAATATTTTTTTCTGAGCTTTTTATGTTAGAAAAGTTGTCTTCATCTGACATTTGCATGAGATAAATTCACCCTGCATCTTAAAGTGACAGTTCACCCAAAAATGAAAAGTTCTGTCATCATTTATCCACAGTGACGGCACCTATTCACATGTATTGGTTTTGTGACTATACAATAGAAGTGAATGGGTGCCGGTGCTGTTCGGTTACGAACATTCTTCAAAATGTAGACAACTTTTCCAACATATAAAGCTCATATGTCTCTATGATAGAGATCTATACTGGTAAGGATACTGGTACCTTCATATCATCTAAAAACACACCTGGTACAGGAAATATTATACGTGTCGAAGCACAATTAGGATAAATGCGATGACAATGATGACCGAAAATAATATTTATGAAAATGACATCAATGTTAATGATGATAATGATGAACAACGACATCTCCGGCAGGGACGATGAGAATATTAGCGAGGCAGTGGATGATATGAATGTTAAACAGTGGTAAACTAATACTGCTGTGACATCTCTGGAACGGCTTTGTTTGCCTGTACATCAGAGGAGGTGAATTCCACAAGCGGGATTTTGAAGAGTTTGGTTGCCAGGCAACAGCTGCGAATATGTTTGGTCAGGTGGAAGTGTGACCCTGTAAGAGAGGAGAGGATCTCTCTAATCTAACTCTGATCCTTCACCCCAGCCTGACGGAGAACTCTCTTGCTCATCTTCTCTCTCTCCCCGACAAGGACTTTCCTTTTATGAGCCCTTTAGGTGGCATCAAAGTCACTAGCCACCATCACTGCACTCTTAACAACTTCTTAATAAATGATTTACAGATTATAATAATTTAAATTGGGAAGTTTAATGTGGCTTTCGTGTGTCAAAATAATCCAACCAGGGTAATATTTTGTTTAAAGGTCCAGTGTATGCAATTCAGCGTCATCTAGTGGTGAGGTTGCAAACTGCAACCCAACTGCTCACTCCAACCCGCTTTGTTGCATAATTATGGGCGTGGCCACTTGAGTGACAAGTGGTTCCACCAACCAGACACGCGGTGACCCGCTGCCAAGATGGTGATGACCGGCTCCGCCCACTTTAGGCTTCAAAGTTGCTCTTCACAAACCTACGGGTGACGTCACAGACACTACTTCCATGTTTTAAACTGTCTATGATGACAACCTACTTATTTTCTTTCTGTTCATTCATATTTGTTTATTGGCTTATTACATTTCAGAGAGGTTTATTTGCTGAAATTGCTGGCTTGTTTTTTCTGCAGTCTGTACTGTGTACTGCATCATTATCAGTTACACCGATCTAAGCGCTCTGATTCACTATATAGATCTGTTGTTGCCAGTGTAAATCAATCACTACAGGGCCCTCAGGCTACATGTTACTTGGTCTGATTACAAAATGCAGGCAACAATCAACAATTAACATACAGTACATGTTTGAGCATTTTGTCAGATAAAAAGTTAAACCTTACTTGGTTATCATTAGGTTAAATTACATTACAGCAATAACTATAAGCAGAGACATAAAAAAACAAGTAAAAAAACGTTGAGGTCATGTTAGTTAAAGAAATAGTTCACCTTCAAAATTCAAATTCTGTCCTTATTTACACTCCCTCTTCTCATTTCAAACCTGTATGACTATCTTTCTTCTGCAAAACACAAAAGAAGATATGTTGGTGACAGAAAAGCATTGGTCCCAATTGACATGCATTGGTTTTGTGTCCATACGATAGAAGTAAATGGAAACCAAAGGTTTTTGGATACCAACATTTTTCAAAATATCTTCTTCTATGCTTTGCAGAAGAAAGAAAATCACACAGGTTTTTCATTTTGAAGGTGAACTATCCCTTTTAGTGTGGTCGTTTTGTGTTAATTACATGTCTGCTTTGGTTTGGATGGAAAAAAGTGGTATAAATATTTTGACTAAATTTGCACATGCACACATTAGGGAAAGAATTACAAAAGAAACCAATTACAATTCTGCTACACATGCATCTCTGTTTAACAATGTGAGTCACTTGAGTGTGGTGAATCATCAGCTGTACTAAATTAAACTCACTGTCAGAAAACACAGCCCGTGAGCACAGTGTACATCCAGATCCTTTTGAACACTTACATTGTACCAAGTTTACATTTGTCTCAATACCCAAAACCAGCCCACCGAAAAGTCTACTGGACTGAAAGCTCAACGCAATACATCTGTGGTTCTTTAGCAAGCTCAGGGAAATAAATATCTCAGCGGACCCTGGCCTTCCTAATACAGAAGACAAACATTATCAACACTCATTTTACATTTGCATTTACATGTAATCGTTTAGCAGATGCTCTTATCCAAAGAGATTTACAAATGAGAAATATCACAATTTCTCACAATAGCCAAAAAAGTACTTAATGTTATTAACGCAACAGCGCCGGCCCATTCACTTGCATTGGTCTTGTGTCCATACAATAGAAGTGAATTGATGCCAGTGCTGTTCGGTTAACAACTTTCTTCAAAATGCCTTCTTTTG
Source organism: Triplophysa siluroides (assembly GCA_006030095.1). NCBI lineage: Eukaryota > Metazoa > Chordata > Actinopteri > Cypriniformes > Nemacheilidae > Triplophysa > Triplophysa siluroides. The sequence goes on from VCII01000237.1 coordinate 6,182,079, forward strand.
TGTTCTGCGGAAGAAAGAACGTCATACAGGTTTGAAATAACAAGAAGGTGAGAAAATGATGAGAGAATTTTCTTTTTTTGGGTGAACTATCCCTTTAAGATCACAATGAAAGTTTGGCTAGAGTTGGCGACAGTGGCACAGAAACAAGAATTCCAACACAGGGGCCATTCTAAGGCTATATATACAGTCGTTCAATACTGTTCACACACAGTTGTACTGTAAAACAGAAAATAACTAGAAGGTCGACCAAAAGATCAAGAGCCTGCCATGGTGTCAGGGCGACATTTAAAAAAATGTCCTCAAGACCAAAGCGCTGAGAATGAATGAATCGTGGGAGATCTCTTACATGATAATTGTGTTCCCAGAGGTAGCAGTGATCTTTAAGGACTTTATAGTTCACATGCTCACCGCTTGGTATGGCCCACATACAAGTTTAATCAAAAACCCTTTAACCTTCATGAAGTTTATAATGGACCCCAAGACACTGAAACCCTTTTCCAGGTGTTCTATAGAGAACATTCTGTCAGACAATATTGATGCCCGGTACAAGAGCGGCATAACACAGCAGGATGGTGAGGTCGACTGAATACATCACCGGGGGTGTTCTGCCTAAACTGCAGGATATCCACATCAGAACTAGCCAGAAAATTCATTAAACATTCCAGACACCAAAACAACAGACCCTTCTCACTGCTGCAGTCAGGAGCACAATAAAGACATTTGGGAATCTCCCCTAGTACCCTTCAAACATTTGAGCCCTAAATGTAGTCATCAGCAGATGTCTGTGATGTCTGTGATACCATTGGCAATATCTCTGTTGAACAAAATGTATTTGTTCTGATAAACACAAAGGAAGATATTTGGAGGAATGTCAGTAACCAAACAGATCTCATCCCCCATTGACTCCAATTGTATTTATTTTCCCTACTGTAAATGGGGGATGTGATCTGTTTGGTAACAGAATTTTGGTTGAACTATGCATTTAAATGCGTATAGCCCACAGCTAATAACTAAAAAGCTAGTTTGGGTGAAATTCAGACACCATTTGGTCTGATAATATATGCCCAGATGCCCAAACTGTAAAAATAATGTTATATTGTTAACGTTATCGCAGACTGAAGACGACGAGGAAAGACAAACGTGTGAAATCAGACAATAGGACCAAGAGCATCTTTTCCTGCCTACAGATCAATAATTCAGTGCAATTCAAGTTTGATTTCACGAACGTGATATGAAACATACATAAGAGAGTGTGAGCAAACTCCAGCAACAAACAAAGCCATGTTTCATGAAATGTCTTTTTTCTCTATTTCACGGGAATAAACATTTGGCAGAACAAGAATGGAGGAAATCCAAGACCTGAGTATAACTAGGATGTAGGAGAACATTGCATTTTGTTTTGCATAAGAGGTATTACTAAACTAATGACAATATCACATTTAATGCATGTTAATGTGCAACTGTAACCGATGAAATTAGTCATTGTGTTTTTAATGGGTCTTAATTAATAGAATAAAGTATATTTTCACCATCTCTTTTAGTTACACGACAAACCTTACACTTTCTTTGTAGCGATACCTACAAAACAATGCAAATATGCACGCATTGCACTGTAAACCAGAAGACATCCATCTAGCTCTGATGTTCTGTCAAACAGATGATACATGTTTCAGATTTCATGTGTTGGGGCTATGCTTTTTAGGAGACAGCACCTTCATAAATAGCTGGCAGGCAAATACATGCAGATTTTATGAGAGAAGCCCCAAATACCAATCTCAACCAAAATAACATTTCCATCATCAGACTCTCTCTCTCTCTCTCTCTCTCTCTCTCTCTGTCCGTCACTCTCTCTCCCGCCCTAAAAGCTTCTTTTGCTTTGTCTGTGTGCTGTCAAAGTCCCCCATTTTATAACTCCACTGGGACAGGAACCAATAAAGATAAGTGAAGTCTTAACACAGGAACATCTAAAAGTCTGAAGCAACCTCCTGCCTGTTTCATTGGACTCCCAACAGCTAATAGTGACTCAGTCTTCTGTCAGCCAAGTCTTCTGTCAATACATAATAAAACATAATAAAAATTAAGAGACCATTCAAATATTTTTGATCAGCATTTCTAGATGTATTGTGTCCATTCCAGTCCAGTGTCTGTTGAATTTCAACAAAATCAAATCTTTAATGACATTAAATCATCGAGGTTATCACACAAAGAAGTAATTCTTGAACTTTTTCTAAATACATGTCCAAATATTACTGTTGTTTTGCTTAAAAGTGAACATATAATTGTTTTCTTTGCAGTATTTAAGATAATCTTTTCTGTTATTTTGACCTGTTTCTCCATTTTCTGAAAATAAATGCAAATAGAAACAATATATATATTTTTTTATTTGGTAGAAATATTGTTGGTAGACTACAGAAAGAAACAAAAACGATAATTTTACCTAAACACATACCTAAAAATAGTACATTTTATAAACACACAAACTCATCTTGAAATGGTCTCTTCATTTTTTCTGCGGCTGTATTTCAACCCAGCTTTGGGTCAAAAGGGACAAACCCTGGGTTAAATTAACCCAGAAAATGTTTATATTTGACCCAACAATGTCAAAACAACCCAGCATTTTATGGTTGAAACAACCCAGTAATTTGACAACCGAATGGGTTGGGTTCGTCCCTCATTGGCTCAATGCTAGATTCACTAGTTCGCCTATACAGATGATTTATGTTAGCATGAGTACCGAAGGAAAGCTTGTTTGGCAGGCTGTCCGGGGGGGTAGGGCCCCGAGCTTGCCGGTTCCTGTCGAACCCGGAACATCCCCCCTAGGTGAGGGGAGTGCGCCGAGCTCGGGAGAAGAGCCGGGGTGGTGGAGGGATGTCGAAAGACTGAAAAGGTGCAGGTAAAATGGTTACCTATTTACTGAAAGGTTCGCTGGGTCTGATAGGTTGAAAGTCGTGATAATGAAATTGAATCAGCTGCTGCGCTGATGCGGATCAGCTGACTGATGCGCGTCAGCCGGGCTTGATCGTATGCTCCGGCTCCTCCAGAACTTAGTTAACAAAACATCATTTAAAAATAACCCAGAATTTGTTTGGTTTATGCGGGCAATTCCCACAAAACGTATTCAGTATAATGTGTGGATTATTTACACATTAAGAAAACAGTGCTTTAGCGCCCTCTCTTTCTTTCAACCTGAAAGTAAACTACAACATTGTTGCTTTAATTTAATTCCTATGAAATTCACACAGTCGGATTTCTATGATACACATGCTCTCATGCGTGTTTTTCTGATAAAATCAATGTGGTGCACTGCTGGAAAGGTGTAGTTTTGTAAAACTGCTTGTTCATAAAATAATATATTTGACAAGAAAAATTAGACAGACAGCATTAGCAGTAAAAAATATAACTCTAAATGAGGAATTTATACTATATCTGTGGTACAGAAACAATGAACAGTTATTATGGCTAAAAATAATAATTACGTCATCAGCAAACAAGCAAAATATCAGGAAAGTAAAGCTAGCTGAACAAATCTAAGCGTATTTGTATCGCGTAAAAACATTGAACATTTCTGACAGAAAATGGCACAGTTCAGGGATTCCCCTTTGTTGTGCTTTAGAAGAGTCAGCTACAAGACGATTCTCACCCACACCAGCCCTTTAGAGAGAATACCACTTGGCTGCCCTAAATGCAAAGATGCCTCGTGTGGAAAAGATAAAATAAAAAAAGAAAACTATAGAGAAAATATGAAACAGGAAAGTGATGGATTTTCTATACAGTGATAAAGGGAAATTTCTGTTTGACTGTTTCCACATATCTCTCTCTCACTTTCTCTCTTCCTCTCAGTCAGTTTTTCTGCATTATTAATGCATTCCTTGTCCCTGCGTGGCCACTGCAGTAATTATGCTCCTGAAACCTTAAGAAAAAATTAACATTTCTCTATCTGTTTCTATCTCACAGAGTGAGTCATATACTCACTACAACAATCATCTTACTGCCACTGATTTTAATATTAAAGCGATAGTTCACCCCAAAATGTTTTTTTTTCATAATTTACTCAGCCTCTTGTCATTTCAAACCTGTATGACTCAAAAGAAGAAGATATTTTGAACAATGTTGTTACTGGAACCCATTCATTTGCATTGGTTTTGTGTCCATACAATAGAAGTGAATGGGGACCAGCGTTGTTCGGTTTCTGCAGAAGAAAGAAAGTCATACAGGTTTAAAATGACGGGATGGTGAGTACACGATGACATCATTTTTATTTTTGGGTGAACTATCCTAAGTGGGAGAATAAATAAAAAGCATTTATTAAAAAGCATCTAACTATCTGTCAAAACTGATTCAAACTGATGCAAGAACTAGATTTTTAAGGAATATGTGTAGGAAATATGAGCAGTCTCAATCACAATGCTTCATCAGCGTTTGGGTGCTTCCATGCAATGCAGATATTTAGTAACAGATCAATGTTGTTTATTTTCTTCTAATTAGCATTTCTAAGTCTCTCTCTGCTTCATATTGAAATTTTTGGCGAGCAGATATGTGTGGAGCATGATCTAGCTGTCACTGTCTTCATTCCTCAAAGCTAACATCTGCAGCACGTCTGCCGGAGAGCGTCAGAAAAGACAGAGACTCGCCACATGGTTGGCGGAAAATTGGATAGGTTGAACATATGGATGTAAGGTATCCAGACACCACAGTGCATTGCTTTATCTCATTAAATGACTGCGAAATTGTCTTACTAAATGCCACATAAACCCACAGAAAAAACACTGAGAGCTAAATCGGGTTGAGTTAAATTTAAAGGTAAAGTGCATTTTTTTTACAGTATGTACTTTTTTCTACCCACAAAGACATGTAAGCCATCTGTAGGTTGAATTTTTCAGTGTAAACAATTGTGATATTGTTACTATTAATATTTTTGCAAATCCATTTGTCATATGTGAAAGCGGATTATCAGGTATAGTGTGACATGAAATTGCGATGGATTGCCAATAGTTTCTAAAATAAGAAACTTAAATACCTGTATAGACACATCACTGTAGGAGCCTCCGATCACTCCGGATATAGCGAGCGGAACGTCATCATGGATAGCGTAGGATCCATCCGGGCACGTGTACTCGCTATCGTCGACTTTCGTCAGCGATGCGCGCACAAACTCTAGCGACTGCTCAAGCGCATATGTGTCTTTAGAGCAAGTGTCCAAAATGTGGGCACCTAAAGTGACCCCGGGCAAAATTTGATCATCTCGATTGATCTCGTCCAGAGCTAGCAGCATTGCCTCCAGTCTCTGAATCCCTCTCTGAGCATTGATACGGCCACAGTCCTGAGCCCCTTCTCCCTTTTGGTGACAGGAAACAGGCCTCCGATCACTAAGTCACCTTCGATTATGATCTCCTTCTTGGAAATGTCAGTGTTGTAACCAGGGACAGCCAAAGCTTGAGGTGTCCTGGCCAATAGAAGCAGCAGTAGAGTGAGATGAAGGGGCCACGATGGGCTGTGACCTCTAAAATGAGCTAACCTGTGGGCCATGGTGTGCAAAGGTATCTGCTTTACAGGTCAATACCTGTTTAGCAGTTGCTGGTCCTTTCGCTTGCTGGAAAGGATTGGTGCTTGAGACGTGCTGAGGGAAGACTTCAGTATTTTCAGTGTGCTTGTAAGCAAGAGTGGGCAAACTCGAGTGTCGTTTCCATCTCCTGCTTGTTAGTGATCACGATCTGCGAATCAAACAGAGAGATTGTTTAAGAAGCTGCATTATAAAACAATTACAGTCTTACCTTTGCCAATGGGTCTGTTTAAACCTTTAAGAGTTTTTTCTGGATTATATTTCTGGTTGCAATGGGTCGGATATGCATGTGGGTGTAGAATAAGCTCGGGGACATGTACACAATACTTCAGAATAAAATATTTGTTGAGCAAATATGTGCATTATTTTACATCAAGCAAATGCTTATATAAGCAGAGGCTTTTCTAGGGTCAGTGAATATTGGGGCATGTGTGAATCCTCTGCGAATGTGTATGGAGGCATTTATACATAAAACAAGGCACATGAGAAGAACATTGTTATACTGTATCAGCAATAAAATTAGGAAAATATGAAAAATTATGAAATATTATAAATATCTAAACAGCTTGTTTAAAGCGTTTCAATTCAGCAGTTACAATAAAAAACTGATCGGAAAACCGCACCATTATCGTCTGAATTATTCTTTACTTTGAATGAGCAGCGCATATACGCCATCAACTGAGGGACTCCAGTTTGGTTTGTTGTGTTGTTAAATTATCCACATTTAGTTTGTTCTGAATTTCTTTGCCTGTCTGGGAATTTCTCTCTGTTTTCAAAAGACTCCTGGATTTGTTGCTCACAGGGCTGAAGTATGGGCTCCCTACGGACCCCTTTCCCTTCTGGCTATAGTCCATTGAGGGCTTTGTTCATCTGTGTGTCTGAGTGTTTTAAGTGTGTGTGTGCGTGTTGGGTTTTGTGCTCAAGGGACAGTGTGATCATTGTAGTGTAAAGCCAGCTCGCCTGAATTCATGTAGAGGATCACTATCAGACAGCTTATAAGCCAACAGCTGCCACACACAAACACAAAGACAGACCTTAGAAGCGAAGGAAATCTCATAGCAATGTTTTTGACAAAACAAAACAACATATACAAGTTTTTTTAATTGAATAGTAAGGACTCTTATTAACTATTATTGAACTATCATTTCGTTCGCCAATAATCAAACCTAGGAACACAATGCCGTACTGAAAAAAGAAGAATGGTTAATAAAAGATGCTAATCTCACACGTACTAGGAGGTGTTGAGTCGAGTTTTCAGATGCTGTGAATGCTATACAGTAATTATAGGGCTTGTAGCCTCATATCCTGGAGTGCGACTGTGTGATAAGATTATTTTTTACGATTATTTTATTTTTACTGTATACCAAAATATTTCACTGAACGACAAATACACTCCAGAAAAAAATCATGTTTGGTTTATGGGAGATTGAAGAAAGCTGTGTAATACTCAAACAAGCATTACATTGAAGTATTTCAATGAACTATGAGGTATTTAATTCTGATAACATTCATCACTCATTGTAACTACAAATATGTTACATTCCTTCTGTACAGGGTCTCGGAATATCCAGGTACTTGCATACTTCAACAATGTTTTGCTAATAGCACATAAGTGAATGATCAGTTAGTGAATGATCAGTAAGTGAATGATCACGACAGAAAGAGTACTGTACTGTTTTCTAACTGTGAGCAGCATGCAGCTGAAGTAGTTTAACCAGAGGAAATTATTTATGATTGGCTATAATATATCGGCCAAAATTTTTATTATTGGTCGATCCTGATAACATTAAAAATGACAATTTATCGGACTATACCGATATGGCCGATAATTTATCGTGCATCCCTATTTTGAACATTCTCACATGTCTTTGTATTGTATTTTTCTAAAGGTCAAATTAAGCGGTAACAGAGGCTGTGTAACTAAGGCTCTACAGTGTATTGTAAATGGTCACATTTCAGTAAAGTCTGATTTGTGATACAACAGATGTTAAAAATTTCATTAGAGGTGTATAGGGAGGAGGGGAGTGAGCGGTTGGTTGCAATTCGCAACCTCACCGCTAGATGCTACTAAATTTCATACACTGGACCTTTAAAATAGTATATTACATGTCCCTAATACGTGTTACCAGTCCCTTCAAAATATCTGCCCACAGCCAAACAAAACTCTCCAAATGACCAGCACGAGAGAGAGTGTTTGGGAATCTGACTGTGCCAAAATCTCAACAATATATGTGTTCATCTAGGTGAGACACAAACTTACTCATTAGGGTCTTCTCCCTTTGTTTCCATGGAAACTTGCCAGACAAGAGTGAAAGGAAAAGAGCGAGAGTGAGAGAGGTTTAAAGGGCCAATCTTGTCTGCTAGGAGGAGTGGAGCCTTCTGGGAATTCTCGCAAATCTGGTGTAAATTGGCTATATCTTTTTTACGACATACATCTCCTGAACGGCATCTTTTAAGGATTAATGTTCGAATCTCTTCGGAACCATAAAGATAATTTGAGATGCGGTTCTTCACAACAGAACTGATTTATCGAATGATAACCTTTTAAGTAATTCCCTTACAGCAGTTCAGAGTGTTTGTGAATGAAAGATGTTGAATTCAAGTCATTCGTGGATTGGAGCATGTGGTATAATATGAATGTGTTGGAAACACGAACAGTAGTCGTGATTGAAATCTACTCTGTCCAGAGCAAAGAAATGTGGGAAATAACAAAGGCGGATTCAGGTTGGATGTACTATATGTGCCATGTTTTCACCAGACAAAATCTCCTGTTGTCTTGTCTTTGATTTCACAAGATTATTATTTAAATAGATTTCGTTAAAAATATAAACCATAACAAGAATTATAATGGTTGTTATGTTTTTTGTAAGTAAAAGGTTTTCAGCACTGATCGGCTTTTAACAGGATTACAACATTTATAAGCCTTAACAATTGCTTTCCACAATGAGGGAAGCTTCCAAGTAAACACAAAGTTTTTTAAACCTTTTTACCAAATGTTGACAAAAATAGTGTTTGCAATCTGTTTTTACTCCGTAATCTATGTATGTGAAAATAGGTGAAAATGTACTTGCTTGCGTCCATTGGGATTCATTAGATCCTGAAAAGTAGTTTCTATATAACAGCTCATAAAGACAAATGTTTTTCTTGGCATGTCGTGTAACATTCCTAAAATGCATTAACAAATCAATAAGATAAATGTTTTTTTCATGTTGACTTTAAGCCGTGCAATTAATTTATCCCCACTTACAGAGCGGTCTCTGCTAACTTCATATTTACACTAAAGTTAAATCAATTCACTGTAACCGCAGTGTGTTCGCACTGGAGTTGAATATTACATTTACATTTATTCAAATTATGTAAATACATGGCAATTAAAGCCCCATATATTTGCCTGAATACACAGTCCAATTATTTCTCTCTCTCTCCTCTACACTCGGCACTATTTGCTTATATCTTCCGCTTCAACAGATGGCCTCTTCAATTTGATGCTGCTTTTGCCAGTCTTCAGGACTGCTCCATCCACGTAGTGTGAAGAAGCAAAAAGCAGGAGAGCCCGGAAGAGCCCGTGGGGAGAGAAAAAAAGCAAATAATGGGAAGAAGGTAGAAGAACATCATTACAGAGGAGGAGGCGGACTCGAGCAGACCCCCACAACGTGTTAATCCATTTCAGTATTTTCAATCTCGTGCTGGCAAAGAGAGCGGCATGAATATGGTAATAGCGCATCTAGAAGATAGGTCATCTTTATGTAACTGCAGGCCCACGAAAAGAAATCCATACCGGCTACTTCTACAAAAGACAGAACTGATTAAAGAGGAGAAACTATGTAAATTAATTTCAGGTCCACCCTTAAACCACATTTATGGATGACTAAAGGGAAATTTCTGGAAAGCGGATTGTCCACGCTGCTGTTTGGGTGCGTGATTTTATATCAAGCCGAGAAAGCAATCCGAGCCCCTCTGTGACAACCTGCCCTCACGTGACCGACCTGTTGCTTTATCTAAAGTGGCACACATCACTCATCGCTTCAAACGTGAGCGCTGAATTCTGAATGCTTACATTTAAATTCCATTTGACACAGTTAACCATTCGACAAATGCGCATTACACACTCGCAAGAAACAGTTTCTTAGAGTCCCGGCTATTTGGGCTTCATCTGTGCCAAGTCCACCCTGGCAAAGATGAAGCCGAAAACAATAAAGAAGAGAATTACAACTTAATTTCCCGCTAATCGCTGGATAGCAGGGCGCTTTCGACAAGCTGACAAATGTCTTTTTAATATGGAGCTCCAAAACCACAAATCCAATCCTAACAGCTCTAAGGGCAAGTAATGGCACAACCCAGCAGGCACGTTATTTGATAATCACTCATGGAGGTGGTGGCCGCGTTCCAAATGACATTTTGAACACCTTATTTGGGGCCCTTTGAGCCGGCACATCATCAACAAGCATTTGAAGGAGAATTGCATTCAAGTGCGTACTACACAGCGCACTTTAAAGGGCCCTTAAGAATGACTACTAGAAAAGTCTACAGGCATTTTTCAGACATTGTTGAAACAATATAATGAATCATTTCACTGAATATTAATAGGCTAATAAGTATTTTTTTCGTGCTGCTAACATTGCATTCTGTACTGTGTATTACACCTCTAAACTATTTAAAGCTTTAAGGAACAGTTCACCCAAAAAAAGGTGTTTGAAAGAATGCTTGTACCCATACAGTTCTTGGCCACCATTGACCTCCATAGTAGGAAAAAAATGCGTCATAATTTTCTGTTGAACAAAAAAGAAGATACTTTGAAGAATGTAGGAAAGCAAACAGTTCTAGGACTCTTTTGACTACCATTGTAATTTTTCCTACTATGGTGGCCAAGAATTGTTTGGCTATAAGCATTCTTCCAAACATCGTTCTCTGTGTTCATTAGGACAAAGAAATGTAAACAGATTTTGAACAACTCGAAGGTAAGTAAATGATGACATCATTTTTATTTTGGGGTGAACTTTCCTTTTAAGTGCAGTTCCAGTAAACAGCACATATGTAAAGTAACTGTATTTGACCATTTTATGTCTATCTTTTCTGTGAAGCACTGTTTGTGCCAGCCAAAGACCTGGCAATGCAAAACATATTGACTTAATAAAGAGAATGTATGTAGAAAAATGTACACACTTGCAATTATTTGATCCTTTATATTATCAAGATAATGCTGCTGTACTCTAGTAAAAGAATGACATGATGTAACATCTCTCCTTTAAATATGAGATAACATTGAGAGAATGAGCCTGCTTACCTTTTCATAGGATTATATTATATTATTATAATTATTATTAAAATTATAATAATTATTATAATTATGAGATCATAACAAGTAATTGAAATGACATTAATTCAGTGCAGCATGCAGAAAACAACTATTAAAATGTTGCCAATCAAATTCCTCCACCTCTAAACCATTGTGAAATTGACCTGCCAAAAGATGTAGAGATTCTTCAGCTCAATAGAACAAAGAGATGTCTAGTTTGAATTTTAATAATGTAAGTTCATATAATTCTATAGTTGCAAGTTATAAATGTTCAACAATCATTTTGATATTTAAAAAGAACAATTAATAATAGAATCCTCTGAAGTCCTATGTCTCTCTCTCTCCCTCTGTCGCTATCTCTAATTCCTGTATCTTTTACCAACAAAAAGATGTTTTGCTTTTGCGAGAAGCGCTGAGCTTTTATTTCTTGCATTCTACATGGTCTCCCCCCTCCCATTTCAAACTTGTACATTATTTATGTCCACAGGATTTCCCTTCACCCTTTAAACACATTAGTGAGAAACTAATGTGTCACATACATTTTTCTGACACACTCTTGGGAACTTGAGAAACGTGCCTTTCCCTGTCGGAAATAGAACAAAAAAGGGACACCAGCTGTGATGAAATGTCACTATGTGTCTTTGTTTTTTGTTTTGTTTTGTAGCTCTTGCACAGATGCACAAGACACATTCTCCTGTCTGTAGGATCTCTTGGGATCTGCAGACATACAGTTCTCCATAGGTCTTTTATCAAACGCATGCAAGAAACACCATCTGTTATGAAATGTTCTTGATGCATTCCAGAGTATCACAGCATCTTCTTTTATTTCCTAATATATTTTACATTAAGACATTACTGGAACATGGAAGCATCACTGCCATAAGATAAAATTCGGTTGTTGTTCACAAATGTAGAGATTGGTATTAACTACTTCTGCTGTTATATGGTGTACAGTATACTGTACACGATGAAACCCTAGAGAGGAAAGATCGTTGAATAAGTATTAAATCAATGTTGAATATAATTATTGATTTGGGATTAAATCAAGAATCATCACTATCTGGTATGATCATTAAGATGAAGCGGTTATTTCCATCCTTGAGAATACCAATTATACTATTTGGTAATAATAAGAATGAAATAGTCTCATCATGCAGCCATGTCTATTTATCATACAGATAAATGAAATGTTATGTGATTATGGGACAAAGATGTAATTTAGATAGATATCTCTTTAATGAAAACACTAGGTCAACGGTCATGCCCTTTGTCTTGAAAATACACTGAGAGAGACAACGCTTCCCAGCTGTAACATTTATAACCCTTTGTTTCGGTAAATTTCAGATGTGCCAGATTTCTGAGTGAAACAGCATCTTCATGGAGATAAAACATATAGAATGGGACTTGATTTTCTCACGAAAAGTGGGCATTTCGTATCATTTTGGATCACACTTGCATCTTACTGGTCCTCAGAATGTGTTCTGTGGGCAATACATGTACCCTGAATGTCATTAAAGATTACAAAAGCAAATCTTTTTATTTAGAATAAACATGCAAAATATGACAAGGAATCTTCATTTAGTAAATAAGGCAAAATTAAATTTCAGTCTAACAGTTTGGTGTAAATACGCTTGATTTTGTATTAACTTTACCACATTTATGTGGTAGCCTACTGTGGGTTCTGAGCTGACCCATCCTAAATATATTATGATTAAATTCCTTTGAAACACGTATTTCTTGTAAAACTCCCATAACAGTGGTCATATACAATATAGATATTTGATCATAGAATGCATTAGTCACTCAAATGGGGAAACTCATCTCAGGAAATGTTAATCCGTTTCCTGCCAAAGACACTTGTCTTCCGTGATTTATCCAGTCAACATTTTGGCCCTTTTAAATAAAGATTGTACTTGTTGCACAGGTTAAGCAGTTTTGGAGTTAAACTTTGTTAGCAATTCTGAATTAAGACTCAATAGGCTAATCTATCTGAACTGCGGTTATGTAATAAGAAGGCACTTTTACATACCAGTAGGCTATACGGAGCTTTGAAATGGACTCTCCACGTCATGAGATCTGAGAGGTTTGGCTTTCATTTGTCTCTTTCGCTTCCCCATTTTCCTTGAGGTGTTTCGTTATTGTCCGCTGTTACAGGTAAATGTGGCTCTGTTAGGACTGAGGAGAGTTTTCGTGTGTGGCGCGAATCTTTCCCGCGCAAGTCTTCACAGAAAATATAAGAGCGTGTGCCGCGCGATCTTAAATTATTTAAACAAACCAGCCAGCGCTTGTGCCTTTGCAGCTGTTAGGGCTTGTGTTTTATCTTTATTCACGCTCTTTTGCTCGCCAAAAGCTTCTGCAAATACCCACGAATCGTCAACATGTATTTATGTTGTTTAAACTGCATTTAGTGTAGCATCTAGTGCATTTACTTTAATATCGTCTACTATATTAGGCAAATAGCTGCGAAAAGGCGGGATCAACAGAGATTGTAACTCGCATGCCTCCTTTCAGGAGACGGTATACGTGATCAAACTAAGAGTAAGCGAACACTTACTTTTACAATTTACTTAGGATTGTTTTGTAAATGGAAAAGCCACGATAACAACCACAGGACACGTTTTCAGTAAAGAGAACAGGAATATCACACGGTATGCGCGAGCAAGCATATACTCGAATGGTGTAAAAAACAACAGGGACAAATTCAGCCAACGAATGAGACAGCTGTTCAGGCTACACCTTTTTACAGTCACACACCCCTAACATACACTACACAATAAATCATTTTGATTGTTATAAGGAAAACACATTGTGAACGTGAAGAATGTAAGACTTTATTGCATCTCGCCATTCAACGATGATGTGAATGAATGAGTCGAAGGCTTGGCAATCACTTTAACACTAAGCATCGTTCTAAAGTTGTTTTAATACGATTTGTCACATAAACTATACAAACTTGTCATGTGTCAACTTGGAACTATTCAGAGGAAAAGGCTGATTTTCTCCTTGGGAAACTGTTGAATATGCCCGAACACTTTCCTGGTTAATGGAAAAAAAATACTACGTTGATGTTTTCTTTATACATCCACAGAGATGTGTTTACCGACACACCCCAGCGCGGGAGTGCTTTCCTATTCAAAGCAATATGTGAAATCACCTGTGCATTTGTTTATCTGATGTGATCTTTCACTAGATAATGTAAGCTATCTGTCGTTTCTAAACGTTTCAAAAACTAGTTTTGCGCGAACGCAAAAGGCTGAATTACATTTTAATTTAAAGACCACATTTCTTGGAAAATGCTCGATTTGTCAGGTGTCCATGCTATACATTTACCCTGGTATTACCCTGCTTGAAACGTCTGCATTTGCTGAACTGAACGATATATATAATTTACACATGGCACATTCAGACCAACATTTATAAGATTCAGATGATAATGTTCTTACCTGCCCTGTACTGTCAGTGTTCACCTCACATCGACAAATTCCAAGCAGATACCTTTAAAGACAAAAGGTTATAAAGTCCGTGTATTTTCTTCGTATCCTTGAGACTTTCGTTTTACTCTGTTGGTGTTTTTGAAATGTGTCTGAATTCCAGCAGTAGACGTTTCATTCATTGGGTGAAGTTTGCGTTGAGCGCGCGCCTCCGAGACGCTGTGCGCGTCTGGAACTGTCCGTGGTGCTGAAAAGGCGCCGGGCGCGTCATTGGATTCCTTAAGATTTTCAGCACTCGACTTAATTAGGCTACCTTAAAATGATCAAGAACACTCGAAGTTCAAACACCCGCGAAGTTTTTAAAGTATTGCAGCGCGTTGAAACATGATCGGTGCTATCACTTTGTGCACTTATTATAAACAATTACCCTTGTACTCAAAATACTGAATCCCGAAAATACTTATTCGACTAAGGAAGAGCATGCACTCTAGATGCCGTTCTATGGTACAGACCAGTGACAGAAAGTGCAATCTACAAACGCGAAAACAGAAACGATCTCCGATTGTATAATCGCGCTATGATGAACTATGAAGAGTCCAGACAAAAACTTGGATCATAAACCAATCTGCACCACTTGCTCTGAGAGCAACAACATATGTAAATGTGCAGTCAGACGTCAGCTTGGTTCAGTTTTTGTTTAATTGGCCGAACCCTATAGTCTCCACCGCCAGTAGATTGAGGTTGGCTTGTCAGAATCGCACATCAGAATCAATGTCCTTTGGCTCTGTGGACAAGTTCTAACATGACGCGAGGAGGACGTGCAAGGTCCCGTGAGGATGTTCTTAAATGAACATAGACTATATTGACCATTACACGTAGAGCCACAGTCACATTCAGCCTGAATAATACAACTGTATTTAATGTATGGTAGCATATATACAGTATAGTGAAGATATATACATAATTGCATTATACTGTCTATGCATACATATTGGTAACATAAATGTTTCAGTGTACCGTAACAGCTGTATTACGTAAGGGATAATGTAAATTCAGCTTGTGGTTATCACAGAAATAAGCCCCGATAGTGTGATCAGGACCCGACGCGGAGGGCGACAACAGCCGGCTGCTCTTACATTATCCCGAATATTACACTGGTACTTGCAACATGAGAAAAAAATGGGCAATATGGAAATATTTGATTAGCTCATTTTTACAGAATGCCGACCGCGAGTAAAAGCCGTTTACTTTTGGTTTTAAGGTAAGAAACTATGTTCAAATGTCACGAACGGGCAATTTGGTTGAATCATTTGTAAATATAATGTCATATATGTAATGGAAAGACATATTTATATTGAAAATTGTGCAAAAAAACTGTCAAAATGATTTGTTGCATCCGCGTTACCATGTGTTATTAGTTATTAGAGGTTGTTATCTGGGAATTAACGAACCTGCAAAATGTCGTGACTGACCAATCAGAATCAAGCATTCCAACGAGCCGTGTAATAAGCATTGTTAAAAAAATAAGATTCTCGACTCCTCTTCTGAGTTTTTCATGCTAAATACTTGTGTACACTAATCTCCGTCAGTGTCTGAGGTTGTTAAGGCAGCTGGCCAACTAGAACCGAGAGTCCCTGCTGAGAAATAAACACTGGGTCATTCCAATGCTCTTCCTTTTCTGTTCCTCAATAAGCGTGTGTTCAGAGGATAGGAAACCTGCTGGAGCTCTCGAGATATTGCACTTATATTGATTTTTATTGTCAGTGACAAACACTAACATATCAACTGAAGAAAAGTTCAGGGTAAATTGCTATATCACAAAAGAGAATTACACAGAACAAACACGTTACTGAGGCTTAAATGGTTGGTGAGACACTATCGGTGCCCTTTTAGCATGCATGAGGAAGACCCGCATGTGATCCCTCCGCAAACCAAGTAAAGAGTTAGTGAATGTTGTAATTGGCTTTGTTGAAGTTAAAGCAATAACACAAACGACAAACAGATTCGCCTTACATATTCTTGCTTTACTTTCTTGCAGAATAACAATGTGACTGATTAACCGACCTGCAAAATGTTATCAGAGAGACTACATATCAGTATTAAAAGAGGAAATGCCTTTATGATATAAATGATATTTGTACATTCTGACACAATAAGACTTTTGACATAAGTAAAGAGAAAGAAACATGTTTATAAAAAAATACAAAGCAAAGAAAGAGAAAATATATACTGGCATACTGGTCTATTCTTCGTATACTTCATTTATTTGTTTAAATATCTGGCTCTCCTTCTAAATGACTTACAGAACAAATTCATGCAGGTTACAGAAAAATGGAACGAAAATGAATAAAACAACAATAAATTGCAAATAACAACATGCCCGCTGCATTCACTCTGCTTGATATCTATTCTAAAGCAATAGAATTCATACAAACAATTATTCCTGTTTTGAACCCTAACATTACTGAATACATCATCTGTAGAACTTGTTAATGAAATAAAAAAAAGTTTGATTAAGCCTGGTTTATAGTGATAATGGTATTTCTTAATTTTCATGACTAACACCCTGCCGGAATATAGTTAATGATTACCATGAAATGAAAGACAATAGAGAAAACAAAATACTTTTTTTAGAAATAAATACAAAGCCAGATAATAATGAGATCGCCTAACAAAGGTTAGGTTAGGTCTTTAATAAAGACATTTTAAAAGGCTTATTTGTTTGTTGTGTTCGTGAACATTTCCAGGTATTTAGGGACTTCATTTTATACACATTCACAAACAGAAAAAACGCAGGTTATTTAAAAGATCTATATGCGCACACAAACAAAGTGCACATCATTCACCCAAATTCCCTTTATTACATTTTATCCCAATTTATTCCTCCTTGTTTTCCATTGTTTCTCCCTCTATGATTTTCTGCTGTCCATTATAGTTTTCCTCTTCTGCCGGTTCATCGGGATCACTCTTTTTCTCTTCTTCTGCTTCCATGTCCAGTTCTTCAAAGGAAGAGCCACTACCTACAGACTCGCAGGACCCCTTTCCCCCTTGGTCCCCATCCTCACTCTGACCCTCTTCCTCAGTCAAGCCCTGATGGGAGCCCTCCAGCAACGGGACAGAAGCCTCCGCCACATCCCTGCTCTCTTCAGCCACTTTCTGGATCACAGAGCTTGACTCTGATCTTAATTCTTCACCTGAAACAAAAAGTATACAAATGAACACATTTCACATTTACCTCAATGCATTTTAACAGACGCTTTTCCAAACGACAAAGTACAACCAAGTATGTTTGTACCAGGAGTTGACCTCATGACCTTTAAGCTACTTATGCAACGCTACAGGAATTACCATTGGCTCATGCAGTCCTATATATATATATACATATTTATATAAATACATATTTTACAATCTTCTTTTGCAGCTACTCACAAAGATACTTTAATACCCTGAGGATAACATTCGGCATGAACATAAATTATCATAAAAAATACATAATAAATAAGCTTGAGGAACATTCAGGAAATTCAAAATATCAAAATAAAGAATATGAAATGGCAGCTTAAAGTCCTGCTGTTAGCACTGATAGCCGTTGGGGACCTTTAATGGCACGTTTCAGCATCAGAGGGTAATAGTCATTTAATAACAGCAGTATAATTGCAAGAAGCTGTGCTGTTACGTGAAACGCACCAGGTGAGAGTTATAATTGCCAAAAAGCTAAATAGGAGCTAAAACAACCCCCCGAGGTGGCATTTGTGCCAAAATAAAAATGCCTCCAAAGAGAATTCAAATATTTAACTCTGAACTAAAGGTGGAACTTTGGTAAACACCTGTGATTCGATTGAGAAAACAAGAGAAATTCCTAAAGGAGGACTTGCAGCTAGTTTAGAGGTCACTACACAAACATGTGCAACAGGGCAAAGACTGGTTTTTGCTTTTTAGGTGTCTCTATTGTAGTCCAATAGATTTTTTAAGTAAACGGCTAGTGTGCTTTACATTTTTTATAAATTGCACGTTGATAAAGAGTTAGAGAAAAGGAAAGAGCAACAGAAAGAGAGAGAACATGTAGGTTGACTGACCGTAAAAAAGCATGGAGTTGCACACAACCTGCAACAAAATATTTTGAGCCTATGATCTCATTCTATGGTGTAATTTGAAGGGTTATACCTGCAATCACATGTAAAAAACGTATCTTTAAATGATAAAAATACATAAGTAAGAAATAGAAAGTATCGACCCCTTGTATCCATTTTAAACTGGCTCTGTTATCAAACTGCCAATATCTCATACTGCCAATATCTCATGCTGCCTATGACAGCAATGAATTTGACCTGTGGTCCCTTCCTGCCAGTATTATTTTCAATGGAGAGAAATGATTCCTCTCTCATTCAGTCCATCTCAACATATTAGATGTGGCATCTCAATTAAGCTTTGATTCTTTGCTCGCAGCAGAAGAAGAGAGGGGAGAACCTTTTCAAACCCCATTAGATGCCACAACACACCTTAAGTTTGCCCACAACATAAATATGGTTATATGTCATTCAGTAGAAAAAAATCATCCACCGTATGCCAGAATGAATGATCTTTTTATAACAAAAATAAATCTCTGGTGTAAGAGGCTATGCAGTTACACAAACAATAACTACAGAATGTGGATCTATTTGTTAAAACGTGAAACATTTAAACTTATTTTTTAAATAGTTGCATATATATTTTCTCAGTGATATGGATCATTATTTCATAATATTTTGTTCATGTTTTTTTGTACAGTATATTTTATAGAGTCGTGCCTAAGAACAACTCGTGGCAAAATTACTGCAACTTAAACATCTAATGTTATAAAACTAAAAATACTGACACATGGACTTAATCAAGGACTGTTTCCCAATGCGTTTATTTAAAACCTTCATGTGTTGCGGCTGTTTCCTCCCAAACAAGCCCAAGTCACTACAACTAATTATAAGCTCTCAGCCCGTGAGAAACCTTTTAAAACCCAAAAGGGCACTGCTAAGATTAGATTTAGTTTTTCCGGCCCTGATATATTTGCCTCTACATGTCCTTCACATTGTAACGTACACTGTTCTCTTGAGCGCCGTGGCACTTGAATTAGCTCTGTTGTTTACAGTTTGGTTGACACCTAAAAGATCATTGGCACATCGGAGAATGGTCACATGGGATCATGATGTGAGTGTCATTAATTCACAAGCACTATACATTTTTCCTAATCACGTCCCTGGCCTTAATAACTCACCCCATTGTCATTATCGGTTTCAGTTCTAGGCAGATTCTGGCCTGCCTGAGCCACCACAAGAGAGACACAAGGGACTGACATGGAAAATGAGACTCTATGACCATTGTAATTTGTGTATGGTCAATAAATAGCATTAAGAAAATGAGGATACAATATAATATAATATAATACTGTATAATGCAATGTTATATAATATAAAATAAATATAAAGCAGTAGAAAGAATTTAGAGACCATTTCATACTTATTTTCTGTTTTCTGAATTTACTATTTATAGGTATGTGTTTAGATAAAAGTGATCATTTTTGATCGTTTTGTTTCAATATTTCTCCCAAATTTCTAATAAAAATCGTTTCTATATGCATTTATTTGCAGAAAATTAAAACTGGAGAAACAGGTCAAAAAGAACAAACAGAAAAGATGCTCTGTATTTTTTAGACCTCAAATACTTTAAAGAAAACAAGTTCATATTCAATTTTTAGCAATAAAACAGTAATATTTGTACGTGTTCTTAGGAAAAGTTCAAAAGTATTTTTTTGATGTGACAACTTTGATCCTATTAGTTTTCATGTGTCTTGACATGCTGTCAGTCTTTCACATTGCTGTTGGATGACTTTATGTCACCCATGAGGTTTGAGTTTGCTAAAATTCATCTAATATACATCTACATATGTGTGTAAGGGGGAACTTCCAATCCAGGAAAACCTTCCTTACTTTCAGCCTCTGCAATCGGTTTAAAATCTGAACAAATCTGAACCCCATCTTTCCTTGGAAAGCCTCTTAAATCCCATTTGCTTGAATTAGTTTCTAAATTGGCTCCAGTGGGATTGTTAGCCGAGCTGTAAGGATTTTTTTTTCAGTAAAATGGTTTAGACAAAAGGGATTTCTAAGGAGTACAGGGGTAGGTAATTATAGGTCAGAGAGGAGTGAATGAGCAAGAGAAAGAGAGAGAGAAAAGGTGAGCTTTAAAGAGGTGTAGGTACAGTGTGTGGGGGTGTATATGACAATATCCACAAAATAAATAAGTATAATATATATATAATAAGCATTAGCACCTTTAAGTAAGTAACCCAACAGCTAACTACAGTACTTTGGAGTTTGGAAAACATCCTCCATAAAATACCAGTTGCATGCCAATGAGATTCACCTCCTCCATATTGTTTACATATTATATTTTGTAAATTACATTTACATCATCAAGCTTGTAATACTTTCAACAGCTGATCTTTAATTACCATTTAATAATTTATTATTATTATTATTATTATTAAAAGAAAATCTCGCAGATTAATATACTTTTCCTAACCTGCATCTTACATTAATAACTGTGTATAGCAATTTCTAGCGTTATAATAAACATGGCACCTGAAGAAATGGCACTGAAATTAAAGCCATGCTCGAGGCAGACAAACTTCTTAATAGCTAAATACTCCAGCAGTTTAGGTTAAAGTACCTACAAGACAAAACACCTACAGCGGTTAGAGAAAGAAGAGAGAGCAAGAGGGAGAGAGAAAGTGAGAGGGAGGGAGATCTGTCTTGCAATCCCCGAAATGAAGCAGCTTGATTCACAACCTGCACTTGTCAGATCCAGCTGAGCAGATGTGATTGAACGCCCTTTAATTAAGAGAGCTAAAGGCACACACAAACTCCCTCACACAAACACACACAAGCGCATACAATGGCAGAAAACAGCCTACGGACCTTATCATCAATAATCTTCACAGCCATTTGTTTTACTGACCACAGAGTGAATTGTGAACTACAACAGCCACAACTGAGCCGCGCTGTTTCCTTTATCATCGTTGCACAGAGCCTGTCGGCTTGAAATAAGTAACAACATCATGGACAAAGTGTTAGTCTTTATGAAGGCATGTATGCAAGTGGACGTCGGTTTAATGTAGCTGATGTGTGTTTCTGCATGGATCTAACAGGATGACAGCTGACCCAGCCTGAGGTGCAAGCACAGCGATTTTATGAAGTACTGACAGATTTATAACGTTTGGAATTAGGTTAATGGTTAGAGATCTGAGCTGCTAACAAAGTCTAATGAGGGCCGACTCTAGAACTGAAGATTGAATGTGGCAATGACATTATGACTTTATTTATACAGTATCTCTGTAACTATACAAGAATACAAGAGCGTTGCGTCAGCAGCGGGCTGTGGGTTCGTCTCAGGAGATATTACAGATAAAAAAGAGATCTATACCTTGAATGCACTGCATTTGAAAAACGTCTGCCAAACGTATGAATGTAAATGTAAATGTCTATGTATTAAAGGTTACATTCTAAGAGACTTAGGATACAGAATTGTATTTAGAACAGAACACTTTAAACCATACTTAGTATGAAAACTTCATCAAATTGTGATACATTACTTCTATTAAATGTAAATTATTAAAGAGTAAGTAACATATGATTTTAAAGGTCCTACTTTGGTTTATGGAGTGTCCAACAACAAGTTTATGTACATACAAGGTGTAAAAACACTATTATGTCCTAATAACAGGCAGTTATTCCTACCCTACTTCTTGACTGACTCTCAAATGATTCGTTCCGCGATTCATCCGTCTAATCCCCTTCTATCCGTTAGCCTAGTGTCATGTGATTGGTCAGATGGTGTAGTCTGTTGTGATTGGTCAAACGCGTTCATCATGTGTCGCAAATGGAACGCCTACCATCATTACTGGATTACGGTTTACAGGTAGTTGGATATAACATACAGTGTATAGATAGAGAGGGCGGGGATTTATGTTACCAGTTTGAGCCCGAAGAAACATCCAAAGACGATAGTAGATAATAAATAGACGATAATAGATTGAACACTTTGTAACGAGTGAGGGAACGACAGCTGTGCGTTACACCGATCTCGCATCTCTCATGGAGGAGATCGGAAGCATAAAAGGACGAGCGACAGGAGTGTTCGACGAGAGAGGTTTTTATTATTTCAATGATTTCGGTGTTTGATATTTTTGTTGTGTAGCTTTCTGTCTTGAGACTAGTTAGACTTGTGGCTATTGAGAACCAATTTCTGGGTTGCTATGGGAGAACATCTAAAATGTATTAAATAAACCCTATACCAGAAAAGTTTAAAAGTCTTTATTAGTGTAATTAGTGTAAAGTAGGCTTGGTACATGATTTTCAGAAGAAAAAGCAATTTTCAGATTCAGAATATGTTATTTTAATATTTAAGTACTGTATATCGGCCAATATATCGGTTATCGGCTTCAAGAATTATCGGTTATCGGCCAAATTTACATATCGGTGCATCCCTACTTTGAACTTTTTCTAAAAACTTTGTTAAAAACAAAACAATCTGTTCTTAACCGAATACATCTCTGTGTCTAGTTAAGAACAACACATTTGGTGTTAATCAACTTTTAACTCAATTTTATGTTGTCTTTTTAATTTATTTAATTATATTTAATTCAACACACAATCAACACAAAATGATGTTAAAATAACACTCAATGGGATAAAATTCTCTAACAAAAGTAATGTTATTAATTATTAAAGGAAAAGTTAATCTCCAAATAAACATTTTGAATTATTAATTTGAATAAAAAAAATTACTCACCCACAACATATTTTAAGACCTCCCGGCATCTCGGAACACAAATAAAGATATTTTAGGTGACATCCGAGAGATCTCCAGGCCGAAGATTTTGCTTCCAAAAATGTCAATTGAGCCAATATGAACGGATGGACCAATTTAACGATGTCTTTAGTACTTTTCTGTACCTTGACAACAACTATAACCATGATGTCTCTGAGGAGGCCTGGAAATCTCCCGGATGTCACCTAAAATATCTTTATTTGAGTTCCAAATACGCCGGGAGGTCTTCAAATATGCTGAACGTCATGTGGGTGAGTACGAATTAAAAAATGCATTAAAATTCAAAGCCCCTATATTGTGCTTTCACCGAGTATAATAACATACCTGCCACCGACTCGGTGTCATTAGCATCTTTGTGCTCCACCGTTTCCTCCATGTCCTCAGTTGTCTTTTTCTCAAGAAGTTCAGGGACACAGAAGTCTGCTTGTTTCTCCAGAGGGCACATGTAATGGATCAGATCTCCTTTGCATATCTCCAGGAACGGGTGTGCGTTCAGACTCCTTTCCTACAGGACAAACCAATGGAAAAACGATCGACAAGTTTACATGCGGCCCTGTGCGTTGCTTTAAGACTAAACAACTGAATTTTTAAAGGGACAGCACAACCAAAAATAAAACTTAATTGTTAGTTACTCTGTGCCATCATGTTACATCTATAACAATCTACAAAGTAATATCTCCTATTATGTTTTACAAAAGAGATCAAATGAAATGGATTTTTAAGGACATGATGAGAAAACATTTACAAAACAGAATGACATTTAGTCATTTGGCAGACGCTTATGCAAAGCACCAGTGCATTTAATCTATACCTTTTTTATTAGTATCTGTGTTCCATGGGAATCAAACACATGAGCGCAATGCTCTACCAACTGAGCTTCAGAAAAACATCATAAGTGAACCTTTCTAAATCTCTATTCAAAGAGATTTCCACCAACTTGGCGAACACAACTTGAATATTACAATCATGTACTGAAATGCTCAAGCAACATACTGTAACTATAGAAACAACAAGCTATGGAATGAAGAATTCATTGTGTGACACCTGGTTATTGGCTCTCTAATACACGGAGCACTAATTATTTTCATTCCTTATTTCTAAGAATGGAATGACACATCTGCAAAAGACCTTCAATGATGTCCCACCTCATTAGAATCAAGATCAGGTCAGACCTTTCTTGATCAAACACACCAGCCCTATGACAACTTTGCAGCCAGACTAGGCAGGAGTTTAAACCAATTAGCCTGCTTTTAATGAAGTGGCCTCATTAGGGATGAGAGCAAATGCCACTGTAATGATCTAGATGAACAATGCGAAATCTGAAAGCTCATCAGACTGTGACGCAAATAGAACCGTCAAGCGTGAAAAAAATGAGCTAAGGTTAAGACATTTGGGAGTGTTGTTCGGATAAAACATTTCTAGCAGCATTGTTAAACTTAAAACTAAAAAAGGGTCAAACTCATTTAGATACAAATAAGCCGCTTTCACTTATCATGCTTAACTGCTAAATCTTTATTTATTCCTTTCATTCTTGACCCAACATCGTGCATCTGCATGCATCTCGGATTTATTTTTGCTGTACTGTATATCATAAAGCTTGTGTGTAATGCGCAATCAGTTCTTTATTGTTTCAGGATACATTCAAATAACGACCCTATATAACAAATAGGCCGAGAAGGGAAGAATATGAGCTGTCATAAAACATCATTAATGTCTCGCTAAAGTACCAGCATATGTGCAAAAGATATTTAAAATGAACAGTAATAAAAATGCAACTCATCAATCAAGGAGGGCTGTAACACTGTTTTGTACTACTGAGAATCACTCTAGATATATATATGAATTTATCTAGATATATGTTTGCGTCAAGCAGGCCCTTAGGATAGAATTGTGCTTTTATAATTGTGCTACGTTTTCATGCTGAGAGCTTTGTTTTAATACAGTAACACCATTTAGGTGTATAGAGATGTCACAGGAAAACACACACACACGTGTATGTTTACAGTTTACATTCTGAGATACTGAATATAAATACGAAATAGTAGAATATGAATAGAATATGAAAAGGTATGTATTAAAGTTTATGGAAAATAGTAAAAGTAAGGATTGACTTTGGAAAACACTAGTTTTTAAACAATTCTCATCACATATTTACTTAAAAACACACAAAAAAACGATATATGCATATGTTTGAGGAAAGTGACAGTTAAGTCAGCTGAAGAAAATGAAGTAAAAACAGTTGAAGGTGTTTTAAACACTCTCTTTCTCGCAGTTAATTGACTGATTTTATTCTCATCCCCTGTAAAGGAAGCGTATGCTAAGCGGTATGAATCACCTGATACACATAAAGACTTCAGCCCTTAGGGGCCCGACATGCAAATGAAAGCACATCTCCTTGAACCTGGAGAGATAATGAGCACGGGAGAAAAATACAAAGACGACCCGCTCCATCTCCATAAAACAAGGTGAGAACAATAAGAAAATCTGCACAAATCTGTCTGTAACTTTTCTCCACTGTCACTTTACCCGTTTTGTTTTGGAAGCATATGTGTACACTGGGCTCATAAATAACACAGTCAGACAAGATTTTCAATCTAAAAATCTTGAATCTTAAATCATGAAAGAAATGGAGAGGTTCAGAATTTTGCTAAATGTTAAACAAAGAAACATTATGGCGAAAAATAAACCGGACACATATATTTCTTATTTCAATTTTTCACTAACAAAGCAAGCCGAATTAGACTGTGTTAACCTCTTTGCACAAAAGGTCAGGTCTGTTTTCTTCCATTGAATCACACAAGATGTTCTTTGGAACAGTTTCAAGCCATGCTAGGATGACATGAATCACTTGCCAGCGCGAATGTTTACTCATAAAAAATGTATTAAATCAGAAAATGCATAAGTGTATTTACTATTAGCTCCATACTTCTGAACCCCACTTTACAAGCATCAAACCTAAGTACACATGTGCCTAATATTCCCTTTTAACGTTTATAAACATACAGTACAGTATTACGATGGTTGTCCAGCATGCCATGTAAATGTAACTCCCTATTGTGAGATTTAACAATACAGCAAAGTTGGGTATAAAAAGGACAGAACATCTTTGTCATAACATTGTTAAGTTATTGTGGAGTCGATGTCATAGGTACAAAACATGGTACAAATTTTTTTAATATTTTTCCTACAATGCAAGTGTACATGTTTTTTATTATCAACTGTTTTATTATACAGCAGGTAAAAATGGGCCACTTCTTAAAATAAACCCTCATGCTAAAGTTTAGAACTTATTTTTACAGTAAATATTAGATGAAATATTATGATGTGATTGATTACAATATGATGTTATGTTTGTTAGTGCACCTGTATAATGCTGAACGCACATTATGTCATCGTGCATGTATAACATCTGACAGGTACAGCACCCTCTATCGCTCAGAACTTTTCTTATGAAGAATATTTGTATTTCCCTTCAATCACAGAAAATAAACAAATAACTACTCGGCAGATTAACAAGACCCCTCATAATTGAAAGTATTGCGGCATGAACATTTTTAATTACTGTAAGATGATGTCCCATTTTAAATGTTGCCATTTTGTATAAGAAACCACATTCTCAGACGTGAACAAGGCACAAACATTAGCCAGCACCTGTGCCAGAAAAGGTGCACAAAATGCTGCTCACAAACTGTGACGAGACGGTAGGTGTTGCTGTTTATGCTCTTATGCAATAAATTGTAATTGATGTGCCATTTTTATATGTAAAATTTTGTTTAGTTCTTCAGTATTTTACCAGCGGTAGATATTCAGTTAAACCAGCCTAAGATGTTTGCTGGTTTTTCTAAAGGTCAAGTACATACAATTTTGCGGCAACTAGAGGTGAGGTTGTGAATTGCAACCAACGTCTCACTCCGCCTCCCTTTGGAAGCACTACAGCGGCTGTCACAGAACAAAGATGTCATCACGTTTTCGCCTCTTTGCCAAAGTATTTACAAAACGCGCTGTGCAGAGCAGCTTGTCCGTTAAAAGCTACCATAGAACCAACATGGCGAATTCCATGCAGGGGGACCCGCGGTGTGTAGATAGAAATAGCTCATTCTAAAAATACAACGCTTGATTATGTAAGGTCTTTAAACACCTCTGAAGGCATAGTTATGTATATTATTTTGCACACTGGACCTTTGAACCTGCACCACCTGAGTGAGCACCCCTTGCTAACCGTTGCCATGCCTCTGACTCTTTACTGAATGTTTAATGGAATATAATTTAGTAAAAGTCTACACATGTTCTATACTTGCTGAAACAAGACTTCAATAGAAAGCCATAGAGATAAAAGGCTATTTATTCCCATCGACAGGTGAGATTTGTGTGGAGAAGGTCGATGTCTACGGATAGATCCTTGTGTTACCGCTATGATTTAACTCAGTTCGGGCCAATTACTGCTTTATAGATCAATCTGTCTCTTGTGTAGCACGATCTAATACATGTGATTTCCGAGACGCCTATTATCTTTAATGTGCTTGAATCAAGTCCTTAAAAAAAACCTAAAAAAATACTTTAGGCTTTGTTTAACCTGATAACTGGATAGTTAAACAAAAGGGCAATTTCGTGAAAATGTCAACCATACAATGAAAAAATCTACTTTTTACCAAAGGGTTTTACTATACTAACAGCAGAGATATGAACATTTGCTGGTTCAAATACCCATGTGAGGTCTCTCATCAAGTTTTTAAAGCATTAACTCAGGTTTGTCACATCCATAACGGTGCATATTCCTCATAAATAGGCATATGAATAAAAAAAAGTAACTATTCTCTGTTCTATAAAGAGGCTTCCCTTCTCCATTTATTGGGTATTTTTGCGTCAGGTTTGTGTATTTTAATTGATTCGACCCAACGCTAAGGTGCGTCCTGTTTGGACACAACCATGGGTTGAGAATAACCCTGCATTTTTAGAGTGTATAGAAACATTACAATGTGGTGGGTGTGGCCAAATGAAATAAAAGCGTTTTGTAAATGTACAGTTCAAACGGCCCACAAAGCATCAATAAAGGCTTGACAAAATGTTGTTTTCTTTTGGATATTATGGGTCAGACTTACTAACAGTTTACGGAAGCGCAAAAGCCTCTTTTGGCATAAAAAACTTTTTTGAAAGTATTTAAAATAATCAGGCAACGCGATTTACTATTTGCACTCATCATTGTACTGATATTTGCGCCTGTGGTTTTTAATGTGCGCCTTGTTTGTAAATCACCTGCAGAAATTTCCACTCCCATTGAACTCCCACGGCGCTTTGTTGAAATTGCGCTCTGGCGCTATGTTGCCCTGTTCAGTAAATCTGGCCCCAAGTCTGTATACGCAAAATAATTTACATAGCATATAATTACTGCTGGGAGGTGAAATGGTGGGGCAGAAACCCATAAAGAGAGAAGACAAGAACACTAAATTGATTACAATGCACCAATTAGCAATTGAGGGAGTCTAATTGGTTTTTCTAGCCTGGACTACAAACGTTTTCTTGAGAGCTAGTTAGCAGACTTAAAATCTAGCTGTTTTTTTGAAAGTTCATTAAGCATTAAACAACATTCAGAAACCAAATCACAAGACAAAAATGTCTAGTATGCATTTGATAAAGTCTTTATGAGTATTAATACATAGTGTGACTTGACTGATCATTCATGTGGTAGCAAATGATGTAAAGGTAGCTTATTGGGATCTATGGTATTCAGAAGAAGTACATTTTAGAACAAGGTTCAGCTCAATTCTCTCAGGTATAGAATGTATATAGCGTACAGACAGAAAAATCCGTCTTAATGACGTTTAAACAACTGAGATTTCCCAGACACCACAAACCGATTTCAATAAACACACCATACAATTTCCTGCACAAGCCTTATAGGAAAAGCGAGAGGGAAGAGGCGAGGAAGAGCGTGACAGAAGGGCAATACTCCAGGGAAATGTCGTGACTTTGTTCTTTCAGACAGCTGCTCCATGAAATCATCTCCTCCCACAAACAGAATGCGAACACTTGCAGGTAAGCACATCCCCAATGCTTGTTCTCAGCTCAATCAGACTTGAATGTATGCATAAAACCAAGACAGCAATGGGATTTTGACAGGGAGCATGTGAGACAATATACCCAAATTTCCCAAGTTTCATGCAACAAATTTGTTTCATGCAACAAATTTGTTTCATCGCTGAAAAATTGACACAGTGCTACTATTGTAAAAACTACTGCCATAGTCTTTACAATCTAATTAATATACATGTTTTTTTTTTGCAAATTTTAAACTAAATGTATATCAGCACCAGGGATGCAACGATAATAGATTTTGTTGGTACGATTATAGTCTGAGTAATAATCAGGCTATAATACCATGAAACCATTAGCCTAACTCACAGAAATTTCATATAGTCAAAATACAGTCACTCCGTAACTTTGTTTTCATTTGGTGCAAGTTGCAACAGTTCCGTTCCGTTCTGTGCAACATAAACACACGGTGTAACAGTGCCTTTACGATTAATTAACCGTGACGATTTTAAGCGCGGTTAATAGTAAAATTCTGTAATAGCTGCATCCTTAATCAGCTCGACTAACTGTTCATATATTTGTCTATAGGATTGTAACTGGCCTGCTATATTAATAGTAGGGATGCACAGATATGTACATTTTGGCTGATAACGATAACCGATAATTCTTTAACATTGGAAGCCGATAACCGATATATTGTCCAATATACAGTATCTAAATATTAAAGGGTTCAAATGACACGGCTAAAACTAATATTATCAATTGTTTAAGATGTAATGCAATGTGTATAGACGATTATCTTTTTTCCTATAATTTACACATTCATAAATACTGTATCTATTAACTGTACCTACATCAGCAATGTTTTGATAATAGCAGTGAGTGAATGATCACGACAGAAAGACAGTACTGTCCTGTATTTTAACTAATACAGTATGAGCAGCGTGCAGATTAAGTAGTTTAACCAGAGGTAATGATTTAATATTTATCGGCTTTAATATAACGGCAATTTATTATTAGTTAGCAGCCGATACCGATAACATTAAAAAAGACCATTTATCGGCCGATACCGATATGGCCGATAATTTATCATGCATCCCTTATAAATAGTCATTGTTTTTTTACATATCAAACTAGCCTGATAAAAAGGCATTTACCTGTAATTGTTTTTAGACCATGAGGTGTCTGGTTAAACAAAGTTCTTACATGTTCTCAAAGCTGGTGCATGTTTAGCAAGACACAAAAAACACAGTCCATTTCTTAAAGGTCCAGTCAATGAAATTTAGCAGCATCTCGCGGTGAGGTTGCAAATTTCAACCAACGGCTCACTCCACCCCTCCCTTTCAAAGCACTACAGTGGCTGACACAGAACTAAGATGTCGTCACGTTTTCGCTTCTTTGCCAAAAAAGATAACATAGTTATGATACGTGCTCTGTAGAGCAGTTTGTTCATTTAGGGATACTGTAGAAACAACATGGCGAATTCCATGTAGGGGGACCCATGGTGTCTGTAAATAAAAATAGCTCATTCTAAGGTAATAAAAACATAACGCTTCATTATGTAAGGTCTTTATACACCTCTGACAACATAGTTATGTCTTTTACATTGCATTTCTGTAAATAGATCATCCAATAAATGACACATTGGACCTGTATGTCCTTTAAACAACTCCAACCCACCTGCTCTCCTAAACGTTCCCAGCTATGACAAAATTATTGTGAAGACAAGACAGGAAGTATGAATTAAAATGCATAAAGTATGTATTTCATAAAGTATGAAAAATGTAGAAGAGTTTATTTTAATTTAGTATTTTAAAACGAAGCATGAAAGTTGTTTTCATGGTAATTTTATATTACCTAACATCTTTGGAGGACAGAAATAAATGATTTATTCAAAGATTTTCAAATGGGATGGAAATCAGTCAGAAAACCCATGTGCTATCGATCTGAACTGGTTTAATGACTCACTAACAGCTCAGTTGGGGCTGTTCTGAACTGAATAGCAAGCCATTACTTGACACGTCTAACTTGAAATAAACCAAGAACCGCTATGTTATGTGCACAGAGGGCTTGTGAGGGTGAAATCTGTGTAATTCCTGACTGATTGTTCATGTGACACTATCAACATTTTGTTGTAATAAAAATGTAAAATGAAAAATCATATCAAGAGTTCATTTGAAATAACAGATAACTCTGTTTTGAAATGTTCAAAAAACATGTTTTTTATTGTGCATTTATTTTGCAAATAAACAAAAAAAAAATCTTAGTTATAAAAAATCCTTTTTTATAACTAATAAACATGCATAGCACACAAAATCTATAAACTAGATTCAACGAATATTACATTTAATTCGACTAATACATTTAAATACTAGAATTAAATAATAGTATAAATAAAAGGTGCTGTCAAATCGAATATTCATGATGAATTGTTTTAAAATTAAATGTTTGTGTTTCAATATATACAGTATGTTTATATTTAATTATTATGAGTAATATACATTTATATTTTTACATAATGTAATTTTATGTAAATATATGCATTGTACATTTATTTATACGTATAAATATAGATGCCATTCACATATATTATACGGTATAAACAAAAACATTTATTTTAGAATCAGTTAAATTGACAGCACTAAAAATAATATTATTCATTATAGAAAAAAATAGTTGAATTCCCAGGAAACACATGAATTGCACAAATTACAGGACCATGAATTCACAGTAAGTCACTTTGGATACAGGTTGAAATCTTACCAATGGGTTGTACTTTAAATGCATCGCAAGCTGCATTGGATAAAAGTGTCTACCAACTGAATAAATATCATATCATAAACAGTAGGAAAAAGAAGACGAGGTGAGCATCAGAAACAGAGACCGGATGTGCCTTTCAAAAGTGAGTGAGAAGAAGCCTAACGGTAACCTGCAAGCGTTATAAGACAAGAGAACAGCAACTGACAGCACTCTTATCTACTTGTGAGACAACCAACGAGGCCGACGGTCCAGGAAATAATGAGACAGAGGTCACAGAGAGGAAGAGACAAATAGTTGAAGCATGATAGGGGCAGATTAAGTCTGGTATAAAGAGTGACAGGAAGTAGCTTCAAGACCATCTCAACAGCATGCAGATTTCCTTTGCCCACAAGCTTCGGACGCAGGGTCCGATCATCCTTGCTTGTAAGCTCTCCGGCTAACAACTGATATGCATGCCTATTCTTAGACCAACGATTTCATACAAGGATCCCTGGGCAACACATAGACGCAGGAATTAATACATCCACAAATCACAGTGACAATTGCGGACAGTCCCCGGAGCCCTTCCTCCCCAGCCTATTTACTTTCGTACGCTGTCACGAGCTCGCACACGCTTCCAGACACACGGATCTGTGAGAACAGAAGCAAACTCCATTTCACACCTCTGGTGCTGTTCAATTCAGACTGTCCCTTGTGGTCGCAGGCTCCATAAGAGGGCTGTATTTTTATCTTACACGATAACACCTTTATACCCCCCCCTTCCATCTGCGTGGGCATGTCCAAACCAGTGGCGGACTTCTGAAAGTTTTCTTTTTTCGGAAGTGAACAAATGAACACACGAGGGACAACGTGCGCCTTTGTGAAGTGTGTATCTGTGTGGGTGTATGCGTGCAACGTTTGTACCCCGGCAATCAATACGCCACATTTCTCGTTTAACAGTAATTGTGGGGACTTAGTTGACGGCGGTGCCCGACTTGACACAGAAGTCGTAAATCGATTAGCTGAGCTCGGGGAGAAAGTATCCAATCAACACTGATCTAACAGGCTTCAATGTTCTTACAAAAGAAAGTTGAGGAAATTTCACCCTAAAATTGAAAATATATATATTTAGCATAGTGACATTGGTTTCATGACAGTTAAGCATATCTGGTAATGCAGTTATGAATTTCATCCTGTTTAGACACAAGCATTTAACAATTAATAATAATAATCATCATGACATTTAATCAATCATAATATTTGTCACCATTTATGAGAATAAAATAATGTCAAATATTTACTTAAAATTGCACTAAACTATGCATTTATAGTAATAAATAAATAACTAACAAACTAATAAATAAATAAACCAATAAATCAACAAACAAATTAAAAGATAATTCAGGGTTTTTTAGGTTAACACATAATCCTAACATCTGCCGTTCATACAGTATTTATATATATACACTGCCCGTCCAAAAAAAATGGCACACACTCTAACACCATGTCTACACCGGATGCGACCGGTACAACGCGACACCACAAAGACATTAGAAACGCATTAGAACCCATTCAAATTATTGATTTATTTATTTTGTCCACACTGGATGTGGCGCGGCACCTGGCGCGTCCGGTGTAGACACAGTGTAATATTTTGTTGGACCCCCTTTAGCTTTGATAACGGCACGCATTCGCTGTGGCGTCGTTTGGATAAGCTTCTGCCATGTCCAGAATATCAGTTTTTTTCCCGTCCAGTGTTGCACACAGCCCAAGATCTTTTATTGATGATGGGAGAGTCGGACCGCTGCGCAAAGTCTTCTCCAGCTCATCCCAAAGATTCTCAATGGGGTTGAGGTCTGGACTTTGTGGTGGCCAATCCATGTGTGAAAATAATGTCTCATGCTCCCTGAACTACTCTTTCACAATTTGAGCCCCATTAATCCTGGCATTGTCATCTTAGAATATGCCTGTGCCATCAGGGAAGAAAAAACTCTTTAATGGAATGACCTGGTCTTTCAGTATATTCAGCTGACCTCATTCTTTGGGCACATAACGTTGCTGAAACTAGACCTCTAATCCAATGGGAGGCTCTTACCTATTTGCTTTGTTAAATCCAGGTGGTGACCTTATTTTTGGACGGGCAGTGTATATATATTCATACAGTATATATATATATATATATACACTGACACACCCTACATATACAGCTCAGCACAAAAAAGTTCCTATGTGGAAACTGCTCATTAAAAATCCATTTATACTTGCCATCGGTAGAAAACACAAACACATTTTTCGCTTGTAGGCAAGCCAACAACAGTCCATCACCATACAGAATGAGCAGTAAAGTGCAGAGGCAGGAAAACGTATCAGAAAATGTTCTACAGGGGCCGTCAGGTTCAGGTGCTGTGACAGTTACGACAAGGATAGAGAACAAACTAAAGAAAGAGCTGCTTGACAGCCATAAAAATTAACATCAAACGGCAGGTACAGACTGTTTCTCCTCACAGATGTCAAATGCTTTTCCATCGGGTATCTATCTGACCTTTTTAATCAAAAATCCAAAGCAGGATCCAAATATGACATTTGCCAAGTTGTCTGTTAACAGGCAAGTAACTGTGTTTTGAATGAAAGTGACACAACATAAGAAATCGAATCATAAAATTACAACATCTGTCCGACTCGCACGTCTGCTAAACACTTTTACTAAAACCTTTTATAACTAATCGAAAGCATTCAGTTAGATGCTCATGCAAATATTCCCCAAGAACGAATGCCTGTGGTATCAGTTTATCAATTTCAAAACAAAGTAGTGATTTTTATATCTTTATTACTTAGAAAGTATGTTCTTCACTATCACCAAAATACATACTTCAGTTTAAGTGTGCAAACTGGGGCACGGACAGTGTTCAATTGTAGCTTGTTTATTAAAACACTTGAGACGTCTGGATTGATTTTTTCCTGAGCTCTAAGAGCCACGGGACGACGAGATGATGACAGTAACAGAAAGAGACAAAACATAATTCCTGGAGACTAAAAAAACTTTCTGGTTGGATACTCTGGGGGTTCTGACTGTGATTGTAGGGAGTAATGGTGGTAAACTGCAGAAGGGAAAACTGATTAAGTAATATCTAAGAAAAAAAAAAATTTCGGTGGTTTCCTACAACACACAGAAAAATATATGCTCAAATTGTTTTTTATATATAAAAATAACACAGAAAACTAAATGTTAAGTTAAGTCTACATTCAGGATTAAGTCCTCTGACCCTTTGTGACCCTGCACCTGGACCCTAGTTCACCTCTGACCGGCAACTATTAGTGCAAAGAGAACAGAGACATCACTAATAGTCTGTATTTACTGTCTTCACAGCTGCCAAGACTCTCAGAATCTAACTACTGTTCCTGCACTAATGACTGTGATTTCAAGAAAGTGTGTGAGAGACATAGAGAGAGAGAGAGAGAGAGAGAGAGAGAGAGAGAGAGAGAGAGAGAGAGGGGGGGGGGGCAGATATTTGGATTTACAGTTTGTACACTTTTTACACTTATTTGACCATGTTGTACAGAGCATGTATTCCCGTGTAACTGTACAAAGACTGACAAACTGACAAAGAGCGCCATTGAATTACAGTCAAAATGACGATCTAAAATAACCAGTTTTTCAGCTTATTTCGCTTATAAGTTTTTTGCTCACATGCATGTTTAAATGAATTGTTACGTCTGATGTTTTTCCATTTGGGCAGAAAAGCGTTGTATATAAATTAATGTATAGAAGGTGAGTGTGTATTGCACACTGTTGTGTTAATGTTTAGAAATAAAGCTTCACGACTTAAAGAACTTGTACAGCCTGTATTTATCTGTATTTAGATTTCAGAATCAGCACATATGTCATATGTTGAGGTGTCTAGTTAGTCTGCTGATATATGTACGCTACTGTAATGAAATGAATGTAACTCACTCTATATCTAATAAGACAGGAAAATTCCCCACTTTAAATAATAAACCATTTACAAGCGTAAGACATTTGCGTTGTAAGAATGTACTGTGAGACTTAAAAGTGAGGTATAAAAGCAAGGACTGGTAAGTTACTGTTTTATCATTAATTTGTGATAATTCCCTATTAATTTAATAGAACGTTTGGGCATACCAACATGGCGGCGCGGTAGCTTCAGTGCAATGTCGTCATGAGCAATCCAGTCATTTATATAGATCAGTGGTTACAAAAGTAAAAGGCATAGCAACAATCAATACTTTTCCCATTGTTTGAAGGGGATGCCTATTTTGTCTGCCAGGTAAAAAATCTAAAATCTTTACGATTAGAAAAAGAATGGCATAATCCATACCGTCAACAGCGCAGAACAAGTTATGTGATGAATTTTTGTATCTACGCTTCAGTTAATCTAGCTCAAAATAAGGATCAAAGAGATATATTTCAAATACAGCTATACTGCTTCCCATATACTGCTTTCAATCTTCAATCTGGCAACCCACAAATCGATCCTTCCACTTATTTTCTGTCACAAGCTTCATTCACACGACGATTCGAAAATACGAGGGAGTTTATACACTCAACAAGTATTAATCAAAACAGGCCCAGTAACTCTGCACAACACGGAAGACCCAACTAAACATCATTGTGTTGTGCTCCTAAACTTTGTCTACAGGCACAACTCACAGTTTCTGGAAGGTGCTTGTTTAGGTATCCTAAACAAGAGCTAACTAGTTCACCCAAAAATGGAAATTCTGTCATCCTTAGACTCATCACTTCAAACCTGTATGACTTTCTTTCTTCTGCTAAAAAGATATTTTGAAGAATATTGGTAAGCGAACAATAGTCAATGGGTTCCGCCATGGTTTGGTTACCAACATCTTCTTTTGAGTACTTCTTTATCAGGTAGGAAACAGTTACAGTATATTGTTTACATGCATTTGACAGATGCTTTTATCCCAACATAATTTAACCAATGTGGGTCCTTTTTGCACAAAGCCTGTTGGCGCATAATCTACAGTACCAGCTGAGCTACAGGAACAGACCATGTAAGACGTGTGATAGTAAATTCAACACTCGATAAAAACAAACATCTGTTGGTGCGGCACCAAATCCAGCACCACTGGAGCTAGAAAACATATATACAGAAACAGAGCCCGAAGCATCTCATTAATATCTAAACAATGCTATTATGTACAGTGCTATTTTTTTGTTAGCTTGGCCTGTTCTGCAACTGTAAAAAGACCTTGCTAATTTGGTTTGGAGATCCCTGTTGGGCCAAGAGGGAGCTTTGTCAGCAATGGACAAGAAAGAAGCAACGAAAAAGAATAAAATCACCTGGCCAGTCCGAGAGGCGAGAGGGCCTGAGGCTGAGAGGAAAATAAGCAAGTTATTGATGACAGAGGAATTTTAAAACCCAGTGGAAAAAAACGAGAGCCTAAATCCCGTCAAACATTGGCACTGTGCCATTTTTTCCTCTGAGTGCATTAGCTAAATGTGAATAAAAGGTGTAGATGTTTGGGTGTGCTAGTGTTAGGAGGCTGATAATATACGTAATGCTGCTTGTCAGGCTAGTCTGCAAAAATTTAAAGAGCTACCCAGGAGAGTCCTTGCTTACTTTTTCTCAGAATCATCAAAATGTCCTACATGACATCCATTCAGAAAGCCAACAAGCATAAATATGGGAAGAGGAGTGTTAGATGGTCGTTGCAATTGCACTTAATGGCTGACAAAGATTTCTCGAAAATGTATTGCATTTTTTATTAGGAAGATCGAGTACACTGATATAAAAGTGTGCTGTGAGCTAGTAGGGATGCTCAATATCTGTTATTATCTTGGTATCAGTCAATACTGCCTGAACAACAAATAAGGATTATGTAGTTAAAATATGAACTATATAAATGTTTAGCTGCAGTATGTACATGGAAATGTTTTAATAATAGACCGAAAAATGTATAATTAATATTGAAATATTACTAAAATTAAAGAAATAGTTCACCCAAAAAGAAAATTCTGTCATCATTTATTCCCCCTATTGTCATTTCAAACCTGTATGACTTTCCTTCTTCTGCAGAACACAAAATATATTTTGAAGAACACTGGTAACAGAAGCAAGTAGACGGGTACTGCCGTTGTTCGGTTACCAACATTCTTCAGCATATCTTGTTTTGTATTCTGCTAACTAAGATAAGAAAGTCATACAGGTTTGAACTGACCAGAGTGAGAACTATGCCTTTATAGGTCAAGTGTATTCAATTTAGAGGCATCTAGTGGTGAGGTTGCGAATTGCAACCAACGGCTCACACCACCCCTCCCTTTTGAAGCACTACGGTGGCTGACACAGAACCAAGATGTCGTCTCGTTTTCACTTCTTTGACGAAGAAGATAATGCGTTTACGAAACGTGCTCTGTAGAGCAGTTTGTCTGTTTAGGACTACTGTAGAAAACAACATTGTGAATTCCGTGTAAGGAGACCAGCGGTGTATGTAGACAGATATAGCTCATTCTAAGGTAATAAAAACATAACGCTTCATTATGTAAGGTCTCTAAACACCTCTGAAGACATAGTTATGTATATTATATTGCATTTCTGTCAATAGATCCTCCAAAAAATTACACACTGGACCTTTAACTGCTATCTATATCAACTATTCATTTCTATACCGGTGCATCCCTACTGTGGATTTATAGTCTGTCGCCCAGACCTGTGGCTTGTCCTGCTCTCATTTATGGACACATGCATGCAAAAACGTAGCAGGTACTTTGCTGGTGACTAATGCAGAGTGCCAAAGCGAGGTGTGTAATAAACTGTCTGTCTTGAGTTTTGAGTCAGTTTAGTACTTCCCTCTTTATCCAGAGGCCTGGCTTAAGCAAGCCTGTTGCCGGGGCAACCGTCTCCTCTGAGCATCACTTTTCCATGGAGACAGAATTCTTTGATAATCCAAGGAATTGAGGGAAAGGAGGTGAGTGAGAGGAGTAGAGTGCTTTGCTGTGTCCTTTGAGGCACACGCGCACTCACACACAAGTACCGTGTTAACTAAAAGAACCAATTCAACAAATGCGACTGACTACATAAAAACCCCTGCAGTCTCACAGCCCCACACACCGAACCGGGAATGCGAGTCGCAATGTAACACTACTGCTAGAAACTATTTTTCTGTAGAAATGTGCTGCTATGATGGCACAGCGATCTAAGATGCTTGTAATTTGTTTTTGAACATGTCCTGAGTGCCTGTTGCCGCATTGCTGTCCTGTTGCTAGGGGGTTTAGGGTGGTTGCTAGGTTGTTGTAAGGTGATTTCTAATGGCTCAAGAATTATTCTGTTCCAACACAAGATATCATTTAATGGTCATTGTTAAAGTGATAGTTCACCCAAAAATGAAAACTTGGTTATAATTTACTCACTCTCATATATGAATTTATATCTCCTGCAGAACACAAAAGAAGATATTTTGAAGAAAGTTGGTAACCAAAAAGTGCCGGCACCCATTCACTTCTATTGTATGGAGACATGTATATGTTAAGAACATTCTTCAAAATACCTTCTTTTGGGTTCTGCTAAAGAAAGAAAGTCATTCAGGTTTGAAATGACAAGAGGGTTAGTAAATAATGATAGAATTTATATTTTTGGGTAAACTATCACTTTTACACCAATAGCGCCAATGGTCCATTTGGGAGAGAAAGTGTATTCTGCACACATGCAGGGGACGTGACATGAGAGAGGCAAAGAGAGAAAGAGAAATCTAAGGGTGAAGATTGAGAATTGTGCTGTGATGTGTGACTCTAGCAAATGGAAATGTTATCCCCATCATTAGTGCACCAATAACAATTAGAGCCCAGTATACAGCAATGCTAACTCATTATAAAGTGCATCCTATTGTGTGTTCGTGTGTGTGTGCGATCGAGTGTGTGAGCAAGAAAGCAATAAAAGGCACAGGTTGTAATATGGGTTAAATTACTACGCCTTTTCTTTATACCACTTGGAAAAAATGATACTCCCAGTGGGGTGAGATGGTGTTGGTCATGTATGTATTGGCTATGCTGTTGGCTGGCTGGGGGTTGATGAGATTTCCATTGATGCATATGCACATCTCTGCAGCGCTTCAGCTGTAACTCTGTGCACAGGCCAGTGACACGAACGTGGTGTTTGCAATGCCTCAATGGTTTTCTCACTGGCTGATCTACACCAAGCCCTGTCATAAGGAAGAATTTGTTTAGTTCTAAGTGACAGGACATCAAATGGGGTTAATAATACAGCTATATGGGGGTGGGTCTTTGTCCATTCTTGGCTAAGGATTTTTTATCAATTAAACTGAAATCAACTGAAGTAAGGTAGGAATAACTGCCTATTATTACGAAATAATCGGGTTTTTACTCCTTCTATATACATAAACTTGTTGTTGGACACTACATAAACCAAAGTAGGACCTTAAAAATCCCTAGTTATGTACTCTTTAAATAATATTTATCTTTGGGTGAAATTTCTTTTAACAATACACTTGAATGTTTTTTACTCAAATGGATTATATAACCATCCTGAGGTTTTAGACATTGGTTAGTTAATAATTCAAATTTTTTTCATCTCTTTATGGGTGTTCATAGTTGTCATTTATCTAATATTTGAGTATTCATTTCTTAAGGTACAAAACGTTTAAAAAAGGTAACCAACAATTGTAAACATTAGATTTCCTGAACATAAGAAATGTCTTGACTCCACTAACGGTACCAGAATAATAATTGAGCGTCTTGTGAGAATCTGAAGACCTTGCCTTGCTTCATAACTAATTTTAATTTCACATAATTTATCGACATCTTTAAACGTCGTCCTCGCATCTCATCCATTTGTGCCCTGTCCTCCTTCTGTTCCCACATCCCCTCTTTACCTCCGTCTCCTCTCTGGAAATCACTCACCTCTATTGACACAACACAAGATGCATTTTAGCATAGCTCAACACCCTCGACATAAGGCTGCACACTCCCTTGCCACAGGAACGCGACAAATGAAACAACCATCAACATCATAAAACCATCTATCAATTGAGATGTTTGTTTCGCGGTAACCCACATGACTATAACTCACATAAATCCTTTCCCATCCTACAATAGAGGGTGTGAATAGATCTTTGACACGCTTACACATTAACTGCTGCGCATTAACCTCTACTGTCATGGCCAAGATTCAACAGTCTTTATGGAGGATGGAGGGGCGGGTGGATGTAGGTCTGAGTGGCAGTAGGCAGTATTTAAATTTGCCCTCTTGGCCATCCTAATGCTCTCATGTAGCGTAGAGATGACAAAAATCGTACAATTATAATATCATTAACACACAGCCGATCCTGCTCAAGCAGCAGTGTATTAAACCGTGGGGTCAGTGGATTTAGCTTGATGCCCATCCAAATACACTAAAACCAACCAAAGAAAACCCAGAACTTTGCTGTCCTTATCACTGAATTTGAAAAACGTATTTGATGGGGGTCCAGGGCCCACCTAGGCCGCCTCAAGTCAATACCGGAGTGCCTTTAGCTCATGAGTGATAAAGTGGGAGTGGTCAGACATGGATTTGTGCCAATCAATAGCCGCTCGCAAAATGAAGCTAGCTGTGTTAAAACACCCCTTCCGCTCCTATGAGCTGAGGAGACCGGCGGCACTCAGGTGGATAAATCTCAGCCCCAGTAGGCAGACAGAGGACAAGCTGTGCAATGCTGTGAGATTTCCAATGTCTCGCCCTGAAGGGATGCAACAGCAAAAGCAGTTCAAGCATCTCTCTGCACTCTTATTCCGAACGACTGACATCTTCAGCGTTTATCTTTCCTTTATATTATGCTCTACTTCTCTCTTTTCTACCTTTTTCTTTCGATTTATAACAGCAAGCGGTTCTGTCTCTGTGTGAAACTTGACCTGTAGGTGATCCTCAGAACAATTGAGCTCTGCTCCAAAATCTAGTGAGCTGCCTACCTAGGCGGAATTTTAAGGCACATTAAAGGTTTGCAATGGACAAAAACAACAATTTCAAACAGCAGGTGACAATGGTACACTATCAAATTCTAGGTAACATCCCATTCAATCCCAGAATGTACTGAAGATTTTATCTTCTAACATCCTTAAAAGCACACGTACATCTGGGAAACGTTTATTTGATGTCTGCATTTACATCTGCAAGACGTTTCTAAAACGTTTCCTGACAGATGTCATATAGAGGGTATGCACGTGACGTCACTTTGCCACGCGAACACCACATGAACACGTCAAAACCTTTGAGTGGCAAAACACTCAATATCAGGAATTACAATATGGATATTACAATATCAGGAAACTCAATTCCGCGCAACATATCAGTGTCCAGGACTGTTTGTGAGTCATAAGGATCACCGTCGAGTCCAAGTGCTTTTCATTTCAGCAAATAATAGCGTGTTTTAGTCACAGTTTCTTTGTTTCTCCTATTGAAAGTTTTACCAATCAGGGGAACGTGTCCTGGCACTCAAGGGGGCGTGTCCCGGTATGTTCACGTGGGAAAGTGAACGTCAATGCATACCCTCTATAGACATCTAGAAGATGTCTGCAAGATGTTTATGATTTAGAATATATGTAAAGTTGCTTTTCCTAAGACATTTATATTATGTTTTAACAAAGTAGATGTTTTCCAGACCTCCAGACGTTTAGCAGACATCTTACAGACGTACAGGACCTGTGCAATCTCGGATAGCATATGCAAAATGCTTAATGTTTATAAATAGCAAGACAATTATGATTCTGCATGCATGTTATTCCCCCAAAGAATTAAATGTTCATAAAATGTTTGTGTTTAGATCTGACACTTGATAATAAAAAAATAAAACAAAATGAAGTGGTAGTTCAAACAGAATGCATCTTGCATAAAAAACATGAGATGCTAAGGAACATCTTTGAAGAAGAGGCCTTAGCAACTACTCACCCCCAAGTAAAAGAGCATAGCTTTACTTTAATATTCTAGTAGACGCACTAAGGATTCATATGGGACCTAAAGATCATGCCATTGGACACAGGAACAAAAAGAGCGCTCACCCACTGCACACTGTGCCACAATAGTATCTAGCATCAAACGCTTCAAACTGCCTCGATGCTGTTGAAAAGGTCGCTTCATAACATCATAAATGATAGCATATGAATTCACCATTCGCTTTCTGTAGACAGGCTTGATGCCTACATAAAGGTGCTGGCAGATTGAACACTACGAAATGTCGCAAAAAAAGACACATTGATGAGAATTTAGCTATATTCAAAAACCGCAACGATTTAACTAAATCTGGTTAAAAACAAAATGGCCGCCTTGGCAGCACTTAAATGCTAAAGCCTGACAAACACATAAAGAGTTTTCCTCAGAGACCACAGGGACACGAGAACTGCAAAGAGCAATAGGTGAATAGAGATAGAATAGTAAGGATGGCAAGAGTGAGGGAGGGTTTGAACCCCTGTAAGGGTACAGCGAGAATAGAGAAGCTCTTTTGGAGATGCTAATGTGATATTTGAGGCTAGATCTGATATGGCGGGAATAGACAGGACACTGCAGAGATGCTCTTGAACTTTGTCAACTTAATAA
Organism: Triplophysa siluroides; assembly: GCA_006030095.1. Lineage (NCBI taxonomy): Eukaryota > Metazoa > Chordata > Actinopteri > Cypriniformes > Nemacheilidae > Triplophysa > Triplophysa siluroides. The sequence goes on from VCII01000237.1 coordinate 6,225,552, forward strand.
TAACAATGACCATGAGCTCAATAAAGAAAAGGAACTTCATTTGAATTTTGAACGCTTTTGTCTGGTTAAGTCAAATTTATACCGGATACTTTTGCATGGTTTTAAATGCATATGGACAGTGGCTTACTTGCGGTTGACTCTGAAAAAAAGGAAAACATATTTTATCTTTGAATAAAGTGGCACACATCACTCGTAAATAAAGACTGGCTCGGATTTGAAAGGATAGGTATTTTTAGTTTCTCTTTGATTTCCGACAACAGAAATTGAAGACTGACTAAGAGAAATAGGCCTTGAGACAGTAATAGCAGGTTTGGTCTACAGGTCTTTACATAGGCATGACAAATACTGCCAAACTCCGTCTCACAAATACTGTTCAGGTCCCTGGATGAATCAAAGGATGGTTAAAAAAGCTAAAAAAAAATTCTCATCATTTACTCACCCTCATGTTGTTCCAAACCCATATCCCAACTAATAAAAAATGTTCTAAGAACGTTTTGCTAACATTTCCATTCAATTTAAACAATCCACTAACAACATAAGAACAACATTTTTATATCAACGTTTTTAGAATGTTTAGCAATGATGACACGCGCTCTTTTTACAATACTACAGGAATGTTTTGATATCTTTGAGAAAACTTTAAGAGAACGTTAACCAAAGTTCTGAGATTGTTACCTGTTAGCTCTTTCCACTGCAAGAAATATCGATGTATGAAATAACAAAGAACTGCGTCTGCATTCTTTAAAATAATTGGTGTTCCACAGACAAAAAAAAGGACCATTTGATTTTCCGATGAAACTTTAAATGGGAAGCCCGCCAGGTAACACGAGTCTCCATGTTTCCTCTAATGAACATCGATCACGCAGACACACTTCTAAATGATCTCACTATCATCGCCACTCCATCGCTTCTATTAATTCCAGTCGCCGGTGATCGCTGCGACACAGATTAGATTAGGGCTCGGCAAGTTCTGTGACAGCAATCGCTACAAAAACATATTCAATTGGTCTTCACGATTAAATCAAGTGCCTCAGTAACACCACGACTTGCATTGTTGGGCTCTGTGCCTCATAAAAATGCAGCAGAAACCAACACACTGCCTGTACATCATCCACAAAACCAAACAAGATGCTGAACAAACGCCCTCACATTCAAGGCAATGAAAATCTGAAGATGAAAGTCCACCTCTTCTCTCCTCCAGCATAACAGAGAACAAAAGCATCTGAAGGGAAAGCCGCAGGGTCACAGGTTTTAATCAACATCGTACAATCAGTGCCTGCACACAAACACACAAACACATACACTCATTCAAGAGAAACACAAATCATCTGAAGACTTCAAATCAACTTGTACAACATGAATAAAGCTTTTTGAAACATATGTAAAACCTTTAGAATATGAATATAAAACCTGTTTGTCATTTCATGAGTATTACCATAAACAATTATTATCAAGTCATTTGATCTTTTTTGCCTAAATACAGTACACAAAAGAACAGCACAATAATAACATTCCTTTAATTAAAAGGCATTACTCATCACAGTTGCTCTTTAAAACGCGATTTATTGAAATGCATAATGTATACCACCAAACAATGCTGTCATCCACATAGGGATGTATTTTTACTTTCTGTTTGGTAGCTTAATTTTAATGGCCTGATTTATAACTGTACAATATATTTATTTATTTTTGTGCTGGAGAGGTCAAGAGACACAAACTTCAATCAAAGCATGAAGCTCATTCAATTTTACTGTGCGATAAAAACCCTATTTCCAGTCCTTTCATTTTAAAGTCTGAGTTTAATTGTTAAGGATGAAAATCACGTTGCAGAAATGCATTGTTTAATTACGGGTTGGGAAGCCTGTGATTTCCGCGCATCTACGCCATCGTGTACCTAAGATCTTCTCTGCTGGACCGGTGTCCTAAACTTCTACCCACCATAGTCAACAATTACAGCCCGAATTACCAGCGGCCCGCTCACCAATCTGAATGTGAAAAAAACACTTCTTTGCAGCGCTGGGACACCAGTATTGTGTTCTGGACTTTAATGACTGTAGTTAAGCAAAATGGGATGTGATTCATGTCTCTTTAAATATCTCTGATGATGGACAGCGCTGTGTGAAGGCTTATTACGGATATCAAATGGGCGTCGGGGACAATTTTACAACATGGCAAAAGTGAGTGAAATCATAATTTTGTGTGTTCTCGGACTGTTAAATCAATATTTTATCTATATTATTTTATTTCACCTTATTTGATCACATAGTACTTTATTATATAATTTTATACGTTATTCAATCCAACAAAAACTAACCACCCACATACATTTTTTTATGGTCATCTGTCCACACCTCAGCAATGAACCTTGTTTTTCTACGACCTGAGAAATTTAACATGCATTAAAGGGATACTTCACCCAAAAATGAAAATTCTGTCATTATTTACTCACCTTCGAGTTGTGGAGGCACACAGAGAAACATATTTGGAAGAATGCTTATAACCAAACAGATCTTGCCCCCATTGAGAGAAAAAATACTTTATCATTTTTTTGCACAAAAGAAGACATCTTGAAGAATGAAGGACAGCAAACAGTTCTGGAGCACTTTTGACTACCATGGTGGTCAATGGAGGTCAAAATCTGTTTGGTTATACGCATTCTTCCAAATAACTTTCTCTGTGTTCATCAAAACAAAGAAATGTATACAGATTTGGAACAACTCGAAGGTGAGTAAATGATGACAGAATCTTATTCTGAGCATTATGGTCTTGCATTGTTGAGTCCCACCAATGCTATAAAAGATGATTAAGTGAACGCTCAGACTTCAGTCACATGCATTTGTCTGAAGGCCTATTGATCTCACCAGAACTAAATCACACAAAGGCCTCAAAGAATTAAACTGAGGACCTAGATGTCAAGCTATAAGAAACAGACAGACAATAATTAGGCAGAGTTGGCTTATCTCTCTCAAAACAGATGTGTGCCAAATGTGGTGGGACCATTGTGAACTGATGGTACTGGAAGGTAAAACAATGGTACTTAGAAATCAGGGAAGTGAATGTTTGTAAATTACAGTGGTACTAAAAAACGTAAAACATGGTTTTACCATGGTACTAATAGTATTAAAATTGTACATTTCTGTAAACAGCCTTGAGCATACATCCAACAAGACAAACCTGCTTTTCAAAACAGCCCAATGCTACAGATATAGTTATACTCAGAAAAATAATAGTGAAAAACCTGGATCATATTTTCTTCTTTTTATTGGGAAAATAAAAAAAACACTTTCTAGAACAACTGTCAAGCAGAACAAGTCTCAAAGGAACAGTTCATCCAAAAATGAAAATTCTGTCTTTATTTACTCAAGTTGTTCCAAATCTGTATTCATTTCTTTCTTCTGATTAACACAGAGAAGATATTTGGAAGAATGCTTGTAACCAAAAAGTTATTGGCCACCATTGACTACCACAATTGCTTTTGTACATTTCTTTGCTCTGATGAACACCAAAGAAGATATTTTGAAGAATGTAGGAAAGCAAACAGTTCTGGGGCACATTTGGCAACCATTGAAATGTTTCCTACTATGGTGGCCAATGGTGGCCAAGAACTGTTTGGTAACAAGCATTCTTCCAAATAACCTTCTCTGTGATTATGAGAACAAAGACATTTTCACAGATTTGGAACAACATGAGGGTGAGTTAATGATAAACCCATTTTTGTGTGAACTGTCCCTTTAAACTGCAAAATTATATAGGAGTTTTGCTATAACATGACATGCATGTGTATGTTTGTTGCTTTGCATGGATTTTGGGGGCCAGAATTACCACGCCGACACCAATTTGTGCTCTACAAATGTGAGAAAAGGGAGTGTTGGTCTGACCCCTAGAGCAGACTCCCACTGGGTATCATCCGTCACCGGCATCAACTTATCACCTCCGCACAGGAGATAGTAAATGGAATCAGTGGTTAACACAAATCCCACAATCTTCTCACAGTCTCTGCATTGGTCTCCAGGCAGAGCCGCGTGGGTCACAATCCACCACATCTCATTCTCAACATGCTTGAACATTATTACTTTCAGCCATTATCGTGTTCTAAGCTTAAAGTGATAGAGCCACTACAAAAATCTGGCATCTCTTACTTGCCTCTTACTCTCATGTTGTTGCAAACCTGTATGACTTTCTTTCTACTGTGCAACACCATGAATATGTTGAGTAAAACATGACAGACATTTTATCTTGCAACAGTTCCTTTAGTAAAGCAAAAAAAAGTTGTTTTGACTTCATTTTAGGCGATCATGGTCACTCATTTTTTTGAGGCGTGCAAATTATAATCTTACAGAAGAAATGCAAAAAAAAGAGACTTGAAATTAGACATCAAATGATAAAGTAGAAAGTGTGAACTAACTACCAGAAAAAATAATGTGACAAATAATAGTAAAAATACAGTATAAAGTAAACTGAATAACACATTGTATAACAAAAAATACCACATTAGTACCATATGTAAATAATAATAGGATATTGGGAACTTAAATATTACGATACAAAAATGTAACATCATGAAGTCCTTTGGTATCATTATATAGAACCATAATACATTACAGTATGTTTCTAAACTAATCTAAAACTATAATCTAAACTATACTTAATGTTTACTATTATGAATACTTTGGGTAGTTGAGTTTCTAACTGTACTTTATTTAGAATCGAATCACTATTTTCTATCCTGCAAATCACTTTAGCCTGAAGGAATCTTCTGCTGAACTTTCCATAACCTCAAGAAGAAAGTATCGTGAACATATCCAGACACAGGATCTTAAGCTTTCACCACAAAGCACACCATGGGTCATTGCTGGACACATCTTTGATTGGGAGTCAGGCTTTAGCGTTTCAGGTAAACATAGACAATATGAGCCAATGACAACACTGTATGTGCATTGTGCATGCTTCCAGAATACAGGATTATTTATGAAGAAGCCATATCTGGCATACCTTCGCAAGAATGCATACGCACACACAAACTGGCTCGCTCGCTGATTAGGTCATCGACTATCTGTCTATCTGACTCACTGAAACTCACTCATTGGCCCAATGTAAGAACCGTCTCTCTTCTCTACGCAGAAAGGCAACAAAATGGTGCAGATCATTTCTGCTGAGCGCTGGGTAACAGACCGCCTTGAGTCTGTTACCGCAACATACACTTACACTTCACTAAGAAGGAAAGAAACATGTCATACACACTGGCTATCAACATCCGTCTCGGTTGAAGTGATCGCAAGTGGTCAGGTGAGACAGATTGCCGCTTAAATCTGGTATTACAGGTGCTGTGAGCAATTTTCGGAGTGCTGTGTGGAAAATGCCTCTACTTTGTGACAGGCATTATAGAAGGAACAGACTTAAGCTCAGCAAACAGCTAAAAACAATTATTAAAGCAATACTTTTCTAGCAAGGTAAAGTGCAGGTAACATAATAGCACTACTTATTAAAGGTAAGTCTGACTATTATTGTAAATATGTAAATTAGATGTTGATGCCAGAGAGACCAGGAACGGTCAGGGAAAGGAAAAAAAAGCATGTCTTGGTAAAGGGATGGTAGTCTCATTAAAGATTCAGAGCTACCTGTGAGCATCAAACAGCTCTAACGGCCTGTCTGTCAGCCCACCCCAACACATCACCTCTAGAGGGGCCAGATACACCATGAAAGGGGAGCCTGTGGTCATCAGTTTCACTATCTCTCCTTTTACCGTTATATGCTCTCTTCCTTTCTCTCATTGAGTGTGTGGTCAATACACTTCATAACCATAGACTGTATAAAACATGGATGTAGTGTCCGTGACGTCATTCGTAGGTTTCTGAGGAGCTGTCTCGAAGCTTAAAGTGGACAGAGACATCTGAGGAGCGCGTCACTCCCGGATAATCGAAAATGGGCAAAGAGGCGAGACGTGGTTGAGGCTGAGGTGCCTGGTGGCTGAAACCACTTGTAACTTAAGTGGCCACGCACCTAATATAAGTTAAATGTGTGAGTTATAAAAAATTCACCCTCCTCATTGTTGTCATGAAGACCAAAATAGTTTTTTGCTGTAAAGTTGCCTTTTTTAACATGGGCCTCAATGAGATTCTGCTCTCTTTTGGAGCCAGTCTCAAGAGTCCAGTTTTTATTGTGGTATTTATTAGAGGTGTAACAATAAATCAAAGTGGCTCATATCACAAAAGAAAAACATTAAGATTTGTATCGTAGAGCTATTAAGATATATATCGTAAGGCTGGCTATATACTGTACATTTTTAAATGAATATATTTTTATTTCAAAATTCTGCTTATTTTTCGGTGACAGATCTATTTCGTTTTTATTAGTTAGCATAAGGATGGTTGAATTAAACCTTGAATGTTGTCAATTCAACAACATAATAAATGTTACTAATAATTGTTCATGTTTTTGGGGAAAATCTGCCATTTGAGTGTCAGTTTTTTTTTTGTCAAATACAGTGATGCAACCGCAAACCCAGTAATGTGTATCGTATTGAATCGTGAGCGGAGCATATTGTTACTCCCCCCGTATTTATACAACAATTTACGGGTCTGTGACATGAAATAGACACAAGGAATTTATCAGGGACATTTGGAGACAGAATTAGGTCTTTTGTGCACTAGTTTCAATGCCAGGCTTGGTGGAAAGCGGTATCTCTTTCTCAGATGCAAGTGTACGTAAAAATCACCTTGAGTGTAATGAGTGTAAAGAAATTCAGTTAAAAAACATGACAGTAAAGCAATAACTGTTTTGAACATGTGTACTAAACCTTGGTATATGTATGTGATACTTATTCAGTGCCATGGTATTAACATACGACACAGACCATCGTATAATGACAGCAGTGGAGAAGCACGTGATTTTTCTGGTGCACGTACACGTGGCACAACCTCACAAAATGCTACAAAAAATTACGTAAAAGTATTAACTTTTGAAATGGAAATTTCTCAAGAAGTGTCACTTCATTTAATTCATCTTTTCATTCGATTAGTTTTTTCCCCCTCGAATTCACCACACATCCTTTCCAGCTGCCCACACAGTGAAAAGCTCTTTAAATATTAATGCCATGTACAACCACAACCAATTTTCCATGTTAAATTCAACAAATAATAACATCAAAGAGTATGAGGAAGGACACACCTGAATTATTCATAAGCTGATTGGACCAGAGTGAAACAGGAAATCGGTATCGTTCAGGTAACAGCCAAAGTGGGTGGAGTCATCTCGAGATAGCTTAGCTGGAGATTATTAACACGTATGACTGTGTAATGAAAACTGCTCTTGCATACATATAGACAGAATATATCATATTAATATTTATATCATGATTATCTTCATTTTTTTATTTACTTTTAAATGTTGAACTTCCTTACATTTTTACTAATGTGTTATTTTAAACCGCTACAGGCATACTAAAGAGAACTGCGTTCCCTCGGTCTCATTGTTTTAACATATACAGTACCCAAACTCACGCTATTAGTCTCATTATGTCTGGTCCAATCAGGTCGCTCCAATAAACTGTATAAAAGAGCACGTGTGTAGAGTTGCATTATGGGGTTTCTGTTGAGGTTCCGATAATTACATCTAATATGGTTCATCATTTCTATTTTAATCCCTCACCCTTTCAACAGGTTTACTCAAGCCGCCAACAGTCAGCGGTGACTGTCTGGAAACACACTTCCAGTACCCTGTTACGGGTTACTCACATACCCACACACACTGAAAACACACACGCAACATGAAATCCCTGTTACAGTGTAATGGGACTGCCCAAATCTTCTGTTTCTGCAGCGTTTCTTTGGCGTGTGCTGCTACGTGGGTGCAGAAGATTCTGCCCCCTCGCTGTCTAACAGATGGTCTGTGCGCACGTACATGTTTATCATCTTTAGAAAGGGCCCGGCCTCTTGGAGAATGTGTCTGTGTCTACTAGTGATAGAGGGTGGACATATGATTTATAGAAGAATGATACCAAAAGTGGATTGAGAGAAAGGAAAATATGGAGAGGAGTGAAGCTAAGGAGGAACATAAATAAAGAGGATTGCTCAATGAAGAGGACACATAAAAAGAGAAATCTAGGTTATGTTTGGCACTGGGAGGTTCAGTGTTTGACCCACGCCACAAGAGACCACACCTCCCCACGCTTGGCAGAGAATCAACATGAGCCCAACACATGTCGTCTCTGCGGGAGAGAGAAATGCAGACATGCAACTGTAGAACTAGTTTGGAAATATTCTTGAAGGAGGGGAATGTTCTAGTCCTCATCATTAAAGGTACAGTTTGTAGAAGTTCGCCACTAGAGGGCGCACGATCAAAACAACAACAATCGCGTAGCTTGATGACGCTGTGTAGAAGCGTGGGATGAGGGGATATGTTGTCTTCAACTCCACCGCTGATGGTACCGCTGATACATCAATTAGACGGGAATGAGAAATCATGTTAGCGGAAGAGGTAAAGTAATAAAGTTTTATAAATGTTGCGTTTGATGAAATCATTTTATTTCATTATAATGAATTAGACCCGAGTAATGTAAGGTTTAAAACTAAATTGTTAGTCATAGATGTTACAGTAATTGTGCAATTCGATGGTGCGATAACACTGCGCAGTTTTAAGTGTTCAAATCAATCATAGTAAAAGTTATTTTGAACGTACCCCACACATCATCATCAGACGGACCGACGGTACAAAATTCTTCCGCATCTGTCTACGACAGTGTCACGCGGTTGGGTAACAAAGGGTAATGCGGATATGACGCCAATGACAGATGACTAAACAGCCCCGGTCCACAGTTTAGAATGGCGATTTTCTCAGGATTTAAAAGCAGTTGGAAACATTTGAGATATTGTAAGTACTCAGCTGAAAAAAATATATAACATTGGCCAAGTGGTTTTTGGATATTTTACTGCAAACTGTACCTTTAAGTAAAATAATAAAATGAAAAACAGTTATTGATCAAGTACATAAAACAGAGTTCAAATGGTCTTCTAACTTACATCAATCTGAAGCTTATAACAATTATTTATAAATTAAGCTGTCAGATGCGATTTCGCAGGAAGTACAGTTTGACAGCTAACGTAAAGAAATGTATATAATCAAGAAATTTATGTTTCAGACAGAGATGAAGTTAAAGAAGCAAAAGTTACAAATTGCAGCTTGGAAATCGCGAAAATCCAAAATTTGCTAAAATCTAATTATAACCTTGACTTAAAAGATTTTATGCTGGAAACATAATTGCAGCATTTGAATAACAAAGAAATGTATAAACAATTTTATGTTTCAGACTGAGATGGAGAAGAAAAAGTTACAAATTGCAGATTTAATAAATAAAACATTGGAATCAAGAAACTGGAAACTTATGCTGGAAACATCATTTCTACATTTTAATTAAATGTAACATAAAACAACGTTATTTTAAGTACGAAAATCCTAAATTTTTATTCCAAAACGAAAAAAAACACTAGTCATGTTATCTCTCTTTGACCCCAGTGTAACTTTGTAAGTATTTTTTTATTTTGTTTTTAAATGACTAAAAATGACTAATCACTTTATCTTGCAAAAATATTTCCTGAATGTTCTAAAAGATTTTCTTTATTCCCAAAAAATTGGAACCAAGTGTAAGAGTTGCAAAAACATTTTTGTTGTTGTTTGTTTTCTAATCATTTTAGTACTAGTCACATCTCTCTTGTACTCCAGTGCATATGCCGAAAAACATTTGCTGAATGTGGTAAAAGTTTTTTGTTTGTTTTCAAATCACTAGTCACATTATCTCACTTGGACCCCCTGTAAAGGTTGCAAAAACATTTGCTCAAAGTTGTACAAAAACAATAAGTAACGAATGAAAACACAGACACATCAATCATTTCACTGACTTACGAGTCCTCTCAGGGTTTTCTATGACTTCAAACGAGTGTCTTCTAAATGTAAATGTAGCACATGTATTGTGTGGAAGAGGTGGGTGTACGGCAGGAACTCTCACTGTAGCTCCACAATAAAGTAATGGCCAGTCTCAAAGCCTGAACCACTGCCAAAGTCTATTCAATAAATCATTGTAAGGACATGTCTCTACCTCTACACACACAACACGCGCATGGATCTCTCTTCATTATTCATCTTCTCAGTACTGTCTTTGTACACTGCCACTCCATATACATCGCATTACAAACTCATGCAATCCCATAATGCACCAGACATCTTGAGCTCACTCCCACACAACACTGGTCATGCAAGTATTGCACGGTTGTTAATAAGCTTTCAGACAAACCAGGTCAGAAAAGACGAGTGTGTGTGTGTTGCTTGTGTGAATTGCAGAGAGAGACCAAAAGAAAGAGAAAGGTGAGAGAAAGAGAGGCAAGAGTAGGTGAACAAGTGAAATTGGTAGGTTTCGCTGTTCTTACATCATAGTTTTAGTTAATATCTAGGGAATTCTTGTGCTACTGTACAGTGACCTGTTACTGCATTGTGTTTAAAATGACTTCGATAAAGTAAGAAAAATTGCATCCATACAGTGTTTTTGTGAGTGCAGTTTATTAAAAATCGTACAGTGTACAGGAAACACAAACTGATGGGTTAACCTCAGAAAATCCTTCTGTTAAGGATATTACGTAGATAGAAAAGTCGCTTTCATCAAGGGAAATAAGTGAGCATCTGCTGCAGACTGTTCTGTGGCTGTTTGGCCCCTGTGCCGGCACGGCATCAAGGACAGACTGTCACGCCAATATCACAGCCCGTTTTGGCTGTGCTCGCCATATTGATAACCCAATGTGCATTTCCAGCCATCTGGGGGTTTTCTGATACTGATCAAGCAATACGTTGCCAGCTAAAAACTTGTTTTGTAAACAAAAACATACTACTAGTCCTTTCTCATTTATATAAATCAACAATCTTTAACCTTTGGAACCGGCAAACCCCTAGGGTGAAGAATCAATACTGTGAACAGCAAAAACTTTACAATAAGGTTGTATTTGCTAACAAATAGTCAATGCATTAACTAACATGAACTAAAAATGAACAAAATTTATACGTCATGTATTCATATTAATCTTAATTTCAGCAGTTACTGTTTAAAATCAAAGGTTGTAAGTGTTAACATTATTGCGATTCAAGTGTTACGGATGTGACTTTCCAGTCAAAACTTAAAATATAATTCTCAGAGAATCTATTTATAACTAGTTTACTCAACCATGTGTTTTTAATATACTAAGCGGCTGATGAAAGAGTCCAGACATCAGAAAAAATATCAATCAATGCACAAGTTTTCTATTTTAAAGGAAGGAAAAGTTAATGTGTTATTGATGTGATACAAAAAGGACACACTTTGTCTGAATTTCTGTGAATTAAAATGTGCAAACCAGAAGCAATAATATCCAACAAATGGAGAAGGGATGGCTCTTTATCGAACGTAGAATAGTTGTTATATTTTAAATTTTACCTACCGATTTATGAGAAATATGGAGCTTGATGTATGTGACAATTCACTTACCCGATTTATGGAAAACTGCTTTAAAAAGTTAAAGTGATACTTCACATGGGTATTTAAACCATCCAAATATTGATATCTGACCTAAAACCTTTGGTAAAAAACATTTTAATCGTAAATACTATAAAAGTTAATAATATAACGATTAATTATCATATAGGTTTAAAATAATAAATACTATAGGAGTCAATTGGGGATGAGATCTGTTTGATTACTGACATTCTTCCAAATATCTTTAAATTGAAACAGGTTTGGAACAATCTGAGGGTGAGTAAATGATGACAGAATTTGAATTTTTGGGTAAACTAGCCCTTTAATAAATGCTGAAAAACTATATTGCTCATTGTTAGTTAATACATTTACTGTTCACAAATACAACCACTTCGTGCAAAGTGTTATCACATGGAGTCTTTAAAGCACCGGAAAAAGGAACACTATCTAAACGAATACATCTCACATTTTCACAAGTGCTTCTCTTCATTAGGTTAACACATGGTGAGCAGCACACGATCCATCACATTAACTCCCAGAACTGCAAACTACACAGAACTCCTACTGAGAGACGGCAGACATCAAGCTTACACAAACTGACCTCATTAACAGCATCTTCAGCACACCTCTATGCAGTTATCTGTCCATTCACGAGTTATAAAGGCACTTCCTCCCTTTTAATCACATGGTCCCTACACATTCCTGCACGTTTTCCATTACATGTGGGCCAGATATTGACCAGCGGTCTTTGGCTGTGTAAAGTACCTTGGACTGTATTTACAAATTCACTGAAAAAGAAATCTGCCCATTTAAAACGTATTACTTTGAATATAAAAAGATTTTAAAGAATATATACAGATGTGTACAGAATGCCTGCACATAGGAGGCACAATTATTTGTAACTGGTATTACAAATTCTGTATTAAATCTGTTATTCAGCCATGAATATTTTTGAAAAGAAAATAGAATTGTTACCTTTACATACTGATCGAGTTCAGGGTAGACTCTATATGCTGCACAGACGGGGGATAGAGAGCATCTGTTGGGAAACGAAGAGGTCACAGCACAGGTGACTTCTGGGAAGGAGATGATCTTGTAGCCTAATTTCTCATACAGGCGCTGAAGTTCTTCGTCAGGTTTCTCCTCATCTTCACTCAGTATACTGCCCACCGCATACCGGCACTCATCTGCCTGGGTCTAACACACAGATAGATAGACAAACACAGAAAGTGAGAGAAAGAATATGAAATAGGGCATTGCTTCGTATGAAAATGACATGTAATAACTATTCTTGATCCACATTAATCCAGTTGGCTGGGTTGAATTGATCGGCTAAATTTCCAAAGATGAATGAGCTGATGTGCTGTCTCAATGATTCTAGAAATCTCTACCAACATATAAGAACTGAGATTAACGTATCTTGTCTAAGACTGTTTAAACAGTTTCTCACACTGTGCAGTAGAGCTTGCGTTCCACTAAAACATTAATGACAAAACAATTAAGGCATTTATGAAGTTGTCACGTGTAATTACCTATCTAGCATGTGTTCTTCTGTTCAGCCAGTACGGTGAAAGAACTGATAACATCCGTAATTCAACTAGATTGCTGTGTGTCAGTGCTGGCGAGCATTGATAAGATTATCTTTCTCTACAGGTTGACAGCATAGAACACCATACAGTTACAAACAACTGACACTGGGCTTATTTTATCTGGGTGATTCTTTAATTACGGGCACTGTTAAGAGCTTGACCACAAAGTATGCAAATAAGTGATATTTACCTTTATATTCTTTACTGTCATATATCATATTCATATTTTATGTGACTTCAATACGCTTATAATTATTTGGTTGAAGAAATCATTTGGTTAACATTTTCAAAAATCATGTTATCAAAAGTAAAACAGAATAAAAACACGATAACATGATAGTTTTTACAAATTTATGTGTAGATATTACATAGTAATTTTAAATTAATATATTAAATAATTTAATCATTAAAGTATTAAAAATTTTCAGCACTGGATTAGCTATTAAATCATTGTTGTTGATTATCCAGATAACATTGCACAGTATTAAAAACCTTTGAACTTTTTTTGTGTAAATTCTGTTATTTTTGTGTTGTGTGTTGTTACCTAAAATGTTTGGTCAAAAAAGCTACTCAGGGAAATACCAAACAGAAAACAATGTGCAATAATTATTTTCTTTTTTATGCAATCATGCATGACCTTTGTAAACTGTATATAAACCCTAGTAAAAAAACAATTCATTTCATGCTAAGTATAGTTTAAATGCATTACATATTCTCTGACATGACTTACCGATATAAAATTGTAATTTAACGTTATTTGGAGAACTATTTATACACAATGCACATTTCTTCATATTAACCCTGTGTTTAAATAAAAATGTGCTTAATGTCACTTTTGATAAGGATTTTATGATTTTTTAATCAAATCAATATTTCAATGCAAGATGATTAAAGTGTACCTGAAGCATAAGTGCTATAGTTCCACTTTAGCATCATCAAATACACTTAAATGTATCTTTAGTTGGACTTTAGCACTACTTCTGCACAATTAAAGTATATGAAGTACAAAATGAGTTGTTCCAATTTAGCTGACTTTAAGTATACCAATTTAGTATACCACAAATACTAGCACATTGTATTTTCATTAAGTACATAAGATGTAAATGGATTTTGCAGTATACTTAGCATGAAATAAAAGTATTTCAAACACATTTTAGTATATTTATTTCTCACTAGGGAATATATAGAATAATCAAAAATTTGGTTGGAAATGACACCAAAACTAAGGGATAATTTGTATAAAAAAAATATATAAAAGTCTAACAATTACAATTTGTTGATAGATTTTTATCTATGTTATCTTGATATGTAACAGGATTGTCATTTGGAAAAAGCTATAAAAAAACACCAAACAAATTAAATGTGCAAAATCTACAAAAATCATCACCCAGACACATAAAAGCGCCTGCAGTTTTGCTTTAAATGCTTAATATCCACTGAATTCCCTCCGTCAGCTCTCAAGTCTTTCTATCGTCATTTTGTCCATCCACTCAGCAGGAAAAGCTTGTTTCTCCAGCCGGGAACTAATGATGGTATTCAAGACTCTCTCCATCTCTCGCTTCCTGTCAGTAAATAAAGCAGGAATCTCAGGCAGATAGCGCACCCAGGAGACAACAGGCAATTACTGGGAGCAAGAAGTTCCGCGCATTCACTTCCCTTCACTTGCTGTTTGTCTGTTTATGTCAAATAATTCACCCAACTGATGAAGACGAACAAGAAAACGCAGTCCCGATTCAAATAATAACCCCGAGCGCACTCATACAAACCAACTAATTTTCACACTGCCAATCAAAGATTACCGCACACATTCGTTCCCCAGACTTCGCGAATCAAATTTACGATCAAGGTCGCCCTTCAGCTGCTCCGGATTCGACTACACGGGGAGAGAACAACATCTAATGGGCACGTTCTCTCAGCGTAATTGGCTTGAGTTACTGCGCTGGCCACACAAGCTGAGAAGAACCAATTCAGCGTGTTACACATCACCACGAAGTGGATTCAGGGTTCACCGCATCTCTCCGCGCTTAAAAGCCGTTCTAAAAACGGCACCGAGTCATACGTGCAGCTGATAAACGGGTCTTTCTCATTCATCTTGCGAATGCTAAGCAATTAGCATGCTCATAATTCAAACTGGATGATGTAGGAAGCTGTCTTTAAATGCATTCTTTGCCCTTTGGGATACTACAGACGGCCACTAAAACATAGCACATTTCCTTCCTCTGCCAGGCTTCATCTCTGTATTCCCTCTGGAGACCTGCAGAAGGGAAAGGCAATTTTCAAAAGCAATTCGGTGCTTTGGCTTTGCAAGGGCCCTCGTTTTTTGACAGATGAAGGCTGTGCAACAATAAAAAGGTGGTAATTCTTTATTAGCAGACATGTAACAAGGATTTACTCCTCTCATCTTCATAGTCCCACAGCGTATTCCCGAGTTCCCTACGGGGCTATGACTATTGGGAATTCCATGGCTCTGATCGCCATCGCCCGTGTGTTCAGAGCGTGCACGTGTCACTCCTTTTAAAGTGATACTTCACCCAAAAACTTCAACCCATTGTTTATTTCCTACTATGGGAGTCAATGGGGGTCGAGATCTGTTTGGTTATAAGCATTGTTCCAAATATCTTTCTCTGTGTTCATCAGAACAAAGGCATTGTTACACATTTGGAACAACTAGAAGGTGAGTAAATGATGACAGAATTTTCATTTTTGGGTAAAGTATCACTTTAAGCGACGGCGGGGAAATGGCAAGTTTTTTGCATACCAAAGGAGTCCCCAAAGTGTTCAGATCTGCATAATTGTGGAGAGACAGGGCAACTCAACCTGGGCACAAGAAGACTCATGAAAATTCAACAGGCATCTGCATGCCTACTTCACCCCGACTTCCACAAACCAGACGCAGACTCAATACAATTTTGCAGGAATTAGCAGCACCAGATCATTTAGAGCTTGATAAATAATTAAGAGGCGAATCTTCAGACTGCCTTCCAAAATGAACACTGCTTTAGCTGCATGGATGAGTGTTTAGGGCACGCTGTTTTACTCCTATTCAGAAAAGATATTCAATAACAAATTCTGAATGCAGTATTCCAGCATCTGCAAAACAACCTTAAATCAATATGCAATAACAAAAGTGTACGGCTGTACTTGTTTGATTTTAGTTCAAAAGAAAGTTCAAAAGAAATTTACTCCACTTGTGAGAGAGAAACCTTTCAAGAGCGAGATATAAATTTACATTATGCTCCCTATTTTTGCGCAAAACTTTTCCGGCACCCGTTATATTTATATGTATTACCTAAAACCACATCATGTAAGTATTACATGTGTTGATAGTGATGCACAATATTTAATTTAAAAGCCAATATCGGCCGATAATATCTGTGTGCCGATAATATTGTGCATCCCATATTTTGAATGATGTTATCCAAACTTTTAAATATTGAGTGAGAAATATTTTGTTTACAGTATTGTAAGATCTCAAAGTTTAGCCACATGATGCACGAACCAGACGGTTTCCAGCCAAAGTCATTTGAAAGAAACAAACACTGTCCTGGTTTGATTCATTCAAGTTCTTAACTCGGAGGGGAAACTGATTTCGTCTGATGGAGCACTTTTGAGAAACCTTCTCCTCAATTTATGCAATCATCCAGACAAGTTTTTACAGTGCATGATTAATAAATAATTCTTACAAGATTTAGTTAGTTTGACATAGAACTCATGTTCATTAGAAAATGGGACACATAAGCTAATATACAGACTATACAGTATAAAGCCGTAGAAATTGAGATTTCTCAAGTTTTGCCTTTAATACGCATTTCTTCATGTATTGTGGCAATTCCCTCCAGTCCAGTGTTTGTTTAATCTGTTGAATCAGAAACAAATTTTAGGAATAACATACATTTAGCCAACAGCAAGTGTGTTATTTCAAAATGAATATGAACTTGTTTTTTGTTTTGCAGTATCCAAGATCTGCAAACACTGCTTCTTTTTGTTTTGACCAATTTGTGGTTTCAGTTTTCTGCCAATAGATGATCTTTTTATTTCAAATTTGTAAAAATGTTGTCACTAGTTTACAGAATGAAAAAAAATGATCATTTCACGTAAACAGGTAAACATAAACAGTAAATTTAGAAAACTAAAAATTATTTTTGGAGTGGTTTCTTAATTTTTTAGCAGCTGTATAGCTTTATGACTGTAATGTTATGAGACACAGGTTTGAATAATGCTGTACATTGAGTGGACTGAATTAGCATTAGGGAGACCTCTGGTGGCCAGCTAGAGGAGTTGCAGGCATAGAAATGACATTTAGATGCAAAAATGACACAAAGCTGTTCAATATTTGGTCTAAAAACAGTTCAGTCAGCCTCCTCTAAATGGAACTTTAGATTTAATTTTTTACAAAAAAGACTTCAACACTATAACTTTCCACATAGGGAAAGAGCATTCTGCGTCTTTACTCTACACTATAAAAAGTGGTTGCATGCAACTGTTACGTTAAAGATGTATTTGACCTCTAACCATTAAAAATGACTATCACTGATGTTTTCTAATGTAGTCGGGTTATTTAATTCATGGCCAATCATATTATACATAGATGTTTTCACATGCAGCACATTTTAACAAATCATTTTTACAGTGCACACAGCAAAACCAGGCTTTATGCAACACTATGAGCAAGACAACACTATTCAGGTCAACAGGCAACAACCGTACACACAAATATAAGACGAAGCTAACGGCTAGCCTGCATACATTAAGAAATAATAGCAGTGACACGCTTGTGGGTAAACCTAGAGCTAATGTTCTTCACAAGAGTTTGTGTCAAAGCATGAAGAGATACCATAAAGCCAGCGAGGATTACACTGTATGTGGATGTTATAGAAGTGGTTATAGCTTTGGGTTTATAGAACATTATTGTACTAGTTTAAATAAAAAGAGCCACTTTATTTATGTTACTGACTGTACAAAGTCAAAGTAGTGCATTAAACTAATAAATTACTGTAATCGGTTACTATTACAGTACTACAATTATTGTGTCACATCGTAAGTTTAATATAAATATAATGTTTCCGACGGAAAGGACGTGAAATAGCCAAACAGCACCTGAGGATGATCTACTTGTGGGTCACGACATGAATATGCATAACCAGACGGATCCTCAAGATGATTCACCACCCCGAGATGTTGAATAGCCTCTCATGCTGACTGAAATTGAAAGTGATGGCGTATCATTTCTGGAGAACCTTAGGTGCTGTGTCCGATAGAGGCCAATCTGGACAGAATTAATGGGGCAGAAAATAGAGTATGCAAAAAAGCTCAGTTTGGGCAGCCTGTGATAATATTTGAGCTTTTGTGGAAAGGGTCACGGGAGAAAAGATTCAGTGTTTGCCCTTGGCTTGTGCCCAGAAGAATAGCCCAAAAGTTCTTCTAATTATTTTTGACCCTGTACAACAAAACCAGTTTTATGGGTCAATTTTTCGAAATTCAGATTTTTATCATAATCTGAAAGATGAATAATAAAGATTTCTACTGATGTATGGGTTGTTAGGATATGACAATAAACGGCGGAGATACAACCGTTTAAAACTCTGGAATCTGAGAGTGCGAAAAAATCTGAATATTGAGAAAATTGCCTTTGAAGTTGTTAATCAGAGTCGCTGTAGCAGGTCATCCACTCACAAAAATAAAGCTTTTATATATTTAAGGTACGAAATTTACAAAGTATCTTCATGGAACATGATCTTTACTTAATATCCAAATGATTTTTGGCATAAAAGAAAAATCTATAATTATGACCCATACAATGTATTTTTGGCTTTCACCTAAAATGTTCCCTACTTAAATGTTGCTACTTAAGACTGGTTTTTTGATCCAGGGTCATATTTATTATTTTAATTGGGTTACTGTTTTTACGTCTCCTTTCAATCCTAATTATAACAACACAAATGTTGTTTTGATAATACATAACAGGGTGTGAAAAATGAATTCAACTAAACAAAAGAAACGAAAAGATTAAAAACAATTCTTAAAGATGGGGTACTGTAACACATGCAGTTTCTGGAAATCTCATATTAATCTGGAGTACCTAAGATCAAGGTCATGGGTTCAACTTCCTTTATGCATGCAAACAGTAAACATCCTCCTGAATCGAAAGAATAGATATAAATTGAGCACGAAAAGCGATGTCCGCATCATGTGCACTTGAATCCAGCTTCATTAGCTGACTGACACTGCTAAACTGAAACGCCTCGAACCACAGCAACTGTCCATCAGTCATGTGTTAGGTCTCACAACCAGGCTATAACTAATCATAACTCCCAGCTCGAGGCAACGTTCACGCCATCAGTCTAATTAAAAAGGCAGAGGAGGGAGACTGGCATTTTCAAAAGTCAAAGATGTAGGACATTTTGCTACTGGCTCTTGTTTAATTAATTTCGACGATTTCGCAAGCTTCCTTTGTCATGTGTGTGGCACAGCCCGCAGGGTGAATAAAGGGGAAAAGACAACAAGTTGGTAATTCTCCAGCTTAACTTGAGTGGGGTTTACCACAGTTTAATCCCGTAAATACCTTTAAAACTAAAAACAGTTTCTCTTTTAATGCTGTCTGAGATAAGATCTCGACGCCTAAACGTTAAACCTGCAATTTATATTAAAAAGCATTAATATTTATATGTAACATATGTTTGCAGCACTTATTTACGTTTTTTTTTCATAATGTAGCAATTATGACTACAAAAATGTATTAATACGACAAAGAAAAATGTATGATAAATTAATGAAATGGATATAATAATGTTACTAATAATAATAATAATAATAATGTTAGTTTTTAAAGTGATAGTTGACCCCAAAAACGAATTCTGCCATCATTTACTCATTTTAAACCTGTTTGACCTTCCACAGAACACAAAAGAAGATATTTTGAAGAATGTTGTAAACTGGCCCCCATTTACTTGCATTGGTTTTGTGTCCATTCAATAGAAGTGAATGGGTGCCAGTGCTGTTCGGTTACCAACTCCTCTTCAGAATTTCTTCTTTTGTGTTCTGTTAAAGAAAGAAAGTCATACATGTTTGAAATGACAAGAGGGTGGAGGGTGATGACAGAATCTTCATTTTTGGGAAAACTATCACTTTAAGTGCATCCCCTCCTATCATCCAATTAGCTGCCCATGCATGTATTTGACATGTAAAATTGCAAAAATGAAAAGTGTCGGAACAAAAGATGCATTCTATCTAATAGCGAATGCCCTCCCAGACCTGCCTGAAACGCCTTGTGTAACCGCACCCCCACAAATCTATGTATGATTTGACTAAGACCGCCCAAATGTATACGCAAGTAAGGTGGGCGTACCTGTCAGTAAAATTGCTTTGGAACCAGATGTTCCAAATATGGTAAGAGGCGTTCCATTACCATCACACGCTTGCAGTATTCGACCAATCACTTCGAACTGGTTAACTGGCCAATCATAGCACACCTCACTTTTCATTGAGCTTCGTAAAAAATCTGCGCGTTTCAGAGAGGCGGGGCAAAGAGGAGATACAAATATGCACGCTATGTTGAAAATACCTTAAATCGTGTATACACATTGCATTACATCTAAAACAAACGATAATATTTGTTTTAGCCGTGTCATATGACCCCTTTAAGTGTTGATGCCCAGGCTGAATAAATCACCAAAAGAGACACCTCCTAGTCAGATATAAACTGGTTTCATGTTAGTTCATCACAAAACTCAATGTCAATAAGGTGACGAAACATAAAAACATTGAGAGTTATTATCCGGCATGAGTCACAAACCCTGACATGACTCAGTATTTCTGGATTTTCCTAGACACAAGCTTCACGTAGTCACTGACCAACTTCATATAAATGGGTGATTTTTTTATCTATAGAAAAACCTAAAAATACATATTTTTCTACAAAACTGGTGGTTTAATATAGCTTCTGGAATAATTTTCCATGTCACATTAATATTGTAAATTTCTCATGACTACTGCCGCAAAGAGATGCTTAAAACAGATGAGTTATAAACCAGTATAACATATTTATTTTTACTACATGAAGATGCTAGGATAGTCTCCAGCCCTCTTCTCAGTTTTATTACAATAACAATCATTCTAACTTAAGTATAAATTCTTCCATTTTCTCTGCTGAGTTTGAACAATTTGGCTCCTCTGGCAGCTGACCTTCTGAAACAGGCCAAACCACCATTTCCCCCATTGGGGGGCTGATCATACTAATAAGCAGAGAGCATTATGCCAATTAAAACCGGACACGACCCCAGAGAGCCCTGACAGCCTATGATAGTCAGATCTGAAGCTAATTAGCTTTAGGGGAGATTCTGGTTGGACACTAAAGGTGAAGGTGCCAATCACAAAAACCAGACCCTGTCACAACCACTACACAAAGAAAAAACACAAATCCCTTCAGACGCCTGAGGCTTTTTTTATGCAGACAAGGTTTTATAAAGCAGAATCACAGACATTTATCTATATGGAACACACATCATCGACTGCATGAACAGCTACAGGAAATAACCATATTTTATATGAACATCAACTATGAGTCTGCTATGTGAAATTTTCATCAGTTAGTTGAGAATAAAAATTCAACAATCCTGTGAAAATTAGAAGGAAATTTTAGCTTATACTTATGCCATGTGGTACAAACATAAAGTGTTTACAAAAACGTTGAAGTAAGACAAATGTATGTAATAATAAAGAAATTAAGAAATAATTAGTATTTTATGTTGTTGTGCATAGTGAAATATGCATATATTTAACTGGACCTTGAATTATCAGTTTTGTGGAGGTTTCTTTTCACTGTACCGTGAGCGCCATCTGGCGTCTAAGGATCTACAACTGCATCAATTTACGAAATGTCAACCCAGAATCAAATTGTTCATTATTTAATATTATTTGCTTGCTTCTCAGTGGGTGTTATTGATTAAAATCGCCTTCTTAAAAATAATTTAGTCTCAAGTTGTATGCAAAATCTGCATTATTACCTTTGTTGACAAAAATATAGCTGTGCCAACATATACATTTCTATCATTAAAAACAAAAACATTTTTTTTAATGGATGACTAAATAACAGCCTTGAATAGACAGGAACACCTTCAAAACTCTTTAAAAGATTCCTAGGGTGGGACTTTCAAAAGCTGCCTTGTAAAACGGCAAGGGAAAGTGTTTTGCTTATTCTAGTCAACTTAGAATATGCTTAAATATAACAGTTTTAAGTTATTTGACAAAATTCATAGTTTTAGTGAGTTTACTATTCATCTAAAAGTTGGAAAAATCTAAATTAATAAAGGAACTCTGTTTTTTTAAATGTTGAAAATTAAAATAATGTGTTATTAGACATTTCAAGTGACGTCAATAAAACAGCAGTTGGGTTGTTTTGAATAAGTAATAATAATTATAAAAAATACAAAAAATATAATTTTGCGTATTGCATTTCAAATTGAATATTGCTACCAATATGCTTCCATAACGTGACACAATAAAAACGTGATAACATAATAAAAAGCATGCTTTTTGAACATTCCTAAAAGCTCTTAGACTTTCCTAAACGTTTTTTCTCAAATACATTTCCTAGTTTTTGCCAATAAACTCTTCAAATAAATAAATAAAAATAATAAATAAATATACTATATATATTCTATTAAAAGATGAAACCAAAATAAAAACGTTATGAGTGCAAAGTATCTAATAACAGCAATGTATATAACAATATGCACCGTTTTACATGTTACTTTAACGCAGAGCTGTCATCAGGGGTCCTCCCACTAATGTTCTTTTTAATATAGCCTAGTAATTACTATGGGTAGAATTTAAAAATGAGCCCTGTGAATTATATTGACAACCCTTCTTTAAATAATACAACGTTTATATCACATACAAATGCATTATCATACAACAATGCATTAAAAAGCATTTTATTAATAAAAACATAGTTATACCGGTATCTTTTCATACTTTTCTGTTAATGACACAAACAGACTTGTTGGACTTGAGTGTGCATTGGTCATGATATTCAAAATATTAACCCATCCTAACCCATTTCGGCCACAGAAATAGGCACATGCCCTGTCTGTAGCCACACCTCACCAGACAGACAGTCTAGAATTGGCTGCATTGCTAGTCTGGCATTCACTTTATACTGCTAATGTCTTTTTTAGCCACATTTCCAAGTCTTGTCTGAAATTATATGGTTTTATTTGGCCCTGTGTTTGATGCTCCGGCATGTGACTTTAGCCACGTTTCATATTTTCCCTTTTGCTATTCTGGGATGAATAGCATGTCAACCTAGTGTCTGTCCAACACAGAAAGTCTAAACTTGGCAAGCAACTCATACATAGGTAAAACGTACATTTACTTTTAAATAGTGTCTTATATGCTGGTTTAATGTGCAAATTTCATCCATGAGTTATCTATTGGTAGGTTGACTTCTAAGGGAGTAGTGCATTATGAGAACTTTGTAGTCTGAGAATCTACAGCTTTGAAGCAGCAAAACTCCAGTAAAGTTGGTGTTGGCTGACCTAAAAGCTCCTAACAAAAACTGGCTAAATAAATTGAAGATTTGTTTTCTCGCTGACTGTACATTACTTCATTGTTATTTAGGACAAGTTGATATTTGTTAAAATTTGAGAGCCGCTGTCATAAAACATATATTTAAACTATTACACTAGAAAAACATTTATCACACGTGTCTTATCCTGGGAAATTCAGATCCTTTCTTAAGGTTCCCCCAAAAATAAAATTCTGCCACCACTTATTCACCCTCAGGTCAACTAAAACCTGTATGACTTTCTTTCATCTGTGGAACGCAAAACACAACTATTTTGTGGCTACAGATGCAACTGTTAACTGTTAACCTGAAACTCAATATGCTCTTTAAACAATAGAGATTTCACCATGTAAATAAATAGCCTACGACGGTATCAGCAAATTTCCAAGTAACAAATTATGTAAGTGGGTCAGGGAGGGTACAAATGGGAAGGAAAACATCTGCTACTTCTGCTCCACCTACCAGTAGGTGAGATTATCGCAAGCGGTTGCAATTGACTGCCATTTAGAATAAGAAGAATAAGACATTTTGCAGGACCGGTTACCAAATCACCGACTCAACCTGTAGCCACTTGATTTTCCGGTGCCGAATGTCAAAATGTTAATGCACACTTACTGCATAACTACTGCGCTGACTGTACATATAATTGTAATAATATCCACTTAAGGAATCTTGCATGACCTGTTCTAATTCACAATTATGCATTTTTCAAAGCGTATTAAAGGGATAGTTCATTAAAAACGATTTACTACACCAAGACATCATACATGTGCAAGCTATAACTTCTTATGTCTTATGCTGAGCATGCCATTTTTTACTCATCCTCTTTTCAAGACATCAATGATTTAAGCCATTGAGGGTTAAAGAGACATTTCACCCAAAAATAAACAAAACTGTGTATATCATCCCAAACCTGTATGACTTTCTTTCTTCTGCATTACAGAAAGGAATATATCGTTTAACGGTTTTGTGTCTGTACAATGAAAGTCAATGGAGCCCAGTTTGTTACACTAACCAACATTCTTCAAAATATATTTTTGTTGTGCAGAAGACAGAAAGTCCTACAGGTTTAGAATGACATTGGGATGAGTAAGTGATGAAAGATTTTGAAAAGCTTTAAAAGCATGATTCGTAATGTACTTGTGTGGAAGACCAAAGCCTTGTCATAAATGTAGCAAGATTTCTAAGGATGTACTGTATATTGCTTATTGCTCTGATCATAAAGTCCTCAGGTCTAGTCAGGTGCGTACAGCACACATCAGTGAATTCCTGAAGCACAAAGCCCTTTTTGGATAACACTGAATATTACAGGCTTGATCTTCATGAGTTTCCATTCCTCTTCTGAAAAGATTGTCTCAATACCTGATCTGCCTTAACAGAGCATTTTGGGGTATCACAGGAATGAACCCATTCTGCAACATTTGCGGGCCTGCTGCAGTACCTATGTTGTCCAAAAACGATGCCCAGAATCACAGCGCTCGTCCATGATGCCCATTGCCCAAATTCTGCTGACGAAACGCAAATATGATGCCCAAAATGTTGTTCACTTAGACAGCTCACCAAGTTAGACGCTGACCCAAGCTGTCACGCAGCAGTGCTTTCCATAAGAGAAGCACCTATGACAGCAAGTGCTTTTTAATCTTCCATCATACTTTAAAAAAAAATCACATTCAAAAGACATACCTGATTGGGATCATCGTAAAACACACCGACAGACGCCAGCTTGGGTCCGA
This sequence comes from Triplophysa siluroides, assembly GCA_006030095.1. Classification (NCBI taxonomy): domain Eukaryota; kingdom Metazoa; phylum Chordata; class Actinopteri; order Cypriniformes; family Nemacheilidae; genus Triplophysa; species Triplophysa siluroides. The sequence continues at coordinate 6,250,929 of VCII01000237.1, forward strand.
TACTGCAGCTCTCCGTAAATGCAGCTCCGCTGGCCTTGTACGATCCTTTTCTGAACTTATACGCGATCGTGATCTTTTTCACTGGAGCTGATCCAGTCCGAACCACGACTTCGGAGAGCAGACCGGTGTAAAACACGAAGCCCACCAGAGTTAAGATGAGACAGATGACCAAAAACACAATCAGACAAAAAATGACAAAGTCAGACATTCTGACCGACTGTCGTGTTTATGTTATCAAGCACAGAAAGACTTTTTGTGTATGACTAATTCTCAGTTAACGTTACTGGGATGACACACTAATGTCAACCATCCAGCGTCCCGAACAGGCCCGTTTTAATCTGCTGTTATATTTACAGTATCGCGTCTTTACTGCGTGATCCGTTTACACCCGTCTTTAGTTTTCTATTGACACAACTGAGCGTTTATTTATCCGCCGCAACACAGAAACACTGTACTCGTTGCTTCCGGGAAGTACCATGTGGCTGTGAGTCACGGGGGTTGAAACAAACTAACCAATAGAGGCAGAGTGCATCCTGACATTTATTCGTGTTTCTTTTAATTGCCTAGTACAGTAATAATGTAAAATGTATGTAAAATCGTCTAAAATGTATTCATTCATATATATATTTTCTTCACTTTGTCGCAAATGATCTTTCTGTCAAGAAATGGAACTGTCAACATTTCTTTTTTTTTGCACAACAAATACGATTTCTTTCGCAAAAAAAAACCTATTTTAATTGAAAATTATGTGTTCATCCTAAAATATGAATACAAAATCAAATTTAAGAAACATGCAGACACAAATATCGTGGCACGGTGTCATCTAGATGCTGCACATTTTAATCTGATTTAATTAAATTCACTACGTCTATCTCGGGATAATAGTGATTGAATTAAGCACCACGAAATTTAACGAGAGAGCACAAAATGTCTCATAAAACATCTCTTGGGAGAAATAAATATGCATATTTTATTATAGCCCATTAAAGGCAATAACAGACTTCGAGGCAGCGTGCTATATTTGACTAATGAATTTTCACAATGCAGGAACACTGGATAAACAGGAAAAATACCGAAGTGATGACTGTGATGTGGAAAACAGTGTCATAAATAATATAACCACTAACTTAATTTAACCCACAATTTTGTCATACATTTTTTATTTAAAGCCACAATATGGAAGAATTTTGTTATGAAATATCCATTTGCACAGTGTGATATATTTCATGCAGTTGTGTAATTACATGATCCCAAATGTTCCCAAGAATGTGCAAATCCTGAGAAATTCCTATTTAAAATAATGGCCCGTCCCTTGTCTCCCTTGAATATGTCGCATATCAATGACTAAATATCCGCTGCTCCGCACTACCCTCAGTTTCCGGTGTTCTATCAATTTACGCGGAAGTGGCTATACAGCATCTAGGATGCAGCATCTGTTGTTCTGTTATTATGGATCACGATTACTCTTTGGCGAGTAAAGGAAACCCAACAAATCGTAAACGTAGGCCAAATGAGGCAAGCAGGCTTATGGACAAACTAAGAAATAAAACAAGGATTAATATCGGCGTGGCGTTTTCTAAATGGAGAGAGCTTCGCGACCAACTTGGACTTGACAGAGACTCCGCTCGGTTGTGTTTTAATAGACAGGTCAGCATTTTTTTATGTACACGAAATACCCATGCACAGATTATTTGAATACTGAGGAATGCACTTACAAATCAATTGACAAAGTCCAATATCAGTCGCGGGCTAACGTAGCATTACATTCCATGTTTCTTGCAAGCGTATTCATTACGATGACATAGTAAAGTTAATTCATTACCTCGTCCGTGAACATGATGGGCGATCTCCACACACCTCTGTATGGTGAAAACGACATGTCCCATAATTCCACTCTTCTACACAACGTCATTTAGCTTCGCCGTTTGTTGTTTTTTCGAAAGTGCGCCATCTAGCGTTCCAAATATTCCATATTGTGGCTTTAATGATGATGCTTCAGACGCCTACTGAAATAAGTTGATTCACTGAAGAGCTGTGCTACGTCTTTGAACCACTAGATGGTGTGAACGACCAGAAACTGTTGAATGCGTCTCATAACTCGACATTTTCTCATCTCAGAAAAGATAAGACGTATTTCGCTTATTTCGAAAACATTAGTGTACATACTGAAATACTGTCTGCGACCAATAAATCACAGACAACACGTAACGCCTTCAAAGCGTGAATAATGATAAAGAAACGTCATCTGGAGTTATTAATACTCTCTGAATAATGCACCATGTTGCAATGTCTTGGGTTCCACTCGCATCATAAATCGCTCTTTAAATTGAATCTAAATGCGTTAGCTAAATAAAAATTGTGAGAATTTCCATTAAATACATTAATTGTTTTAAACATTTTCAAGGTTTAGGTTGCACCGAACTTCTAGTTGATTCTCTGTAGATACTGTCTCTGTAATATTGTGTATACTGTGAGGCAATGAAGTAAACAACTGTGCAAGAGAACAGTCACGAGTACAGACTCGCATAAACACCATGTGCTGGATAAAAATCCTAATGACACGTTATAACAGCTACTTACTAAACCAAACACAGGTCAAACCAACACAACTGATAAGCAACCTTCACAGTAATAACCTATCCAGCATGAGATGCGTCAGAAAGTTTGCCGCACCTGTCTTTTGTAAAATGTAGGGAGCGTGGTGAAATTCGTAGTCCTGTGCCTATGTTCAAATATTAAAATGTTTGGTGATGTTGCTGTATGTCTTTGTACGTTAATTACACACTTTTTATCTGAAAAACAAGAGCAAATTACACGTTTATAGAAAGGTAATCAAATATTAAGAGAAAATTATTAACGTATACAAAAAAAAACATTTTTGTGATAGTCTCTAACAGTCTACGGGTGTGTTTTAAAAGTGGGCGTGATTGGTAACTGCAGATTACGCTGACCTCAGATAGCAGTTTTAAATCAGAAACGTTTCCTTATTTCGCACTTGTTGTTAACTGTAAGACAGTGTAGGACAAACATGTCTGGCATTAAATCATTTTACGACATCACAGCTAAAACGCTTACAGGCGAGGAGTTTAAGTTTTCATCTTTAAAGGGCAAAGTGGTCCTCATCGAGAATGTCGCATCTCTTTGAGGAACGACCACCAGGGATTACACCCAGATGAACGAGCTCCATGATCGCTTCTCAGAGAAAGGGCTTGTGATTCTGGGAGTCCCCTGCAATCAGTTTGGCTTTCAGGTAAGATGACAGACATTTAACGTGATATTCAAAAGCAGGTGCCTATTGTTTAGAGCAGGTGCGTGTGGCGCACTTTATATGTCATGCACTTCTGTCTTGCATGCTCACTGTTTAATACTAATACATTCAGAATAGCATCGATTGCTTTGGTAATTTTAAATTGTTATGTACGTCATTAACTTAAATGTTTATGCGTCATGACATTTCTTTTTTATTTGTAATAGGAAAACTGTAAAAACGAAGAGATCCTGATGTCCTTGAAGTACGTCCGTCCTGGGAATGGCTTCGAACCGAAGTTCCACCTTTTGGAAAAGGTCGATGTGAACGGCAAAGACGCGCATCCTCTCTTCGTTTTTCTCAAGGAGAAACTTCAGTTCCCGAGCGATGAGCCCATGGCCTTCATGAGCGACCCAAAATTCATCGTGTGGAGTCCCGTGTGCAGATACGACATCGCGTGGAACTTCGAGAAGTTTCTCATCACGTCCGATGGAGTGCCATTCAAACGCTACGGCAGAAGATACCTGACCAGCAACATCGAGGGAGACATAAAGAAACTTCTCAGCGTCGCCAATTAAAATGTCTTTGGAGTTAGAGATCATTCGGGTATCGAAGTAAATCAATAATCCTGTTGCTAGTGTATTTGCATATCATTGTATTGGTCTCGGTGGGTTTTAATAGCAGGTTGTGGTCTCTTGTGCGTGATGTTGCTATGTTTGGACTTTTACTTTATGAAGATGCTCCTGTAAACATGCTTGTCTGTGGGGAGGATCTGATGTCATGCAAAAGCTCAAACTAAACAGTTGCATTAAGCCTATGTAGCACAACGTGCTTTGTGGACCAATAAATGTTTTCTACTGGGTTTCCTTGAATTGTGTTTTGCTCACTGTGGGACATGTTTTGTCTGTTTTGTAATACTGTAGTCAGCATCGGGTGCTCTAAAGTGTTTCATTCAGTATTAATGAGTTGCAATGGAAACTTATCTCCAGAGTGCGCGTGCGGGCTGAGAGTAGAATTTCGCTTGTGCAAAACAACTTGAATAGGTTACTTAAATGTATATAATCGTTATTAGACCTTTTCTGTTTATTAAAACAGCTTTGACAGGCAAGTATATTCCTGCAAAACTGAGGATGGCAGCATCAAAGGGACACATATTAGACCAATTATAGATATTAAATATTTATTATAAAATCTGTCTAATAGGACATAAAAAATGTATATGGCAATCAAAAGAATAACAACACTATCTTTTTGGTTAAATTTGAGATAAGTCTAGCTATACACAAGGTGAGTGAAAACGCATAAATCAAAATAAAACCAATATGTATAATCAGACTTCAACATCTTTATTATATTTTCAATTCAAATATGCTTAATCAAAACCTGGTGTTGCACATCTTGGCATGATAAATATTAAAACACAAAGCAGTACTGTGCCCCAGATACTGATCATGTACATCTATGCAGAACAAAAATATGAACCAAACAAAAAGTTAAATGTTTATTTCTTCTTTAGAAAGGCAGCTGTCATGGGGTAGTTAAAATGCATCTGAACTTTGTTTGCCTTTAAATTTTAAAGCTGGATTTATAATTCACCAGCTGGATGATCAATTTGTCATTGCCATAAATAAACAACAACAGTGTATATACCTACCGATGACCGCTAATGCCAAAGTAAACAACAGGAATAATAACACAGTTACCATTCTGCAGACTAAGAAATTTGCATGCCATTTGCCACAAAAAAGATAAGCTTGGAGTAATGGACAAAATGGTGTTGTGTATTATGCTATTAGCAGAATGATGCATTTGTAACATTGCTAAAGCCATATGATACACATTGTGCCACAACCAGATGGCTAATGTGCCGATGTACATTTACAAGAAATAACATGGCTATTTCTGTATCAAGGTGATTTCCAATTAAACCAACCCGTATGGTAATCTCTGTCGTGTACCTGTTGAAGTGTCATAAATTTAGCAGGACATCTGGCTCCATATTTTTTTTCTCCAGTTAGAAGAAAAAACATTGCGAAACTTGTCAAATTCTGCATTAAAGCACAAACCATCCAATGAGAAACTGGATACTCCATAAGTGCCATTTAGATTAAAAACCTTATTTCAGGGTAGTAAATGCATGAACATTATTTTAATGTCCTCCTCCTATCATCTTCAAGACACAAGCAAACATCTCTCTCTCAAGTTCAGGGAGAAATGTCAACCTGACACTTTGTGGCATCTAGTTTGAGCAACTTTGAGTGAAAAATCTCTGGCCAACACCCACTTTTATGGCATATTTATCCAGCAGACTGCCTTGTGATGGGATCGATAAAATATGGAAACAATACTTAATATAAAGCGCAAGCTTCTCCAAGAGAATCTCTGTGCTCATCACCACAGGCTTAGAAGAATTCATACACAGAGAATCTATTCTTCACAGGAGGCACGTTACAAGATGCTGAAAGCTAGAGTCCAACATTAGTGAGAGAAAAGGCAAAATATTTCAGATGAGCGTAATGTTGCATACATGGTCTATTTCTAGGCAGTTCCCCTCTCCAGATCTATGCAAAATTTCAACTAACATTCATGTCGTCCAAAAAAAGAGGTTATATTGCCGTTTTACCCCCATTTCAAACAAAAAAATTTGCTTCTATTATCAGCAGGCATCAAGGTCCAAGAATAAAGTCTTTCATGTCACGCGTCAAACTAAAAATCTCTTTATTTATTATTAATATCCTTTTTTGGCTCTGATGCATGTGTGAAAGAAAATTAAAATAAAGCTTAAAACAAAGGGCCTTTTCGTGAGCCTTTAATAGTCACTGAAGTAGCCAGGGATGTGCGTTGATGCATTGTTGGTTTTATGTAGTTTTGTTTCAGTGCCTGTTCTTTTTTTTAAAAAGAGTAAAGAAACTCAGTTGGTGTCCATGTGGTCTTCCAGGGTCTCTGGAGCTCCACCTAGTGATGCAGAGGGGGGAGATTTGGATGGTGTGTCCACTTCTCTGCGTTGGTAAAAGAGCACGTAAGCTGCTTTAGTCTGTGGAGAAAACATACATTTGACATAAATGTGATATTTATCCGTATATAATGCAAGTCTACCAAAAACATGTCGAACTATGAACAGCACTTGGGTTTGAGTTCAAGTCTGGATCTTATTTGTCATGAGCTGAATAGAACAAGTGTTTATAAATTTGATGAGAGCAATTCATTGACCTTGAAATTGTTTTACAACTCATTTTATGGCAGGAAAGGACAGCAGAATATACTTTAATAAAAACCAGGAGCCTCACCACAATCTGATCCTCGGTAGCAGCAGAAACACTGCTGTCATCAAAGTAATACCATTTCCCATCCATTTTGTTCTTGCCATATGCCGTGTCTGAAAGAGGAAATGAGTTTATTGCCCAACCTGAGAAATTTAAGTCAAGTAACCATTCCTAGGTACAATTCCAGGAAGACATTGACTAATGCAAATGATTAACTGTAAGTAACATTGTCTGTAGAAACAAATATTTTATATCTAATCAAGCAAGGAAGAACAACTATGATTCATGACAAATGTTAAGCTGTCACCACAACCTGATAAGACAAAAAAAACTGAGATAAGAATAGGACACATGAACAGAAAGTACGTGATTTCACAAGGAATTAAGTGTTATGAAATAACAGAACAACTGAGAGTGACTTACAATGGCCACCACCCATTCCTCCATAATGGTTGGAAACAGCAATGAGGTCATAGACGTATGGATCAGCTTTGGGGTCGCAAACGAACTCTGACATGTTCAAGTCCCTGTGAGAAAACCAGTAAACATTAATGTCCTGACATATCAACATTTGAATAACGATACTTTCACAATAAAAAAATTCACAAAACGTAAAAATATATTGATTTAATGGTTTTATGCCTTTACTGCGCATTTCAACCCGAGCAGTGACATCTGGGGTACAGACTTTGTTCTATATCAGTTTACCACAATGAACAATGGATGCGTTTGTCTAGGATGCAGCTTCTCAGAAACTGACACCACCTTCCTTATTGCAACTGTATTACCTGCCAACCAACTGCTTTAACAAATGGAACAGGATGAAGGCCAAGAACTTCAGTCAAATAGATACCAGGCTAAAACAAACTGCTGAAAATGTGTTGTAGTGTACCTGTAGTTGAATATACAGAATGTTACAACGTCGCCATTTAATATCACTGTTCACATTACACTACTAGTTGTTTACATCATACACAAATCTACGCTGGTGAATCATCTCAGTCAAAAGTTCATCTTTTAACTTTAAACTGGCTTATAAAAGTGCAGCCTGAAGATCTCCAAACGGGGGCAGGAAACTCCAAAAGGGCCAATCATTGATAGATGGACAAACCACGGCCAAACCTAAACCGCCCCATTTTTGTGGTACCACTCACTTCTGTAATTCACATCACATTTCCTTAGTACAAAAGGCAAACTGACATTGTGGTGCCATCTAGTGGGTAAATGAACATATGCCACTTTCCAAGGAGGATACAGGTTGTCCTTTTAGAGGTCCACGGTCATCTGTACATCAGTCCACGAGGTCTCAAATTGGGTACAACTGCACATTCCCGAGACAAATGTTGAGACAGCCGGGTCAATCCACGGGAATACATACTGCGCATGTGTCGAAGAAACGTCTATTCGCACTTGTCCGCAGTCAAGTGTATGCTTTGGAAGATGTGAAACGCATGCGTGCGAAAATATAAATTGAAATATCCAAATGGTCATTTGCTTCAGAGCATGAAAAATTCTAAATTGCTGATTAGATGAAGACGAAAATATCTAGTGGAAAATTACAATGTTAAGTTTTTAATTATATAATTGTTTTGGCAGATAGCCATTTAGCAAACTGATATACCCCGAACCCTCGACTGTAGGAATCCTCCGATGCCAATGTGGTAGGCGTCGCCCAACCCTAGTAAATTTGAAGCAGCCAAGCAATGTGTCAAGCAGGTATTTACCTAATAGGAAAGTCCACAACAGTGTCGAGCTTGTCTCTCCAGCAGCGATTATAAGAAAACCGCTTCAGATGCACGACCAGGATGCGCGGGAGAGACCACAGGTCAAACTTCTTAGTGGCTTGCTGGTGTTTCTTACACGTGGGGCAGTACCTATAGACGAGATACACACCAGCCAATAAAAAACTCTTGCCCATCTGAACAATCCTAAATGTATAAAACAGAGGCGTGTGGGGAGTAAGTCATGTGATATGTAATGACTTGAGTGTGTTCTCACCAGGGGTCGTGTTCTCCTAAAGTCTCCATTGTAGTAAAGAGCTCGATGCATTCTCTTAAAGCTACTGTAGTCTTCTTCTTCTGCGTGTGCAACGTGCTCTCGTGTTTGTCGTAGGCCTAGGAAGAGACTTCATATTAAATGTCTAAGCAACACTTGGCTTGGGTGGATAGTAGCAGAGTGCTGAATGTTCAACTACTCTAACACCATACAGACAACAAAGGTCAACAACTTAAAAAACATAGTTCTGGTGCTTTAAAGGAGAAAAATTCTGCAGGCTCAAATTGTCAAAATATCAGGGATTCATCTGAACGTGGTCTGATGGACCCTGATTTTACATTATTTCCTTATAATCAACCCACAATTCCGATGATTTTGAAGAAAACTATTTTGAAAGTGTAGGATTACCTCAGCTTCATCATCATCATAGCACGTTTTCTTGACGTCCGAGTCCCAATCGATGGCTACTGTAGAATGACCTGTGAACATTTACATTCATTAGAAAATAATTCTGTATATATTAAATGATCGGTGTGATTCAGTATTGAAGGTAGGGCTGAACGATTTAGAAAAATAATCTAATTGCGATTATTTTGACCAAAATTGCAATTGCGATTGAACATGTGCTTATTTTTTAAGAACCTTATCTTCTGTATTATTTAATAAAGAAAATCAATAAATCATGGCAACCAACGCAATATTAGACAGATTAACGATAAACTATTAAATATTGTTTAAATAAACTGCTTAAAATGATATTAGTTGATGCATGAATTAATTGACATATTTTTATAGAATTACATCAATCATACTAGTATATTGAATGATTTGTTAAATTTCTAGCCATGTAAACAAATAATTATCATGACATAAAGCTTGGTGTAACATGAAGGTCATTAATCTCAGAAATTTAAGTGCAGATTACATAAATATAAAATAAAACTGGCTTTACCACAAGCAGTAATTTGATAATGCAGAGTCACTGTAATAAACATGATAAAACATGTTGATTGCACATAAACACTGTCTGGTAACTTACTAGACATATTTTTACTTATTTAAATAATTTTCTATTAATATATGTATTATCGTATATATTGTCTTTTATTATTGTGTAAGTGCTGCATGACGCGATTAGTCTTGCACCTTGAGGCAGCATTAATGTTAGCACACACAATACTGACACTGTTTAGCATCATCCACATAAAACAGCCAAAATAGTCCCATGCTGTTCCTCTTTTACGCTTACGTTTCCACAGTGCCACGTTCTGTCTCGAAGAACGCCTTTGTAAAACATATTAATGTACAAATTCATTATTCTAAATGCAAACACACGGGAAGCAGTCGCGGCACGCATGTGGTGCAACGCGCTCTTCAGCCGCGGCTTGTGGTTCAAACACAAACCGCGGCAAACACGCTGAAATAGAGATCGACAAAGTTGCGACGCGAATGAGGTGCAACACGCTCTCTTCACCCGCAGGCAGACACCACGAGAGAGCAAGCTTCCGTCCCATGTACTTTTAGAGAAAGCGGCGTTGCGCACATTTTCCATGCATTTTTAATGCTTTTGATATGGTAATAGTCAGCTCCAAATAGGGTCGCATCAAACTGTACATCCACATTATTAATCGCAGTCTTTGCTGTTAGAAAAATTGCTTTTTATCACATCATCGTTCAGCCCTAATCGAAGGTATTGAGGAGATAGTTACTTGTGAGTTTAAGATGATTGCCATCAAAAGGCAAAGAGCTAATGTTGGCTGTTCCGTAAGAGTTAACCATGCTGAAAGAGAAGAGTTTAGGCTTGGAGAACGTTTTTCCACCGCTGCAATTGGGTCCGTTCTCCGGTTCCGAGTCTTCCTCTCCGTCCACAGTGTCTGAGTGGCTGTTCTCCGGTTCTGGACTCTCCTGGTGGTCCATGGCCTCCTCATCACCTTAGACACATGAACAGATTTAAGTATAACTGCAGTCACAAAAAAGGAGCGTGCATTGCCATTGACGCAACAAACGTTTTTTCCAAGATTACATCATACTGAAACTTCATGATTGAGTCTTTTCTATTACAATATAAGAAATGATAACGATCACATTAATTTATTTAAATATTTAAAAACAAATGAAAATATTTGTTTTAAATTATAGCTGCCAGCAGCGTACAAGCATTTCACAATAAAACATTTTTTATTGGAAAACACCTCAAATTTTTGAGTGCCTTACCATCACAAACTCCATTGGGGCCGTTGCAGGTTCCAGAATGGTGGCTGCCGTTGGATCCGGCGCTGCAGGAAGCTCCATCTGAGACCGGGCTGCTGCAGCTGCTCAGTGCTGTGCTGGATACGGAAGCGATGCATTCTGGTGATTGGCTACTGCTAGAAGTGGTGGCTGAGGCTGAGGCCCTACTGTCTGTAACGGTTCCCTGCGAACGCTTAGCGTACCGCCTAAAACAATAAAAACAAAAGTCAACTGGATTTGAAACAACAGGACTGCATTTTGACTAACAGGCCTCCAAACAAAGACCGCCACTGACTCGATTCTCTCCAGCACACGGTCATAGAGCGTATCCACGGTAAGGTTGTGGCGCGTGACAGTGATGAGGAGAGGTTGACCGAAGAGCATCGTTCCAGTGGAGCCTCCGCTGTGCTTTGCGTGCCTCTCTCTGAAGTACACGGGCAGGTTCATCCTCTCGCTGTCTTCCTCTAATACCTCGTAACTATTACCACAAAAGACACAACAAGTAAGACCACAGAAAACAACACTAATCGAAACAATTCAGTGAATGTATGGATAACGTAAAAGACGACTTGCACAAAGATGTCGTCCTTCTCCATGATGTGATTGAGACCATCGTCCCGTTTGTATATTTTATGGAATCTGTGATTGTAAACATCTGCCACAACCATCTAGAGATAAAAAAAGAACAGGGAATTTTGCTTGTTTGTTTGTTGTATAAAACCCCCATATTGTTCTGTAGCTAAACTGCATCGTTAACAATTTACTTGCATTGTGACAAAAAAAGTATGTGACTCAGTAAACATTTTTATTTTTGGTATAATAAAAATCTTACATTCTCAGAAGGAACTCCAGATAGTTTGGCCAAAGCGCTGCAAAGATCTGACACTACACCCATTTTTGGAACCACGACACGGTACTGGAAGAAAAAAGCATTTTTAGTCCAGATTGTGGACAAAAGCCTTTGACTACGCGTATTTTGAAAAACAAGTCTTACCTTCATAGCTCTGGACTGGGGATCAATTCGGACCAAGAACAACTCCATAGTGCGATCTTTTTTCATGGGTAGGGGCAGTGTGAGGTAGCAGAAGGGGTCAAAGGTAACAGAAACTTTGGAGCACTCTGGGCAAACCAGAGTAGATTTGAACAGGCCGTGAAAGATGTCTACGATTATGGAGTCGTTCCGCAACCTGTGGTTCGCCCATGCTTCCTTAGCTACAATCTATAGAGATAAAAAATAATTCACATACCACAACAGTATAGTTATGGACCCGTGTGTCATTATCACGGCAAAAAAAAAAAGAACCAATGAGAATACTAGATCAACACTTTATTTAGAACTTCAATTGAAATGAACAATGGAACCTCATCAGGCCGTCCATCGGCATCTCTCAGAGCCAGGTAAGGCTTCTTCTTAACACGGTTAAGGTCCTCATGCAGGCCGTCCAGCAAAAAGGCCAGCAACTCTTGTGAATCTTGTTGCTGGTACCCTGAGAACTGCGGGGCAAACCGACCCACCTGGGTCTGTCCAGGAAGAAGGCATTAGAATTGTGAATGAATTAATAAGCTGCCTTCTGTCTCTACAGCAACTAGCATCTTAAGTCATGCACTTACTTTAAAAGTGCGGGGAGCTACATAACTGCTCCTACTAAGCCACATCTGTTTGACTAGATCTGCGTATGCCTCTGCGATCTCCCCTCGCATCCCTAACGGATTTTCCCGATTGATCTCAGCTTCGTATCGATCCTCCAGGAAATATTCCGTCAGTGGGGCAGTGTTGCTCAGGCACTTTGAATAGAAGAAAATAAAAGAATTTGTTAAAAAAAACGCAATCCCGGTCAGGATTTTTTGGAATAAGCTTTTGTGTATGTACCTGGAGAGCTGAGTTCATGAAACAGGTGTTGCCCAGGTTACTCAGACCACAGATGCCAGGCTGAGCGGCCGATTCTCTGTAACTATAGGACGAGCTGTACGAGTTGTAACCTCCCAACCTGTAAAGGCAAGTTTAGTTAGCAAAGTCACAGTGCCCTTGAAAATATTTACAAACATCCTCAAGTGAGACTAACTGCAACAAATCATATCACTAACAATACCAGAAAACTGGAAACTAGAGCAGTTCCAGTTCCCATGTACACACAGAGACAGGAACTAGACCTGCACCAAGCTGAATTGTGCAAACCATAGGAGGATGTTGATTTTAACATTTTATCAAAAGGTGTTTTAAGGGTGGTCCCAACAAAACCTTAACAGTGCTTAAAAACAACTGCATTTGATTTTCCAATGGTCATTCAACAAGCAAACAATTGAGAAAAAAAAGCTGTTTATAGTTACGTGACTTCAACTCAAGTGCAGTGCTATTTTTACAATTTAACAATGTTTTTAAATGTAGATCCTCCAGTCTGAATTCATGGGTTTTATAAGACAAATAAGAAATTACATTCTTGATCATGACATGAGATTATGATCTGACCTGTTACCAGATGAACTGTTGTTCAGCATGAAACCAGAGTTGCTATTGCTATCCCCATTCGTTATTGTGGAGGAAATGGTGGCAGACGAATTGGAGGAGAGTTTCGGGGAAGTTGTATAATTTCGAGAAGTTGAAGTACTGGACCTGGGAATGACCAAAAGAATTACAGTCTCAAATAAGTTCATTCTCAATTTACAAATAGAAAAACTTGTATTGTGTTATGCCTTGTAAGAACAGTGTTCTGTTAGCAACAGTTCAGGAATAGGATCACTTTATATCATAAAATGTCAGATACATCAAATCTGAAAAAAGCTGCAACGGCATGTCATGTACACACTTGGAATGGCTTTGCCTCGGCCACGTTCCATCCTCGTTCTTCTTCTCAATAACCAGCACCTGAAGGAGAAACGTTGGCGAGACGAGATTCATAATGTGAACTTATTAAAACTCTTAAATTGTCAGTAAGGTTTTCAAAAGAACCAAAACTGTAAATGTAGCGCAATGTTTTACCTGTCCTTGAAAAAGTCCTGCGTCCTGTACGGTGCTGTCCAGCTTGTTCAGTTGTTCGTACGTGTTGCTCATATATTTATTCCACAGCCGGGTCTCTTTTTCTGATGGGATGTCGAATAACCTCCTCATCTCTTTTTCAATGGTATCTGAGCAAAAATAAATTAACTTATTATAACAGGAGCTGTAGATATAAAATAAATAAAATGTAATCCATATGAAATAATCTTGTAATCACTGTTGATGTAAAGACAACATGTTATGAAAGCTGCAATCTGTAAATTTTCCCTTTATATCCCCGTTTCTATTTTCAACTTAAAATTGCAGGTTACTTAATGTATTTATCTTTACGTGGGTCAAAGTAAAATGACGTCAAACTGACATTTCCTGCAAAACTGTACTGACAGCTCAATTTATTAATCACTATTATAAGCTTAACTGTGTGAATCAGGGTGCAGTATGAACATATATTTTTGGAGATTTTTATATACTTAAACATGTATTTTTTAACAATAAAAAAAGATTAAAACTGCAGCTTTAAAAAGGTTATATTAATCCATTCGGGTTATGTTAGGACTTTTTTAAATAATATTAACAATTAAGAATCTCATACCTATAGTGTCCGCTTTGCTGAAATGGCAGGTGACTACTTTATCCATGTTTTCATTTTCACACAGGTTTAACTCGAGCAAATAAACCTCCACTTTACAATGCTTCACAAACATCCCATGCTCAACCACCTGGGAAACATATGAAAAGAGACTTAATGAGAAAATTACAAAAAATATATAAATCTGTATCTCAACTTAAAAGGATACTTCAGGCAAGAAACACAATTTCCCCATGTTTTACTCACTCTCAAGGCATCTTTCCATTATCCCGCTGCTGCGCGTGAACCTGAGGCTTGTTTTTCAGGAGAGACGGCGTCCTATTGGAACAAACGAAAAATTCCGCGTTCGTCACCGGAACTTGCGTCATTTGCCGGAAAAACAAGCCTCGGGTACACGCGCAGCAGAGGGATAACGGAAGCTAGACATTAACATTAATAGCGCTGTCAATATGGATATTTCTCTTAAACAAACACATCGATTCGCTTCAGAAGACCTTGTTAAGACCACAGAGCCGTGTCGAGCAGTTCTTTCATCGATGGATGCACTTTTTGGAGCTTCAAAAAATGTATCACCATTCACTCCCATTCTACCACTTGGAAGTAAAATGATACGTGGTATTATAACTTCGACTGCATTATTCTTCAAGAAGTAAGTCATATTCAGTCAGGATGCCTTCAGAGTGAGTAAAACATGGGGGAAAATGTTTCTTGCCTAAAGTATCCCTTTAATACACTTTCACAAAAAATATTATAGTGACCCTTTTATTTAATTGGGTAATGTTTCAACGCAATTATCAAAGACAAAAATATGACACTGACAATGTAAATGAGACATTACTAGTTTGGAATATGGAAAAAGGAAAACGATCATAGGGTCTGTCTACCATACAGGGGAAATAAAAAGCGTATTATGTTGCATACATTTAAAAAAACACTTGAGTCTCAAAGCTCCTTTTGAGAGAGCAAAATTTAAAATCAATGTTGCATTAGGAGCATTACAAATAAATGTACAAAAAGGAAGAGGTGTAACCTTTCTGATGATGGGCTTCTGACCCTCCAAACAGCCATACCAGCTGACCAGTTTATTCCAGGCCTCGGTGGGCATCAACACATAATCTAACTCATCTATAAGATGTTCTTTAAGCGTCTGGGATTCATTATCTGTAACAGAGAACAGCCACACTGCTTTCAGTCAGATAATCACCAATATTTAAAAAATCTAAAATGCCAGTATCAGATCTTTGACAGCGTGTCCAGAATGATCAATCTGTAGACAAAATACACCCCCAATGTACAAGAATGCGCCAAAACAAAGGTAGGCACAACATCATTCATTACCTGAAAAGAGCCCAGAGTTGTCAATGGGTCCCGGGAACAGATTGTGTTCTCCGACATTGTACATATCCCAGCTGTCAAAGCCCACATATTTCTTCCACTGTTTAAACCACCGGCTGTCAATCAAATACCTAAAAAGTGGAATAATGGGAAGATCAGTGCGTTAACCAGCGGGACGAGAACGACGAACGTGGATTTTCTCTAAAATGATATGGGAAGGGCTGAATTAAAGAGGAATCCTGAAAGCAACCGCACACATCTACTAATATAGAAACAGTCAATAAGGATGCCTTTCTTAATCTCATCTAAAGTTCTCATCTCATCTCATACATGTTCCACTACGTCAGCTTGTTAGCAGGATTCCACTTCACTAAGAAAGACATTAGAAAAAATAAACAAATAAAATCACCAAATAACAGTATGTTATAAAAATCATTTTATTAGATTCAATGTTATTTTTCCATAGAGTTTTTACACTTTTGAGTTGTGGCAAAGAAGCTTGGCAGAAAACAATTTAGAAGGGTTTTTTGGAAAAAGTAACTAATGGGAGCATTAAAGGTTTACCCCCAAGTTTTAAAAGAAGTTTCTCCTTCATTTTAAGCTGAATACTGAAAGCAAATATTATCCCATCAAATTCACTTCACTTTTTCAAGTGAGATTTAAGTACTGTAGATATAAAGTCCCTCTGATTTAACCCCAAAACAAAAGCAAATATAATGTATCCTATGATAACTTCTTCACTTTCTCTCAGCTAGCTTTCAAAATAAAACAGCTATCAAAGTACATTTTCACATGTTTACTGATATAACAGCATGCACACATTTTGTCCTTTAATCTCTATTAATTCGAAACACTCCTTCACTTAATCGCTATTTGCGATAAACAATCATCATGTTGCCAAACAACATTGTAACTGGGTGTTATCCAGTGGCCATGACAAAGCACAGACTCGCTGTAATACTAGTTTAGGTGCTTTAAACTTCGCTTTAACATCAGAGTCAGCAGTTAAATCGTTATTTTAGTCTCGTTTGACCGTCACTTGGAGACAAGATTAGCGCCTGACACAAATGAACTCTTAACGATACATAGCGTTAATTGATTAGCAAACTAGCCTGGCTAACTAGCATCGGCTAAAGAAGTGCCTTACATGCATTACGCTAACTTATGTATATTGCATATGAAATAACTGATAACTTACAATTTACTAGTTCAATTTGTGCAACAAACCCGTAGTACTAACGTGCCCGAAAGCGTCTCCGACGGTCATTTATTCATTAAGGTGACATTACGGTAAGAACGGGGATAACTGAAGAGAAACGATGAGCTAAAGCTGGTTAACCTATGCTAACTAACGTTAGCTAACGTTACAAGACAGCGTCCTCGTTTTAAC
This sequence comes from Triplophysa siluroides, assembly GCA_006030095.1. NCBI lineage: Eukaryota > Metazoa > Chordata > Actinopteri > Cypriniformes > Nemacheilidae > Triplophysa > Triplophysa siluroides. The sequence goes on from VCII01000237.1 coordinate 6,267,972, forward strand.
CCAACACAATAGTGTTAAATCCTTAATGGAGTCAATTAATGTTTACAGGATCGTTGATTCCAATGAGAGAGATTTAGTGGCTGCTAGCGGAACGGTTGGCTGTCCGGAGCCCCGGCCAGTAAAGGGATTTCCGGCAGCCGGTGTTTCTTAGGCCTGATGCCGACAACGCGTGCCTTCCTTTCGATTCCATTTAAAAAGCCTCTTACCACTCGTCTCCCTTCCGAAGCGGCGTTTTCAGAAGTGTCCCTATGCTCTGCTTTTGGTTCTCAGTGGACGGTACGGGTGTCTGTGTGATCACCGGCTTCTCGTCAGGGTCTGAAGCATTACCCGATTCGGGTCCGCCTCCCTCCGCCATCGTGCAGCGAGTGAACCCGCAGTGACCGCGGGCGCGCTGAAGTATATCGCAGGGGACGCGCACCAGTGTAGGGAGCGCGCAAACCTGGCTGCCGAGATCAGCCAAGAGACAGTCTATGTAACTCGAAAAATGACGGGTGGCTAATAAAAGTTTATGAAAATAACTTCAGCTTTGCATGTTATATCATATCAAGACACAGTTTGAGTCTCAACCGTGACAAATTAATTTAGTCAAAATGTTCATTTTTGCATGTACATTTTATTTTGTCATCAGCAATATTGCATTGAATAATGGTGGGTTACGTAGGGATTAAAACCAATACACTAAAGGGATAGACCACCCAAAAATGAAAATTCTGTTATGAATTTCTTTGTTCTGTTTAACACAAAGATGTGTTCATCCAAAAAGATTAGGATGAATGTTAGCAACTGAGATTTTTTTACTTTTCAATAAATGCAGAAAAGACAGCATCTTATCTTAATAAATACCAACGTTTTTATAGTTTTTCATACTTTCATCAAATAGAATTTTCCTATGTAAAATAATGACATTTGATTGCTTTTTAATGGTGGAGCTTTTATTTAGCAATGGTAAAAAAAACAATTATATTCATTAAATGTGGAACAACTCTGCATCTCTGTTCAATATAAGAAAAAAAAGAAAATGTGTTAGAATTTCCCCAGAAGTGCACAAGCAGTGACAAATTTTATTTTACCAAACCAAAGATGTTAAATTAAAAAGTCAAATAAATATCAACCATGCCAATACATTTATAAACATGATCTAATTAATCTGATTTGCATGATGGATCGCTGGCACCAAAGAAAGCATCTATTAAAACAACAGTGATTATATTAGCATTTATTATTTATGTCTCTGGTCTTATTTTTATTATTACAATTCTTCCTAAAACCCTATTTTGCCTACTTGGTCCAAGCACTCATATGATCCTAGTTAAATTAAAACAGAACCTAAAAAAATTCTGTTAAAAGGAAAAAAACACCAGTAATTATTGGGGAATACGTTCAGGAAAACCTGGTCACACGCTACACTACAGGAGGCACTGCAATGTTACAGATGTATTGTATGGTTGAAATCGAAAAAGCTTTAAGCTTAAATAAACCTTTCCTTAATGAAACTTATGTTTGAGCAAAACTAAACAATGGATGGAATGATGCATGCATATGACACAAAATGCAATATGTCTGCAGGGAAGCTTAAGTCACTGTCAGAAATCCAATTGGAAGTGCTCAGTCGCCTCCAAAACCAGTCCAATGATTCACTGAAGTCACTTGATAAGGTCCTCCAGACCTCTCAGTAGTGGACAGGCATTTAGAAGATGCCCGTTGGCAATTCTTTGCTGAACATTCCTGTCAGGTCCAAGTCCTTACTCATTAGGTCCTCCTCAACAGTCTCTAAGGCCCACTGGTGGTCAGTCAATTCTAATGCCTCCCATTCAGCCTAGAAAGAAGAGACTGTGCAGTTAAACAATCTGGAAGTTTGTCATTCTACTTTAATAAAAGCTGCTTGAGTACTTTGGTGTACACATATTCTACACATCATTACTAAACAATGCTAAAAACACATAGAACTACATGGATTTAGCCAGACTGTATTAGTTATCTAGGATACCTTGAATGCTTTGTTTGTGTCTGCAGGCATTGCCATCGCAGCGCCACTCATTTGTTCCTGCATGATGCGAGACTGATCTGCACCTGTTTCAAACAAGAATATTAAATGCATTTATATTTCATCCAAAATGAGTGTTACAATACAGCAGATAAACCATATTTATATTATGTTTGTTTAATGCATAAAATGAGCTCCAGCAATTCAACTGATTACATTTCTTCTGCTTTTAATTTGTAACAGTTATTATTAAGACAACACCGTGATGCCATAAGGCCTGCATGTGTTTAACAACATAGCAATAGCACTGATTTCGTTCAAACATGGAAAGCCAGTCAAGTTATTTACCATTGTCTTGTCCAAGGATTAAAGAATACATGCTTCTGAGACCAAAGACATTCAGGAAATACCAAGATGCTGAACTCACCCTATGGATGTACATGAAAGGTTTAGATACAGAGCTTTGGAGAAAAAAAACTACGTAAAAATCGGACAGGTGTGTGAAAGCACTAACCAGGATGCATCTAGTGAGAGCAACTCAATTCCCTGCTGAAGCATTGGCTTAAAGCGGAGTGTGAGAGGAAATGGTACCTTTGCTTAGGAGAGAACAGATTCATAAACACTTGTTATAAAATTAACAGATAGTAGTTATAATACATTTACTAAGAATTGCAGCAATAGGCTAGAACTATTGCAGAACTACATTTGGAAAAGGTTTGGAAAACTTGTATTTCTTACTTGTGACAAAGCCAGAGAAGGTCCAGTTAATCCATCCACCAATAAGGATCATAGGCAGGACATTTGTCACATTGCCTTTCATCATGTCTGTCAACATGCTGGGATCTAAATAAGCAAATAAGTTCACATTTACTTTTTCCTTTCAAACTTGGGTAAAATCTGACTCGAAAGAAATGCTTAAAAACACTCACCAGTCATTGGAGAGGGTGGAACTACCTTTCTTTTAGTCTTCTTAAAAAATCCATCCTCTTGATTATTGAAGTAAAATTTTCTCATCAAGTAAGACTATTTAAAAGGAAACAAAATCAATGTGAGTGCTTAAGTCCAAGAGATAAAAGCAAAATTGTTAATTTTACAAAGACGAAAAATGGACTTGCCTGTTTAGGAATGTATTTTCCATTTTCTCGTAAAACTCTGCTCCTGATGAGAACCTGACTGTTTACAAAACAAAAAGCACAAGTGTTTTATCAGTGGACATTATCCTGGGAATTGCAACACATATGGGCTGGGCAATAATCATGTCAAACAGGCTAATGATGGCATCGATGTGGTTACCTGTCTGAAACCTGTTCTAAGGTGAGCTTCTTGTCACTTTGCAACAGAATCGAGACGTAATGCCGTATCACTCCAACCAGAAAAGTGATGAATACAATAGGCAGCACAACCCAAAGGCGAATGTTGGAGTCCAGGAGGAGCTCAGGCTCAGCCATGTTTCCGTGAAGGGATGCTGATGAGATATGGACCACCTAAGACAGACCAAATAAAGTAAAAATATAAAAATAAGTGGTAATGTGACAATCTTCTGATCATCATTTAATGACAAACTCCTGGTAACACATTTCCAATAGAAAACGTATTATTGTAAACTAATGTGAATCAACGATCAATTAAATATCTGTAAACCAAGAACAAACTGTAGAACACAATATATTATTTATGTTAGCATAGTAATACTTGGTATGAAACTAGTCTTTGACCCCTCAAGAGTCCTTAAGTGCAGGCTAAACATGCTAACCCGGCAAATCCTGTAGACGTCCACTTATCCTATGAAAATAATACGCAATTTTATGATGTAGATTTACAATTTCCATTTACAATTGTAAAGTAACTTTATAAACATCAAGCTCGAATATGTTTAAGGTTTTTATGCTTCTGTTTTTATTCATTTTAAACGCAAAAAGAAAGCAGCAGCAGGTGCTTGGATCAATGTTAGCTTGTGGCTAACAACCTTTCTTTCAGGCTTCTGACGGCGACGCGTCCTTTATTGACATATAAACATTTCCTCTGCTGTTTTGCTATCTTTTTGAAGCTACCAGATGCGAAAACGAGCCACATATTAATTCTCTCGATGCACTTGTACCTTCTCTCGAATACAATTTGCGCTTTATCTCCGTAAAGCCCGACAACGCCTTAATGCAAGATGCGACACCATCGAGCCCCCGATTCTACTACTGCTGCTATATGTGATTTCTTCTGTGGCTTTACAATAATGGTGTATATAGTGTGTCATGCAAATACCGCCACCCACTGTTTCATGTGTGAACAACATTGAGTGGTCTATAAAATGTCCACCGCTGTAACAGGATTGAAAATCACGACGTTAACATTTTCAGCTCTATAACACGCATTGTTAAGTCAGTGTTTAGTGTATTGATAATTTACAAATTATAAAATGTATTAGTAATTGTTTATTATACTTTTTACAGTTTAATTTTGTTCATGGTGAAACCAGAATTTCTCCGTGCAATGTGTATTAAAGGACACATTAAATATATTAACATGCATTATAGCAATTAAAAGAAAACCGCATCAGACTTAAGTTATGGAAAATGTTTACAATTTATTTATAAGATTGCATAATAAAGCAATATATGATTCAGGCCTAAATTACTTAAACTTTTATTTTAGCACAAGAAAATTGTCAGTTGAAATTGTATGACTGTGATATATGTCCAGGTTATTTATCGGAAGACGTTTTTGGAACAGTAATTTTTGCCTGTTTAAGACAAAAATACATTCTTATACAAACAATACCCTCTCAAAATAACACTGGCAAATTTTTTAATAGGCAGTAAATGCAGCATTTGGTCCAAGAAAAGATAGTGTGGCTACAATGACATGTAGATACAAGAAAAATATCATACATAAATACAATTGAAGTTTGTTGGCAAATCCAACCCAAGCATCTCTTAAAACATATAGACCAACTGAATACAAAGACTTTTACGCACTCAGCCCAAACAAAAGCCACAAGAAGCAAATGTGCACAACATCACTCCTAAAATCTGTCTTTATTTACACTGTTTCGGTGCTCTCTATGGTATAACGTTGTATTTACCTTGCAGTGTAGTGTACAGGTTTGGACACATTTCATCAATCCACACATTTCTAGTTTGTAATAGAACAGAATCCCAGATAGATACTAGCTAGGGACATATGGGAAAAGGTTTGTCTGAAGGTGAAATTATTGACGGTTACATTTTCCTGCTTAATATGAGATATCAAGCTGGCACATTTCTCCCCCCCAGAAAAAAAAAACGAAACAATATCCAATCTGCAGCTCTTGCGAGGCAAGCCGTTATGGGTGAAGTCAGGTTCTGATGCACTGTGGAAGCACATCTGTGATGTACAACATTGAATTTGTGCGTTTGCTAAATCCAAATTCATATAAAAAGAACTTAACCCATATAAATTCATTCTCATTCAGTCTCATGTGGGGACTTAAAACAGGAGAGCACCCATACTGCCCATTTCACTCTGTTCCTTGACAAAGATCTCAAAGTACTGATAGATGATGGTCACAGCCAATAGGATTCCAGTTCCGGATCCTATGGCTCCCAGGAAGTCAGCCATGACGGAGAGGCCTCCTATACATAGACCTCCAAAGGCAGCTGCTGTTGGGATGTACCTAAAACAAGGATTCAAAGACAGACACACTTATTAGATAAAACTCAGAACGTTACTTAACGTCTGATTCACAAGGACATGAATGCCTTACCTGTTGAGTTCATGAACCATAGAGGTTTCTCTGTGTCCCCTCATAACCATCTGCTGTTCTTTCAGCTGTTTGGCAACCTGATTAACAGAAAGAGTACATCTGAAGCCCAGTTGTGTAGAAGTCAAGTGGATTTGGTGATCTATGTGACTGAATCACAACCAATAATTAAAGGTAATTAAATGTTCTTACATCTTTGGCTGATGATCCAGATACTTCAATCCATGTCTTGGAGAAGAATGCGCAAGATCCCAGCATGAATATAATGTAAATGACAGCGTGGACCGGATCATCCAAAACTGTGCCGAATGATTCTGGGGGAGAGAGGTAGTAGCACAGACCACCTACAGGGTAGGCACGTGCTGGACCTCCGCTTGAGGAATCCTATTAATAGGAAAAACAAACATTTGAAAAATGCACAATTTATTCATTCTTCACGTCAACTAGGCCAGGAATCTCCAACCCTGCTCCTGGTGAGCTACCGTCCTGCAAACTGCAGGTCCAACCCTGCTTCAGCACACCTGTCTGAACACGGTTGTGGCTAGAAGGGATAGGGCTACGGCCGGAAGTGATGCAAAATGTCACCATAAAATTACAATAAATTACATTAGCTAACGCCTACACCTACCCCAACCCTAAATCTAACCTTACAATAATAAAAAAAAACAGTAATTAACTGTTGTCAGAGTGACAAACATGATGCGATGTCGAAGTGCGCATGCCTAGTCGAGGTAGCTGTATCCCTTCTAGCCAAAACCCCTGAACACCTTGATAAGATGGTGTTTGATTGGGGTCGGAGCCGAATACTATAAGAAAACCACGAGAAACCTCAAAAATAGCAAAAATGTTACTTACAGACCAAGTCCCCAACAGGTTGACCAGGAAGTTCCCGCTGAAGCGAGTGGAGAGCATCTGAGAGATGACGTAGAGGTTGGACACCAGTGCCGACTGCAGGATGATGGGAATGTTGGAGGTATAGAAAAGCTTGATGGGATACGTGTTGTACTGGCCACGATAGCGTGCCGATTTAATGGGGAGGTCGACTCTGAAGCCCTGTGGTACAGCACATAATCTAGTTAGCATATCAATGTATCTTTATACGCGTCAAATTAAGATTATATATGGAATGAACCCTAAACTAATTTTAACCACTAACCTGGAAGTATATGACCACAGCAAAGACGAAGACCGTAGCGATGAGATTCAGGAGGTTAGGCAGGTTCTGTCTGTAGAAGGCCTCTCTCAGGGCTCGCACTTTATCGGTACGAGTGGCCAGCAGGTGGAACAGAGCAATAATTGACCCCTCAAACTCAGTACCTGTATGCACACAAAAACGTGATTCAGTCAATGCGACATGACATCTCACCATGTCAAATCCGAGATGCAGATCCTGAGCACACACCTCTTCCTGTGTTGACTGTCGTTGGGCTGAATGCTTTCCATACGATGGTCTCACAGATGTTGGTGGCGATGAAGAGAGAGATACCAGAGCCCAATCCGTAACCCTTCTGAAGCAACTCATCCAGCAGCAACACAATCAAACCTGCCACAAACAACTAGAGAGAACAAGGAAAATCTATATTTATTAATCAATAATGACCTGATCTGGGGATTTTCTTGCTTTTGGAGATCAACCGTCCTACAGAGTTTAGCTACGAGCATAACCAAACACTTCAGGAAACTTAGTTTTGGATGAAATATTTGATAAGAGTTGGAGCCATTTTCTTCAAGAGCAGGATTGAAAAGCCCTGATTTAATCAACTAAACACATAACTCACTTCACATCAAAGCTCGCTGATCAACAGTAAAGGAAGCAGTTTTGACAAGATTTAGGATCTTGCTTAATGTGTGTGTTTACATAACGCATGTCCAAATACAAATCCTGACTGAGAAGTACAAAAAAAAAAAAAAGGAAAGAACAACATTGATTGGAGATTCTACAGAATGTTTAAGAAGAATGAATTAAAATAACCTGGATGATGATGAGAAGGCAGATTCCAGCACCCATCTCTGAAGGGTCTCCATACATCCCAGTCATCACATAGACAATAGCTTGACCAATGGTGATGATCATGCCAAAAACTGGTGGATAGACATCACAGTTAGAATGCTAACACAGTTACTGGAAAACAAGTATAGCGATGATGGTAAGAGTTGCCACAATATAGCATCATAAGATTTCCATTAGTTTTGGCCCAGTCTGACCACAGAGTGTTATGAGACAAATGAATCTAGCACAGCTAGAAGAAATGAGTTGCCAGGGGTACAATTCTGTGACCAATCAAAATCAATTATTCCTGAGAGCTCTTTGATAATAGCCAACATGGTAATATAAAAGGGGGTGACGTACGTTTCTGAGCTCCATTGAAAAGCGCTCTGTCTTTAGGTGTGTCTCCAACCTCAATGATTTTAGCTCCAGCAAGCAGCTGCATTATCAAACCAGAGGTCACAATGGGAGAGATACCCAACTCCATCAGAGTACCTAAAACACACACATTATTACTTCATCGGACCACATGAAACAAATGGTTGGCCGTTACGGGCTGTTTAGAAGCCAGCAAATAAACCCTGATTACATTACATTTGTAAAACATTAGGAGTTGATTCAATCACTGTCTGACACTTCTGTAGCAGGTATACACACCTCTGTTGGATGCCAGGATGACTCTCATCCAGTAAAATGGGTCGGCAGAATCTGACGACATGATACCAAAAAGTGGAATCTAAAGGAGAGAAATCAGTGGTTAAAAATAAAACATCACCAAACATGGAGGTTTATGTTTGCTTTGAGGGATTTCTAAACGCACGAGAAGGACTGTGTTTGACTTCAACAGTTTCATGTTTGCACTGACAGCTGTTTTGTATCGGCGTACACATACCTGGCAGCACACCAGAAATATGAACAAGGTGATCGCAGTCCATAGCACTTTTTCTCTGAACTGAATCTGTTGGAAAAGATTCAAGTTAGTAATTTAGCATTCAAGTGCCACATTAACAAATGCAGTAAATGCTTGATGTTGACATGGATACTAACCCGTCTCTCTGGTTTCTGGATCTCGGGTAATACAGCACAAAACGGCTTTATCACTTCTAAGAATTTAACTGAAAGAGAACAAAGTAACTCATTAGGTTACAGTAATAAAGCACTCGTGGTGGGTATGTTGCTATCCAAGGAGCTCGGTATGGTAAAGGCTACGTGGCTTTGGGATTTCTGGAGTTACTCGAACCCGATTCTCTTGCAACGTCATCATTCGGCACAAGAGGTAACTAAAAATACTAATGTAGATAAGATTTATTTTATTTCCTGGTTAAACGTCAGGAGCCTTTGTTATATTCTGACCGCGTAACCAACGCTGCGTGCCATGTTTTATAAGCTGTAAAATGTAAATAGCATATAGCATATAAACGTACACGTAGAAACAGGAAAAAAAGGGTGGTCCCCAATACTAACGTTGAAGTTACTTGGCTAAAGAGCTCACTTTAAAATCGGTGCAATCTAAAAGAAACAATAAAACGATGATCCACACGAAAAGTAAAGTCGACGTGTTTCAAATCGTTTCAGCTTCACTGAACAGTAAATCATGTAACGTTAAACCGGAGACACATTTGGACATTTTAGCACCGAGAGTACATTCCAGAGTAAAAAATGAAGCACTGGTGCTAACAAACAACAATAATGATATTTAAAAGGCATAATATATACAGTTACGTATCAGAATAAAGACTATGCCGAAGACTTACTGCCCATGGTGGTGTCCTGTTGACGACGATCTCAGTATAGCGGTTAGCACACACCGTCAACAGCTCCTATGAAGAGCTTGTTCAGGACACGTCATCAACCAGAGCACAAATATACGTCAGAGTCGAATGAATAATGGAAACTGAATAAACTGGGCGGGGTTAAAGGGCCGGGGTTACGATTGGTATAAATGTAAATGTTCTCAATATATTTATTTTCTCAACATATTTAATAATCCTGCATTCACAATTATATGGGCTTTAAATATGTGGGCTTTATTTCGGTGGTAAACAAATCAGAAGTAAAATATCGTTCGGACCATTTGAAGATGAGTGGGAGTCACGTGGTACATGTTACTTTTCTCAGCGCTACTTAAAGATGACCAATCACAGTAGTTTCAGAATAATCGTTAAAGGGCGATAGAGGTCGCCTATGCGTTGTAAACCATGGCTGTTGAATACCCCGATCTACAAAATAACCTATTTGTATATTATATTTTATAAATAATATAATACATAACAATAATAATATACAAATATAATATTAATAAAATACTTAAATTTAGCTTTTGACCCCCACGCGCCCACTGGTCGTAAACCTTTTGTCATTAGTGTTTTGCTTGGTCTCAGCTGATGTTTTGTTATCCTTGCAACATTTTTCATAAGCATTACTTATTATACGCTATAAATGAGAGACTGGTAAATAGTGTGTATCCACAAAACTGCCCTAACAGTAAGGGACAAGAAAATGTTTCACTCATTCAATGTGTCCTATGAACCCATTTACATAAATAACCACCAGGGGGCGACCTTGTATCAGCTAACAAAAGGTTCATGAAAGGCCTATTGGCTGTAAAAACAGTATTAGTTTATTGCAAATAAATCACTGAACAAGGAGTGCCAAAAAGTACTATGGTGCAAGCATGTTGTTTTAGACTTGGTACCACAGAATTTTCTGTAAGGTTGTTTATTTCCTCTTGATTACCACAATCATTTGTGTGCCTCTGAATACTTTTGTAAATGCTAGTACACATTTCAAATGTCTGAGAAATTGTTACATCACCCATGTTACATCAAATCTAGTGGAATATATTCAGCTCTTCACTGCACCACGAGTGTGAATCTATAACATACAGGGACTTACATTATACAAGATTATACCAAGGTTAAAATCTGGGATCCGATTTTTTCATAATGCCAAAGTCTGCAATCAAAAAGTCATTATAAAATTTGCAAAAATGTATAATTAATTTATCATGAGATTAAATTTGATCTACAGTTGTCATATGAATGTTTTTGTTCTATAACATCAAATCAATCCAAATAACACATTTTTCAAACAAACAGAGCATGTTGCAACAATTTAGTCTTTTTTTAAATAATATACACAAGGTCACAACAGCACATGTAAACTAGTTGTGTCCATTGTGTGGAAGCTTATCTTGTTAGTAAAGTTGGCGGGCTTGATTAAATGTATATTGACAGCGCGGTCAATGAATGAAGTCAACACCAGCCTACAGCTAAACTCTGCTCTGTGCTTTATAGGAGCGGCATTTACGTCATGGCAGCGCTTTCTAATTCTTTCTCAGCCTGGTTCTCTCTCTCTCTCTCACTCTCTTGTGGTCTTCTCTAAAGGGACATGCAAGACCCATGACCTCTGCTGTCAGAGGCATTCTGTATTCATGTCCGGCTGGATTCTCCCAATGCCTCCATGACATTTTTTATTGTTTCTTTTCTCTGGAAGTTGCTATTGTAATGTAACAGTGTTTATATGTGATGTTAGTTTGTTAAAACATAACAGTAGAGTGAGTCTTATTGTTTGTGAAATTGCCTTTCTTATGACAAACAGAGAAATAAAAACACACTTTGTAGAACAACAGTGAGATAAAATATTGATTACTATAAAGGGCGAAGTCAATGAATTGAGTGTCCTCAATAAATGTCCCTGCTACTGTACTGAGTATTATTAGCCTACAAAAAGTAAATATAGTGTCACTGACAAGATGCTTGTGAAAGTCCACATTTTGCCATTTGCGAAATATTTATTACAAAACAAAATAATACTTCACCAGGAAACCTCAAACGGACAGAAGTGTGCACTTTGAATGCACCAAACGATTCTTTGGTAAACAATGGCTGAATGAACAGTCTATATTTGGAAACATGGAGAACAAAGGCAGAATAAAAGGCATTGATTTGAAATAGAGCACAGCTGAGTACCTATAAATCACATTGAAATGGTAACTCTTCTGAATGAGCAAGCTGTACGCTCGGAACCAGTAATTCAACAGCAATTATGTAAGAAGTACAAATCTCCCACATCCTTAAGGATGAATTCATTTGCTATTAACTTTGACATTATACGGGACACATTTTAGTGTATGTAGGGCAGTATGCAGTGCCAGAGAAAGAAACTAAAAATATTGCACTGTTCTGTTGCCATAGAGATTTCAGTATTAGCAAACAGGTCTGTTGCCATGGCAACCGGGGTGATGCTGAACTACACTGACACACACATTTGGACCCAGACAACACAAACACGCAGAATTATGCACTTATACAGCATGCATATCTAGTGCATGAATAAATGCACACTGGCTCTATTCCAAGTTGTTACATCAAGTCGCTGGAACAATGAAGTCCACGGAGACTGAGGTTTAAACAGACAAACAGAACAAATAACCCTGACTGATCTCTAAGTCCATCATTTGGCATCTGTTGCCCACCAATTAGGAGTTGTTTTTTGGAGCTTTACCCATACATGTTCGGCTTGAAAAATAAGCATGTGAAACATGAGAATTTTCTTCATGTAGTTTTGCACACTTTTTTCAAATACCATACACAGTTGCCAAAGATACTTCAGTGCACTTTATTGGTAATGTTCAGATTACTTTTAAAAGGAGCAGATGCTAACGTATGTCTAACAGTGATACAAGACTTTCTGTAACCGAGTCAAGGACCTGCATATTCAAAGGTTGAAGGAAAGGGTTGTAACTGTTGCTTGGTCAAGCCACCTTGTGTTACATGTATTACAAAGGACTAGAACAGAGCTTTCTAAATTGCAAAGGGATTATGCATAAAACTGTAGTAAAACTTCAAGATTTTGAACGTTGGTTAAAATTTAAGTATACTACTAAATTTACTATAGTTATGTATACTAGAGTATACTATAGTAATTATATTATACTATGGTGTACAGTTTTCTCCGTGTGGGCTACCCCAAAATTTGCTAGTCATATTCCGGCGAAGGTAAAATAATAATTAATAGAATACATTTTATTTTTAATTCAAAACACTGCCTATTTACACATTATGTCGAATGACATCAGAAAATTGTGATAACTTGCTAAATAAAGTAAACATAGCACACGATATGCGATATGCTTTAAGCTTCTAAAATCTTTTTGAATATTATCGAACCAAATGCTTTACATTCTTCGTGATCGTTGGCATGAACAACATTCAGTGTCGTACTAAAAATAACTGGCAATAAATGTGAACCTATATATTTTTTCGAGTTTCAGTTATTGTGATATGCAACCATTGTGATATGCGCATTTGCGATACTTTCAAATATTGTGCGGTCCTACTTGACTTTGGAAGCTAACATCTAACTCCATTCCAACTTTACACTATTAAATATTATATTTAAAACTAAATTAAAATCCAAACATCTGAAATGTAAAGGTCCAGTGTATGAAATTTAGCGGCATCTAGTGGTGAGGTTGCAAATTGCTCGCCATTCCCTTTCTAAGCACTACGGCCACTGACCCAGAATTAAGACGTCGTCATGTTTTTGCTCCTTTGCCGATTGAGATAACGCATTTATGAAACGCGCTCTGTGGAGCAGTTTTAAAAATAAATAACATGTAGTAAAACAAAACTTGCGTTTTAGTATTTTAAATTATGTTGAATCGGTAGTTGAACATGGAGTGACTTGTGTTGTAAACAGATATTGCTGGATTATTAATGACCAGACGAACTATTAACTTCTTACGGTCCCAGCAGCGAAGCAATGGCGCTGGCGGAGATGTTGAAAGTAAGTTAGGTAGGAAGAGGCAGAGCCCAATTTTGGATTTTTTTACACAATTCTGCTTCAAACAACAGCAAGTCCATGGTGATCAGAAGCGATGGTAGCATTGTGGGACTTTACTAAAGGGTAAGAATCCAACGAACTTGAAAGTGCATTTAAGAAGTTCACATGATGTATTTATGTTTTGTTTGAAACGGTAATAAAAATATCACGAATTTCAACACTAAGTTTGTTGCATTTTAGATGTACGTGTGTACAGTTATATAGATAATTTGTCCATCTTTCCACAATGAGGACAATCATGAGACTCATACACAACAATGACTAAATACACAAACGTTCAGTGATGCTCAAGAAGTCAACAAACCTTTTTTTAATTATATTTTTAACATTTACAGATTTGACAAGGTGTATGTAATTTTCTACCATGATATTACGCTATAGACTCAAACAATACTAAAACTATTTATGCACCACTAAAAAGAACTAAAACTAAACTAAATAAAAAGACAAATTACAAAACTAAATAAAAACTAGTACTTTTTTAAAAACTATAATAACCCTGCTCTGAATACAGTTATGTATATTTTATTGCATTTCTGTCAATAGATACTCCAAAAATTTAAAAACCGCACTCTTAACAGGCTACCAATACAGATTTGTTATATTCTGATATTTTAAAGCACTTCATCGCCTTGTAATTATAAGGTTCTATCTGCATCTAAAAAAGTCCCCAAATTTACACAACGTAAAGAAAAAACATCCCATAATGGTAATAAATTGTCACAGAATAAGAATAAAAAAGTGAATAACTCAAATATCAGACAGAACCTTGTAATTCCAGTGCGTCGACTTATTAATAAACAAAGCAGCACACAGTACGAGATCGAAACAGAACACAAACAAAAGTTTTATTTTTCCTCCAACATACCATGTACAACAGATAAGACAAGAGGTATCGGAACATGTCAAATAATAATATTCATTAATATCATTATTGTAACATTAATAACATGGAATGTAGTCATGTCTCCATTCGCTTTTTCGTTGCTTTTTTTAGTTTATTTAGGAAATATGACAAATAAATAAATCTTTATTATAGACTCTTTCTGTCAACTAACTATATAGTCGTCTCTTCATAATGGGTGCAAGGAACTTTGTTGCAGAGCGACAGTTAACAGTCTTCCTTTTCTCCACCCACCATTCTTTTTCATCCAATAATGATCGCTCAAGAGCAGGCGATTTTTTTCCGTAACTTTCTCACACAATGAGCATGGAATCGGAAACAGTTTTTAGGAAACGTCGTCTGCAATGCGTTTTAACTTTTTTAATAAATAAAAAAAACATTTGTAACAGCACAGTGGGGTTGTGAGTGAAGCTACTGAATCACGGGGTAAAAGCAGATCACGTGACCTCTGAATGTTAGCCTTTCGAATTTGCTGTGAACTTGAAAAAAAACCTAGCAAAGACAAAAAAAACAAGTGAACTGGTGGAGCTTTGAGATTTTACTGACTTCTGAACTTTTCAGGCAAGAAAGAAATATGCAATGAGACGAACTGCATTTCCCATGTTTAATGTCATGCTGCTCTATAGTTCGGACGGAGTGGGCTGAGCGGTGGCTTAGTCTGTGCTGTGGTCTTCTAGTTCGGAAATGATGGTTATGAGGTTCTCCAAGCCGAATATGTAACCACTATCCTGGCCCTCGTGAATAACACTGTCCTCCCCGTAATGGCGACACGTGGTATGGGCAAAGTCAATCATGCGCACGTCCACCACCGGCCCGCTGTCTGCTATGGCCAGGCGTCGCACCACTGCGGAACTGCTGCTAGCTGCACCTGCGCCGTGAGGGAAACCGTAAGCACCGCCCTCTTCCTCCTCTTCTTCTTCCTCTTCCGAGAGCCCATCCTCCGGAGAGTGGCGGGACCTCGGGGGGTCTCCATCATAGATGATCAGGAGCGAGCTGGAGAAAAAGCGGTAGCTTTCGCAGGCTTCCAGAGCCTCCTGCATTTCTTGCAGTCGGCGCAGGACAGGTGACAGGAGTTCCTGCCTCAGACGCCTCCCGTCGTGGAAGAACTGATAGATGGCCTCTTTAAAGCCAGACAGGGTCAGTTTACGGCCGTGGTATTTATTCATGAACATAAGCTGCCCCGTGTCTGAATGGTAGACCTATGGGGAAAGTGAAGAGGGCTTAGCGTATGAACAAACCATTGCTGGGTTCATTACAATAGTTATTGTTCCGGGTTCAACAAAAGTTAAGATATAGCAGCATTTGTGGCAAAATGTTGATTATGAATAATAATACAAATTTAGCTATGGCAAGGCAATGCATAACGCAATACTATTAATTATATTTATTTATTATTCCACAAATAATAATGTAAATACTTTTACAAAAATGTGTGAAAAAAGAATAAAAAAGCTACTATAAATTTTTATAATTTTATTAATAATTGTATTATTACTATTATATACTAACCTGCATGCCACAGAGTCGCACTCCTATACTGGCTGATGTACTCTGCTGACACTTGCGGATATGTAGGGCCTTCTTCTCCTCGGATGCGTCATCACCGTGCTGCCTGGTGCCCATCTTCAGATCCAGCACGCATGGAACCGTGTAACGCCACGTAAGGTTCTCCAACAGGATGAATTCTGGTTCTGGGTTAAGGGAAACAGATTCTCTTTCCTCTTTAACACTGCATTACATTAACCTTTGTTTTACTGACGCGAGACTTAAAATGCTGATTGAATTCTCTTGAAATTCAAATTGTCAATTTGCATGGGAATAGAAGCGATACCGTTTCCTATTGTACAAATCTACAGCCTTTAATCAACAAACATCATTTGTTCTGCATCACAGTGCAAAGTGATGTGTATTGTCCTGCTTATGTGCACCTGATCAGCATCAATTCTGCGTACATACTGCAGTTTATCTTCATTTTACCTGTTCATATCATTTACCTGTTTTTTCCTCATATTTACAAATACCAAAATATTACTATGATTACTAAAGGCTATTACTCGACCATTATATATCATATAAGGCCGTGTTTGCACATGACTTCTTTTTTTAAGCTGCTACCGTCCGTTTTACATTATAATCCTATGGAGTAAACCGTGTTTTCAAAATATTCCCCAACACCGGCGTCTTTTTCTGCAGCTCAGAGCGTCTTTTGAGGTTGAAAAAATACGCCCTACATCAAGCACCTTTTTCAGAGCTAACCAATGACAGAGTCCTGTCGTTTCCATAACAACATGCGAGGAACATAATTGGTCGAGAAGGCTCAAGCTCAAAAAATTGTAATGGCGGCCGAAACGCCCGTTGGAGCATAGTTTTGTATAAATGTACGTTTAATTCTCACTTTCAATAACATTTCTAGCGAGAAATTAGTATTGTAGTTTTTAAATATGTGATGGGTTTTTCGCTGTTTATAATTCAAATAGAATTCCGTTATGTTGCCTATGAAACCGGTCTCTCTAAGCTGCCTTCGTGCACAAATGCTATCTTTGAACATTGCCGGCTGCTATTTGTAACCACAACTAAAAAAGCGCAATTGTCAACATTTTTTAAGTCAAATGTGAACACAGCCAAAGGAGATTCACTTTATTTAAATGTGGTCTTCACTCTTTGCAATGACTGCAAATCAACTGCACATCTCACTGCTCTCCATACAGCAAAATAAAGCTGTTTTTACATGATTAAAGCAAGTACTACAGTTAAGTACAGTAAAATAGCAAGCTCATTCGTTCATTGTTTATGGTGGCAGTTAAAGGATACTGTATTGGTTGCGATGTTTCGCGTTCTCCTTCATCCGCTGCAAGTGTTGTTGGTGGCACTTGAGGCTCCATGGGTTGTGCTTGAGCTGAGGGCCAGAAGCGTTGCTTCTCTCCAGGCTGTAGTAGAAGACTTCAGCCTGCTTGAGCCGTTCTAACTCCTCCTCGCGTTTTACACTAGAGAAAAGATGAAGGAGGTGGGTCAGACAGATATACAGACTAGGTTTCAGGTTCTTAGCTAGACACATTCATTGGGTCTGACCTCTTTAAAGTGATAGTTCACCCAAAAATTTAAATTCTGTCATCATTTACTTGACCACATGTCATTTCAAACCAGTATTACTTTTTTAGAAGATATTTGAAGAATGTTGTTAACCGGCACCCATTCACTTGCATTGGCGCTTTACGGTTACCAATTTCCTTCAAAATATTGTATTTTGTGTTCTGCAGAAGAAAGAAAGTCATACAGGTTTAAAATGACAAGAGTCCATTTTGGGTGAACTATCACTAAGCAATTTATTTATTAATAGGTTGTAATTAATAAATAGTAGTACTTGCCTGCTCTCACAATATACTAATAAATACTATACCAGTTTTGATTTACGTTTTTTTTACCCATTTTACCATTGACAGTACGTTATGACACACACAAGGAGTGTCAATAAATTGTTTACTCGCAAGACCTTGAAAAGGACCGGCAAGCCGCACATTGTTGCTGAACATCTTGGGTGCTTTATGAAGTGTTAAAGTGAGTCATAACATACCACCGTTGTATTGAATCCACCCAACTTGATATTCATTCAATGACCTACTTTTGTTTTATGAAAATAAAGATCATGCAGATATGGAACACCACGACAGTTGTCATTTTTGGGTGTACTGTCCCTTTAAATGTTTCACCCCTGCCCCATTTGCTCTGAGGTCAAGACTAAATCACAAAGCTACATCCGTTACATAACCTCCTGCTAAACCATGGCTCAAAATGCCAATTGCACGGGTCAGGCTGCCAGGAGCTGAGAATGCATCTGTTCGGCCCAGCTGAGCTCTCAATGCGTCTACGTAAGGACGAGTATGCTGTAAACGTCCACATTCTCAGTGAGTCAGATATGTGCTGAGCAGGGCCATTATAACAGGAGAACAAAGACTGGTATTATTCAGGACATGTTCATCACTGAGAACATTGGTACTCGTGGGTTAGTGGGGACTAGGGCTTAAAACTTCGGACCAGTAACCGGATGGATTCTGGTAAGCTTTGCACAAGGAACAAAACATGAGTTGTTATCATGGGCCGCTTGGGTTGTAGTATGTTGGAACTTACAAAATGTATTTTTTTGCACGTGTTAAGCAATCTCTTTTTATATTAAAGTGCAAAAATGAAATAAAACACTTATTTTTAAATACAAAACTTTTTCACATAGAAACTAAACCTCTAAATGGTGGTGGTTCCGGTAAAACTGGCTATGACATTACAATGTTGTGAATGGTTGCCAAGGCTTTGCAATGTGGTTGCTAGGTTGCCCATATATCCTTAAGTTCCTCCTTTAATAGAAGTATACTGGATTTTTTTTTATCAGCCAGGTAAAATGATAACAATTTTGGATACATTTTGACTGACAATATACAGAACAAAGGCGACCTAAAATGTAACCCTTCCCTTACCTTTTGTCTTTCTCTTTTCTAGAAATCCTGGATCTGTCTTTGCTGTGGCCCTCGTTGTCCAGCAGCATCTTGCTGACCCATTTCATCTTATTTTTGGGCTCCAGGTCAGCCGAGGGGTCCACGTTCTCCAGATCCCCGAGCTCACTGTGCAGCGGGTAGGCAATAAGACACAAATTCCCTTCCTCATCTTCCTCGAAACTCACAGACACCTCGCCTGCAGAGAGAGAGAGAAATGCAAAAAAAGAACAAGGTCAAAGGTGAAACGGTATCATCTTTTACATCAGCAAACAGGTAGTAGTCAGAGTTCCAAGCTGGGAGGTTTTTAACATCTCTTACCCACTTCTCATATTTTTGCGCTTAAAAGCATGGCAGTCTTTAACAAAAGCTATAGCCGATAGCACGGGCTGCTCCTAACCTGATAGAAATCACACAATCCACAACAAATAAGCAAACAACGGGGAATACTTGCAAGAAGAGAAAGAAAGAATGGATGGATGAAACAAAGATGAAGAGGTTGGGGAGAGAGAGAAGGCTGAGAAAAACAACAGCCGTGTAGCTGTGCCTTTACTGCAACGGATTACCACGCAAGATCAAACCACATAAGAGTTCCTTTTCGAATCGATCACCACACAAGCATAAAAACATCTCCCAAACAAATGACATAAGGCTAAACATATGATAAAACCAACACTATTTATTTGTCAAAGATCAAACCACAATACGTCATGACTTAAGTTCGAGACTGACATCAAACGCATCAGATGAAGAATAAAATGCAACAAAGTTTGTAAAAATGGTCAGAAATTGTATTACGAACAACAGACCAGAAGTCATAAACGGCAATGTTTGATCAAATGTTTTTCACAAGTAAATTATACACTACGGGGTTACAGTAGGATTATTTTTAAAGTATATATGTCCAAGTGAAATTTCAGCCCCAAAGAAAGAGAAAAATAGTGTATTTTACATCACATTGCATAATTCGATTAAAGCCTATTTTTTAAACCATGAACCATTATTTCCAAGATATTTAAACTCGTTTTATTCTTTAAGATAACATGTGTTTTCCACATCCAATTAATGCAAATTACACTGCAATGGGGTAATGATCATTTGGGAAATGTGGAAATTCAATGTTCTTAGTTATCATAACAATGACTTCACAAATCCCACTTACCATTTAGAACATTAACACAGATTAAAGCAGGAAACAATCTAGAAAAGTGGCAAATGCGCTCAACATGACGTCAGATGGCAATTTCTAAAAGTCCAGGATTTTTTTTTATTACAAGACACTTAAGAGGATTTCTTACATGTCAAAACATCTGATCTGATGTCAAAACATTGTTATAATTTCATATCCATCTCCCCCATCCAACAGAGGCCCGGTAAAAACAGGCCGTTGAAAGTGCATTTGAAGCTGTGATGTGTGAAGAGAAAGGGCAGGAGACAGCATATATAAAGCACAGAAAAAAGCATACAGATGCTGGGATGATAATATAAGAGCTTGAGCTTGTATCCGTGTGAATCCCAAAGAATGACAGCGAATCTTGAAAGCGAAAACAGTCTCTGGATGGCAGTCTATGGTTTATTTGTCAACAGTCTTTTGGTCCAATCCTCTTCAAGTCAAAGACTCGACAGAAAGGTCCACAATCAGATCTTCTTTCACCAAAACATTTGGCACTTATACACAGTGTCTTAACAGAATTTAGACTTTGTTTCTTGAACCCAATGAATGACTTACCTGAAAAGGGCCTTTAAATAAATAAAAAAAACACCGCTTTCTAAAAGCGCGACTTCACAATTGCGCCGCCGTGTGGAGACCAGCGGTAACACAGTAACCCAAGCACTACTGGCCTTCATGAAACTAGGATGTTTTTTTAAAGCCAAACATACTGACAACGCATACATTCTTACAAATATCACACCGTAGGCGATACAGGGTTTAGAAAATGAAGAGAAATAGTATTTGCTGCCAGGTTACAAGGCGGAATAAGATGTTAAATGGTTACTTACCTCTATATTGCGGTGTAAACTTCCGCATAGCCGCAGGGAGGCTCTTGTAAAACTGGTGCTCTCGGGGGATTAGGGGCTTGCATATCGTCTGCTCCCCGAAACGGAGCACACACGAGTGTCCCCCCACCTGATGTACGAAGGGCTCAAGCAGCACCCCTTTGCCCAAATACCCCTGCTGCTCTGTCTGCATTCCCTCGATGGCCGGGCTCATCCTCCGGGGGCATTAGACTCTCGCTCCCGGTCCAGTTGGACACAACAAGACGTGAAGACGGTTGTGGAAGACGATCGACAATTTTTTTTTTATCCGTCACTGTTTCGCTTTTCTTGATACACTCTCGTTTAGTCTTTAAATGTGTGATCTTCGCCAGACAAAGAGAAGCAGGAAGAAGGCAGACACGACACAAGGAAGACAACAGCTGAATGTTTGTTTTCAAATCCTTTCTTTCTTTAACGGAAAATGAGCTAGATTGTGCTCTCCTCGCTTAATAAAGATCACCACGGGTGAATTTAAGGTTTTAAGGGTGAAAGTGAAAAGGGCAAAACGGACGATATCGGCCGCTTTCGTGCGAGGTCTGTCTCTGTAGTGACACTGTAATCTCTCGCCGAACTGGGAAAATGTCACTGGTGCATCGAAGGCCCCGCCCCCATAGACGAACGGACCAATCGGAGCACAAGCGGCGGTGTTTGGACAGAATGCGAACAAAGAGTGAGGAAGAGTGGGGGAGGGGAGAACATCCAAGCAAAACAGTCTGGGTGGAGGGGTGAGGCTGGACTCAGCTGTTTTTCTCCCTGTGACATGGATGTCTTTGGGAAGCTGGTGATGTGTGCACAATTCAAGAGTAAAAAAGTGCATACCATTGTGGAAAATGCAGACCAGGGCAGCAGATTTGGGAAAATAGGAACAAAAAGACTAGAATTAAATTCTGTTTATATAAAGCTGGTAAAGCTGACAGTCCAAGGACACTCAAACGTGTCACAATTTCACGGGGCCGAGAACAAGAGTTACTATGGGTGGTCCCCTCGCCACAGGCCTGGGTAAAGCATTTCCAGTTGCCCACCGTCCCACCCATCAATGTCAGCCTTCACCACATGTATTTAAAGAAAACTCAATTCAAGCCTTTATATTAGTCACTTATGGCCTTTACTAGATGAATAGATGTTTGTTTTCTGTAGACGGTTTTAGCGGCAACATCATAAACAAACGTTATGTGGCCCGAACGTAATGTCTGGTAGACCCCTGCAAATTGTCAATGACTGTTGAGTAGTTTAAATAATTTTATACAATGTATATGCACTAATATATTAATATGAATACAATTAAAAATAAAACAAATTGTTATATTAAAACCAAACACAGACAGATGAAGCCGTCTAGGAAACTAAGACAATAAAGTTGTATTGTGCTTTTTGGTATATAAGTAAATGAATCAATATTATGTAGTTCATAATTGTCTAATGTCAGTCAATAAAAATGTTTTATTGGTAGCTGATAATAACAAGTCGGGTGATGTGAAAAAAAAGGATGATGCAAGATGTCCAGCAACTATCCAAATATCCAGAAATATTGAATTATTAATCCTAATCAAATTCATATATGCAAATAGAAAAAAGTTATACAGAGAATTGATGGATGATTTACAGAAATACTTTTGCTATAGGCCTAGTGTTGGACTACAGACAGAGGGTCTGACTTTAATCTCTTTGTAATCTCGCCTTCTGGAGCCCATCTGTGGAAAAATGGGCCATGGTCAATAGAAAGAGAGTTTGATAGCAAAAGAGTATAAAAAACATGCGTAACCGACCATTGCAGAGCAGGGATCTTCTTTGCTTGAGGTTACCATGGGAACCAGGTGACCTTCTAACTTTGAGCCTTCAAAATATTTGCAAGAAGGGTTCTCCATTATTTTTAACATAGATGTTTATATCTTGCAAGCACTCTCCATATGGATATTTCTCTTAAACAAACGCATCGATTCGCTTCAGAAGACCTTTGTTAAGACCACAGAGCCGTGATGAGCAGTTCTTTGATCGATGGATGCACTTTTTGGAGCTTCAAAAAGTCGACGCCCCTTTCACTCCCATTCTACCGTTCTGAAGTAAATTGATAAGTGGATTATTCTTCAAGAAGAAAGTCATATTCAGTCAAAATGCCTTGAGTGTGAGTGAAACATGGGGAAATTTTGATTTGCCAGTGAAATATCCATTTAACACTACATATAGTTGGCTGTATATATTATTTAGAGATGCACCGATTATATATTTCTCCACCGATACCGTTTATTCAGAGTGATATCTGCCAATTTCAATTCTAAAGATTAAATTAACATTTCTTAACTTTTTGAATGTTATTAATTCTTATAATTTATACATTTTCTATATATAGAGCACAGATTCATTGCATTTTCTATCCTCTTTCAAATTGACAGGATACATGACCCTGATCATCGGCCATGAGCCCATTGTGTGAAATAATCGGCCGATACCGATTATTGGACAATATATCGGTGCATCTCTAATATATATTATGTTGTATTTCCATATTTTAGATTTCTGTAGAGATAAATAGTACCGTACATCTATGCTCATTTCCTTTTCAATGTCCCAGTAACACCAAATTTATTTATTCATTAATGGAACAAATGCAAATTTGGGTGGTGGTACACTGGTGGTTGAGGTTTTAAGTCTAGTGACACAGTAGCCCAACACTTTGATCTCAGGTAGAACAACCTGTGAACCTGAGAGACCCAGACAACCTTTTGTCCATTGCCTTGAACCCTTGATAGTAGGTCTATCCTTGCTATTATTAAACATTATATGTTAGCTACATAAATGAACCCCAGGTCAGATATACTGCTATTCATAGCTGTACAAACATTATGTCTTTACAATGTTTAAACAACACTGATCCCAAGTGAAGCAACGAAATAAGGACTGAAGCGATGTTAAACTGCAGAGAGTGTGAAACAGCATCTAATTAGTAATGTGAGAAAGAACAACATGTTTTAAAAATACTAACCACCGAGATATGAAACATCGTGATCTTTGGCACCGCAGATCTTGGATCATCTTAGAACGAGGGCGTTGGTCCTGAAATTAGTGATAGCTGTACTTTCAGCGTCCTAACAGGATTATTCTTGCTGATGCCAAGGCAGTACTCAACTCCTCTTAATTCAATCCCACTTGGTACACTGTGATCCGGTGACGAACAGAGGGGACCGGAGGAGCACGGCCTGCAGCGTAACCCAATAAGAGTTTGAGACAAAAGCCAAGACCAGTTTATGACAGGGGATGGTAAGACTCAAATGATATTAAATTTGGGCTAATCTCTCAGTGGCTATCAATGGGTTAAAGATGCAGGGTTTGATGCATGTGGTGTACATGTTTGTATCATGGATGCCAGTGTATGTTATGCAATAATTACCATTTTGGTATTGACTACTGATTTTAAGTCAACATGAAATCAATAATTGACCTTATTTACTATCTTAATACGTGTTCCAAATCGTATTATGCATGATTAGTTGGTACACGTCATTCCTGATAAACCAATCATTTTTTATTCAATCATTTTTCTTCATCCAAAACAAGTTTATTTTTCAGCGCTAAGTCACCAATTTTTCTAAAAGCACTTTTCATAATTCAATTAATTCCTGATAGATAAAATTACGATTTTTCTTTTAATTTAAAGGCTCACATAAAAATGCTAAATATTGTCATCATTTATTACCCATCATGTCTTTTAAAACCTGTATGACTGTGTAGCACAGGATACAATATTTTGAGAGATATCTCATATGATTTTGTGTCAATAGAGTGAAAGTCAATGTGGTCCCAAATTGTTTGGTCACCAACATCCTTTAAATTTATTTCCGTTCTGTCAAAGAAAGTTAAACAGAAACGACATGAGGGTGAAACAATTAATTCTCACTTTATCATCCTTTTTAAAATAAATAAATTAGGGCTGTCAAACTATTAATCACGATTAATCGCATCCAGAATAAAAGTTTGGTTTACACATGTCTGTGTACAGTATACTGTGCATATTAATTCAGTATTTATAAAAACATACACATGGATATATTTAAAATGAATTAAAATGTATATATAATTTAGATTATAGGTAAATAATAATATATACATATTAATATTTCCTAAATATGTATTCATGTATGTATATAAATGCAAAATTAATATGCACAGTACACAGACATGCATTGTGTAAACACAAACCTTTATTATTGATGCGATTAATCGTTTGACAGCCAAGCCAATCATATTACAAAACTAAAATGGGTTGTGAATGTTGGTTCATGTTGACTTCTATCTTTGTGAGTATCATTCTGCATCATGTGTTTTACCCATTAGTGAGGGAGGCCAAAATTTGACCCGTCCAGAATGTCATCATGTTGCAATGTTGTTTTTAAGTATGAGCCTACGACAGAAACTGAACGAGGACGGTATGACCTTGATTTTGTCTATGTGATGACAGTGGCAGGAGAAGTAAGAACGGATTATTACGGTATAAGCTGGTGATGACTGACTTACCTGAACTGAAAGAGGACGGCTGACAAAATTTTGGCTGTACTGTACATTGAGACCTAACCCTAAAATCTGGCCATGAGGACCAAGAACTCTGCATCCTGACAAAATCACATTCACATAAAAACACCATAAAGAGCTCCTTAACACAGAAATTCTTTACATCTACAAATCATTTTTGGCCTATACACTAAAACATATCAACAAGAGTGAGATCATGCTCCAAATACAAATCTAACTGATGAGCCAAACCTAACAACAATACTGGCCCCTATAGCCAGGAATCCCAGCACCCATCCTGCACTGGATTGAAAATAGCTGAGCTTAAGGTAAATCTATTTACCAGACAGCTCAAAGCTAATCTGAACAGGTCACTGAATGATACCTCACATTGACACCTAATAATAGCGCTCTTGTTTCCACACATTCTTATGGCGCACACCAGAAATCCTAGAAGGCTGTTGAAGGGATCTGGACTTCAGGGCCTGCATGCCAGGTTGCTCGAGCGATGCATACGTGTGAGTTTTAGTGTCTTGCCTTAATGGCTTCTACATTTAGAGACTAAGGCATGCAAACATACTTAACTACTTTATACAGATTTAAGGGTGTATGATAGTGTTTACATAACTGCATTGCCATAAATTCATAAACCTGGCATGTTCTGCTTCTAATGCATGTTAGTGAACTTATTTTAGAAACGCTCTCATAAACGAAATCCAAATGGGTTTGTAAATCAGGCAATGAAACATATGTTTCCGTAATCAAATCTCTTATAATAGATTCCCAAAAGCATAAATAATGTTATGGATAAAATGGGCAGAACCAAATTATTTTTAGTTTTTCTGAATTTACCATTTAAGTGTGTTTAAGTTAAATAATATTTTTGTGTCCTTTTGTGAACTAGTGACAACATTTTCCCCAAATTCCAAATTATTATTTTTTTTTGCAGAAAATTAAAAACAGGACAAACTGGTAATTAAAGATATTAGCAACTTTTACTCTCTACTTGACTACATTTTTGAACAAGTATATGTACTCTTTACTCCACTACATATGTAATGACAAGTGCAATTACACAAAAAATTTTGCATGGCACCTATCTTTTTTTGCAGCAGTTTATTTTTGCCACAGAAGAATTAATATAGCCATTTACAGGGCATAGAACTTAAACTGGTCAACATGGCTTCTTTATGTAAATACGACAGCAAATCAGGTAGATGTCAATCGCTGGCTGTTTATATGTGAAATGAGGACATGACTGCAGCTGGCGATGAGGCCAAATCATCATGTCCAGTGCAAATTAACTTTTTTTTACTTAACATTATTTTATTTGTCCGTAATATTGAAGGAGTTTGGTTTACTTATGAGCACTTGAGCTTAAATGAGACTTTGGTGTTTGTAATAGATGTAGGTTATGGTGTCAACCATGATTTGTTGCAATTTTGAGGTGTTCAGTCTTATGATTTAAGAAAATAAATGCGATTGCTCTCTCACGAATCAACTTTTTCTAGTTTTTAACTGACATGTCATTTAAGTGTTGAGGACTAGTGCTTCTTTGAGCCTACATTCAATATTAACATTTAAATTCAGCAGACGCTTTTATCCAAAGCGACTTACAAAGAGTTTAAGGAGCAATAACCGATATGTCATACAGGAGCAATAATGCAAAAGGTGCCACATAAAGTTACTGGTTTCAACAAAATCTACCACTACCTGTTGAGAGAAAGAGAGAGGGTTAGTATTTATTTCTTTATTTTTTCATTTTTCTGTCAAGTATTCACAGAAGAGATGGGTTTTAAGGATTTTTTTTAATGTTGTGAGAGATGTGGTTGACTGGACCGAGTTAGGAAGAATGTTCCACCAGGAAGGACTGCCCTTATAGGCAATACAAGATGCCGCTGGTTTGCTGAACATAAGGATCTTGATGGGGTGTAGGAGTATAGGAGGGTGTGAAAGTATGCCGGTGCAGATCCAGTGATAGTCCTGTAGGCAAGCATTAGTGAGTTAAATCTGATACTGGCTTCAACCGGTAGCCAGTGGAGAGCGATGAAAAAGGATGTCAATTGAGCCCTTTTGGGCTGTTGGAGACGAGGTGTGCTGCTGCGTTCTGAACCAGCTGGAGCGGTTTGATAGCCTTTGCAGGAAGACCAGCAAGGAGAGCATTGGAGTAGTCCAACCTTGAGAATACCAGGGCCTGGACAAGGAGTTGTGCCGCATGCTCAGTGAGATAGGGTCTAACCTTTCTAATGTTGAATAAGGCATATCGGCATGGCCGCGTTGTCTTTGCAATGTGATCATTGAAGGACAGCTGTTCATCGAATATAACTCTGAGGTTCCTGGCTGTTTTGGAAGGAGTGATTGTGGAATTGCCAACTTGGATGGTGAGATCGTGTTGCACCGTGGGGTGTCCTGGAAACACGAGTAGTTCAGTCTTGGCCGGGTTCAGCTGGAGGTGATGCTCTTTCATCCAAGCTGAGATGTCCTCTAGGCAGGCTGTAATGCGAGCTGCTACAGTGGTATCGTCTGGGTGAAAGGAGATGTAGATCTGGGTGTCGTCAGCATAACAGTGATACGAGAAGCCATGTGCCCGTATGATGGGTCCCAAGGATGTCGTGTAGATGGAAAAAAGCACTGGTCCAAGCACCGATCCCTGAGGGACCCCAGTGATCATGTGGTGAGCAGTGGACAGCGAGCGCCTCCATGAAACCCTGAGGGATCTGCTGGAGATGTAGGATTTGAACCAGCGGAGAGGAGAGGCTGAGATTCCTAGAGATGACAGGGTTGCTAGCAGTATCTTGTGATTGACAGTGTCAAATGCTGCAGATAGGTCTAGCAGAATCAGGGCCAAGGATTTAGATTCCGCCTTGACTAGCCGCAGTGCTTCTGTGACCGATAGCAATGCAGTCTTAGTGGAGTGGTTTGTTTTGAAGCCAGACTGCTTGTCATCCAGTAGTTTGTTCTGGAATAGGTAGGACGACACCTGGTTGAAAGCTGCCCTTTCAAGTGTTTTTGCAATAAATGGGAGGAGAGAGACAGGTCTGTAACTGTCAGTAGTAGAGAGGACCTATGTGGGTTTCTTCAGTAGGGATGTGACCTGGGCCTGTTTGAATGTGGATGGAAAAGTGCCGGTGAGCAGGGAGGTGTTGATGATGTGTATGAATGCAGGTGTGAGTGTGCTGGATATGGTCTGTAGGAGATGAGTGGTGATTGGGTCAAGGGTACAGGTGGTGGGGTGGCTGGAGAGAAGTTTAGTGACTTCAGTGTCAGTCAGTGGGGTGAAAGAGGAGAGTTCAATGTTTGAAGTGAGGGTGGTGTCTACCGAGGTCTGAGGTGCTGAGAATTGTTTGCTGATGGATGATGTTTTCTCAGTGAAAAATACAGCAAAGTCCTCCGCACCCTTCAAATATGAAGTGGGTGGGAGAGGAGGGGGGCAAAGAAGAGAGTTAAATGTCTTGAAAAGCTGCCGAGTGTTAGGTGCATTGCTCACCTTGGTGGTATAGAAAGACGTTTAAGCTGTGGTAACACCAGTAGAGAAAGAGGAGAGTAGTGACTGGTAGTCCCTAGGTCAGCAGGATTCCTGGTCCTGCGCCATTTCCTTTCAACAGCCCTAAGTGTACTCCGTTGTTCAGGGAGAATGTCAGACAGCCAGGGGCAGGAGGGGGTGGCGCAAGCTGGGTCTGGAGGACAGAGGACAAAGGTTATCTAGACACAATGTAAGTGTTGAGCATAGGGTGTCAGTGGCAGTGTCAGCATCTAGAGATGCAAAGTTGGAGGGAAAAGAGGATGTCACTTTAGCAGAGAGGGTACTGGGGGAGAGAGAGCGAAGGTTCCGTCTAAAATAAATGGGTGGTGATGTTGGTGTAGTGTATATAGGATGGAGCATGTTGAAAGTGATGAAGAAGTGGTCAGAAATGTGTAGAGGTGTGAATTGAATGTTATCTGTGGTGCAGTCGTGGGTGTAGATGAGATCAAGCTGGTTTCCTGATCTGTGAGTACTGGCTGTGGCGAGGCGCATGAGGTCAAACGAGGCGGTTAATGTGTGGAAGTCAGAAGCATAGGGTTTCTCCAGGTGGATGTTGAAGTACCCAAAGACTTTAAGAGGGCCGCCATCCTCAAGGAATGATGAGAGCAGCACATCTAACTCTTCAATGAAGTTGTGAAGAGGACCTGGGGGGCGGGAAACTACAACAACGCTGAGCTGAGTGGGAAAAGTGATATTAACAGCATGGTATTCAAATTAATAGTTGTTGCATAGGGAAGATAGTGTGGAATATTTCCAATTATTGTAGAGCAAACCTGTGCCTCCTCCTTTACCGGTTTGGCGGGGAGAGTGAGAGAAGGAGTATTGTGTGGAGAGAGCAGCGGGTGTGGCTGAGTCTTCAGCACGATTCCATGTCTCAGTAAGACCTAGAATGTGAATGTCAGACTGGCTGGCAAATGCATGTATGAAGTCAGTCTTGTTCACTGCTGACTGGCAGTTCCAGAGACCAACAGAGAGAGTCAGCGGTGTAAAAGGGGAGGTGTGAATGGGAAGCACGTGAGAGTAAAAAGTAGAGGTAGGTTAAATATAGTGATTTCTCTTGCCGGTGTCTTTGCTCGGTGGAGTCACGCAGGTAGAGAATTAGAATGTCTTAGCAGGTCTTTACTTTCGTCAGTCTTCACACGAGGAGGGCTGCACACGAGGGCTGATGCTTACCGTGCCAGCGCAGAGGCACTGCTTAAGTATGTGTTGAGATTAGCGCGAACAGAAAACAGCTGGAACACGCCTTCTCGATTAGCAAAACAAAGCCTGAACAACTTGAATGGGCCACGGATCAAACAGCGATCAACTGGTTCCGTGCTTTTAAGTGCAAAATTATAATGTCAAGCCATAAAGAGCGGCTAACGGCAACTTAATGTGACTTCAGTACCAACGGAACACCTTAGCATTCAGTCAACGAATAATTAAATAAACAAGCTCAAATAATCCTAACTAACAACAGGCAACAGTCGAGTTCAACAGTTAAAACAAGGTAACAGGGTAAATAGCAGACTCACGCACTACCGCAGACTTGCGATGACTAGTCGCTTCTCCAATCTGAGTGAATTACTCAAGTACTGTTAAAATCAAATACTCTAAGACTTTTACTGAAGTCGTTTTGGAATTGGCAACTTGTAATGGAGTAATTTAGGAGTAATTTAATTAATAGCTTTCCTGTAGCTTAGTGGTAAGAGCATTGTTAACAACGCAAGGTTGGTTATGGGTTCTACCCAGGGATTGCAAATACCTATGTATAAATGTATAGGATAATGCAATGTAAGTCGCTCTGGATAAAAGCGTCTGACTAATGCGTAAATGTAAATGTAATTTTCACTGCAGGGTATCTGTAGTTTTACTTAAGTATGGTTTTCAGGTACTCTTTACACCTCTGCCTGATGTTTGTTTCTGTTGAAATTCAACAGATACTAGACTGGAATTGCTTCAATTCATGCAGTACAAAACTGGAACGACCTCTTTTTCTTTTCCTATATTATTATCTTTTAAACAGCAGCGTAATGTCACAACACAAGCTTAGAATGACTCGGTGGGATCTAATAGTAACAAACGTTTGTAAAAGATGAGTATAATGTTAAGCGTGTCTTGAAAACGTCTTGACTGACATTGTTAGATGATTGCTCAGGTGACATCCTCAAGGCTGTCTGCATTCCCGGCTTTGTGCGTTCAGACCATGAAAACAATTCATCACGTGTAATAAACACACGCACGGGCCTCTAAAATAATCCATCTTGAATGTCAACACATCTAACCTATAATATCCCTTACATCTGAACCCCATTCTGAAGCGGTGAGATCATGACACGCATAACACCTGATTTATAATAAGCCATGCCGGATGCAGTGAGAGTTTGTTCTGATGTCTTTATTAAGGGTCTTTGGACTCTGAACTAACACACATCCTCTCCTAGACAAAGCCCTGGACTTCCTCAGAAACTTCCTGAGTGATCTCCACCCATCCTTATGAAACATCATATTCTGCTGAGATTAGAAATCTATTAATGGTAACACTTTACAATAAAGTGCTATTTGTTAATTTTAGTAAATGCATTAGCTAATATTAGCTATGCACAATTTAGTTTTTCAGCATTTATCAATCCTTGTTCATGTTAGTTCATGTCAATACAGTTATTCATGTTTGTTTACGGTGCATTAATTAATGTTAACAGTGACAACGTTTGATTTTAATAAGGCTATTAGTAAATGCTAAAGAAGTATTGTTCATTGTTAGTTGATGTTAGCTTTGTTAGTTTACCAATGCATAAAGGAATTGTTAGCACCTTATTGTTAAGTGTTACCCTATTAATAATGACAATGTGTGTGTTTTCCTATTTGTGCTGGAAAATGGAAAGAAATATGCTGCATGTGATTCTGTTCGTCACATTTAAAAAGATATGTGTTTTAGAGAAGTGGGCAATTCTTTAATTCGGCATTACTTTCTCTGAATCGAAACCTGACAAAAATTTGAAATAGTGGAGTTTAAAAGTTTCCACATTAAAGTTTCCATTAGAGTACATGTACGTCTGGTCAAAAATCCAATATATTATTAAAAAAATCTGTGACATGTTAAATACTTCAAATACTTTTGGGGCCCGTGTACATTACACCGCCCTCAACAAACTAAAAAACATTCAGTGGTATCTGCGGAAACCGTTTGACAGAGAGAGTGCTTTTACTGTCTAAATACAAATGAAAGATGGCTTTGTCCTTGCAGACACAAACAGGGGTTAGTTTTGGAGTTTCTGGATTTTGTAGAGAGAGAACATTATTTTAAAGTGTGTTACCTAACACAAGGGATGCGAAACCCAAGGACCCTGTTCATTTGAACCATTTTTTGCTTATTTGCTAAGGAAGGCAAACTCACACCGGTGCTCATAAAGACCACCTGTGCACCTAACAACCATATGCAACATTGATATTTACAACATGCTCGTGATGTTAGTTCGCCCCAAGATGGAAATTCCTTCATCATTTGCTCACCCTTATGTCATTTCAGATCTGTATGATTTTCTATCTTCTGAGAAATACAAAATAACATATTTTGAAGAACGTTTACCCCATAGACTGCCACTGTACGGACACAAAATCACATTTCTCAAAATATCTTCTTTTGTGTTTCAAGAAGAAAGAGTCATATTAAGGTTTTGAACGACATGAGGGTAAAGGATGACAGAATTGTTATTAGATGCAGCTCGAAAGTGAGTTCCAGAGATCTATCCAGACTCTGAATGTTTTTTTCTGTTCTTCATGGAAACCCACTTTTCTCTGGCACGATTGACTGGCATTGAATGAAGAGATGTATACATCTCAAGGTACTACTTGATGGTGTGTCTATATGTGTGTGTGTTGCACAATCCAAAGAATGTCAACGAGGAGAGACTGATCATAACCAGGCACCTGGTGTCATTTCTTCAAGCAGAATTTAGCACGGAAAGTGAGAGATACAGATAGAGAGAGAACGATGACTGGTGACAGTTATATGGAGAAATGGGGGCATTCCAAAGTGCTGATACCCCAAACACTCACATGAGGAATGAGTAAACATACTCAACTTATTATCACTACTGTCCAGGAATACACCATACAGCATGCTCACCATAACCATTTAGGTTATAGATACCAAATACTGACTTACATTCTTCAAAATGTTTTCCTATTTGTAAAAAAAGCTAATATAATGAACATCACATGTGAGTTTACTGCTGAATTTATTAAAACTAACTTGAACTTATGTCAAAAGGTTTGCATGATTGGTTTTTTATATTTTCTAATATAATGCAATGGAAATAATCATTTTAATGTGGCTTTTCTGTACTTGGGCCTCTGTATATTTAGAGGGATAGTTCACCCAAATTACAATTTCTGTCATCATTCACTCGCTCTCGATTTGTTCCAAATATGTATACATTTCCTTGTTCTGCTGAAAACAGAGAAAGATATTTGGAAGAATGCTCTTAACCAAACAGTTCTTGGCCATTATTGACTACCATAGTAGTGAAAATCACAATGGTAGTCAAGAGTTTGCTTTCCTACATTCTTCAAAATATCTTCTTTTGTGGTCAACAGAACAAAGCAATTTTTTAAGCAATTTTAAGTTAAAACAAAAACACAGAAAACACACACACACACACACCGATTCAAACACCCCACACACAAAACACTCGACACACACAATATGCACACACACAGACACACACCGGACGCGAAGACACACGCACTCACATGCACGCACGCACACACACACAGTAGTTATCACTGAGAAGCACACATTTAAGAGAAAGGAGAGAGAAACACAGGTCAAATAATAAACAGTCTATAAATTCCTATATGCAATATTAATTTTAAGTAAAACTTTAAAATTCTAATTAAAAAATCTTTTCCCAAAAATCTTTCTCTGTGTTCATCATAACAAAGACATTTATACAGATTTGGAACAGCTTGCGGCTGAGTAAATGAAGACAGAATTTCCATTTTTGAAATGAACTGTCCCTTTAGGAAAGTACTGCAAACTTGCAGTCAACAACCAGCATTGTCATTTGAGCCAGATGCTGGTCCCAAGTAAACAAGAATTAGGGGAAAAGGTGAAAGTGTGAACCCAGACAGAGTGAGTCCAGAGTGAATTACATTCATTTCATTTTTCAGGTAATAAACTTGAATGGCCTTACTGTATGTGCATGCACGCGTACCTGTTTGTGAGAGAAGCTGAAATATCATTTCACACATAACAAGCATAACATTACGAGGTCACTTAAAAAATGCTTTGCAAGAGCTAGTGTGGGAGCGTGTGTATGCGGGTGTGTGTGCATGGCTTTCTGTTGTTGACAAGAAAATAAAGCGCATATAATACATTGTGCCCTGTGAACCGTACCATAACTGCATAGGTTATTAAGGCACTGATGTTTAGAGGCATATGTACATATGTGTTTTGAGGGAGATTGTTCTAGAACATCCCTGTGGGAAGTGGTTCAGTGTGTCTGTGTGCAAACGTATCGAGGGATTTCTATGTTTGTGCGTAGATACAAATGGAGACAACCTGCTTCTCTCTCTCTCTCTCTCTCTCTCTCTCCACATATATCCGTCTGCACTGCATCCCATGTTGCTTCTATTCTAAT
Source organism: Triplophysa siluroides (assembly GCA_006030095.1). Taxonomy (NCBI): domain Eukaryota; kingdom Metazoa; phylum Chordata; class Actinopteri; order Cypriniformes; family Nemacheilidae; genus Triplophysa; species Triplophysa siluroides. The sequence continues at coordinate 6,302,595 of VCII01000237.1, forward strand.
AAGCATAATTAAAAGATAAACAGGTAAACAGATCCAAAGAACACGAACTTGCATGATGCAAGAAGTTGAAATAAATGTGAAACATCAGTTGTTCTGATAGGTCAGACCTGGATATACAGTATAATATATATATGTCAATTGTCAATCGCTGAAAACTGAATAAATGATTTGAGATTGAATAAATTCTGACAGATTTCTATTTTTGGGTGAACTGTACCTTTAAGAACTACTTTTATTTTACAATTTGACATGCAGGTAATTGCACAAATATTTACATTTAGGCATTTGGCAGACGCTTTTATTCAAAATATATGTTTTCTTTTTGTTTTAAACTATTTTAAAACACGCTAGTCTCTCTCCCTGTGGTTGTGTAGATCTGAGAGAAGCATCAGTGATATGAAGGATAGTGAAAATGTTTAAGTAACATGACCCTTGCTTGTACTCCAGCCAAGTTGCTGTCTGAGGGAGCTGAGGCTCTGATTGGCTGTTTATTGTTTTGGGGAAGGGTGCTGATGCTCTGATTGGCTGATGATTGTTTGAGAATGGCTGCTGATGCTCTGATTGGATGGACTCCAGCAGGCACGGCACACCTGAGACAGAATGCTGAGTGTCTGCAGGCTGCAGCTGGCACAGTGGAAAAATACAGACTCACGATTCTGCCAACCATGAAAACAGAGCACATACACACAAAAAAATCCACAGAGAACACAAATCAATGCACTCAATGTTCATCTATCCAACACCTTTGAAGTAGAAAATGCATGTGCACTTGAACGCAATTAGGCCTTTGTCAGTGTCACAGGTTATTATAATCACACCATATCCCACATTTGCCTGTCATTTACATTCTCATATGCATGCTTGAAAGGGAATTATCAGGATTATTAGCAAGTGAAATATAGGCCTATACAGAATCAGGTTAGAAAAGCTGGGCCGCAATTTCACTACCAAAATAAAATCCCTTAACCCATTGTATGGAATTACAGCTGTCCTTTCTATTGATGGGAATACATGTAATTTTTCACAATGAAACAACGGACAAAGAAAACATCTGATTCCTTTTAAATAATGTTTTGTGGTTGCTTATGTGTTATTTAGGTATGTTTTTGTGTTTGCAGTTGTGTTTTGGGAGGTTACCTATAATAGGGAGTTGCCTCATTCTATGTGAATTTTTGGTCTGTTTTATCATCAGCTAATACTAAATCTAACTCGGTTTGAAAACCGATGGCAGACCTCTCCTCATTAAACCGCACGCCGAATAGGATTAGATGTTCACAACAAACCACTAACTCTAAATAAATGCAACAAAGTAGGGCGTATCAAGAACCAGGAAGAAAGTAACAAGATTTTCTCAGAGCCCTGACTAAATTTGCATTCCAAGCTATGACGGCATGTTCAGCTCACAACCCTTGACGGAGCTGCCGAATATCGCGTGAATTCGTCATCGTTTCCCATAGTTAGGTCCAGAAAAGCAGTTTTTGAGCACAGAAAGTAAATTACTGAAGTGATGCTATTTTTCTAATTACAAGTTGTGCTTTTCGTTTCATGTGTCACAGTAAAGATCAATCTACAGGTTAACACATCCTGAAGTTTGCCTTGTCAGAGACTTTTGGTATATAAGTAGTTCCTGTCGGGACAAAAGTAACGCTTGTTTTTATTAAGTTATAATATGCTAATAAAATTTTCATATTGTCCATGCTGTTAAAATTGTCATAAAATGGATTGATATTGCCTATCAAAAAATATTTTCGTCCCTGCTCTACCCTATAAGTAAACTCATCTAGTCAGTCTGTGTAAAGAAGTAAGAGAAACATTGATCCGCATACATGATCTATCAAGTTTTTGGTGAATTACGTAGTGCAATTTCTAATACTGTTGCATCCATTTACACAATAAGCCTGTCACCTTTGTGTCTTTCCAAAATAACTCCATTGCCCAATATCAAATTACATGAGATCTGGCAAGAGTAGCCCATGTTAATCCACTTTATGACCATGTCTGATACTAAAAATACTTGATCTGTCCTTGTGTCCATTGAACAACAGTCCTGGCTGTCCACAAATAACAAAACCTCCCAAGAGAAACAAAATGGGGCCAAAGAAGAGAGAGATACATTTTTTTGTTTAATCTGAATTTACGCGACTTGAGTTTAAAGTATTGAGCTTCATACACTCTCAGAAAAAAGGTACAAAAGCTGTCACTGGGACTATACAGTCCTGCACTCTTTGGAGCAAAAGTGTCTTTTTTTTTAAAAAGTGCCACCCCTTTGAGAGCCCTTGTTCCTTTTTTCCAAGAGCGGAGAAAGAAAATTAATATATTCACATTTCAATGATCAGTGGTTTACTATGAAATATTAGAAATAAAGGTTAGCAGTTTAAAAATGTACTGTACTGATACACATCAAAAATAGCTGTGATTTTATAAAGAGAAGACTGTTTACCTTCTGAAAGAATAATGATGTCATTGATATTGGGGATAGTTATACACACAGTACAGTATAAAATTATACATAAAGAATAAAAATAAGTCAAGAACTTATTATGCTATAGACAGCAACGTAACTGACATTACGCACTTTGAAAGTCAGTTGCGTTTCTGTATATGGGCGAGAGTTAAAAAGCTCCTGAACCTCATCAAAACTATTTTTTATTTGCATTGAGAAGATGAACGGATGTCCTAGGCTTGTCGAACGACTTGAGGGTGAATAATTCAAGAGTTCCTCTTTGAAGAAAGTATATCATAGAAAGTTTTGTGTAGAGGTCAGTCAGAGTAACAAAAAAGGCAGGGAGTAAAACAATTCTGCAGGGAGTACAAAAAGCACACACACAAACCAACTCAACCAACATATCATGCGTTAAGAGATGGCCAGAACAGGTGATTCTTCATGACGCCCATGTTTATCCACAGCAACACCCATGAATCACCCGTGGCACATCACACAGAGGCTGATTTGGCCTTGCCTGTACATGCTGTACACACAGAGAAAAAAAACACACGCACACACACAGACATGCACAGTGAACTTCTGCAAAGCAACAGTATGTCATGTGCACTGCATACACAAAGCAACACTTGCATTTCCTGCAACACAATATTACACATGCACTGTACTTCCGTTTAAAATGTTTTGATGGGTTTTGCAGACCGCAATGTTTTGTTCAATCAACTTTGTCCAAGATGTTTATGTACAGTATATAGAATTACCTTTTTAGAGAAATAAAACGTTTTTAGGAAATAATTACTAACATACAGAATCGTGCTATAAAACGAACAACATGTATTAGTTCATATTCAAATCTCACGTTTTTTTATTTCGTTTTGGGTGTGAAAATCATTTCTCATATCTCCATCCATCCATCCATTTTCTACCGCTTGTCCGAACTACCTCGGGTCACGGGGAGCCTGCGCCTATCTCAGGAGTCATCGGGCATCAAGGCAGGATACACCCTGGATGGAGTGCCAACCCATCGCAGGGCACACACACTCACTCATTCACTCACGCACTCACACCCTACGGACAATTTTTCCAGAGATGCCAATCAACCTACCATGCATGTCTTTGGACCAGGGGAGGAAACCGGAGTACCCGGAGGAAACCCCCGAGGCACGGGGAGAACATGCAAACTCCACACACACAAGTCGGAAGCGGGATTCTCATATCTCATTTTTTTAAAAACAAATGAAACATTGTTTATGGTTGTCGCATACATGAGAAGTCAGTAAGTCAAGACTATTTTGAGGGTGTAAAGTGTGCAGCTTATATTTTGTTTTTGTTTCAAAAGTGTGAAGTTCATAGACTGCTGTTCAAAGTAGAAGAAATTAATGAAACTGCAGAAGGTGTATTTGTATTTTTGCTTTCATCGTGACAAAATTACAGGATTTAACATCTATGGTTATGATGACAGTTTGGAAATAACCTCCACAGACAAGTTTAGTACGAGATTGTATCACACTAGTCTTATTCTAACACATGCTTCCCCGTACTATACTTTCAAAACAGTGTCAACATTCAATCTTGTGTCAACATTCAATCTTGTGCAATGCTTTCCTCTGAAAGTAGTTTCATGTTTAGTCCTTTATCGCTAACACAATTATAACTAAAATATTTTATAATATTTCCTGCTTATTTTTCGATGCATTTTAAAATTCTTTACAAAGCACAAAGGCAAGAACATATAAACAGTCATTTCTTTCTTTAAAACGTAACCTAAAACAATCGCTTTTCCATTGTGTCTCTGGAGTCAAAAGCGAGTATGTACTCAAGCAATTACAAATTGGAACACAGTGTTCTAGCGATGGGGGTCCCATGCTGCGAGCAATCAACATCATAAATCAATCATTGCAAAACAGATGAAAAAACCAGAGAAACAACGCATTGCTTCTCAGATTTCACAACAGACAGGGACTGGTTTCTTTAGTTTGGTGACCAATGAAAAAAGAGCTAAAAGATAAAAAGCACAGATGAGTGGATCGCCTATACCCTCCGTGGCAAAAATGGCATTTACCATGCCGGTCTGTGTTCCATGTAAATATAAACATGGTGAACCCCCATCTAAGGGCACACCAAAATACAAAAAGCAATTTGGAAGCGATGTGGTCATGCACACACAAAGGGAATAAAGCCTGTGATTTCATAGCCTAACAGCCCACGTTCACGCATCACTCACCCAAGGCCACCCTCACATAAACATCCAACAAAACGCCTTTTCACCCCTGCGCACCTGTCCGTTCTTCTCTATTAACCCTATGGTCAGAAAGCCTGAGGTATTATGAACTGCTGCTCCCACATAGCACAAACACCATTGCATTACCTTACAAAATATGCAACCAAGTGGCTATAGCACACGTTTCTAGCAAAACATTTCACAAAAAGAAGTTTGCTTTGTATGAAAAGGTTCAACAATATATGTTGCAGTTGGCACGTTTGAATCCTATGGAGACTTTATAGATGGTTTCAGCGGAAACAACATAAATAAACGTTATATGGGCCAAACTTCTGGTAGACATCCGAACAGATTATAAAACTTTTTGTTTTTTAATGTAGGCTACTTAAATACAGTTAACGTATAAAAAATATGAATATTAACTAAATATAAAAAATATGTATTATTTGCATACTATATTTTATTATTATATTATAATCAAACACAGACCGGAAGTTAAGTTCGGGCCAAGCGTGTAAACCCGTCCATATTTACATTTGATATCTTTTCAAATGTAACATTTTAATCCGTTTTTTAAAGATGAGCACCTTTCATAGCCCCATGTTTTCCACAAGCAAAATTATCCAATAACTATGGAAGGACTGAGATAAATGAGTATTATTGATATGATCCCATGATTTCATTACGGTGTCCCCCATGAGGCTCCATGGTTAAATAAAACCGGCCAATGTGACAACTTTTTCATGTCATGTGAGTAAACATAAATATGAACATGATTATTAAATGTATTCCTTTATTTATAATATAATTTAATGAAATGGAAAAACTGAACAAACATAAAACACAAGTGCAGTTACATCACAAGAGATCAGTAGGTTTATTCCAGGCTTGCATGCTGAAGTTGTACATCTTGCACTTTAAATTTTCATGGGCTGACCATGTTTTATCATTCATCGGCTGGAAAATAACCACATACGGGTTTCATTGTGTGTGTGTGCTTGCTTGCGTGTGCGCGTGCGTGTGTTCTCCTGTTTTTTCTTTAACTGCTGTGAGTCTCTCATTTCCTGTAATGTTGATCGAGATCTGAACACACAAGCGCAGGCACGGACATACATTGTTTGCATGATTGGACACTTTTTCACATACATAGTGATCTTGCAACACAGTATGTATCAACTGTATATTCTGTCTTCAAATTCTAAACCTAACCCTCATAAAAAAACTATATGCAATTAAGAAGAAGAAACATCATAAGCTCTTTGACCATAATTTGGCCACACAAGGCCAACAAGTTTTCCGATTGGTCACTTCGTAGGGAAATTTAGGGATGCACACACACGTACAAGAGACTGGTTTGGTGATAAATTTAAAAAGAGAGAAAAAAATGAGAAAATACCTCAGAGATCACCTCCGGTCGTGCCAGAGAACGGCATACCGTGCCGGTCTGTGTTCTGTTTAAATATAAACATGGTGAACCCCTATCAAAGGGCACACCAAAAAGCAATTTGGAAGCGATGTGGTCATGCAAACACAAAGGGAATAAACCCTGTGATTTAATATCCTTACAGCTCACTTATAGGCATCACTCACCCAAAGCCACCCACACATAAACATCCAACAAAAATACCTCCCTTTCACCCCTGCGCACCTGTCCGTTCTTCTCTATTAACCCTAAGGTCAGAAAGCCTGAGGTATTATGAACTGGTGCTCCTACATAGCACAAACACCATTACATTACCTTACAAAATATCCAACCAAGGGGCAAAGACAGCACACTTTTCTAGCAAAACATTTCACAAAAAGAAGTTTGGTTTGTTCAGTATGAAAAGGTTAAACAAGTTGGTACCTCTGATTTATATGGAGACTTTATTGATAGTGTCACAACATAAATAAATCTTATGTGGCCCAAACTTAACTTCTGGTAGATAACCTGCATAGAATATCCACTATAACTGTTGTTTTAATGTAATTAAATACAATTAATGTATAAAAAATATTAATATTAATTAAATATAAAATAAATTGTATTTATACTGTATTTTATTATAATATTATAATCAAACACAGAACGGAAGTTAACTTCGGGCTAGGTGTATAAACTCGTCTATATTAGCATTTTATATCTTTTCAAAATGAGTATTTTAAGCCGTTTTTCAAAGATTAGCGCCTTACAAAGCCTCAACGGTGATGATTCATTTATTACACAAGCAAAAGTATCCATTAAGAATGGAATGACTAAGATAATTGAGTATTATTGAGCGGATCACGTGATTTTATCACGGCGTCCCCCATGAGGCTCCGTGGTTAAATAAAACAGGCCATGGCAGGAATATGACAGCATTTTCATGTCACGTGAGTCAACATAAATATGAACAGGATTATTACATTTATTCCTTTATTTATAACATGTTTAAATGAAATGTAAAAACTGCACATTTACATCACTCAAAAGTAAGCAGCAGTATGATTTCGTAACACATTTGTTTCAATTAAAAATGTTATTGGTTGGAGGAGATAAATGGAAGGATGGGTTAATAAGGGAGGGAAAGTGTAAGTATATCATACACTTTAAATAGCAAGCGAGAGAGAGAGAAAATGGAAGCACTTAAACAGATGCGGGATCCCCCTGAAGTTCCCTTCCTCATTCATTCAACAATCCTTCCGTCTCCACTTTCATCCTATCACAGTCTGTATCTATGAAAAGAAAATAGTTCTCTCCGTGTGCCTGTACACGTGAATAAGATTGTCAGAAGTTACAAGGTGTTAACCTTAGAGATCCTGATATGCCATATAAGGCTTTATGTGTGTGCAAATGCAATAGTAGATAATGCATTTACTGCTCAATCAATAAGGTGTTAGGGACCGTTCAAACCAATTGATAACTGTAAAGATAACTACAATAACTATGTTAGCGTTCACACCAAGAGATCAGTATGATTATTCCAGGCTTCCATCCTGAAGTTGTACATCTTATGCACATGCACTTTAAATTTAAATGGATTGTGATTGGCTGTCCATGTTTTATCATTCATCATCTGGAAAATAACCACGTGCAGGTTTCAGTGTGTGTGTGTACTGGTTTAGCTATATTTGTGAGGGCCAAATGTCTTCAGTACCACAGTGAAATACAGGTGAACCCACTTGTGAGGACATTTTACTGGTCCTCACTAAATAAAAAGGCTCATAATTTGCTCAAATAGTGCTTTTCTTTAAATGTAATAGAGGGCACATGTTTGTGTGATTATTAGGTTAAGGGTTAGGGAAAGGGGATAGAATATATCATAAGCCTGATATACTGAAAATATCAATGGAAGTCTATGTAATGTCCTCACTTGTATACTCAAACAAACCTGCGTGTGTGTATGTGATCAGATCTCGAACTTCAGAAGGATTCAACATTACAGGAAATGAGAGACTCACAGCAATTAAAGAGAAAACGCGAGAACACACATTCAACACACGCAAGCAAGCACACACACACACACCCACACACGCACACACATGCACAGACACACACAAACACACTTCTGTAGGTAAAACCAGTGCACACACACGCACACAAACACATTGTTTGCATGATTTATGGAACACTTTTTACAGACATAGTGATCTTTATGCTGTATAAACTGTATTTAATGTTTTAAACCTAACATTAACCTAAACTATCTTTTAACAAACTAATGCAGAACCAAACTCGAGATCAGTATTGACAGCACTGAAATAATTTCTAAAGATTGAATATTGACTGTATGGAAAACCAACCCTAATCTCAGGGCTATTCTAGCTATTCAAAGAAGTCGGCTAATTTTACAACACAACCTCTTTCCATGAACTGTGCACAGACTGTGAGCTCTTATCACCTTCTCTATTTGGCTGCTGTGGATCTCCCATCCCATATATGAGAAGAAAACAGGATCGTGTGCTCCAAACTTTTCAGGAATCCGAATTGATGACGTGGAGATGTTACGGGTTAAAGACTGTGATCCTTTTTAAAAGCACTAATCTGAGAGGTTAATTCTGTTTTCATGTTGTCAGGGCTGTTTCTTTGAAACCCAGTCTCTGGTTTGTTAATTGGTTACAACCGATGAAAATAAAACCTTTCTTCAGAGTTTACCCACAGCATGCATTACTTTGTCATATGTTGAAATGCCTTTGCTCCTAGGCCATTTCTAAACTGGGCGTTACACTCGGGTATCATTTTAGACGTGATTACCAACCTCCCAAGTTGGAAAAATCATCTGAGTTTAGTCCAAGGCTCATAGGATGGTTCGGAAGGTCTGGACATCACTGCTCAGGGTTTGGACACCAGAAGAGAGGGTATGTGAAGTGAGATACCACCAGTGCCCGGGTTTCCTCTTCAGAAAAGAAACCTTTTCTCTTATGCAATGTTGGAGCAACTCTAAATTTCCTGCCTCGCCCTCATGGTTGTATCATTAATCATATAAATGATGATTTGAGGCATTATTCATTTTCACAGCATAAACAATGTGGGCTACACAATTAAATTTAAACATGAATATTTTGACAAAACTGTAACCCTTTATACTGTATCAAACACAATGGCATTAATGCCAGAGAAGCAAAAACTATAGAACACTGGTTAGTGCTAAAGTTACACAAACTATTATGACCTGAAAATAGCCCAACTTGGCTCTGTCAATACATAACATTTCTAATCGATAGCAGTTTGGCTGTACAGTAGGTGTAGTTCATAAAACCTGGGTCAATGGCACCTGCCCGGTCAGCTCTGAATTATACATGTTAGCATGGAACAGAGAGAAGGTCATGCTTTGTAACCAGAACCCAGTAATACAAAACCTCCAGGGAACACAGGCGGAGAAAACTAACACTCGCATAAACTTACACACACTGAAAGGTGGCACAAAGAAAGTCAAACAATCGCACACACCTACAAACCCATTTGTACAAGTTGGCACTGTATATAAATCGGCTGATTAGATAAAAAGCTTCATCAGCATTGTCATACACATGCCTGATAAAAAAATATTTTTTTTAAATATAATTTAGTGAAATAAAATGTGTCCCTGAGCTGAAAATTTATCAAATCTAATTCTGAGAGAATGAAAGCATCGAAGTGTGATTTAAGCCATTCAATTCACTATCATTTCAATCTTTGATATGGTCTTAATCAGTCGATTTTAAAGATATCAAGATTCGATTTTCACAGAATGTTCTGCACATTACGAAGGATGGTTTTAGGTTAAAAAACAGCAAAACACAAAAAAAGACTTTAGCTGGGTTTTCACAGGCAGGATCACAAAGAGGCAGTATTTAATGTGTGCAGTTACGTATGCAGTGAGCAGTATGCAAGCATCCCTAAAACCTTCAAACAGTGTTTTATTTAAAACGGTAGGCAGGCAACAAGTATAAATACAGCTATCTGTGTTTACTTAGTGTCTGCTTGAGCCCATTGGGCCTTTCATTGTGTATTGCCATCAATCTTATTTATTAAGAAGAACTAACAACTGTTATTTTGTATTTAAAGTGTAGTGAAGGATTTTAAATGAGGAAGCTGTGTTATTCACTTACCACAATAACGTATGTGAAGGAAAGTGGATTACAGGAACAGTTCACCCCAAAATGTTTATTCTGTCATCATTTATTCACCATTATGTCATTCAAAACCTGTCTATGACTCTTTATTCTGTAGAACACAAAATGATATATTCTGAAAAAGTGGTTTTGTATTCATACAATGGAAGTCAATAGGGTCCAGTGTAGTTTAGTTACCAATGTTAAAAGAACGTGCGTTCTTATGTAAGAGTTGCTAAAAATGAGCAGTGTAAGAAATTGCTGCAATTACCAATGTAAATTGCATTAAACTACCTATTATTACTATCCAATCCATCACATGTGAATCCACCTTGCATACAGGGTGTATTTTAAGTCTCGGTAATTAGCTTCCTATGAATGCATTGCGCTCATCTGCTGAATTCATTTCATGCTTCATCATTTCAAACCTGATCTCAGGGAGCAGTGAACAAGAGCGTCCTGTCAATTCACCTGTAAAAATCCATGAATCAGTTAAGTGCATCAATGAAGCCGCCGCAGTAGTTCTAACAGAGGAGGAGTAGACTTACATAACAGAGCCATACAAGCCCACGTTCATGCAGCAGCACGTGTTCCCAATGTTCTGGATGAGGCAGAGACCAGACGAAAAGACAAAACCAGATGTTCTGAGAGCCTCGGTCTGGTGTTTTGTAGCTCTGTTAAGTAATAAAAACGTTGAATGGTTTGAAGGTCTTTATTTCTTTTGGAACGAAGGAAAAGAGTTTGTTAATGTCTGGATCTCACTTACTGTGGCAAGACGAGGTCCTTTTTGTTATGTTCCATCACAATCGTTGTAAGAGACATGGACAAATGTGTGAGACAGTCACGTTAATGTGTGTGTTTAAATGGCTTGGGCTCATGGCCATTGTGTTTCTGTGTTGTTGGCTTTCCTGTGGCTCAGTGGTTAGAGCATGGTGCTAGTACACTAAGGTCATGGGTTCAATCCCAGGGGATTGCACATAGTCAGAAACAGAAATTTATTGTACAATGCTCTGTAAATTGCTTTGGATAAAAGTGTCTGCCAAATGTATAAATGTAAATGATTTCAAAACTGAAGACAGCACAAGGGGTACAGATACTGTACAAACACACTGCTTTATAATGCATTAAAACCACTGTCAAATTATTTCTTTAACATCATTCAACAAACTGCTACTGTCCGTCTGGCCATGGAAAATGACTTTTTAGTTTATACCTGCAAAAATAAAATGGTGGTTACTATAAGGTAAAGAATGTCTCCTAATAGGCCCATTTATGACATGTAGCCACAAGCTTACTTAAAGGGATAGTTCACCTGAAAATTCTGTCATCATTTACTCACCCTATTGTCATTTCAAACCTGTATGACTTTCCTTTTTCTGCAGAAGACAAAAGAAGATATTTTAAGAATGTTCAAAATGATACGATGGTGAGTAAATGATGACATATGACATTTCCGGGTGAAGTATCACTTCGTCATAGAATAACAATCATTAGAATATTAGTACTTTATCGGAAGCCATGTGATGTAAGAAAATTTGAAGAGTTGAACTGGCTATATACAGTAGATAACTTTGTATTATCAAATGAGAAAAAGGCCTACATTTGCGATGTGATTTTTTTCTAGAAGTGCCTCTGTTTTAACACACATTTAAACTGGTTTAGATGAGAATTGGCAGGTTCCTCCCAATGACCTCCAACTGAAAACTCAAGACAATAAGAAACAGGTTATGCAGTTTCTATAGACCCTAAAGTGAATCATTAACATCCAAGAAAAAATCAAATAAGCAACATCGATATCAAAATATTTAATCTGTTGTGGCAAATCAGTTTTGATAAAGTCTACACAGACTGTCATTGAGGACAGTGACTAAAAATAAATATTTATTCATGATAAAACTAAAGTCACTGGGTGGGGGTCATTTGATGTTAAACGTTTATTCTGAGTGACGCACAGGTTCGAGCAAAACTAAACATTATCCTTTGTTGGGCGTCCAATCGCACATCATGGTTTCAAGCAACGTGTGACTTATGTAACAATGGCCGTACTGGTGCCGCGTCAAACAGTCCAGTTATTTTGTGTTTTAAGAAAAAAGCAATGATGCAACGCAGGTCAAGCAACTAGGCGTGAGCTGAATGAATCTCACAAGAATATCAAATAATTGTGACGTGAACAGTCTGAGAGAGAGTGTGTGTGTGGGTAGTTTATTTTTCACTCTGTGTCTTGCAAAGACAATAAGGCTTTTACTCATAATACAATGGAGGATCATTCACATTCTGTTCTCAAACTCTTGGCTTGTCCTCCTACGCATTTGGGTTGAAAAAGAAAGAGTAATGTAATCTGGTTGTAACAGAGTGATTTAAACTGGGCATGTCTTTATTGATGTGTGTTTTGTGCACTTCTAGGATTATGACAGTAAATCTGCATGTAGTTGGTAAGCTAAATAGTAAAGATTTTCATTAATGAAATGAATGAAAAACAACACAGTATGAAGTATTAACCGTACCAGAAAAATAAAAAAATGTTGTTTCAGAACTATTTGCACAAAACGCACACGAAAAGCAGGAAACCAAAGTTACTCTGCATCAAACTTTAGATTTCAAGACCTCCACAGCAGGTGTTCAGGGAAGTGAAAAGGGGAAATGGTTATGTTAGGCTAGTGGCGTGGCTACCTCATGTTACTATAACTGTTTTCTGTGAAGGAACCGACATATGTCTCCACATGTTGTCATGGGGTTCCTTTTTAAAACCACTTTTTTTTGCTCCTTTTGAGAAGGAAAAAAGAAAAAGGCCAATTTTCATTTATTATTGTGTGGTACATCACACCATTTTTCTTTTTTCCAATAAGGCATGGAGCATATCATGATAGACCTCCTCCCCTTCCTTTTTTTGTATCTATTTTTTTTTTTTTTGTGTTCCTGTGACAAAAAACAGAATCTGACGGATTAATGGTTGCAACCCACTAATATACAGTATATGATGGTTCATGTCATGATGACATTTGCAATGGAAACCATTTTGTCCAACCAATATTGTTTTTTCAGCAGGGATGATAAACTAAATTCCATTGCTTCTGATGCAGAAAAGCTAAGTGTTTGGTATTTACAGGTGTGACACGACACCATTTTACAGAAGAAACTCGAAACTGGATGACTGTCAAACCCTGCTGCCAACTAATTTCTGAGGAAAACTGCTAACTACTCATTAAAAAGTCGCTAAAGGTAGCTAAATAAAGTTTTGACGTCAATGCGTAATTACATCATTACAAACGTTGCAAAACTGTGTCATTGTGTAGAATAAAAACTACTAAAAAAGCTATGTTACATTTGACTTTTATTCTGCAGCTCAGAGCGTCGAAGTTGAAAAATTATACTTTTCTGAAAAAAATTCTTTAGGTCAAGCGGCTTTTTTCAAGCGAAAATTTTGGACACTGACGTAATATATCCTGCGTCTGACAGAACTGTCGCAGACATTTGTGATAACGATTATGTTACACCTGTGTGGCTTTATGGATTGTTTTGTAAAAAAGTACTTAATATATGTCAAATAAAACACTGATATTTATATTATTAACTTAATCTGTTTATTCTCAAAAAGTAGATAATAACTGTCAACAAGAACAAATACAGTGTATAAATGTACAATTGTGGCATTAACGGTCACTCTCCTCCAGCTGATTCTAATCAGACAGTTGATTCACATTGTATCATGGGGAATATGAGTGAGCGAGTGTATGGCATCGGATGTACACTCAAAATCAGAATGCATTGTGGGTAAAAAGTAGCGAACAAATGTAGGAAATTAGTTGTTTACTCAGAATTCGGACAACACAATGGTGGACACCCGATATAGTGCACTATATAGGTGATAGTGGGCGAATTCAGACACAGCTTGAGTGTGTGACGGATAAAATCATTTTGTGTGTGTAATTTTGACCTTGTGCTTTTTAGTTTAAGTCACTGTTTGAGTTACTCTGTTGCTAGTGTTTTTTGACCAAGAAAAATAAATAGTGTAAATAAAAGTTGCCATACAGGGCAGTCTGAAAAGTTGCAAAATCTGGCAAAAAGCGATGTTTCGTTGGTTCCTTTACCAAACCCTTAAAAGCATTTCATTTAGAAAATCATCTAGAAAACCGGATGGGCAGCTTCGGAGGAAGACAGCGACTATCGAAAAACCTGCATATAACTGCATATATATTGTTTCGAAGCCGTAGAAAAACACAAGTGACCTCGCATGTGGGCTGCAGTCATTCGCGCCTTGTTCAAAGAACAGTTTTGGTTTCGGTGGTGAAAGTTCTAGGATATTGATATTAAGCAGATTTAGTACTCTCCTGAGTCCTGACTGAAACATCACAGCAATTCTAATGAATTGAATAGTTATAATAGGAATTGTATTGGTTTTAATGCGCACTATAATAGTCTTTGTGGGTCTCTATGTAGGGTTCTATTGGTGGGATGTTGTCCCAACAGAGCATTATTAAATCCTCCTGGAACACGTCCCAAACACTTTTAAATCAATCAATTTTGAAACAGTTTAATATTATTTGTTTTTAAAAAACATTAGGATATTATTTGTATTATTTCAACAGAACTCTGGTAAAGGCATGTAAAATGTTGCTGCATATGGCCTATGTGTAAACCACCATAGGATCATAATATACAATTTTGTCTGAGGATCCTCAGAATATAAACAATCTAAAGCCAATACAAGTTTCAGACCGAAACATTAAGCCTCAGAACCTGGATAGCAGTCAAGTAAAGGCAGCTGTGTATCATGACTGTGGTTATTCTTGCTTTTCTTGAATGCACTTCAACACAGTCTGGATTCTACAACTGTCAAAACAACTGGCATCTGTGCAGTTTCTATGGTAATACCGATAGCATCACACTCTACCGGACATATTTTACATTGAAAGATCATGGAGGCATTCGTTTTGTAACCTATTTCATTTCTTTGTTTAAAATATCATCAATTTTCTGCTGTTTCTGCTGTCATTATACTTCCTCTACTTGCCATATTCTTTTTTTAGGATTTTCTGCCAAGAACATTGGACAAGCCAGCAAAGAGAGATGGGGTGGAGGAAGACATCGAGGCAGAGAGAAAAAGGGAGTGAGATGGGAAGAGACAGAAAATGTGCGTACATGGGCTGTGAAAAATAAATTGTTGCAAGCAAAATTAATCTCTTCTTGCAAGAATGTTTGCTTCAATAAATGCAAACACATATCTTAAAGGTGACCATTTGCCAAAGTGCTCTATAAATAAAATAAAATAAAGATTTTAAATAATTTTGCGTTCCTTTGTGCATTCCTCTTTTACTTGTAATACATTTTTTTATTTAATTCTAAGGAAAGATGTTATTAGGTATTGCTATAGTCACTAAGAATTGTGTCCAAGTCTCACACCAAGTCTCATTTTCTTCAGAAATGTAATAGAAAAGATGATAGTTATCTTCAATTTCTTTAATTCGAACCTGACTAGAAACTGCTTTGGCATTGAAATTTTGTGCTTAAACCATGAGAGAGAGAGAGAAAAAGAGACGAGGACATTGTGTATAGGCCTATGTCTTTTCTGTGGTTGTTCAAATCACAGTTATGCAAGCCAGAAGGCCGACGTCAAACTTATCCAATACACCAGAGGGAGCATAGCGAAACAAATAACTGGCTCAAAGTGAACCAGCCAAACGGAATAGAGCACCATGCTTCACTGAACTCATGCAGATTTAATTAGTGGATTGTCTGTAGAAAAGTTCATTAAAAAACACCTGTTGTATTGACATGTCAGTGAGATTGAAAGAGCATTAAGTGCACAATGGATGGATATAAATGATAGGGCGCCCCCTATTGTATTAGTGTGAAGTCAATACTTCTACAAATACAGCTCTTTAAATAAAATTAAGAGGAACTTTATACATTTAAAAATGCCCTTTTATAAAATTAAAAAGAACTGTGTTGGTGAAATTATACATTTTTGAAATACCTTTTAGAGAAACAACAAGGGACATTAACTAAACAACTTTTAAAGTTGCATATAAACATATTTTTTTTTGCTGTTGAGTGTTTTAGTAGACATAATTATGAGTGCAAGATGAGCTTATGGAATTCCTTGAAAAAAAGCACGTAAATCTTACATCCTTATATCGCTAAAAAAATGTTCATCTTTAATGAGAACATTAGCATATAAAAGGCCTCAAAACTAACGGACACGAACTGCAAGCCACAAAAGTCTAATTCAAATTTCTATTTTCTATTTATTCAACAAACAACAAACTTTCTTTTCCACTTTTTTTGGATGGACTTATATCACCCTTTTTCTCAGAAGCTCGAGTTGTACCTTTGGACATGAAGAGACGGACAGCAGGAGAATAGCATTCACTCCAGTGTGAATAGGTATGACGCAAATTCCTGACCAGTAAGGTTTACCGGACCTCAGTTCAACAGCAACTCTATTATAACGTTCTGGCAAACAGACACAAACTAAAGAGGTCTAAACAGACCACAAACAGAGTCTAAACAGACAAAAGGAAGTCTGGATGACCTTTGTCATGTTGGCTGTCCAAGAAGGCCAGTTTAAAAACAAGCTGTTTTAAAAGCTGTGACCACAGGCAAACTGCAATGTTCCATCGTTTTTCCTATATGACAAAAAAGTTATATTCATATACGGTGCATATTGTTAGGTGTAAAGGCACATTTTTAAATGCTCACTCCTTTTTGCTTTGAATAAAAGTCTGCTAAATGGATACATTTAAATGTAAGCCAATTTTAAGTAGCTTACCATTCTTTTCCCTCTAGTTTCAGTAAAAGGAAATCTACATAATACATTATAATGATAAAAATACATGAAACAATAAATCTGTTAACAAGAATATAAATATCATCCATGTTCATTTACACACAGGGCAACTTTAAATGACCAAAAAGTAGATAAAAACAACAGCGTTCCAATGATTGACCGCTACGAAGCATAATTTATAAAATCCTTGTTTAAATGTAGGTTGTAGTGCCACCATGTGGACAATGTTCTCCTTTAAAATGTATCCAAATACTTCAGGCAAATTTTATAGCCATAAATGACAATTAAACAAATAAGGGATTTTATTTGAAAGACAATTTGAATATCTTCCTAATAGATTCCTGATAAAAACGATTGTATTATAGGCTATTACATTGCACTATATATAGATTTCCAAGCTGCTGAATTACTTGTACTATTAACACTTTTTTACCTTTTCAATTATATTGTAGCGGTTTTAACTTTAGTTTTAATGTGTGTAAAAATAAAGTGTGTTTTCTAGCGTGTAAAAATAAGCATTACAAACAAATCATTAAGAATGATTCATTATAATGGAAAATCCTTCTTAGTGTAATTCACTCTGCAAATACATAAAAACATGACACAGTCTAAAGTCACTGAAAGCAAATCACTCAGTTGCTTCCCTCCCTTCTAACCCCAAAGACCTGTGAATTATACATTGTTTATCCATAAGCACATTAAATTTGCGTTATTTATTGCCTGTGTAAATTGAATGCATGATTATACTGAAGCGTTTTCATCTCGTTTTAGGACAGCCTGGGATGTAAATTCCCTGCATTCCATCAATGAAAAGCTTTTCGAGAAGGATATCTGTAAAATTCAGATGATAAAAATGCACACACACGTTTTATGTTTGTAAATGCTGTTAACACAAGCAAAATGGCGATTTTTTTTAATCCCTTGAGGGATACTTGGGTCGGGACGGGATTGTGCAACATTACTTCCTCATGAGGTGTATAGGCGTGTACCGTGAATGCTGGATTGCCCTACTCACAGTCTCCTGCAGATACAAGTCGAAACTGTCCAGAAACCAGTCAATAGGCTACTTCAGTCTGTGAGTTTGCGTTTTTCATTTACAATTTATTCATTTATGTCAACTGTAGAGTTTTGTAATGGAAGTTGACATGTGAGTGCAATCGCGTGTATTTGACGGCACCCACGTTACTCTTTCACTTCACAGCACGGACGTCTGAGAAGTCAGGTGAGCATCAGGTACATTTATCATACCAGATAAATATATATGAACTTTTATTATGTTTATGTGTAGGCTTTCTGTTACATGCTAACGACACAGGTCACATTTCAGTTAACTTAAATATAGGGTAGGGTCATTAATATTTGCGTGAAGCAGTGCAAGCACGCGTTTAAATTGTTGCCAAAGTAAAGTTGGTTTTCAATTGGCGTTCGTTTGGTTACAGGAAGTTTACAAGATGTTTACGCTATCGTATAAATTACAGGTTAAATAAGATACTTACTGTAAGAGTGTTTTTGCCAAATTACAATAGTTTTCTTTTGTAAGCATCAAGGATGTATTTTTCGCAGCACAGTTCCCAGCCATTAACACGTTAGAATTTATGGTGCTTTCTAATTTTATTTTGTATTGGTTTCTTTTTATTTAATTTCTTTTTTTCCACAGGAAGAAGACTTTGAATTGCTTTCTTAAGTTTCAATGACAACTTAATTTACAACTTTTACGAGACACAAAAGTGGTGAGTCCATTTCACATTGACACACATTTTGAATTGATGATAAATAAAAATATCAGAATGATAAATTTTGTTGTACAATACATGGCTACTTACTGTAAATGGCAGGAGACAGCGATTGTTCGTACATAATTCTGACAACATTTTCACAGGGTACATGTTAACTTCTCCATCTGTTTTTGTTTCGCTCCATTCAGAGGTCTTGGTTTTCTCAACATGTGTTGAGGAGCGGTAACTAACCCTTCCCTCAGGCCACACAGGACCGTGGAGATGTTCATCAGCCCTAGCACCTTGTTAAAATGTGTCTGGTTCCAGATACATCTGACATGTGCCTTAAAAACATGCCCTCCAATCTTACAAACCTCTTTGAACTTTTCTATCACCTACCCAGTTCCCTTTTTCCAAACTTCAAACGCCATACAGAACATAGTAGTTCACGAGAATTTCAATGAGGTTTACGTGGCGTCACAAAACGTAATTGAAGCTTTGGACGGTCAGCTCACCAAACAATGGGAATTGAGAACCGGCCCATTTGGTAGTCCAGATTGTCAGACCTGTCATTGTGACATTGAGAATGAGCCAGGAACATCACTGGACACGGATAATCAGATTCTTGTTTTAGAGCCTTTGGACCATTTGGAGGTCTTGTACGTATGTGGGAGCACCCAGTATGGAGTCTGTTCCCTACTTGAACTTAGAAAAGGTGAAAGACCCCATGACCCTACATGCTTGTTCCATAAAAATTCCAACTCGCCCTCTGATTGTCACGACTGTGTCGCTAGCCCTCTGGGTACAAAAGTCAGTGTGGTAACAGACGGGCATTTATCATACTTTTTCACAGCAGCTACCATAAATTCCACCATTGCTGGATCTTTTCACAAGCGATCCCTTTCCATTCGCCGCTTGCTGGCCACAGAAGACGGATTTGACAGTCAAGTTAAGGGTTTGACTGTTCTTCGTCAATTCCAGGACACATTCACCATCGATTACATCTATACCTTCTCCACACACCAGAATTTGTGTATTTTGTATCTGTACAGCGGGAGAGCCCACTGAAACCATACGGCAAGTTGCAGACCCATCTTGGGCGCCTGCCGATCAAGGAAACCGAGCCTTGGATGTATAGGGAGATAGTTCTGGAATGCCGCTTTAAGCCCAAAAGAAGGAGAAGGAGTTACGGGGATATAGTGTACAACGCAGTTCAAGCTGCCCACTTTGGTACATCTGGACAAGAGCTGGCCAAAGATATGGGAGTGAAGATGGAAAGCGCGTTTCTTTATGGAGTGTTCGCCGTAACTGATAATGAGGGAAATCCAACCAGACAGTCGGCCTTGTGTGTGTTTCCAATTGATGACGTGAATATTAAGATTGAAGAGGGGGTCAACGCCTGCTGTTCCAATTGGTCAGAGCGTCTTTCACGTGGACTGAGACATTTTCAGCCCTTTGAAACGTGTCCTCATGAGGTGAGTTTGTATTCATCACTAAAGCTTTTATGCATCACTCAAATTATTTCTTAACTTTGGTGTTTCTTAGTGAAGCTCATGAGGCCTCCAAGGACCTCCCTTTTTAGGGCTCCTGTACAAATCTTAAACTCCCAAGTTTTCAAAGACTAAAGCCACAAGTATGGTCCGGCCGTCCGCGTCCACGCGCTGCCCACATGACGTAATTTTCGTCCTCAGGAGGGTCCGCGGTTGTTCGCACAACCCCGCGTGCAGCCCATTTTTTGAGACCACTCGGACGTGACACGTACAACAGCGCATGCGCGAGAAAAGTGCACTAGTCCACAAGGGGTCAATGCACACACAGAAAGTGTGCCGTTGTCGAAAA
Organism: Triplophysa siluroides; assembly: GCA_006030095.1. Taxonomy (NCBI): domain Eukaryota; kingdom Metazoa; phylum Chordata; class Actinopteri; order Cypriniformes; family Nemacheilidae; genus Triplophysa; species Triplophysa siluroides. Next base: position 6,323,153 of record VCII01000237.1, read on the forward strand.
AGAATGATACAAAACCAGGGGTCAAGTATACCCGCGGCTTTACATGTTTGTTGGTGTGATTCAGCCAGTTTGCTGATGTACAAACTTTTCTCAATTTTACTCTTTCCCCACACTACCAGAAGAGAGGTACAAAAGCTGTCACTGGGGTTGTACCCTTTAAAAAGTACACTTTTGCACCTATAGAGTACATATAAATAACTCAAAGGTACATATTGGTACCAAATGTATAAATCTTTACCTAAACGTTACATATTAGGACCTTTTCAAAGGGTACAGTCACAGTGACGGCTTTTGTACAGTACCTTATTAAAAAGAGTTTAATGGCTGTTTTGCACAATATTGCACAAGTTGTATATTGAAAGAAGAGAACCATAAAATAATTACGACGGTGAAAACTGGAGCTAGGTCCAGGAAATGACTCATACAAATGTTTGATATTTGTTTAACATAAATGTGGAGCTGCACTTGTTCTGGGAAAACTCAGGAGCCAGGCCTTGTCATGTACTGTGATTGCAGATTTTGAAGTCCATGTTGTGTTGTTGAATTCATGAACTCAGTTTCTGTTGTGCAGATACAAGCCACCGCATGTTCATACATGAACTTTAATACGTCATTAAGTTAGACCCAAGTTTCCATGAGTCTAGAAGAATGTGCCAAGTTCAGCTTTATCTCTCTGGATCTTAAACAGGCAACTAGCCAAACCAAAGATGATTAATCAAACGTGACGTCAACCGTTTGTTTTTTTACCCTTAGAAACAGATATAAAGAAAGAGGATGACAGAATGTATTCTCCAGGCCTTCTAAAAGTTTTTTTATTCATGTTTATATTAAATAAATTAATATTTCTATATCATTTGCTCTTAAATGGACAAGTCACTCAAAAATGAAAATTGTTATCATTTATTTACTCTCATGCCGACCAAAACCTGTGAAATGCAAAAGAAAATATTTTGATAAATGTTTCAAGGTTTTTGGCTATACAACAGACCAATATATTTGTGTATGTTTACATTTGTGTATGTGTAACATATTTAAAATGTTGAAGAATCATGTTTGAAATGGCATTAGGGTGAATAAATGCTGATATAATAAGTTCCTCACATACTGTTGTCTCTGCTATGCACAGTACATGTACATGAGTATGTCTCTTATATGTTATTATCCCCCGTTTTCTGTACAATAGTCTTTTATTTTTTATATGCATATTTTAGAATCTTTTAAACTATAAATCTTATTATATTGTATTGTCGTTGTGTTGTGTTGTATGTCTGTACTAGAAGCTTCCAACACTAAAGAAAATTATTTGTGTGTGCAAGCACACTTGGCAATAAAGCTCTTCTGATTCTGATTCTAAAGTGTCCAGATAGCTCTTCTACTGACAGAATGTGTCGGTCATCCTAATTTGGTCACACAGGGTCTGAGATTTAATAGCAGGAAGTAATTTATTATTGCCAGATGGTGTCTGCAGCCTTTATTTTACAAGGTGTTGCCTCCTTTTTAGCGGTTTGCACCTATTTTGTTTATCACTGTAAAACAAACACAAATCTCCCAATGACCACAGGTTATATATTTACAATAAATTACATTTTGCACTTGGCAGACCCTTATATGCAAAGTAGTAAATGACCTATAACAACACCGAAAACAAACAAACAAAAACATTATGTATTTGTGTACTTGACTAAGTGTAAATGAATTGGTGTTATTTCTTAGATAGACTAAAAAAGCCAAAACATTAAATGAACATCACAATTTTAGTGGGTGTGATGTCATTGTTATTTTTCTAAAGAGAGAAATACAGTAGTAAAAAATAAATGTAGGAATATTTACGGGATATTATTTATTTACAAACATTTTGTTCTGTTTTGTCTAGAATCCAGAGAGTATAACATGCAATGCTCTTCCCACCATGGTGTCAAAACCTTACTACCGAGTGGACTTCTTCAATGGGCAGCTGAAAGATGTGCTCCTCACTTCCATTCTGGTCACTACCATGGAGAATAAAACTGTGGCGCACATCGGCACAGATCATGGAAGGCTCTTTCAGGTATAGAAACACTTTTGCTGTGCTTATTGGATGCTTACTGTAAATAGATTTTACCTTTAAAAGACAGATGTTCTTGTTAATTAAATATTTTGGTCTTGGTCTGTCGGTAAATGTGTCATTTGGTCTTATTTTAAGGAATAGTTAACCAAAAAAAGCTCTGTTTTCTTTAATCAGATCATTCTGAGCAGATCAAACCCTGTAATGTTTGCCAACTACTCTCTTGTGGAAGATGAGCAGAGAGTGTCACGAATAGCTGCTGTTTTTTCTACCGAGCATCTGCTTTTTGTCGTTGGAAACAAAGTATGTACGCCTCCAGAATTTACATTTCACCAGTTTGTACACATTCATTTTGTAAGGTTACAGGCGTATCTGACGTCAGTAAAGTCTTGAGGGTTTCGTTTTTCCCAAAAATGTTTGTGATGTTCCATTAGCTGTCTGAAAATGATTCATCTGCATTTTTCTGTTTACTAAAACAATGATCTCTTCTAAATTTGTTTATTTCTATTTGTTCTATATGTACAGTTACTGAAAGTGTCCTCCAGAGGGCCCGGATGTGCTCAATTCCTCAACTGTTCAGTGTGTTTAGAAGCACCTACGTTTATGGGATGTGGCTGGTGCGGTGGAGTCTGTTCTCAAGAGTCAGAGTGTGAGAATAAGTGGAGTAACAACTCCTGCCCTCCGGTTATCACCCAGGTAAACACATAGCCAGTGGACTATAATGCTAAATAGGCAATAAATGTCACAATAAACTATCTACTTGTCTCATCTCATCATTGTGATGACTATGAACTAGTAATATGAGGCCTTCAGCGTCATATCAGGGCAGGGCAGGGCTGTGTTAACAAGCACCATACCTGTTGGACTTTTACCCCGTCTCGCATAAATGGAATGCCATCTTATCATTCAGTTAGAAAAATACGGTACATTAAAAAATCGTATTATGCATTGTTTCTAATTTCAGTACAGTAAAAACATAAAAGTTATAAAATGATAAATATGGAAACAGAGAATTACGCAGTGACCACAAAAAATATATATTTTTAATAATACAAATCTGAGATACTTTTACAGCAATATTTAAAATGGTATGACTAAGTATTTAAAATTCATGCATAGGCCCAGTTTACATTTGTCTTAGGGGTAGTTCACCCAAAAACGTACATTGTTTTCATATATTCACCCTCTTGTCATTACAAATGTTTTTTTTTACAAATTTTATTTCATCCAAATAATATAATACTGGTGACACTTTACAAAAGGGTTCATTTGTTAACATTAATTAACAATAAATACAAGTTTACAGCATTTATTTAAACATTTACTAATGTTAAGGTCAGGGAAACAAATTGCAGTACTATCTCAGAACTATCACTAGTTACAACAAGTATTTTTGTGTGTTGTTGCTTGACAGTTTTTTCCCAGCAAAGTGGCCGCCAATGGTAAAAGTGAGCTCACTCTGTGTGGATGGGACTTCCAGTCGGCCTCCAGGCCTGCTATCACTCAGACCTCACACCAGGTTAAAGTGGGAAACAGCATCTTTACTGTCATACCAGAGAAGAGCAGTAGCTCCCAGTAAGTAATATCATTTTTCTCCAATGGCTGAATATCTGAGAAGCTGAATAGCTCCAATATCTCCAATATTGAAACAGGAAGTTGGGGTGAAAGATATCAAAGGGCTTGTGCCTTTAATATTTAGTTAGTACACTTGAACATGAACACATAAACATAATATAAACATATGAACATATAAACATTAGGTTGCAAATAATCCAAAATGCATGTCTTGTGTCTATGTCAGCAAACAACAATTCTCTCCCTTGCTTCTCCAGGTTTAATCCTCATAGTAGTACGGCCTTGTAAACTTACGGTACTGTTTTGCGTGTCGACAAAATGTTATATGCTTTCCTACTTGTAAGTCGCTTTGGATAACAGCATAAATGGATAGTACTAGTACAATTTAAAAAACATGATTTGCTTGATATTGCTAGTCAGGGGGGATTCTCATTCTAGAGAGCATTTATTTGACCCGAAATTCTAAACACCTGATGAGTCATTTATATTTTGATCCATTTTCCTAAAAGAAAACTGTACCTTTTTCTACTACATATCTAAAATAATAAAGCCACAAAATATCAATATAGATTTTTCTAATGCTTGCTTTTCAAGCAACACTACAGTCCAACACCGTAGAGAATTGTAACACGTACACATACTGAATGTAGACTAAAGATAATTCTTTTTAAATCATTTCTCAGGCTTGTATGTCGGATTGACAGTGATGGCTCTGAACTGGACCAGAGTTTAAATATAACAATAGAGGTGAATGAAAAGAGAGTGGAAAGTGGATACTTCATCTCTGGAGATGCAAACATAAACGGCTTGAGTTTTGTGGTAAGGACCAGTACATTCTCTCTCTTTCATTTTTTTATAAACTTCGGCTGCATGATGCTGTCTGATACGCAGTATTTGCTTGAATTTTCTTGCAAATAAGCGAGAGATTAAATCATTTTTATTCCTCATATCTCCCATCAGACCCCAGAAGTCACAGATATCATACCGGACTATGGACCCAAGATTGGGGGAACCTTGGTCACCCTGTCAGGAAAACATCTGGATGCTGGTGGGGACAGAACAGTCCTACTTGGGGACAGAATCTGCCCTGTTCAAAGGTTATTGTGCCAGGTTATTAAATTCAATGTTTAACAGTTATAAATCGCAGTCTGGAAATAAACTACATGGTAAAAAGTTTGTGGACACCCCCTAAAGAAGAAAGGTCTGAATGCAGGACATCACATTTTCGTGCTTTCAGAATCTCTCCTTTAATGTTTCCACAGCGTCTCCAGCAATGGCACGTCTATAGTTTGCCGGTCTGAAGGTGTGGAGGAGATTATTGAAGTAGATGTGAAGATAGTTATTGATGAATCAACTATCTCAGCCCCGAAAATGTTCAACTACAGGGTAAATCCTGAGGTGATGGGGTTGAAACCCAGTTGTGGGTTTAGAAGGTAAGTTAAAATTTTGTGTTGATAGTTTTAGTGTTGTGTTTAATATGGCGGACAAGAAATGACAGATAAATATTTAAATGTAGAAATAAATAATAAGAGTTGAAAAAAATTTATAATAATATAATATTAGGAAAAAAAACATAATAATAATGCAAAATGAATGTTTTTTTAGCAGAAAAAAATATTAGAGAAATTGTTATAAAATACAGGTGATGTAAATGGTGATTGTGTTTTACATTTTTTATCTTTTTTTTACTCTTGCTGCAATAAAGAGGATCAAAAATTACTATCACGGGCCAGAATCTGGACTCTGTATTCCAGCCCATCATAAACTACAGAGGCAACAACACAAGACCTGTGCAAGCTGTAAGACTCTTACCTTTTTAACCTTTTAGATTCTGTACAGCCATGTTTAATAAAAGTGAATGTATCACATTGGTTCTTGTAACTCTACAGGTGTGCATTGGGCAAGGGAACCCATTACAGATTGAGTGCATGAGCCCTGCATGCGAGGAGTCGAGTGGAATCCTCACTGTGGATCTGGATGGAGCAAAGGAACTCATGCCTCAATCTTTCACCTGTCATCCGAATGCAGAGCCTATTCCTTTCGAAACAGAAGGACATGTGTTGGTGCTCAGCCCGGGGCAGGACGAAGTCTCATTGCACGTGTGTATTTTTCAGTTCCTCAGTGTTTGTTGTTGTTAATGGAAAGTTTCGCTACTGGATTAGATTAGATTTCTTTGTTGCAAGTTAGGGCTGTCAAATGATTAATCGCAACCAGAATAAAGGTTTGTGTTTACGTAATATACCGTATGTCTGTGTACTGTGGGTATTCATTTTGTATTAATAAACACATCAACATACATGTATACATATTTAGCATGCATGTATGTTTTAATAAATACAAAATTATTATGCACAGTACACAGACATATATTATGTGAACACAAACTTTTATTTTGGATGCGATTAATCATTTGACAGCCCTATTGCAATTGCAAGACACATACGATGAAATTTGTGTAGACATTTGCAATATAGCACAGACTTAAAGACCTCATATGAGTTATCATAGTCTTTAAATGATTCATCTTCCATATTATTAGTTCTTCAAATTAATAGTCTTCCCTATGTTATTATATTGTACTCTTAAAATATGGCGTTTTTATTTCAGCAAAAAAAACTGGGACTGGTGTCTGGTTGCATGAACATCTTCATGACAATTAATGGAGTGGATTGCAAGACTACAATTTTGGACAATGAGATTACTTGCAGGATTCCCAGAAATATGACCATCCCCAGCCAGGGGGCGTCCGTCAAGGTCTGTAATCCATTTAATCCAGCTTCAATAAACTCATGTGGGTTCTTCCTAATCTCATTTAATTCTTTTTTACAGGTGTTTGTGAATGGGGAGGTTTATGACATTGGCGTAGTGGTATTTACCAAAAATAGTTACATTGTGGGTATTGTGCTGGGCATTATAGCTGCACTTGGCCTTGGGGCGGCTCTTGCTTATGTAGTGATGGCACAGAAGAATAAAAGGAAGAAAGGCAAGTCTATTCTGTCATTATTTTTACCTGTCATCACATCACAAGTGTGCCTGTGCGGCTTTCATTGCATTGTCCCTAATGTGTTGACTTTGATGGACAGCTGGCCTCGCTGAAGTTCGACTGTCCATGCATTCAACTCGCACAGCGGCGGAGAATTATGACAGATCACCTGATGGTGACTACAGAAGAGGTTGCTGAAATCATTATTTTGGCATTTTCTTTCTATTTCAAAACCGTGCAATGGGCATTAAAAATGTGTCCTATAGGTCTATCACCCTTTCGTGATTCACAAACGACCTTCTCTGGTTCGCCATACGCTGGGTCCATGGACTCTGCAGCAGCTCCTATGATGCCACAGGTGATCTCTTTGTCCTCTCTCCGACCACGTCTGCTGGAGGAGGTGAAGGATGTTTTGATCCCACCATATAAGCTTAAAATTCAGCATGACCAGATCATCGGCAAAGGTACTTTGGGCAATCGCCTGTTCATTACCATCATTATCTTCCTGCCTTTCAAGAACTGACATAGTCGTTTTCTTGTTTCACATCATCTCATAATCTTTCTCAGGTCATTTTGGGACGGTCTATCACGGCTATCTTACTGATAACAATGACAAAGAGATTCACTGTGCTGTCAAGTCATTGAACAGTGAGTCCAAACTGTTATAGAGTTGAATTCTTTTTAAACTTATAGTATATATATGCTTTTTATTATTGTGTTATTTATTATCTGACTGCAACAGACAAACTCATTTTAAAACACGGTCACACATCGGTCAGCAAACAGAATGTTTCAGTCCTGTACAGACTGCTAAATATAGTTTTGTTTATACATACTTTAGTTAGGAAGGAGTGACTAACATCATTTTTTCAGACTTGAAGGGAAAGTTCACCCAAAAATTAAAATTCCTTTGTCATTTACGCATCCATATGTCATTCCAAAACCTAGATGACTTTCTTTCTTCTGCATAACACAAAATTAGATATTATATAGAACGTTAGAAACCAAACATCATTGGATCCTGTTGACTTCTATTGTATGGACAAAATATCTTAATTGTCCAGTGTATGAAATTTAGCGGCGGTGAGGTTGCGAATTGCAACAAACAGCTCACTTCAACCCTTCCCAGTTTGTCTGTTTATGGTACTGTAGAAACAACATTGCGAATTCCATTTGAGTGGACCCGCGGTGGATGTAGATAGAAATAGCTCATTCTAAGGTACTAAAAACATAACGCTTCATTATGTAACGTCTTAATCCTCCAAAAATACACACTGGACCCTTAAAATATCTTCTTTTAGGTTCCACAGAAGAAAGTAATTTAAAGGTTTTGTACAACATGAGAGTGAATGTTTATTTTTGGGTGCACTATTTCTTTAATTTTAGTGAGTTTGTATGATCTATGTGCTTCATGTCAACCCCATAGGCTGACTGTATGCACTTAGCCATTGTAATGTTATTCATGCACAAGCATTATGGTTAAGAGGACAACATGAAAGATGTATGTCTCAATATTTCTTATAAGGGATCACTGAGATGGAGGAGGTGGGAGCAGTTTTTACGAGAAGGAATCTTCATGAAGGCCTTCCACCATCCCCATGTACTGTCTCTCCTGGGCATTCTGCTGCCCAGTGATGGACTTCCCGTAGTGGTTCTGCCGCACATGAAACACGGAGACCTCAGACATTTCATCCGCTCTGAGCAGAGAGTAAGCACATTCTATTAATGCCAGTTTATTAAACTACGAATGTACCTATTTGCAAAAAGAAGAACCTATCCCGAAAATATGATTGGTTGACAGAAAGGTTTTTACAAACCAACATGGATGTTAGGCTAATTTATGTTGCTTTACAAAACAAACTTATTTTTTCACTTGTGAGATGTTTATTTTTAATCACTGAATATTAAATATTGTTTATCTTGCTTTTCTGTTTCTTACTATGAGAAGGTTATAAAGCTCTTCCACAACACACCAGTACTCTGATAAGTTTCTGATAACTGTCTGATAACTGATTTCTGTTCATATGTGACAATCTTTTTTAATCCTTCATGTTCAGAATCCCACAGTGAAGGATCTGATTGGCTTTGGGCTTCAGGTTGCCAAAGGAATGGAGTATCTCGCAAACAAGAAGTTTGTTCACAGAGACCTTGCGGCACGCAACTGCATGTTAGTAGGCAAACAATCTGTTCATTAAGAAAGCCTTTATATATATATCCATTTAAAGTAAGTAAACATATATGAAGTTATAACATATGTGATAAAAACCTTTTTCTAGGCTGGATGAGTCATTCACAGTGAAGGTGGCTGACTTTGGCATGGCGCGTGACATTTACGATAAGGAATACTATAGCGTTCAAGATATTAAAAAAGCAAAGCTGCCCGTCAAATGGATGGCAATAGAAAGCCTGCAGACTCAGAAATTCACCACCAAATCAGATGTGGTAAGTCAACTTTTTTTTACGTTTTGAAATCACACATGACTGGATATAATTGCCAGGAGAGAGTTTATCAAAAAAAGAAATGTCAAGTTGGTACAGTACAATGCTACTTTACGTTACATTAAAATAATGCAGATTGTTATACGCTGTATATTTTTCTCCCTCTAGTGGTCTTTTGGAGTATTGATGTGGGAGCTGTTGACTAGAGGGGCCAGCCCGTATCCGGATGTGGACCCTTATGACATCACTGGCTATCTGATACAGGGCCGTCGACTGCATCAGCCACAATACTGCTTAGATTCCCTGTACGATTTTATATGTATTTCACTTATCTTTTTATTTAATGAATAGCAAATGGATCATATTTTTGTTGATCTTTGAAGATAAAAGAGCTGATTTAATAATGACAATGTGCATATACACAAAAGCGCTCTTGCTACTTCAAAGAGACATGACAAATGTAAATGCGTGGAAAGATAATTCTGAACCTAATTGCTAAAACAATGATATGATCCCTGTTAAAACATCATTATTTAGATATTGAATGTAATTATTTATAGTTATCCCAATAACAAGTACCAAAACATTGTAGTTTTCTAATCATCTACATACTTACAAGAAATTAACAACACAGTATTACAGAATATATATCTTGATTTACTCTTTTATTAAAGGTGGTCCATCCTGCTCCAGTCTTGGCATCCAGAGGCTGAGAGAAGACCGGACTTCTCCACACTCGTGAAAACCATTTACCACATCCACTCCAGTTTAGAGGGAGATCACTACATCAACCTCCAGGTCACCTATGTCAATCTAGACCTACCGAGACCCTACCCCTCTCTCTCTCCACCCGTCCCTACACTATCAGAGCTGTCCTGACTCTAGATTTCTAGAATGAACTGTGTCTAATAGTTGCCTTTATCTGCTGGGTTCAGAAACGCATGTGATCCTATAATGTGTTAGTGACAAAGGAAATACACAGAAGAAAATTCTTCGCTCATCTGAAATGGTCACGTTGTCAAAACTTGCTTACTGTTGGTCACATGGACAAAGTGGAGTATTTTAAAGGATTTTTAACTATTTTTGGGCATCTGCAATTTGTAGGGAATCTAAAGCTTGAATGTAGTCTTTATTTTATACTTTTTTAAAACCGTATGGAAATGCATTTTACACTGGATAACAACTGAACATCATCTGTTATTGCTCACATTTTTATATTGTTTAAGTATAGCAATGAGGAAAAAAATACTTGAAATATGGCTTAATGTTTCATTATATTTTGTATTTTCTTTTGTATTATTTAATTGGGGGCACGGTGGCTTAGTGGTTAGCACGTTCGCCTCACACCTCCAGGGTTGGGGGTTCGATTCCCGCTTCCGACTTGTGTGTGTGGAGTTTGCATGTTCTCCCCGTGCCTCGGGGGTTTCCTCCGGGTACTCCGGTTTCCTCCCCTGGTCCAAAGACATGCATGGTAGGTTGATTGGCATCTCTGGAAAAAATTGTCCGTAGGGTGTGAGTGCGTGAGTGAATGAGTGAGTGAGTGTGTGTGCCCTGCGATGGGTTGGCACTCCATCCAGGGTGTATCCTGCCTTGATGCCCGATGACTCCTGAGATAGGCGCAGGCTCCCCGTGACCCGAGGTAGTTCGGACAAGCGGTTGAAAATGGAATGGAATGGAATGGAATTATTTAATTGTATTATTAACTTTAATTAAAGAGACCCACTCTAAACTTTCCACTGTTATCTTGTCACCTGTCACTAGAGGTCAGTATACACCTGCGGTCGGTCATTCTCTACATTAAAGTACTATCTCTAGAAATAATAGCAGGTTTAGTTCAGGTTCGCCATGAAGTACTGCAGTGAGTCAGGGTAAACACATGGGAAGAAAAGCAACACTTTTAAATGTCAGGGTATTGAAGTGCTGACTGAGTCACTTATGTCGTCTGGGTTCGTACAACAGATTGTAAAGATCTAATAAGATTTTATAGGGGAATAATGGGAATTCATAAATCATGTTCCTGGTCTACTTGTTTAAGATCCACTAGTGCACGTTATACACATTGAAAATGTAATAAAAAAGCTAAACTGGTTAACCAATGTTCACATTGGTCAATGTCAACAATCAAGTATGCTTTTGAATTGATCCCGCGGTACTGTGATGTCATACGCCGATTGGTTCACGCTGCGCTTCAGTGACGTCGAATACGCAGGTTTTGTACATGCGGTCATTTTTGCTGGTTAACGATTTGAGGTGAAAGCGGAAACAATGACAGTGTTGAATTTAAAGTTTATAACGTTGAACTTGACCTCCTCAAGCCTCCTCGTCATCTTCCAAGAACCATTGTTGGACACGGTGTGAAAACGGTCATAGGCCTAATAGAACCATACCTGCTACTTCTATCAATACAATTCACATTGTTTATATTCTCTGTGAAGACATAGGCCTACTGTATGAGACATAAAATGTATCTTTACTGTAGATGTACCTGCCAGATCACTATGTATCTTTACTGTAGATGTACCTGCCAGATCACTACGCACTGAAAACAAACAACGTCTTGTTGCGCCTTCCCAAAAAGGGAAAAAATCACTCTCTGGAGTCTGGATCTGTTCCACATTTGTGGAATGATCTGCCCGGCTACATGATCAGCACATTCTGTAGCCATCTTTAAGGAACACATCTCTTCGGTCAACACCTGACCGATTGACTTCTATTTCTTATCTACTCTTTTTATCCTTTAAAAAAACCTTAGCTTTGCATACTGTGGTAGGCTACATGAGACCAGTTTTACTGCACTTAACGCTTTTTATTGTCTTTATGTTGTTCCAATTGCTTGTGTTGTTAACCTCATTTGTAAGTTGATTTGGATAAAAGTGTCTGCTAAATGACTAAATGTAAATAAATAGTTTACCCCAAAATTATTTATCATACCTATACCTTGTTGTGTGATAAAAGAAACTGTAATGCCATTACTTGTGATATGCCCATTTTGTAAAATAGCATGTGGATGTCTTCATCTTGCCTACACAAACGTCTGGGTATTTATTTCTCCTACATTTATGCAGAAATGATGGAAATGTTTGATTATTGCTCAGCAACAGTGGTAGATATGATAGGACAAATAAAAACCAGCCTGAAGTGAGTGAACTATATAAACCCCCTTGTCCACAGGTGTGCTGGATTTGTTTGTCTCTGTCTGCGCTGTCTCTGAGAGTGCTGGTGTTTTTAGGAAACTCAGGATATTGAGAATGTTTCTGATGTCAGAAACTCAGCAGGTACCTGTCATCTTTTGGACTCTGTGTTCCTCCTCGCCAGCTTTGAAGCTTATCTGTACGTGCGTGTATGTGTGTGTGCTTGTGTGTTTGCACTTTGCCGAAATGTACACACGTGAAGTTACCAAAAAAGACGGCATTTGTTCAATAGAGCTGTTGTAGGAAATGTTGGTTTCATGTTAAATGTTGGCTTCTTTTTGGGGGGGATAAGACTTAATCTTGTATGTAAAGGACCAAAGTCTATAATTTGATGTACTACATTAATATTATTAACTTATCCCATAAATAAATATGCACATTCTATTTGCTATATCTTGTGGTACAGTATGTGTCTTGGATGTGCGCTGTATTATCCCAAAAGTCACGATTTCGCGTTTGGCTTCAATCTTTGTGTTCTTCATGCCACCGACATCTTGCTCTCTGTATTCAGTTTGAAGTTAACCTTGAGTCTGCGTGTTTCCATCGAGCAGGACTGCAGAACATTCTCCACTACTCCTCTGTTTTGTCGCAAAACATCTAGAGAGATTATGTAAAATCTCTCGGAGGTCACAAGGCTAGAGATTGGTATTCACATGAATGGTGTTGGGTTGAATATGTCTGCAGATGGGAATGAATAAAAAATGGTTGCCATGCCACAAGAAGCACTTTTTACAGACTCAAGGCCACAGGTGGGAATAGAGTGATTGTTAAGGTAAACAATTTGGATCTCTGCAGATCAAATGGAGAGTAATGGAATGCTCCATTACAAAAGAAACTATAAGGTATTTTGGGGCAAAACATTCTCAATCATCCTTTTGAATGCTTTTTTCAAGTGTTACCACCCAAAGGTATATGCGATATGCAATGCTCCAGTGCTGCAGTATGTCCGGACTCGGACTTGAGATGTTTTTCTGTAGTCCCGGACATGTCTCGGACTTATTGGTATCTGCACTCGGACTCGGTCATTAAACCCAATGTTCTAGTTGGTCTCGATCCAGTCCGATGATATCTTCTCCTTCCAAACAAAACAATGGATGAAGCATATATGTTTGCTTTAGTTGGACTCTTGACTTTCATTAAGTTAATTCTCTTGGAGTAGGTTACTTTTTGTGATGGGTGTCAAGCTGTAAAAAAAGATGATAAAAAATACTAAATGAAATGATACTAAATGACTGATTTGGGTGTTCTGGTTCAAAACGCTAAGATAGTGTGCCAAATTAAATTGTTATTGTGATACTGTCTGTGCCACTCAACAATTGTATTTTAGCACACTGTTATAACAGACAATGAAAACTTAACGTTGAAACACAAGAATGATGAACCCAATTAAAGAAAATACAGATCACAATAATGATGGTTTGTTATAACTTCAACATTCTTTCAACATTAATTGCGGTGACAAAAGTGATGTCAGTGATAACTGCATTGAATCAACAAGTCAACGAGTCAACGAGCTGAGAATGGGAACACTTTTCATTGGCAGCCCAGAATGTGATTGTTACACTACAATAAAAAGACTGAAAATCTGAAGTTGCACTTAGGCTTTATTTGGCTTTGGTGAAATTCCTAAAGTAAATAAAATGACCTAATTTGATCCGCTTTTTGATCATTACAAAAAAAGTAAATGGTCTTGATTTTTGAAGAGGATTCTTTTTTCTGTCTCATTTGGTCTCGGTCTTGACTTGGAGTCGAACCTCTTTGGACTTGGACTTGACCCACTTTAGACTCGGTCTTGCCGAGTCCTGGTCTTGGACCTGTCTTGGACTTGACAAAGGGGGACTTGACTATAGCCCTGTAATGCTCAGAAGATTAAAGAACGAGCTGGACAGAGAGAGTCTGCCGGTGTCGATGCGAGATGCACACTCTAAAAATAGATCACTGAAAGATTGTTTTCAACCACATGGTTTTGATTAGAATTTAATTAAAATTTGTTTTTATGTGGTCATGGTTTCGGAAGGTTATGTTAAGCTGTTTTCTTATAATGGACTTCTATGGGGAAGAAACGTGTAACGTGTGATTTATTACTTTTTCCGTTTAATAAGGACTCGTACTTTTAACAGCAGTTAGTGTTTATGACAAGGCTTGACAGAAACATGGGCTTGCCTGATCGTTGTTTAGGTTGTTAAGCATTGTACAAAGAACGAAGATTTAGGTTTACAAGCCATGTTTTCCTCCGTTTCTCAGTCAATACTCTCATTTTTACCCTTCATGAACTTCAATTTTTGCTACACAATTAAAAACACCTTTTGGTTTCATTGTTAAATCAATTTAAACAATCAAAAACAACTCAAAACATATGTATTTTGAATTTGTTACCCCATTTTTGTGTCCCCCCCACATCTCAAACCAAATTTACACCCTTGCCTAAGAGTGAGCTATTTCTATATACATACACCGCAGGCCCCCCTTCATGGAATTCAGCATGTTGTTTCTACAGTAGCTCTAAACGGACAAACTGCTCTACAGAGCGTGTTGCGTAAATGTTATCTCCTTCTGCAAAGAAGTGAAACCTAGGGATGCACCGATATGTACATTTTGGCCGATAACGATAACCGATCATTCTTTAACATTGGAATCCGATAACCGATATATTGGCCGATATACATTATCTTAATATTAAAATAACATTTTCTGAGATTGAATATTATTTTTGTCCCATGAAAAATCATGTACCAAGCCTACTTTACAATGGTTCAAGATTCTTTAACGTTTATGGTAGAATGTTTATTTAAAAAAATAATTTGAGATTAGTTCTTCCAGAGCAACCCAGAAAGGTTTTATCAACAGCCACAAGTCTAACAGGTCTCAAGACCGAAAGCATTCAGACTGCAGTCTGATTCAAACAATATGATTTTGTTCCTATAATATACATGTTCATAAATATCTGCATACTACAGTACATCAACAATGTTTTCCTAATAACATTAAGTGAATGATCATGACAGAAAGACAGTACTGTACTTGATTTTAACTGTGAGCAGCGTGCAGCAGAAGTGGTTCAGTTTGAGGAAATAATTCATAGATTAGGGGCTATAATATATCTGCCAAAATTATGTTATTGACCGATAACATAAAAAATTACCATTTTGTCGGCCGATACCGATATGACCGATAATTTATCGTGCATCCCTAGTGAAAACAAGACAACATAATTTTCTGTGTCAGCCACTGTAGTGCTTACGTATGTGAGCGGTGGAGTGAGCCGTTCTTAACCTCAACGCCACTAAATTTCATACACTGTCTGGACCTTCACGTATTTACTTTGTCTCCTTAAATTATTTTCATCTCTCATTGTTTTTATTTTCCGACCCTTTTTTAATTGTTTGTAATGTGTTATTTCTTCTCCCAACCTGATTCAAATGGTATTTAAAGTTCATCCTATATTTAACCTATAAGAAAGGCAGTTATGTTTTTTATTGTAATATCAGAGCAGCATGGGTTCCCCTAAGTGAGTCTGGGTCTAGTTTTTATCTTATTATATGTTATTACTTCTTGTGCTGCAGCCACCTTTGGTTTGCTCACTGAAGTTTAAACATTAAAACAAAGTTTTCTGCAAAGCCCCTTTGTCACCATATAAATGCCTTCTTCTGACCTCAGAAATGGGTTGCCTGGTTTGGTGACACTTGCAACGTGTCGCTTTGCTCATATTACATGTGCAGCTCTATTAATATGCATTAAACCTCTTCTTTTGCTTCATGATGTGCTATGCACTTTTCGGGTTAAACTTCTGCCTCTATACATTAACAAGCAGGATCACGTACGTGCACACTCATCTATAATATATGAGGAACAGACTAGTCACACACACTGCTGGTTAATGTACGTTCTGAGAGGTTACTTATGAATGCAAACCGTACAAGCAAAAGATGCATCCAACAAAAATATTTTTATCAAAGGGTTTCATGAACTAAATTTGTCTCGCAAATTGATTATACAACAGTCGTGCTCCCTGCATGTGTACTTGGAAGTCTCGTTGCTCATTTCGCAGTTTCATTCCTCTATTTCGGTCTGACTCACAATCTGCAAGGGACTGTGATATAACTATGTTTCAAAAACACTATGAGAACAACTTAATTCGCATTGAATGCAGTCACTTAACTTGGCATATTGATTATGTCCCAATTAAAGGAATAGGAATTTTTTGGAATAATTCACTAAAAATGCATTGTTTTCTCATCCTTATTTTATGCTTTTTTAGTTTTTTTAAAGTAAGTTGTAAGACTGTTATTTTTTACATAAAGTGTGTGACATTTTAATCTCATGATATGTGTTTACAATGTAACGCTGTTGTTGTTTTCATTATGACAATGTTTTTTACAGGTTCTCCACCTTATTCTTGTTTTCTTTTTATATTGTGCTGCTGCTATTTCAAAAGAATTAAACAGCAATAGAAGAGTGACTTTAGACAAACTTTCTCCTTTTCTTCACCCTTTTCTTTCAGTCTATTCTATCGCTCTATGTTTATAAGATCTCATCGGTTGAGTTTTTGTGCCCCAGGCTCTTCTTCTTTAGGTTTTTTGCTCAAAGCGGGTATATTGCAGAGTTCTATGCAATACACCTGAGATAAGCATATGAGACAGCAGCAGTTTTTTATTTCTTCTTGACAGAGGTAGTCATAGAAACCTTTTACATTGGAGGGCTGCATACTAGCAGCTGCAAACATTCTATGCAAACCTTAATTTTAATGGGCCTTCATGTACCATAAGCAGCTTTCCTTTAAACTTTTCTTTTGGTTTTGTAGATGGTGTTTCGTTTATGTTTATTATCCGGAGTGTAATGAGCGGGCTTAAAATCTTTCCCAGCATGCTGCAAAATTGCGCTGAGCTCATTCTTCACCACTTTATGGTGCTCTGTGGTACAAAAAAGTAAATTACTATCCATTTTTACTGCACCTCTTTTCAGGGTGGGATTTGTGCACCATAATTACAAATTGTAACATGAGCAAAACTATTTGAGTGTAAAGTTGAACTTCTGAAAATGTGCATGAATTTGAGAATCTTCGGCCTGATCTCGCGGGAATTCGTAACAACTAAACCCAACATCACTTGCGCCAAAGCAAATCGTAATGAATGAAATCGTACATTAGATTAGCCACCTCATAAATTTGTTATTGCCATGAGATTGTGTTGGAATCTTTTTTTTTTTTTGGTCTGGTCCCTGGGCACAACCTGCCATGAATCGATATTGTTTGAGAGCATTTTTATATAATTGTTTGTTTAGGTCTTTTAACAGTTTAGGTGTTTTGTTTTTCAGGATGAAATTAGTCTGCAGATGTGAGCTAAATTTGACAAAATTGTCTTTTAGGGAAATTTGGTATATCTTTAAAAATCAATAAAGTAAATAATGATTTCACTCATTATCCTTAAATGTTTCTGTGTGTATTAAGGGGGAAAGGAAAGAGAGAAACGGATGATATATGATCTTTCCAGTCATCTGGGAAAGATGAAGGCAAAGGCCAAGTGTAAGCCTAAAATTACAATTATGCAGAGATATTTTGGAGTTGCCATCTTACAAAAGGTCAATCTGCCTAAAAAAATTACTCTGAAGGAATGTCAACATCAAGTCTGTTAAAAGTGAAATGTTTTGTACTTTAAAGGTCCAGTGTATGAAATGAGGTTGCGAATTGCAACGAGGAGTTCTTCTTTGAAGCACTATGGCGGCTGACACAGGACTAAGATGTCGCCACGTTTCTGCTTTTTTGCAGAGGGAGATAATATATATTTATGTGTAAGGTCTTTACACACCACTGAAGACATAGTTATGTGCATTATATTACATTTCTGTCAATAGAGCACTCCAATAAACTGCATATTGGACTTAAAAGTTCATCATTGACTATTTTGAAGTGATTAGTGACTCATTTTGTGTAATCGTTAAACTGATCTGTTTTGTAAAGTCTTTCTGCCTATTGAACATTTAATATAGTAAACTTTTTGCAGAGTTTCAGTCTGTAATCAAACAATAGAAACGTGAAGTTAAACAAATACTGTTTCATCACAGGAATTCCTTGAAAAAAACACACAGCAAGACTCGGCATGTAATAAATGAATCAATTGTAATTGCATTTTGTTATTGTGAGTGTCCTTCATTATAGCTGGTAAAACAGACATTTCAGTATTGGAAAAGCTGTGCCCCCTAAAACTTT
Organism: Triplophysa siluroides; assembly: GCA_006030095.1. Lineage (NCBI taxonomy): Eukaryota > Metazoa > Chordata > Actinopteri > Cypriniformes > Nemacheilidae > Triplophysa > Triplophysa siluroides. Next base: position 6,341,590 of record VCII01000237.1, read on the forward strand.
ATTTAGCAGAGGTAGGGCTCTAAACAAAATGATCAAGTCTTGAAAGAGAAATAAAATATTTATTTTCTACAGTCCTTCTGTCATTGCAATAAAACATGCTGTAGTATCTGTTTTATCTTCTAACATACAGTAGGTACAAACATCGTCATCTGTCAGCACCTTGAACAAGGATTTTTTCATACCCATTGACTGTAGGTACCCTTAAGAACTCTGATATATAAGTTTACAGCTTGAGTTATACGGCAGCCCAATATACGTAGAGTATTAATGGTTAAGTCTATTACTTGTATATTCCTCGTCTGTGCTTCTAAAGATTTACGCACACACAAAACACTCATCTTCCAAGGACCCTGATTTGGTTTCTGAGCTTATCACCATGGCAACCTAGCTTTGACGCTGAATACGTTAGATGGCCAACAGAATTCTTTAGAAAATCACGGTGCTGTATCAATTGATTTCAAATTAGTGCAGAAAACATCTTTGCTGCATTGTGAGTTTGTGCTAAGGAGCACCGGCAAACTGTTTTCCCGGAATGAATGATAAGTCACCAATGCTAGGATCCTTAAGGAGTATCCAAAGTATGTGATATTACATTGCTGCATATTTAAAGCATCAAGCAGAAGTGCTCCTCGCTGGTTTTCACAGGAGATATACTGAACTTCAGAGAGTGGTCTAGCGAAGTGGTCTGCTAAGGTGGCGCTGTAGGAAATAACATTATTAAACATTTACAGTCTGCAGAGAGACCAGCTATGTTTTACAGAATTTGCAGACAACTTGAAAGTGAAAATTCAATGAGTCGACATGCATGCACGTACGCACAATGCCTCCCTCAAACACAATACATGTTGCTGTCTTTCTGTTTTCATCTTTCATTTAAAAAGTCCCTCATTCATTACGTGTTACTGATGCAACGCATGTGCATTCGGCAAGCCTGTTTGATTGGCCCTTCATTTTGATGACAAAAACAGGATGAGGCATGTCTGAGAATACATTTAGAAAATACTGTACATGCTTCTTATTTGATTTCACAATTTGTACATTCATCCAAAAAGTATCATTGTGACTTCATCTAGTGCATCGGTATCTAATACTGCCTTCACGTGCTCTCGGAATTTCGATAATCAACCCGGAAGGAACGTATGGATTTAGTAACATTAAAAGTATTTAGTAACATTAAAACTTTAATGTTAATAATGATTTACAGTAGTAGCATTAAAACATTACAAGTATCTGCTAATATCAAAAGAGCACCGTTCCATACATTTTTCTGGGTTGAAGTGGGAATAATCAAATTTCCAAAAGCACGTGAAGGCAGCAGTAACTCAACCCTGCCCAAACGCATAAAGCCTGTCATTCAAAATATCTACACTGGCTTCCAACATTTACCATAAAGCTTTGTGTTTGTGAGCGATCTCACTGGGATGAATGTGCCACTCTTCATGACACTGGACGTAACTGGGGCATCTGTGTTGTGGTAACCATGACAACATCTGAGTTTGTCATCTACAGTGGCAAAGCTCTAAGGGGATTGAACTCATGATGCTGAGTCTCTACCACACACCCACCCACACAAACACACATATACTGTATGTGCACATGCAACATACTACGGTTCTGGTTTGAGCTCAGGTTTAATAGTAAACCAGAAAACATACTGTATTTGTGACATTAGTCTGGTTATCCGAAAAAGGCCTGAATAGGATGTGGTGATGTTGTTAAAAATCTGTTTTGCTTTTTGAGAAATTGTATGTTTGAACCCCCATTGCATGCAATTAGCTTTGTGCCCTTGAGCAAGGCCATTGAAGTTTTAATCCAAGGTGACTGTTATTGTTGTAAGCATTTGAATACACAGGCCTGCTTTCTTATTATCTAATAAACTAGGATAAATACTGCATAATGGTTTTTGCATGCAACATTATTTCATCAAACAGACTTATGGACCTTTTCACAAACTCAACTCTAAGGACTCGTAGTAAAATGTTTTTCTGTTTGGACTCTAAATCTCTGCTGCCTGCTTTGAAAACGCTTCCACCTTCCAAAATTCGTATTGCCAAAACTGTGAAACGGTTCGTTCCCAGCAAGCCGAGGCTTGTTGGTTGTTACGTTTCACGCTCCCCTCTGCACACCGTCATGATGCCTGTAGAAATTAGACTAGACAATCGTTGTCAAGGTAACCAATCATCTTTAAAGAACTCATGATGCAAATAACATTTGAAACATTGACAAAGCTTGCTGAGAACCTTTTTTTTATATTTAGGTAAAAGTGGTGTTCCTCTCTGTCTGATTCCAAACATAATGTTCAAATTAAATTGGATTTAAATTATTTATTTGCACGGTATGGTAAAGGTTTCTAAAAGGAGAGCTTGTACAAAAAAAATCCGTCTATCCATTCTTAAAATCTGCTTGCTCTTTGCCGGATCTTGCTGTCCTGAGTCGGCATACCCTGGATTGATGGTCATTTCATGGAAAATCTTATTTCAACCATGCATAATAAAGTTAGATAGTAATTTAGTTTTAGTATTAATTAGAATTGAATGATCTGCATATATTTCAATTTAAACACTAATGAGGTTTGATGGTGTTTTGGGGTGCTTACTATTCATTACTAATGTGGTTGTGAATGGAAAGTGTTGCATAAGGAAATTAATTGTCACTCATTAATACTTTCTTGAGGATGACGTTTGCTTCTTAGGCTGTCGCTATGCTAAGTGACAGTCCCGCTAATTAAATTAAACGAATGTCATAATTAACAGAGAGAGAGACAGACAGAGAGAGAGACAGACAGAGAGAGAGAGGTTCAGGCCAAAAACAAAAAAGCATTTTAAAGTCATTAGTGGTAAACCTACTTTTACTTCACAACATTTTTCAGAATCTAGTTTTTACTACCGATTTGGAAGCTTGCTGAACTTGGTGTGCATGCTTATATTCATGCGTTCAACTCTGTTAATTTTTCTAAGTTTAACAACTGTTCCTCCCTGTGTCTGTCTCTCTTATTCGCACACACACCAACACATGGCCGTCTGTGTTGATCACGTCACTAATGAAACAACTTTGCTGCGCCACATCTGAGTCCACCCACGTTGTTCGTATATGGCACAGGTGGCTAGCCCCCAACAGACTTCACCAACCCGCTGAGTCACAAACACTTTCTCACTGGCTCTGCATATCTAGCATAATAAATTATTCCCAGGGTTGAAGAGTTATAAATATTTAGCTATAGTATTAGTAGATTAAGTATTCAGTCGTCACAGACCTATGCAGTGTTTTTATAAAAGCATGCGGATGCTGTTCATAGCTCAAACGTATTATTTATAAAGTTATTTACTCCCTTTTTTTTAAATTACACCACAACTAATTCGTTTCAAAGCAAAATATTCTAACACTAAAACAACAATGAATGTTTTGTATTCTCAAAGTCATTTTAATTAATTTAATTGATCTTTCTTGAACTGTTTAGGTGATTTTCCTTGAAATTAATAATTAAAAAAGTATCACCTATGGCAATAGAAACACCAAGGCCATGAAAAAGAACATTCTCTTAATAGCTTGAATGCACCACAAGTTGCTTTGAATAAAATCATACGGCAAAATGCATAAATGTCTATATTTTAAGACAAACAAAAGAACAATAATTATATAATTGACCGTTTTTTTGAATATTCACTTTTCTCCAACCTTCTTTTACAATCTTTTGTTTGCTGCTGGTGCTATATGACTAAGATGACAATGTCAGTGTTAGACAAGAATTTGAGATACATTTTGACCCAATGAAATGACAACACACTCCATTTATCCAGACCTTTGTTCTTATCTGTATTTTCTCTCCTCTAATGAAAGGAGGGTACACCAAGAAATAACACCATTGAGAATAATTTCAAAGAAACATAATGCTCCTTTGAACAGAGACTGTGGCACCCGAAAGGGCAGATTTTGATGGTGAGGTTGCTTGTGTACGTCAGAATACAATTTTTGATATCTAAAGTGCTGTCTGAATTTAATCAGCACCATAGAAATGAGAACAAATAATAGGGATCGAATGAATAGCAGCTAGGAAATAATACAAGTAAAAAGATTATAATGCGAAAGTGCACAATGTGCTATACAGTATGCCGATTTCACTTACCATGTATGTGAATATACTGTATCTACTAACATATATATTTGGTATACAAAGATCTTTGGTTAATGATCCATGTGAGAGGATGCAATATTACCGTTACATTTACATTGCACCTTATATTGTTCAGACTGCCTATAAATTATACTGCAGTTACTGTTTGCGGCGCAGTTACTGTTGGTGGTCTCTCTCTAGACTTGAGTGCTAATTGACTGACAGGATTGTTTGCTGCATTCCTGATAAAAGTCAACACAAATAAGAAAGTAATTAACAAAGTCAGATTGCAAGTATTATGTATGCACTGCAGTAAAACAACTCATTCACTACACAAACCACTAGTGTGAGAATATTCTATTATTGACCGAGATTAACACCAAGGTTTTAATAGTCAAAACGAGGTATTAATCTAAAAGGGTTTGAAACAGATGTCACACACTCCACAATTACACCCATACAGTACTCTTTCTAAGCGTTATTTTCGATGGTACATGCCCTTATGTGCTGTAGCAATGGACCCTGCAGCTGTAATTAAGGGAGACGTTGTCAAAAAAGGAGCATTTTGCAGCTGCTTCTTTGTGCACTTAATGTGTACCATTTACTCTCATGCTTGAACCCCGCTGTTATCCAGCATGCAAGAGTAAATAACTTCCTACCTGATAAAAATAATTACGGCTTATTAAAATACAGTATTCAACAAGATTGAAGGACACATGCTTGGCGAAAATTACGCAGGACAAGTACAGTACGCGAAAGCTTATTGAGTCAAGGCCCAGGAAAATGGTTACTCTTATCAAATACAAGCTAGAATCGACAAAATATGAATAACTTATACAATTGTAGTCCATTTATGCCTTATTTCCTGTGAGTTTTGTTTTTCTATATGCACGTGTTGGATGGTACAAACCTGCATTCCCCGATACGCTGTAGTTTCCCTTTTTGCAAAATATACAAGTGCTTGTTGTTAAACCTGAGTATACAGTAAAGTGCAGTTTCAGCTGCGGCACTAGAGCACTTCTACCTGGGGTAGAGAGACACAGGGAGAGAGCAAGAGAGAGAGCGCGCTTCTCGTGCGTTCGGAGTGCTGGTTTCTGGGTTGGGTAGAAGAGCGCGGACAAAGCGTTGCGGGCACGCGGAATATTGCCCCAAATTGTCCACGAGCTCAAACAACAGCAGACCCTCAAGAGAGGCTTCAACGGTTAAAAACATCCCGTTAAAACAGAGTTTTCTTTGAAGCACGCAAAAAATCCGGTAAGTCTCCTTGGTTACATTCAATCGTGCAACTGTCTCCTATCGGTACACTTTGATTGTACAGTTAATATGTGCTGTTTGTAAGACTACGCACATTTCTCTGACAGAAACGCACCTGTGGCTTGGCGCATTGCAAAAGCTAGCTGGTAACTTTCAATAGTTTCGCGCCAGTTATTGACACTGGTATTGAAATATTTGCAAGTTCGTCAACTTTAGTCGGGAAGATAAATTCGTTTAAATTGGACGTGTTGTGATTTCCTCAACAACGTATTTGACTGTGCGTAAGCTTTGGAAACTATGCATTCATTGATCCCATCACTTTCAAATGCAATAAAGTTAAACACTTCATTGAATGTTATTGGTGTTAATAACAGTGGTGCTGTTTTGGCTGTTTTAGCTTGGTGATAAAATGCTGTGTATAAATGGGCAACATTCGGACATCTGTTATTTATTAAACACTTGATTCTCTTCATTACCTGAGGAGTAATAGACACAAATGCATGCTTTCTGTGTGAGTTTTTTATTTTGTGATATAACAATATAGCCTGCCACCTGTATCCTAATGCTGGCACATTATAGCATTTACTTAATTCCACCCATTAACAAGCTGGTATGACTCATTAATTTGTTTGCATGCTTTTGAACAGACTGACAGAAGAGAATCCAAAAGCAGAAATATTCAAGCAAAATGAAACAATCATAGAAAGAACCTTTACATCTTAAATAATTTAAAAAAATTTTTTTCCCCAATTTATATTGTATACACCGATATCAGATCTTTTGTGATTTTGACATATGACATTAAATAGTATATAAAGAAATTGTTAAAGTAAATTTTAATACAGGCTAATTTAAGTAAACATACTGTTGATTTCCACAAATAACAATTTCAATATTTACCTTTTGATGAAAGTCTGGGACAGCCGCAACCATATACTGTACAATAATGTTTGTATATGAACTGCTGTTTGATCTTTTTTTTTTTTAGTTTGATAATTTGAGATTATTTACAGAATACAAAATCTTAATTATGTAACCTGTAAAATTCTTTTGATGCTCTCAGCCTCTAATTTAGTAGTGACATGAATGTTTAAGAGGCCATTATTTCTTACGTAACAGTCAGTGACAGTGGTTCCTATAGAGCTAGTTCACCACAATGCATTTTACTCATTAAGTTATTTGCTTTAGATTCAATGCATTATTACTTATGAAAGAAAATGAAATTTGTAAGAAGATTGTTTTTTATATTGTCTGACGTGGGTAATTTACTATGTTGTAAGGAGCCAATGCAAAGAAAAAACGAGCACTTTTGCATTTGATGGAGTTGATGATGTTTGGGCCCCAATAGGAGCAGAACTGGCCTTGCTCTCTGTGGCTCTTATAAAAGATGAGCACAAAGAACCCGGACACTGTTTGTGTCTGTATGTGTGTGTGAATGCAACCCACAGGCTAAAAACACCACCCACCACCTCTGTTCAAAAACACCGTCCTGTTCTCCAGAGCTCTTAGCAAGGCCCGTCATCTCTTTATATAACATAACACCTGGCCCACCTCCACCCCCGGATGACACCCGCACTATAGACAGAGGTGATAAGACCCCCCCCAATGCAGTTCTTCCACCCTAAACCAAACAATACACCTGCCAGTCTCCACTTACCTGTACTGGCTGGCAACAAAACTTGTATGTTTTTTGGGGGGGAGAAAGACCTTTCTATCTTTAGGCAGCAACAAACTGTTTCTGAGGGTAGTTACCAAAAATATAACAGACCCAGTAGTGATTAGCTGCTAAGAAGTTCTTTGAATGAGCTCTTTACAATAGAATTTGGGAATGCAATGCAAATTGGAGAGGCAAATGCAATTACTTTTCAAGTGACTGTTGAGGAAATGTGACAAAATGGCACGAACAAATTTTAACAAATGCAGGTGAATGCAATACTTTAAAGTATGGTATGTTTAAACTACTTGGTTAATGTTAAATTATAAATATGCAACAGTTGTCATGTTAGCAGATGCATTAATGTTAGTTAAGGTATATTTAATGTTACTATGTTTAAAAGCTCGAAAACTTAGTTCAATGTTATCTCGTGATATTATAAAACAAATTTTCAAATTAAAATAAAGGTGAAAATTTACTTTGATCGCTTAAATAAAACCTTTTTGTAGGGTCTTGGAACACTTGGCAGTTTCAGAGAATGTTATCAGGGAAACTGATATATAAACTGATAATGAAATTTTATTTGTGAGTGGAATCTCTAAAAAAACATCCTTTTCCAGATTCCAATAATCTCAAATGACTGGAACATTTGTGTCTGCATTTATTCAGCATTTGACCTTATTTAGCCTTAATGGTTTACCTGTACACCGCACATAATATCTATAAGACAAGTGCTTAATTCAGTTTTACTACCTGCAACAGCCAGGAGACGCAGCTTTCTCATGGTAGCAATGTCAGTCAATGTCTGCTATGCCGCTCGCATATGTTTGACATTGTGAGATCTTGTCTGTTTTATTTCCATCTAAATGAAAACCTCCGGTTGACACTAAATTTCTGGAGCTGCATCGAAGCATATGAAATAAGAGGATAAGAATGAGTGTGTCTGTTTGAGGAAGAGAGAGAGAGAGCACAGATACCATAAAATGCTGATTACCATGTACAGTTTTTGTCTTTTTTTTTCAACGGAAACACACTTGGCCCCGTGACCTACATACATGGTCCCCAGGAGTGTCTCAACCTGTTCCGTCCCTTGGCTTCATTATAATAAGCAACAGTCACATCCTATGCTGTCATAAATCATGGCACAGCTCATCCTAATAACGTGTAAATGTGCATGTGCACTACAGAACAACTTTAAAAAAATATATTTAAATAAGCTGGTCACGTGTATATGTGATAAGCCTTTTTTAAAGCGCTAAGAAACTGTGGTTGCTCATTTTTGGCTTTTTGGCTTGTTTTTCCAGTGGGATCTGGCAACGCTGATTAACGTTCTCGGTCTTGCAGAATATCTTCTGTAAATAATATAGTGCTTGCTTCTAGTTTCAGAAACTGACAGTGATTGGATTGGCCGGCTGTTCGATGGCAGATTTAAAGGGGAATGTAATTAATATTTCAACTACCCACTTGCTTTATGCAATTATTCAACATCTCCATTACCACCCGGTGATACATAACTCCATGCAGGTTTAATGCCTACTGGACCTTTCGACAATGTTAGTGGATTTGTTAGACTATTAGTATTAGTAATACTAGCCTATTAGTTTTACACAAGTTCAAGGCATATTCAAAGACCGTGGCACTATGGAGGTGGTATTTTAAAGGTAATGAATTATACTCATCCAAAAGTGCAAACAAACACAGCACACTAAGAATAAATCACTAAGAATAGCCAAACTAAACAATTAAATAAGAAAAAATATTTATCAGTTGCTAGATCTCCATCATGATCTATATATCAAGTTTGGATCTCAAGGTGGTTTCGGAATAAAACTGAATTTTGCTCTTTGATTGGGATTTTAGGATAAATGACATGCTTTTTTGTTTCAGACCTGATAAAAAAACTAAGATTAAGGTTAGCAATATGGTGCACTTTGAGGGTTTTGCTTTAATCCCTTACACCATTGAGATTATATTGCTTGCCAATAACACACCGTACACAGATTCCCAATACCAGTACTAACATACAGTATAATGAAATTGATGTACTGTAAGAGAATGTGAAACTTCTCTTGAGAAGCGTTGTTATGGAGCTGTGACTGTAAGCAGCGAAAGATAATACTTGAAAAGAGGCCATGGAATAAAATAGAGCAACATCTTTGCCTTTATAGTCTGTTGGAATCCAGAAGCTATTGCTTTTCCCTCCTTTTTTGTTGCCTGGGAAACGGTGTTATCATGAGGCGGGTGCTTGTTGTTAAGTGATCCACCCTCAATGTTTTTCAGTGGAAACATGCCCAGAACAGTCGGGAAATGAAGTTAATTGAGAAGCACTCAGTGTGATGCAGTGGCAAATCTTATCGCTCGTAGTCTGTAGAGGGAATATGATGAACATCATGGGATGCACAAAACGTATAAACACATGCACAGTAACTCCTGTGTTAATTGTGTTTCTTTAAAACGCTCCACCTCTGAAATAACTTTCCAATGTGCTGACATCTTTCTTTGATCTTTCCGACTTTGTTTCTCAATCAATAATTCTAGCATTCTATTCCTATTGTAAAAAAAGACACATCAGTTTTAATCAATCCTTCAAATGTGTTCCAACAGTCATAGATACAAATGTAGGGTTTTTGGTCATCCCCAAAAGAGCCCATAGGGAGTTACAGGCGTGAGTCTCCAAATTTAGAATAGTGTTCTTGCTCTGTGCCGCATAATAAACAAGTGCACTCCTTTTGAACCCACCTGTCTTGTGTTGTAAAGCGACCGCACTGTACCACTGCATTTGGTACATATATGACAGTAACCAAGGTAACAAACAACATAAGGAATAGAATGGACAGATTAGCCGACTGGGTGTGAAGCAGGGTTCGTAATACACACATCATTTTTTCCAATTTGCCATTACTCAGAGAACACGGCAGGCTTTTTGGTGTAGGTTTTTAAGGGCACCAGCTTGGGGTATTGTGGGGATACTGGTCAGGTAAGCTTCATTCCATCTTTAAAGGTCGTATTGTGCTCTTTGATGTGTTTGATGTGAACGTTTTTTTCGCACTTAGTGTGACCATTTACCATCACACTATAGAAGTCCAGATGTGTGTTGTAGTTTGGATAAAGAAGTGTTTATTGTATAATGAGATGTAGTGAGGTCCAGTGTTATCGTGCATAGCAGAATTCTCCTTGGTGTCACATCAGAGGGAGTTGTTTCGTGTCTAGGTCCGGTGCTAAGCCATCTGGCACGTACTGTTTCGGCACAGCTTGATAAGATTCACCCTTTGAAGAGACCTAAGGTTCCTGCTGTCTGCCAGGCCTGTGGTGGCCATCTACAGACCTCTGCTGGAAAAGACTGGAGATGATGCGTTGATGTATTGAAAACATTGTGCATTATTCAATATGGTGAAACATCGGATGTGACATGTTTTTGGCAATTTTTCCCATGAAACACAAGGTTTATTATGAATACGCAGCTTTTTTATATGAAGGCAATGCCTGTCCATCACATTTAATTTTGCTTTGTATCTTAAAAAGGTATATTAGATGTACGTCCGGATTTGAACCCGGCTCTCCTTGCAAGCTTTCTTGTAGCTCAGTGGTAAGAGCATTGCGTTAACAACGCAAGGTTGTGGGTTCGATCCCAGAGGAATGCACATACCTATGTATAAATGTATAGGATAATCCTAATAAGTCGCTTTGGATAAAATGTAAATGCATGCGCATTATAAAACCGGCACTAGACCAATGGTCGGTAACCTTTGAAGTCCATTCATACAGCTGTCCCTGCTTATACATAATTTTCCCTATACAGAGGAGTTTCAATGCCGGAATGTAAGTGTCTTGACCATGTAAGAACTAAACTACAAAGCTATTAGCAAGACGCTAGATATGTTCGGGTTCATGAGGTGTTATGCTGCAGGTTGCGCAGACTGATCGGCGTATGACATCAAAGTGCCGTGAGAGCAGAGCTCCGTGTGCTTTCTCGCGGAACTCTGATGTCAGATATTCACCGATCGGTCTGCAGCATTTCAAGAAGTTGAACATACCTAATGCAAAGTCAGAAGACACATAGGCTATACCGTATTTTGGGAGGATCAGTACTATAGCAGGCACTTTTTATAAAAAAATTCTACGTTAGATATAATGAAGTTTAATTGAATGGAGGCCTAACGTAACGTTTTTGGAGCACCAGATGTATGCACCGTTTCATTTGTTTCACTGTTTTTGAGTTGTCTGTGGACATGTTATTTATCGAAGGAGAAATAACAATTGTGAGACTGTGGTCTTTGGACATAAATCAAGTTATTATAAAACTATACATACAATTATATATATATATTGTTTCTGCAATGGCTCTTTTGCAAAAATGAATTAACCTAAACTAGAAAAACGGCTCTTTAGTTTCAATAGTTTCAAATTACATGTAACTACACCTAAACCACACCCTAATCCATAGCCCTGTAGTAAGTACATGTAGTTAATTATTATTACTCAGTACTTAAATGTATAATAACACTGTAACACGGGCACTGTAAAATAAAGTGTGACCAAAAAATATATAAATAAATAAAACAGTAGCAAAATACAAAAATAAATTCTAGAACATTTTCGACTTATAATTAACTGTAGAGGAGTGACAGTTTAATAACAATCATTAAAACATGTACCATTCATGCTTCATGTATTGGTACGAAGAATCCCTCAGATATTCCCTTTCTTAAAATGTTGAATGTATTGCTATTTTAAAGAAATCATTCTGAAAAGACATAGTTGCAGCTGTCTAGAATAAACAGGAAAAAAGGGACTGAAGATTATTATTCTGAAAGCTAAAAAAAGAATGTTCATAATCAGTAAAAAATGAAACCCAAATGCAGGTGTGCTTTTCCTCCTTTGAGGCATATTACTGTATGAATGGACAAAGTTATTTTCTCTGCATATAATGAATCCCACTGTATTTTATTTTGCGTTCATACTGTGTCATTGTGAAGAATAAATAACACTTTTTTTGCTGTGGCGAGACTGATAAACAAGTATTTGTGTGGTGAGCTTACTGTAAAGAAGAATTTTATGCACTGAATATATACGTAGATTAGCTTCCCGGTTGCCCATCCTGCATTATGTAAATTTGTGGGGGTTTTATCTCCACAGTTAAGGATGTCTCAAAGAGGAGTCATGTTTTCAATGTGCTTTGTCAAATAGTCACTTTATGTCCCTGCTTATACATCATTTGTCATATATGATTAGGGACATTTCATTCGATTCAAAACAAGCTTCAGCTTTCATGGCCAGTACATATTTAATGCTCAGCCGAATGTTGTGGTCGTGCCAAATAAGAGGGACAACAACATGATGCACCATCAATTAGATTACTAAGTACCATTTCTAAAAATAACCTCATGCATATGAAAGTGTTTTGATAATAAATGTCTCCATTTGTTCACTCGCAGTTATTTGATGTAATATCTTTTCATTTGTTTCATTGCTGCAAGACAGAGTCGTTATAAAGGATAAAACACTTGTTTTTGCTGATGCTGGCTTGATGGCCAATTTGGAACAGCGAATGCTGAAATGGCACTTTGCTAATTGAACATCATAATGGATTTAGAGGACAAATTGTAACAGGAAAAGCTTTAATGATCTCTCGCTTCATAGATAATGCATATCTTTCTGCTTTTTCTTGTATTGACTTTGTGTGTATGTTAACTAAATACACGTTTCAGGATTTGGACTTCTGAGAACGAAACAATGCAAAAGAGGATTATATTGCTTATTTTATCATTTAAATTATATTATTTATTCACATATTATTATACATGTAGATTATACAGCCGCAGAAAAATGAAGAGACCATTCCAACATTTCATTTCAAATCAGCATTTCTAGATGTATTCTTGCTATTCCAGTCCAGTGTCTGTTGAATTTCAACAAAATCAAACCTCAGGAGTGATAAAACTGTGACATAAGGTCACAAGGTTATCACATAAAAATATTTTTGGAACTTTTCCTAAATACGTGCACAAATATAACTGTTGTATTGCTTAAAGTGAATATGTACTTGTTTTCTTTGCCGTACTTGAGGTTTAAAAAAATGTTTCTCCAGATTTAATTTCACAAAATAAATGCAAACAGAAACAATATTTTGTTTGAAATTTGGGAGGAAGTTAGTTCACAGAATGAAAGAAAAATTCAGAACCCCAGACGAAGCCCAACCATGCATAAACTCACCAGCAATCAGTAACCCGGAGACTACCCAGCCGTACTAAGCAGTAAAAATACAATCCTGCAACAAAGAGTGGGCAACCATTGACTTGGATCTCGTCTTGCTTTTAGCAAGCCAAAAAGGAGATGTCGAAAGAAAAGTGGCGAAGATGGGGGAGATCATATACATCTATGGGGTGGAGAGATTTGGAGTGAAAAGCAAGAACCCAAGGTCACAGAAGGAGGCAACGTGGCGACCTTGTCCAGGATACAAAAAGAGATTGACAGACTTGTGAGAGAAAGGAGGAGCTTCAGGAAACAGTGGAAGAAGGCCACAGAAGAAGAAAGGAAGGGCCTGGAGGCATTACAAGGTGTATTTTGGCCTTCAACGATAACAAAAACAAAGTAATCGTGGTAAAACGATTATTGTGCTACATTCCATTTGGCAAGTATCCTCTCTTTTCTTGTGGTTTAAATCCACAGCGCACCCCTTTCCTTTACAGTGGTTCAGCTGTGCTATTTCTTTACATTTATTTTTCAGTTGAATTCACAGTTTAAAAGCGAAGTTATTTATTTCCTATGTTGTTTTTAAAGTTAATGAGTAATCATGATAAATAATCAGGATCTCAATATTGGGCAAAATAATCGTGATTATGTTTTTTGTCATAATCGGGCAGCCCTTCTACAAGGCGATATTAAAAGTCGCCTGGCCTCGCTGCGAAGAGCAGAGAGCTTGAGAAAGCAACATAAGAAAAAGGACCGAACCAGGACCGCTTTTTAAAATCCTTTTACAAAATTTTAAGATCCACACAAGTTCGTCAGTAGCATCTTTAGAAAGGAGAAATCTGGGACCCTTAAAGTACCTATAACTGATCATGAGGAACACATACGGAAAACGTATTCTGACAATCAGAGGCATGAGCCAATCTCCATTCTAGAGGACATGCCACCAATTCAGCTACCAGAACACCAGATGGACACAATGCCCCCTAAATGGAGCGAAGTTGAGAGTCCAGTAAAATGGGCAAGATCAGCTTCAGCTCCTGGACCCAACGGTATACCCTACAGGCTCTACAAAGAAGCCCCTGGAGTGTTGAGGTACCTTTGGAGATTAATGGCTGTGGCATGGAAAAAAACAGGTATTACCAAAGGTCTGGAGAAGTGCAGGAGGTATACTGATCCTCAAAGAGAAAAACTCCTCAACTATTGACCAGTTTCGATAAATTAGCCTCTTGAATGTGGAAGGTAAGATTTTCTTCAGCATTTTGGCCAATAGACATCAGCATTTCTGAAGAGTAGCAACTTCATCGACACTTTAGTGCAGAAGGCAGGCATAAGGGGTTTCTCTGGATGTTTGGAACATGCTAACATCATCTGGCACCAGTTGCAAAGAAAGAGAAGAAAGACCTGCATGTGGTTTTTCTAGACCTTGCCAATGCCTTTGGATCAGTGCCACATGAGCTGCTTTGGACAGCCTTTGACTTTTTCCACGTTCCATAGCCGGTTACAAGGCTAATTAAGGCATATTTTCAGGATCTCCAATTCTGTATTACCACACAGGATAGTACCACCATGTGGCAACAGCTTGAGGTTGGCATAATGGTAGGTTGAACAATTTCATCACTGGCTTTCACAATGGCAATGTAAATAATAATCAGGGCATCGTGTTGGGTGGTTGGAGGAGAGCGTTGGGTTGCGCCTACCTCCACTCAGGGCATACATGGATGACATGACAACCATCACAACGACCAAAGCATGTACAAAGCGGTTAATGGATAAACTTCAGGAGAACATTAGTTGGTCACAAATGGAGGTCAAACCCAGCAAATCCCGCAGCATTTCTATTGTCAAGGGCCGGCTTACCAAAGACAGGTTCTGTATAAAGGGTGAGCCCATATGAATGGTCACGGAAAAGGCCCATCAAAAGCCTTGGACGGTGGTACACTGCACACATAAAAAGACGCTGGAACAACTCAGGAAGAAAAACAGAAGAAACAGCCAGTGGACTCAAGAAAATCAAAAATACAGCTCTTCCTGGGAAGCTGAAAGTCTGGTGCTTCCAATTTAGCTTGTTGCCTCGCCTGATGTGGCCAATTTCAATGTATGAGCTCACTGTGTCTCTGTCTCACGCCAAGCACCTGGAGAGATTGGTGAGTACACAAGTGAAGAAAAGGCTTGGGCTACCAAGATACATTAGCAACATAGTGCTCTACGGGAATGGATCTCTCTCTCTTCCCATTTCAAGCCTTGTGGAGGAATATATATGCACCAAAACAAGGTTGGAGATGACGCTCAAAGAATTCTGTGATCCCTGTGTAAAAGATGCTGCTCCAACAGTAGCGACAGGGAGGAAATGGAACCCAACAACAGAGGTAGCAGATGCGAATGCAGCCCTCAGACATAGGGACATCGTGGGACAAGTTCAACATGGCAGAGGGGGACTTGGTTTGGCATCAACCACACCCACGTAGCGAAAAGCGACACCAAAGGAACAGCGTCACCTGGTAGTGGAGGAGGTTCGGCATCAAGAGGAAGCAAGTAGATGCGCCAGAGCGGGTCTCTCATAGTTGAGTTGACTGTCCCTTGGGAAGAGGCCATTAATGAAGCATTTGAAAGAAAGAATCTCCGGTATGCCAACTTGGCAGCGGAGGCTGAAGATCCGGGATGGACAGCGATAGTGTTCCTGGTGGAAGTGGGCTGCAGGGGCTTTGTTTCCAATTCCACTACAAGGCTGCTTAAGGAAGTGGGGATCAGAGGACAGGCCCAACGAAGGGTAGTCAAATAACTTGCCACTGTTGCTGAGAGAAGCAGCCACTGGCTGTGGTTGAAACGGAAGGACACAATATGGGCTGCCAAATGACCACGTAATAAAATTGTGTTGTGTGTTGTAATGTTACACCATATGGAACCTTGGGCACTGAGCATGTATTTACGGTGCCAGTGGGGCTAGAACAGCCTTAGCCAACGGGTTGGCGTGTATGGTTGTGTTGAGGTATGATGCCACCGAGCTACCAGCAAAGCAAGTGTTGTTGAGGCTGCACCCACTAATCTGGATGAGCTAATTCACACTGGAATTGGGGTTCAGAGGACGTGTCCAGTGAAGGATAATCAAGAACTAACCAGTGGTGAGGAAAGAAGAAGCCAATGGCTGTGGTTGAGGTGAATAGATACAGCATGAGCTGCCAGATGACCTTGTAACAATGCAACACACACCCAGGTCTGATCAACCTGCAAAGGGGCCTCCCTTGGCTGAGGCCGTCTTGTGATAAAGGGCCGAAACGCCTAATGAGGCTGAGGTGCACAACTGACGATGTGTCGCATTGATGGGAACCATACAAAGGGCATTATCATCACCTCACCGCGTGCATCTTTCACCCAGGATAATGGATGTGATGAAAGTGGGATCGGACACACAACTCATGAGATGTCTCTCTGATAATAGCAATGAAATATAATCATTTATCCCCCAAACACAGTGAAACCTCAGACCTCCTTTCCTCTTTTCATATTCTTGACTGCTCCCCCTGTTATGCATAAGGCGTGGGAAATGTCCTACTGGGCAATTCAACTGTGCTGAAATAGTGGGATTATAATACCTTGTCCTATTAAGCGAATCTAAACATACCTATAAATAGTGAATTCAGAAAAACTGAAAATAATTTTGAAATGATCTCTTTATTTGTTCGGGTGTATATTTTATTATAATAATTGATTTATTATAAAGATTTTACCTAAAATGAATTTGGAAAAATAATAAATTAGTGTGAAAAATATGAATTGCATAGATCTTTTTTTCTGGCGAATTTGATGATATTAAATCTCTCGCTTTTGATCGCAGTATCTGGCAAATCTCACCACAGTGTGAAATGTTGTTGAGATCTATTCTAAAACTTTGAAACTAGAGACACATAAGATTTCCAGGGTCTTTATTCAAGCCAAACATCTTAGAAGCCAAAAACTATACAAATCAAGTTATACAAATAATTGTGTGACAGTCATTTTTGTGATAGTTTATACACTCACCTAAAGGATTATTAGGAACACCTGTTTAATTTCTCATTAATGCAATTATGGTGGTGGTGTAATGGTGTGGGGGATGTTTTCTTGGCACACTTTAGGTCCCTTAGTGCCAATTGGGCATCGTTGAAATGCCACGGCCTACCTGAGCATTGTTTCTGACCATGTCCATCCCTTTATGACCACCATGTACCCATCCTCTGATGGCTACTTCCAGCAGGATAATGCACCATGTCACAAAGCTCGAATCATTTCAAATTGGTTTCTTGAACATGACACAAAGAGTTCACTGTACTAAAATGGCCCCCACAGTCACCAGATCTCAACCCAATAGAGCATCTTTGGGATGTGGTGGAACGGGAGCTTCGTGCATCCCACAAATCTCCATCAACTGCAAGATGCTATCCTATCAATATGGGCCAACATTTCTAAAGAATGCTTTCAGCACCTTGTTGAATCAATGCCACGTAGAATTAAGGCAGTTCTGAAGGCGAAAGGGGGTCAAACACAGTAGTATGGTGTTCCTAATAATCCTTTAGGTAAGTGTATCTCATTGCTGTTAAATGAAAACAATTGAGATATAAAGCAATGAGTAAACACAAATGTAAACATCAATATCCGAATATCACTAGTAGTTAAGCAGTGCCAAAATCGTGATGTTAAACTCACTAGGCGGGTTTAGTTCGGAACGCATACTGTAGGCTTTACAGCACGTCTTATAGAAAAGCATGAGTGACAGCACATGTACACGCGGCTGGCAGCTCCGCAGAGAGAGAGACAAACAATGCCCAAGGCTTCAAACCCAATGTTCAGCTTTGCAGAGCGCAGACAGCTACCACACACGTACTGAAGCAGGATTGCATAATTATCACAAACGAGGGCTTATACCGAGTCAATTGATTTCTAGACTATAGCATAAATAGAGCATTGACAGGTGACCCCTATGATTACAACGATTATCTGATATCTCTGTGCTGATGAAAGATGGAGTAATTCTTTAATTTAAAATAAACTGGGTGATGTCATAACTGTGCTTAAAGAGATAAAGCTTGTACACCTCACTTGGGGTATCAGGTGCTCCGTAAGTAGTGGCTTTACATCTGGATGAAACTCTGTATTTCTGATGCCCTTGAACTGTTCTTAGTCCTGACTTCTGTTGCAGGCTGCCGGCAATGAAAATCCACCCAGTCATCAACCCAGAAATAAAAAAAAAGTTTCGCCACAAGTTGAGCTACAGGAACATGCTCGCACAAAATGTTAGAACGCCTCCAAAATACACTGGTGCCAATTTGATCTCTTGATGTGTAGTTTTAAGCATTTTCTGTTTAGACTTTAAACTGCTTTTCTCATCACATTACCATGCATTGCCCTTCATGAACCAGTGCCTGCTGCAATCACAGAGGCCAAGGGGAGATTAATTAGAGACCTCTGTGCTCCTGTGACGGCTAAAGCAAACAGCCTCTCTCTCACCCTGTAATTTATGTAATGCCTCCTTTACTGTGGATATCAGGAATGGACATTTTTTGGTCGATGGTGCTGGGTGGTAATGATGCTTCAGTCTGCTCTCCTGCTTTTTTAGACTATTCTGGGAGAGTGGAGGAGAGAAAATAGGATGCTTTCTGTACTGTAACATCAAAGAAAAGAGTTGCAGTGGAAGATCAAGCCCGGCAGAGTTCAGTTCACAGGCGTGAGGTGCATGTGAACTGTTGCGCTGGGTTTTGTCTCGGGTCTTTGTTGATGAATGTTGTTAAAGCTCAATGCCCTTATATATAAAACATTGTCAAAGTTTGTTATAGTTTTGCTAGTATTAAAATATATATAGAATGTGAAGATTTAAACCACTGTCGCTGTGCCACTTTGTTCTGTGGAAAGGGCTTGGCAAATTGGTGTGTCATGATGAAAAAGTTGTAGTGTTGCGATTGTATTGCATAATGACACCAGCCGGATATGTAATTGCTTGTTTATGTGATGCCGGTGTCTGCTTAGGTCCCAATCTAGTTGGTAGATGTAATGCCGTTATCTTGATATGTTGTTGTATAGCTAACATCTAGCGAGCTATATATGCTGAATAAAATAAAAGCATTAAAATGTCATGTTAAAAAAAAGTTTACGATACGCATTTTTTTGTCAAAGCTTGATGAAATATATTATTTCATATTAATAAAGTATTTCTGGGTCAACATCTGCTAAACAAACAAAAAACATCACTTTTGATATTTTAAAATTACCATGGTTTTATTATAGTAAATAACTATTTACTAACTATACTATACTATACTATACTATACTATACTATACTATACTACTATACTACTATACTAACTAACTATTTAATAACTATAACTAAACAATAAGAACAATAAGTTGATTTCACTACCCATATCCTCATATATGTACTATTATATGAAGCATTTAGTGAAAAAGACATTGTATATTAATAAATGCTAGAGCTGTCTTAACAGAAAATAAGATGCCCATATCTTAAAATATACCAGTGCCATTATTTTATCTCAAGGTGCACACCAATAATGTTTTTCATGACTTTAATATCCTAAATTAACTAATAGGCATAGTCCTGGCTGAGGCTAAGCCTTGTCTGTGAAACCGTGACAAAGTATTTAATAACATTTAAAAATCACATTTAACATTTTGTACGAGCAGTTGTGTGCATGTATAAATAACAGTAGAATGCGTTTTGTTCATATTGTTTCATATTGACTTCAGAATCCAACACTATCCTAATATTTGATATCAAGCAAACAACTTTAGTCTGTTAAATGAGTGTCATCTCTGTGGTCCTGTATTCCTTCTGCGTGCTTACAGAGCTGTCATAAAAAACACGAGTACTGCATGTTCGGAGAACAGAGCTACTTCCTGCCACAAGTGAAAATTGTCACTTTTGGAATAAATTGTAGGCATTACTCATCTGTGCTTATGAGTGCGCTGCCTGCCAAATCTCTCTCCCCCTCTTTCTCTCTCACTTTCTTTCGCTCTCAGTTAAATGAGAATTTATTCCTTCCTCTTTGAGTTTGGCTCAGAATGGGAGAAGACAGTCAGGGTCGCGGTAATGTCTCGCAGCTCAATGGAAGAAAAATAAAAACGGTGTTGTTACAATTGACAATGAGTGAATGTGGAGGGGCGTCTCAAGGCAAAATGTTTCATTACAGTAAATATTTCACACCATCACCGACACATCGGCGCACGCACATCCTTTCAAAACATGATGAAAAAATGCACTGAAACATCAACAACAAAATTCTCTTGTTATCAGCTGTATTCAACATTAAAAGGATGGTAATGTGCTTGGTAATAGTGAACATAATGGTGTTTATTGTAATTAGACTGAAACAGTGTTTTTACGTTTAAAGCAAGAATATCAGTAAGTATGCATTATCAACTAACTTACAGGAACACTGCATAAACTAGTTATTCATTATTCACCATTCATTACAACACTCAATATTTTTATTAAATGTA
Organism: Triplophysa siluroides; assembly: GCA_006030095.1. Lineage (NCBI taxonomy): Eukaryota > Metazoa > Chordata > Actinopteri > Cypriniformes > Nemacheilidae > Triplophysa > Triplophysa siluroides. Next base: position 6,362,289 of record VCII01000237.1, read on the forward strand.
ACTTGTTGGATTTGCTTGCAGAATCAGCCATGCCATTTGGCTGTTTGACGTTGGGAGAGAAGAAGGATTATAACAGTCCTTCAGAAGTCACTGATAAATATGACCTGGGACAGGTAGTCAAATCGTGAGTATAAATCTAATTTCCTCTGCTATTAATGTTTATTGTTATATTGCAATTCAATTTGGCCAGAAGTATGTGGACACTCCATTTCTAATTTCAAGACCCAGAATTCTATCGAACTCTATTCTTAATGCTTTGACTTACAAAGGCATTCAACAAAATTGTGTGCTTCGCATTATAGCAGCCGTTCGAGAGGGGATCTTTCTCCTCCAGCATAACAAAGCCCCTGTGCACAAAGTGAGGTCTATAAAGAAATGTTTACGGAGTGTTACGGAGTCCCAAAGGAAATGATTGACTGGCCTGAACAAAGCCCAAAACTCAACCCCATTGAACAACTTTTGATAAATTGGAACTCCAACTGCGGTGCCCAGTCGTGTATAACCTCACTAATGTTCGTGTTATACAGTATGAGGACAAACTCCTTGCCAACACAATAAATAAAAAAAATATACCAAATAATTCAAATACGTGTTTCTCGTCTCTGTGAACAGGGAGGAGTTTTGTGAAATATTCAGAGCGAAGGACAAAAACACACTGAAAATGTACACCTGTAAAAAGTTCCTGAAGAAGGATGGGAGAAAAGTCCGGAAAGCTGCCAAAAATGAGATCCTCATCTTGAAAATGTACGATTTTGTGCAGTTTTATTTATACCAGCTATTACTCGCACATGGTGCCTAGTGTTACTTTTATCATGCAACACTTTATAATGCAAATTATTAATTTTTGCAAATAGTCTTGATCTATTTTTACTTTATACTGTGCTTTCATTGACAGTTTCACTCACTCCTCTCTCTCGCCGCAGGGTGAAGCATCATAACATCCTCCAGCTGGTCGATGTGTTTGAGACAAGAAAAGAGTACTTCCTCTTTCTGGAACTGTAAGTGCTTCGGGATTTTTGTGTGTTTAAGAAAAGAGAGAATATAGTGAACGGATACATTCTATGCACATGCATACGTTTAGTAAAGACATCCGCTTTTTGTAGCCTCTTTTTGAACAAAAATGTCTCTCATCTTTGTCTTTTTGAATTGTTACTGCATGGACAGTTTTGACTCTCTCATGAATGTTTTATTTGTTTTATTTAAGGGCCACTGGCAGGGAAGTGTTTGACTGGATTTTAGACCAGGGCTACTACTCAGAACGCGACACCAGCAATGTGATGCGGCAGGTGCTGGAGGCTGTGGCTTATCTCCACTCTCTTCACATCGTTCACAGAAACCTAAAGGTGATTTATACTTCCATCTAATGGTCACCTCATAGGATTACACCGTAACACTGTAACAGATGTCTGGCATCTTTACATTTTCATAAAAATTCACAAGGAAATTTCATACTTTAATAAAGTCTCTCAGCAGTGAGTCTGTAAAGTCTGATGGTCTCACACGTACAATTGTCTTGTCACTCCGACAGCTTGAAAATCTTGTCTATTACAACCGCCTGAAGAACTCAAAAATTGTTATCAGCGACTTTCACCTGGCCAAACTGGAAAACGGTCTCATTAAAGAACCGTGTGGCACACCAGAATACCTTGGTAAAAATGTCTCAGTTATTTCATAACTAAACTTTATATTGGGATATATTATCATAATTTATTTTGTCTGTGTATCCAGCTCCAGAGGTGGTTGGCAGACAGAGATACGGTCGACCAGTGGACTGCTGGGCCATCGGGGTGATCATGTACATCCTGTGAGTTGATCATATTGAAGCCGTGTTACATTCACATTTGTTTCATGCTTCGTCTTTATTTTATGTGGTGATGTTGTTTTTGTTTACAAATGTTTACATCTGCACACTTGGTAGAACTAGAGAATTGGGGGTCACGTGTCTGATGCGTGCTTGGAGCCATCCATGAATTCATACACAATCCATTTTCTGTAGTCATATTGTGTACAATCATCATTGCCACTGTGTAAGTGTGAAGTATTTCCTGCATGAAATTTTCCCATGAATCCTTCCTAAATAAGCAGCTGCCGGTCATATGATGTTATATTTGTGTTTGCTTCATCCCCCTTAAACATGTGAATACTGAAGAGAATGATTGAATATCTCCAACAGATTGTCAGGAAATCCACCGTTTTATGATGAGACAGATGATGACGACTATGACAATCATGATAAGAATCTGTTCCGTAAAATTCTGTCCGGGGATTACGAGTTTGACTCACCCTATTGGGACGACATCTCAGATTCAGGTGTGATGCACAGATTTTTGGTACAGTATTTATTAAACTATAGACAGTTTTTAATAAGACTGTAAGGTTATTAAGAAAAGAAAATATTCATAACACCCTTTTATAGATTACAACATTTTTTATTTTTGTACAATATAAAACGTTACATTGGCCTTGAATTGAATCCTGTTATACTTTATACTACTTGAATTCTGTTATACTTCAACCATCTGCATTGCAGCAAAAAGTCTAGTTGCATGTTTGATGGAGGTGGATCAAGACCAAAGACTGACTGCACAGGAAGCCATCAACCACGAATGGTAAAGATCCTCTTCAAATATAGACCGTTTCATCATTTTCATCCTGACCCTCAGTTAACTTCCGGTTTGTGTTTGGCTAGTGTCTAATAATATAACTATTTATATATTATTTTATTTATGTTAATATTATTATTTTACTTTATAATAATTGTATTAAATAAACAATTTGTTGAATTTTGTCGTATGTAGTCCGGTCGCATTTAAAGAAACCATATGGTACACTGACATCTAGGGGTTGAGCTTGGTATCGGAGTCTAAATTCAAAATATTGGAGAGACAAGTTTAGCCAAGTAACGTTTTTTCTCGGTTTCTTTTGATTGTTATCAGAAATAATCTACAGGCACTCTATTGTTTGTGAACGTGTAGCGGAAGTTCAATTGGGTTCACAAAAGTGTGCATGCGTGGTAACGTTTGTTTATGTTGTTCAAATGAAACCGTCTAGAACACAAATTGTGTCTCAATTGTTATTCTAACTGTTTAAAATATTTTTTTAAATCGTCTGGTTTGTTTAGGATATCTGGAAACGCTGCCTCAGACAAGAATATCAAAGATGGCGTGTGTGCTCAGATTGAGAAAAACTTTGCTAAAGCTAAATGGAAGGTGAGATGACTTCTTTCTATCTTGCATTCATCTCAAACCAAAAAATTATGAAGTTCCATGCATTCATAATCTGATAATCTGATATATTTTGATATTCAGAAAGCTGTTCGTGTGACCACCATGATGAAAAGGCTCAGAGCTCCTGATCAGAGCGATTCTGGGGCCTCTAGTCCAGCACTAGGAGCATCAGGAGGTCCTGTCACCCCCAGCACCACCCCTTTACCCCTGGCAGCCACACCAGTACCTCCCTGTAGTACACCAGTCAGCCAGGATAACCCAGAAACCCACGGAGAGGATGTTTTGGCTCCCGTACGGTGCAATGGAGAGATATTAACACCCCAGCAGCCTGGTGGGGAGAGCAGGGAGTAATAGAATGCCGATACTTAGAAATATAGTGACACATAGACAAGCATATATATATATAAATTCATATTAAAAACTAAAGGTGGAGCAAAGTTCACTTGTACTTAGAAGCTTAATCACCATTATACATTTTCATTTGTGAAGAAATGCTTTAATCCTGGAAACTTTAAGGAGTAAAGTCACAGCCCAGCAACAGTCATTTAATAATTAAAAAATAAATAAATAAAATGTTAAAAGTTGATTCAAATCACTCCTTCTCAAAACCTTTGATGTCATCTTTTAAAGGGTATTATACATAACATGTCCCTGTTACTGGATACAATTTATTGGACTTTATCTTCAACAGTTATATATTAATATGTTTCCAGCATTTCTTTTGCATTTAAAACATTATTAGTTACAGACCGGAAACCTGCCAGTGAGAAAATAAAATTTTAGGAGCTGAATGTGTATGTTGTACTTTTATCTAAGTAGATGCTTAAACTTTGCTTATAAAATATTATAATGGGCTAACATAAAAATTAGATATAATATAAAATATTGTATTATTTATTATAGATGGTATCAGTGGCAACAGCATAAACAAACGTTATGTGGCCCAAACTTAATTTCCGGTAAACACATCCGCTAAGTATCAATTACCGTTGAGTAGTTTTGATTAAATTCAATGCAATTGATATACAGTTAGATATTAATTAAATATAAAACAAATTGTTATATTATATTCAAACATAGACCGGAGTTTAAGGCATGTGTCTCTGATGAAACCGTCTATATTAAAATATTTAATAACACATTTGTGGTCAATCTTATAATTACTATAAGTAGCTGATGATTTTTATATTAATATATTGTAATACTGCCACTTCATTAAAATCCATTCATTATTATCAATATTATCACATAACCATGATATTTGCTGTTTTTATATACTGTTGAATCAACCTTTGCTCTCCTTTATTATTATCTAACAAGAATTATGTAGCTGTTTTTATTGAGTTTGCCCTTGTGTCTGTATTCTGCACACTGCATTTTATACGGAATATAACTGGTTTCATTTGGTCTGATACTTTGAAGCCTAAAAGTTTACAGAAGATTCTATTAATTTGCAGTACACACTGGAAGCAATATGAATATTGCTGTAATACTGTGAAATTGCCATACAAGGTGATAAGATGTTTCTGCCATATTCATATACAGGTAGCCAAGCAATCTGCTCTTAATGGTCGTTTGCATTCTCAACATGATTTCACAGCTGTACATTGTGTTAAATTAATGTATTCTGCCAAAACCCTGAATTTGTTTATCTTGTCCATTTGCAGAAAGATATTTTAAGATGTGTTTAGACTGTAATTCTCATTGTAGCTTCAAGACAAGTGTTCATAATGGCCTATTTATTTGTTGTTTGTTTAATCTTTGTGATTATATTTAATATACTCCTCTTTGTATACCTGCACTGAGCTCTAATGTTACCATGTGTATAACCCTAGTGTTGTAAAAGAAACTTTAAGGAAAAACAGTTTTGTTTCACCCCTATGTTCATTCAACATATTTAAATCCTCTATTCATTATTTTCTCCTGTCTAAGTGGTTCTCTTTAATATACAATGACAGGCTCTATAAACACTGAAATATATTTTCTGAGAAAAGGTTTCATTTTCCTGTATAAGCTCAGCCTAATGTGTCAGTCTTTGTTTGTGGTATTTTGTTACTTGACGTGCAGAATAAATGTTTTGAACAGTGCAAGTTTCCATAATGGTTATTTTCTAGAAGTTGTAGTTAAGATACGACATAAATACTAAAATAAAAATGAAAACGTGAACCTTCACACTGGCACTCTTCTGCAGTCTCTGGAAGATTTATAGTCAGTAAATAAATCTCAATCACATTTCTTTATTGTGTGATTTGGTATAGCCTACAGGTATTTTTGTTTTATTTAAATGGAGAATATAACGCCTCATTTTACTTTTGGTATATCATATATATTCAATATATATTTGAGGTGTCTTGTATATAAAATTCTATATTTCTTTATTTAATTCTTTTTTTAATTGAAGACTTCAACTCCCATATGCATGTAGCCACCGGAAACTGCGCAACGCATCTACTTCCGTTCAGCGCTTTGTCGGGGGAAATCAGAGAACTCCTGCGAAAAGATTGTGGCAAACAAGGTGAGAATTTTAAAATCGATTTACATACATAAAAAGGAAAAAAACATAAAGATTAGCGAAATCTTTTTTTGTAAACGAATGTTAAGGCATTGTTTATGTATGTAACTAATATATTGCAAAATGCCCTGACGTGTAGCGTTAGCATGATAGCTTTCTTTTATACGGGCCATTCGTGCTAACTGTTACACAGTAGCTTTATAAACCAACATCTTAGCCTTTTCATAATAAAGATGCGAAAACTAAAACTCGAAGTTTGACTTAATGTGACTTACTCACGACTGTGTATTTAAACCCTAGTTTGACTTTTTCGTCTTTAAATTAGCTATTCAGTGTATGTATTGTTTTAGCAGGCTGTGATAACGTCATCATCCATCGACAAAGCTATATCGCAGCGTCTTTACTTTAATTCTTTGTCGAGTTGTTCTAACAAAAATGTATTTTCTTGCTAATGCAACACGGTATTCGTGGCAAATATACCGTTTGTCGGTCAAGTACGTTACCATATAACGTTACCACAGGAAGTTTAGTAAGGTAACGTTAACGTGCATTTAATCGACAAAACTATATCGCAGCGTCCTTACTTCAATTCTTTGTCGAGTTGTTCTGCAAATAACAAAATTGCATTTTCTTGCATGTGAAAACACCGGATGCGGTGGCAAATATACCATTCGTCAGTCAAGTACCATATAGCACCGGAAGTAATGTGAAGTTAATAACATATTTATTGGCCTTTAAAGAGCACATTCTTGTTTTTTCCAGCAAAGCATATTCTGCACTCGAAACTCGTGCTGAAGAAGAGTTTCAGGAGAGGAGGAACATCATGTGGAATGGTTCAAGATCTGGACCACGAGGAGGGATGCCCTTTCGGTAAAAGTTCCTAAAACTTAAACAGGATTTCCCGAGTAAAGTATTTACAATATGTTTTTGATATTTTATGTACAGTGGGTAAGAACAAGCAATGTAATAATGCCATTAGATAACACAATTTTAAGCTTATCTGATGTGTAAGGATTCTTTAAATACTTAAGTCTATTTGGTTTTTATTACGTTATAAAAAAAAAAGTCTTTAATAAATATGTTTTTTGTTAGTAATTATGCAATAAACATACTGACCAATTGAATTGTGCTTATGCATTTAATTTTATTGCAGTGGAGAACCCCATGGAGGCATGTTTGATGGCAGAGATGGCCCGAGACCTGGCTTTAGAGGTCGAGATGGGATGAATATGGACAGACCACCCATGGACATGAGGCCGTTTGACTGCCCACCAGACATGAGGGGACGAGACATGGGTTATCTTGACAGAGGAAGAGAGCAACCCCGGGACTTCTTCAGGCCTGGAGATGAAATGGACATGAATTTCAGAAGACGCTTTGAAATGGATCAGAGAAACAACCTCCAGAACACCCCAGGATTTATGGGGCAGTCAAGGTCACCCATGGATATGGGCAGAAGAGACATGCATGCTGGTAATATGAGAGGCCAGGATGGGGGCTTCATGAATATGAGGGAGAGGTTTCAAATGGACGCTCCTGGGCTCCCCCCTGTGGATGTTCGGAGAAGGCTGGCCATGGCTGCTATGGGTGGAAATGACGATTTTGGGGACTTCAGAGAGAGAGAGAGGTCACGGATGGGAGGCATAGATGGATTCAACATGGACATGCCTTCCAGAGATAGACCAGTAATGGACTTTGAGAGACGTGGAACTGGTCCTTCACTTCCGAGGGGAAGGTTTGAATCGGATCAAGATATGAGAAATGGAATGGGATCCTCTGGCGATTTTAGAGACCATCCACCTCAGATGTTTGGAGACAATGACGGCATGCCCATGGATGTCAGGGGAAGACCAAATATGCCCTTAGATCATGGGGGCCCAGAATCCATGACTAGAGCCGAAGAGCCAACCATCAGAGACCGAGAATTCCCAGAGCCGATGGGAGATCCCATGGGCTTTCGAGGGAGAGAGAGCAATTCACCCTCCGAAGAATGGCGCAGACACGGTATGAGAGACCAAGACTCTCATCCATCAATGAGCAGAACGTCACCACATTTCCCGAGAGAGGTTCAAGAGAGGTTTTTACCTAGCCATGGACAAGATGGAGAACGTTCTCAGTTCAGAGACAGGCAGTCTGGTGGGTTTCAGGAAAAAGACAACAGCAGTTTTCCTCGCTCAGACAGAGAGTCCAAATCCCAAAACTGGGACAGAAATGTTCCTGGTGATTTCGCAGGCAGAGCTCCAACTCATGCCAGTCAGAAACCTCCTGTTCTTCCATTGGATCCCGCTGTAAATGTCCAAAACAGGGAAGGTGATAAACTCTGGCCAAGTGACGGGGATAAAAAACATGAAAGATTTCCTTCTTCAGGGGGAAAACCTCCATTCTTCCAAGACAATAACCCGCCCAATCAAAAGCCTCATTTTGGAAGCGACCGCGGGACCTTTAAAGGATCCGGAGATGTGGCTTCAGATCAGGGAGCAAAGAGAGAAAGTTTGGTATCAGGTCCAAAGGAATCTCAGAATGGCAGAGCGGAACGACAGGATCAGGATTATAGGGATATCGATTACCGGACCAGTTCAGGGCGAAAATATGAGTACAAACTTGATGATCTTCACATGCCTGAAAAAGTTGAAAAAGAATCCAAACTGGACCCACTTGAAAGACAAGATGACTCTGGTTCTCAGGTTGGAATTTCATTTTTGTGCAAATTACAATTTCATTACATTTTTTTACTTCTGATAAAAACGATGTAATGTTTATGACTGACTGTAGCTTAATGTGCTTCATATGAGCTGCTTGGTATAACATTTTAAACAGCCTGTGGCATAGTTGCTTATGCTTATTGTAAATTCTAACTTGGTAGTATCAGTAGATTGGTTTGTAATTGTTCTGGTTATTTAAACACTTGTGGATTTTAAAACAAAGGACCAGGATTACAGGAGTGCTGGTGTTCAGGATAAAGTCTCAAAAACCATTGCTATCTCTGGAATTCCCAAAACTGCCACAATGCAACAGGTGAGCTTGGTTATTCCCACTTGATTCTTCAGAGCTTAAAAAAATCACCAGGGATGCGCTTTTTCCATATAAATACCGATTTCCGTATATTTTGACCGCTGGTATCACCCTAGTAAATTGCAAAAATGTGATTTATTTTAAATCGTGAAGGAATTGGGGTAATTTTTTATTAAGTTGAGGATTGAACAGCGTTACAGAAAATCCAAAGTCTGGAAGTTGAGACGTCTATATGATATGCTTTAACATTATAATATTATCTATATATAGAGACTATAGGACATTATTCGATTTAATGGCTTGAAACTATACAAATGGCCGATCTAGTCACTGTCTTATATAAAGTCTCTACTGAATGGATATATTTAAATTAACTAAAACTGCAACATGGAGCATTTGGAAATACCTTTATTACATGCGGATTCATTCGGCCAAACACTATATGAATGAAGTAGATGCACCTTCTAGTGGCTGTGTTATTTAATTAAAAGTAGGCCTAATATAAACTACTCAAGGGGTGCCATTTGTTAAAGCCATCTTATTTGACATTAGATATTTGCACAAAGCAGCAACATATTTTATATTAAATATTGTTTAGGTGACTGTTAAACTAATTTAAAAGTAATTAACGTTTGAACTGATATATACAAAATTGGCAATCAGAATTGGGTAATTTTTCCTTCTTTTTTGTCCTTGGCTGATCACATGCCTGAAGAACACTCATTTTCTTCCCTCTGACCCTCCAAACTTGCATATTTTAACTGTTTCTGTGCAAAAAAATATTTTTGTTGAGTTAAGGTACCTGACGTTTTGCTCTGAAGCTGAATATCACATTTTCTTTCATAGATTCTGAATGCTTTTGCAGTCCGCGATGGAGTGCCAATGCAGGGCATGAAAATAAGGAACGTTGTGCCAGGTGAGGTTTTTTTTTCTCGAGCATCGCTGATCGATTCGCAACCGATATTTCGCCATTCGCTCCCCGAACCTTACGCTCGCTGTCTCTCTTACATTGTTTGTACTTTCTGCATCTCAATCGCTTTTGCTTTATAAAGAACATCAATATTTCGAACATGCTACGGGGTCTCTTGTTGTCCCCTGTGCCCATTCCAAATGTTCTTGTGTGGGACGTTGGATTTTTCCATCTTTAAAGGTGTTGTGTGCTGATGTCTTAGAACATTTAAAGATTATTTGGAATTTCTCAATACTTTGCCCTTTATAAAAAAGTCAGTTGCCTATACCAACAGTAAACTGTTGCAGCAAATGGTTCCTGTCTTTGTTCTCATGAGTGTTGTTTATTGTGTGCTTCTGAAGTCCAAGTCTTAAAGTGCCTTCTTCATTTCAAGGGTTTTTGAGGATATGCCAGTTTATGACAGGTTTTGGGTATATGATATTGAACGGGTGCTCTGTTAATTTAGAAACAATGCATTTATATGTTTTGTTAATAAAGCAATATGATTTTGTAACTCAACTGAATTCATGTCTGGAATTTAGCAGAATTTTAAGATTGTGTTATGAGCTATGTAATCTGCTGGTTCAATAGAGATAAAACCTATCAATTAATTTCAAACAAATTTACAACAATTAATTTCTAAAAAAAGTACAACAGGCATGTAAAATGTCTCATATTTTAATTCTTGAACTTTGCTTTTTAACTTGTTGCATTTTTAACTTGGTTCATATACTAGGTGTAGACTTTGTTAAAAGACATTCGCATTTTTTTTAGTTTGTTACATTTGTAACAAAAAACATCTGCTCTCCAGTGACCTGTTCAAATTTCAGATAGTGCCTATGATGGACATGATGCTAGAAAATTAGCAATTTAGCCAGCAAAACACATTGTGCATCAACTTACTTATCAACTCGACATTGTGCATATGTCTCGTGATACGAACCGTTGCCTTTATTTCTCTTGAAAGTTCTCTTATTTGCATTAACTAACTCAAACCCATCTGTATTTCAAATGCTGTTCCCAGGTTACAGCTTCGATACGGCCTATGTGGAGTTTTTAAACCTCGAGGATGCTGTCCACTTCATGGAGTCCAACCAGGTGGCCCATCCTCATCGCACTACAACGACTCTGTCACCTGACAGAAAGAAGGCTTGGGGCGGGGTGTGGGCGGGGCTTGGTTTAGATTGGTGGGGAGGGGTGGTTTAGATTGCATACGAAAAATAGAGGCACTCATGGAAACGGCAGACAATTAGCAAACAACCCATGTCCCACATATTAAGTATGACTGATTTAAAACAAGCCCCTTAGAAATTCAGTTTTCGCTTGCAGTGTTGAATCTGCTGCGTAGAATATCATGGCAAATTTTGTAGTGTTTGTGTACAACCACAGCGCTTTAAAGCCCATTTCCGGTTTTTTGAATTGTATTTCTAGTCATTTTTTCATTTTAGCATAACTATGTGAATAGTAAGATGGTGTAGTAGTTGCTGATGTCCAAACCCTTTTTTTTCATATTTGTAAGTACAGTGTTTTAAAGACTGCATTAAAGACACATTTTCTTCTCGGAGGGCAGTGAACCAGCCAGTTGAATTTTTTCATCAAACACCAGTTTAATATTTTGTTTTCTTTATCTTACTATCTACTGACGTTGCGCTCTTACATTCTTCCACTGGCCTATTCTTCTTTAATATGTTCAAGTGAAACATAACCTTCTGCCCTTGCTGGGCAAATTTTCTTCGGCAGTTCAACATTGGATTTTACAGAATTTCTGCTTCAGATTTCAGAATTATCTTTAAATGTAGCATCTTTTCATAGTCTGTCATATTTGCTGGCATTAAAGGTTTTTTTTGCCATCTTGGTGAACCGCTTGTTCTAGCAAAATTGTGATTTGTTGGTAGAGAGTTTCTTGCAACAGGGTTAATGTTGCACTTTCACCACTACTACTTCATGTGTTCTTGTTGGAACCGTGCTCTTGAGTTCAGCGTCCCTGTTCCACTTTAACCCAAAAGCTTTTATTCATCTTTCCATGGGTTCTATTGAGTTACTCATCTTGAGTTTGTGAATCTTATCTCTGCCATCATCGTTTCCAGGAATGCATCCGAGTGAAAACTCAGTTCCTGCTTACTTCAGCTTGACCGACTACATGGTTGTTCATCTTGATTTTTAGAAAGTATTCTGGGTGCACTGTTAACTTTTTTGATAATGTGGAGAAAGATTCATGCCGGTACTTGTTGGTTTGTTGGGGATTTCAGTGTGACAGTAAGATGGCTCCCTGAGCTTTTTTTGGTATTCCTTTGGCTTTCCTAATGAAAGCTTGGTTTGTATTTGTGGCACATCTCTAAAAAATAAAGTAAATGTAAGAAGTTGTGGTTTGCTTCAGTTTAATGTCTTGTGGTATTGCTGAGACTTGATTATCCTGTGGTTGTACTGGTTATATCAGCACAATTGTTTTCCAATTTCCCAACCCCCTGATATAAAAAGTAAGACGCGTGGAGTGATGTAGCCATCTTTTTCATGCTTGTTTCTTCTTGAAACTACGTACTGTATAATTTCCCTTTATAGAAAGCTTCACATATTTTCTACTTGGTGATGCACTTAGAGAAAAAACACAAAAAATAAATAAATACAGCCAGAGCTTTCAAGCAGATGTGGATTACTGAGAAAATCTGCATGATGGTGGGTAAGACATAAGGCTGATCATATCACATTGGATTACTCACAAATGTCTTTGTACTTGAGCTAAAGGTGACTGTATTTTACCCTATTCATCCGTAAACAGCAATTTTTGAGGATGAGTCGTTAAACGACAGATGGTACAAGAGAGGATTGCAAAAGTGTCCATGCATTAGATCTGCTTCCTGTAAACACTTTGACACCTTTTATTGCCCTACACTCTTTTGGTTGTATTTATCTACATATTCAGGTTACCTAGGCGATTCTAAAGATTTAACCAAGATGAGTTTTTTGTTTAACTTAAACAAAACTCTTAATAACTGAACCGTCTTATCTTAAAATGGCCAATCTCTTGAATAGCTGAATCAGGTTTTTACACAATCATGTGTGTTTAAACACGTAGTGTTTAACAAAACTATAAAAAAACAGTAGCTGGGCATAATAAAAGCCCGCATCAGACACGGCTGTCAGCAAGGCCTTAAATGGGCACATATGTCTATTGGGCATTCTGGAAAGGATCATTTCCATGTTTTTGATTTTGGTTGATTGGTTTTGGGTGTACTCCAATGAGCATTGAAACACTTACTCTCTTTCTTTTTTCTAGGGATCTGTTCAGGTTGGTGTCAAGACCGCTTTGCTCAAATATATCCAGCCTGACAAAAACGCAAAAGAACAGGTGAGTTTGTTTCTTGGAAGGACATGCTTTTATGTTGCTAGCTTGATATGCTTTAGTGCAATTCAATAATGATGATTTCAATCCTTAAATGTAGCACCATGAACCACCAGCTAAAGCTGCCCCGGTCAGCGAGGGAGGTTTGTTACCGAATCCTGTCCCGTCAGTGCCACTGAAGGTGGAGGAGAACAGCCCTGCCATTCCTGATCAGGACCCTGTTTCGCAGAGCGCATGGCAGAGAAACTCGAATCTGACTCCTGAAGCGTGGCAAAAGCAAGTGGACCAACAACTACAAAAGCAGGAGGCGGAGCAACAAGCTGAAGACCGGGCCCATCAGAGATCACCACATCCAAACTCTTCAATCTTTAAGGAGAGCAAGAGTAAGTGTGGAGTAACTATGGATGATATTTTCTAAGCGGGAACTTATATTAAAAGTTAACAGTGCACCCATAATACAATATACATTTTTTTTAAATATCTGTTTCTAGCAATGATTATTAAGAACATACTGCCTACCACAACTGTGGAGACCATTCTGAAAGCACTGGATCAGTATGCTTACCTGGATGAGCGTAATGTCCGTCTGGTTAAAGGGAAATTACCTGGATCAAAATGCTTCTGCTTTGTCGATATGGACTCTCATGAGGTACGGTGTCCTGTGTTTCTGTTCTAAAACAAAGAGATGTGCTGCTTGCATCCTGTCAGTCTATAAGACTATTATACCTTAAAAGTAGCATAATCACATCTTTTAGTATGTCTTTGTATTTTGGGAATGTGCCTATGATACTGAAGGGATGTACATTTTAAAGAATATTATTAATCATTAAAAACACAAAGCATATATGAAGAATTCCACATGATCAAATTCACATAATAGAAATGTCGGCAACGGTACAAGTTGTATATTACTGTTCAATAGTCAAGGGGCTCTTAATTGAAATGTTTTTATGGTGTTGTAATCCTTTTGATCCAAAGGCATGTGTTTGATTGTTCAAAATTAGTTTGCAGAATTACTGAAATGTGTGTTCATACAGTCGATTAAGTCAATCGTTTAAATTCAGTCGACTAATCGTGATCATCATCATTTTACCCCCACACAGCACGTAACGCGATTGGTAGAGCTGCTCACAAATCCCCGGCCTATCATGATCGACGGCGTCAGAGTATATGCTGAGGTGGCCAAGCCTTTGAAGAACCAGAAGTAAGTGTCAGTTATTAATTTCAGTATGGTTAGCTGTTCAACATTGTGTGGCTTTGCAGGGATGTATGTCACAGAATGATGTTCAATATAAATAACAGGAAATATTTCAGATGTTGGCAGCCTTGGTATGAACATTGTTTAAGCTCTCAATCTAATATCTTTGTATTTGATGTACAGCTACAAAAGGGAGAATGATAAACCAAAAACGTCTCTGCTGGGTTTCCCTCCAGATGTTATGATGGTAGGTCATATTTGTCAAAAGTCATGAAGCCATCAGGTGTGCTGGTTTGTAATCTGTTGTAATATTTGTATTTCAACAGCAACAATATTTTCTTCAGCCACCCAATACAGCGGGTGTCGCACCTGCCATGCAAGGTATACATTCTTCAACTCTGCTTACGTTATTTGTTACACCTTATGTTAAGTAAAGCCTAATCTTCTCATATGTTGTCTGGGAATGCAGGGGGCCCAATGGGAGTGGACATCGGCTCACCTTCAGCTGCAATGCAGAACTCAAGCATAACACAGGTAAATTCTTTTTAACAATCACTAAAGCACAAGGCTTAGAGATATGATCCTAGTTTGTGGCAGGATGATTATTTTTGGACTGTCACTGACTGTCGCTGTGTGCAGGGTATGATGTATTCGGAGACACCAGCTTTGGCACAGACCGTCCAGACAGCAGAGCATCAGACTACAGCTTTACCTGACCCCCCTCTCTCCGGAGCAGCAGATTCCTTGGATACATATAGCTATGGTAAGAGCTAGGTTTGTTGCAATAATTGGTGTCACCGGTGATACACTGTGTCCACCCGCCTACCAATCACTTGTCCACTGCGGCACCGACACGTCATTATTAATTTTTATAGTAATAAATCACTAAGTTTAGTTAAAGACCAGACTGCGCATATGAACGACGGAT
Source organism: Triplophysa siluroides (assembly GCA_006030095.1). Lineage (NCBI taxonomy): Eukaryota > Metazoa > Chordata > Actinopteri > Cypriniformes > Nemacheilidae > Triplophysa > Triplophysa siluroides. Next base: position 6,377,455 of record VCII01000237.1, read on the forward strand.
TCTGCGAAGTGTCGCAGCAAAGATCAGCAGCAATTCGATTTGCCATTTATTTAACATAAACGTTTTTCGTTTCGTATTCCTTTCTTATTTGTTTCTTATTTATTTATTTAACATAAACGTTTTTAGTTTCGTATTTGTTTCTTATTTATTTATTTAACATAAACGTTTTTCGTTTCGTATTCCTTTCTTATTTGTTTCTTATTTATTTATTTAACATAAACGTTTTTAGTTTCGTATTTGTTTCTTATTTATTTATTTAACATAAACGTGTTTCGTTTCGTATTTGTTTCTTATTTATTTATTTAACATAAACATTTCTTGTTTCGTATTCCCTTCTTATTAGTTTCTTATTTATTTATTTGTTGTACAATGTGTGCCGTGATTACTTGTTTTGTTAATAAACGTATCTAACCTAAATGATTTTATTTTTGTTTCTTATTTATTTTTTGCTTGATGTGTGCTTTGATAATTCGTTTTGTAAGGTCTGTGTTTAATAGAAGCAAATGTCATTGTACTTTTTTATAGTTTTGTGTTTTTATTAATTAAGTTCTTGACCCCACCATTAATTCAAGTAATTGCTGTTCCCGAATTGCCGCTATTTTGAAACTGAAAGTAGAATGCGTCATGCGCAGGGCTGCATCTTCGACCACCCCACAGCAAACCCCTCAGCCCAGTGAGCTATTCAATTGTATCTGTGGGGTGGTAATAAATGTTTTATGTTAATGGAGGCCATGACTTTTTATATTTTTAAGCACTCCCAAGAAGTTGCAGTGGAATTTTTTTATTGCTTATTTTTGCATTGTGCTGCTTTAGGAATATTTATTGAATGTGCGATTGTGAAGCATTTGAAACGTACAATTTTTATTACCAATGTTTACCTGTCAATGTCTCATCTATGCGGGATGTTTTTTATCATTTTGTAACAGGATCAGAGGATCCAGATTTGTCCGCCTTTCTTTATGATGCTACATCTGGCTTCTACTATGACCCTCAGACTACCTTGTACTATGATCCCAATTCAAGGGTGAGTAGAGACGTTCCCCTTTATTTAAGCTCACAAATAAGTACAGTGTCAGATTTAATTTGTCATTTTTATGTGCTTTTTTAGTATTTCTACAATGCTCAGAATCAGCAGTATCTGTACTGGGACACTACTTCTAAGATTTACATCCCAGTCGAAAGCTCTGATGAACCGGCCCCTAATGTTGCCGTTCCCATGGCAGCTTTTGGTGAGGTGATGGCCACGACCATCACAGAGGAGGAAATAAAGACCGCTACAGGGACAATGTCAGAGCGGGCCGAGGAAGAACCTGCCCCACGCACAGAAAAGAAAGAGAAGGAAAAAGAGGAGAAACCCAAAAGTTTAGCAGCGTTTAAGGTGTGCTGACATCACGATAGTGGCACATGGATTTGGGGCACTGTTGTGTTCCTCATGAGAAATGATACAAGCAAACACTGATGTTAGATCTTTGTGGTAATCATGGGTCTGTTTAACAGATAATGAAGGACATGGAGCGCTGGGCGAAGATTCAGAACAGTAAGAAGGAGAGCGTCCGATCTCCTTCACCTGTTTTTAAGGCTGGAGACGACCATAGGCCCTCCAAGGCCGCTGATGCCGCTTTTGCCATCTTTGAAAGGAAGGTCGGACATCTGTTTTTTTTTTTTACAATTCTGCATATCTAGACCATCTTGAATCCTTTTTTTGTGAGTTTCTTATGTTTTAGTTTTCTTTAAATACTACTTCCCCATTCATGTAGGTCACCGGTGCAGATGACTTGTTCAAGAAGCCTCTTGCCCCTGCAAAGAAAGACGAAAAGTCATCAAAGGTGAGAGTTTACCGCCTTCCTTTTGAGATACACACGCACTCACTTCAGGCTCAGTATTCACACGCAGCTGAAAGGGCGCACACACACATCACCTTGACCCTGATTGATGCAGGCTATTTAATAACCCACACTAAACTAGATTTACAGTGAGTGTCATTTTAGATCAAAGCAATAACCCCCTTCGTGTGTTGGCAGCGGCCCATGGGCTCTCTGGGAATGTTGGCGGATGACTATGCGGCAGGCAGCGACGACGGAAGACGAGAAACACGAGAAGCAGGATGCCCCGCGGCCCTCCAAGAGCCAGCCGGAGAAGGAGGAGGACAGGTTGACGGACTGGAAGAAGATGGCATGTCTTCTGTGCAGGAGGCAGTTTCCTAATAAAGACTCTCTGATTCGCCACCAGCAGCTCTCAGACCTGCACAAGGTATGTGCCATATTTTCTTTTCTGAAAGTCCTTGTTTTTGCATATCAGAATCTGTTTTTGACATTCCTCTTTATTTCAGCAAAATATGGAGATTCACCTCAAAATCAAAAGGTCAAAGAGGGAGCTTGAGGCTTTAGAAAACCAGGAAAAAGAGGTAGATTCCTTTGTCCTATATTATACATCATTTGAGTAACGTCTGTTGTTTTTTTAGCATTAAATGTGCAGTGGGTCACCCTGTGCCCTTTTATATTTTACTTGATTGCAAGTACATTCTCTATTGTTTTTTTTTGCAATAGTATAAAATCATTTGATTAAGGGGCTCTCACTTTTGAACCCTTCTGTCCTTTAGTTGAAAGTAAAGGAGACAAACAGTCCACCTGAAACGAAAAGAAAAAAGCAATCACACACATGGGCCGGCAGCTCAAGGTATGTGAATTCTCTGTCTGACTACTATTCCTTTCAGTTTGAGAAATCGTTTAAAAAGCAACTATTATGTATTCTTTACCTATAAATGAAACATGATTTACTGGTTTTCCAGGGACACTCATAAAGGCAGTGAAAGACCCGGTTTAGGTCTTGAAACTACTGAGGTGAGTTTCTTTCACTTTAAGAAACATTCTAGTTGATGTATTAAAGCACGACACTTGTCTTTATGTGGAAAACCTCTCACCTTTTTCTCTCACCTTTTTTAACAAAGCGGAAGAAAAAAGAACCTGTCGTCTGGAATCACGCCACATACAAGCAAGCGGTTCGGAAGGCCATGTTTGCACGTTTCAATGAGCTGGACTGACTGTGAAATTGTTAACAAAGGAATTTGTGAATATACAGACACAAACTGTTGGCAGCTTATTCCAGGCTTTTCTCTGTGAACCGATGTAGATTCCTGCAATTTTGTTTTGTGGATTTGGTGACGTGTGCCTGTGTAAAATGAATTTACGTTTCCAAGCAGCCAAACATACGTTATTCTCTTATGTGTAATTTTGTAGCTCTATTCTTCAGGGCTTTTAAACTATTTCCTAATTTGACATTGTTTTTTTTTTTAATGTAGAGAGTTTGTAATATTTCATTTGTCCAATGACTTGAGGACCTTAAATACAAAAACATTACCGTAGTCAGTCAATAAACATCTCAATGTGGCTGTCAAAGTAGTTTTGTAGTCTTGGTGATTTTTATCTTTTGTGTATTTATCTTGAGGTATTTTTGCAAATTAAATGGACGTTTTATTGCTTTTTGAGGTTCCCCCTGTAACACCCCTTTTCCATCACATTTGCATTTTCGAAATATTTACTATATGTTTGTATATTTTTTTATCATTTTTAATATAAATTAGGACAGTCGGTATGTGTTTACATTGATAAACATTGGAAGTTGGTGGTCCAAGTCCTATAAAGTGTTACTGGTGTGCTATTGGAGCAACACATATATACTCTGGTATTTTTGTCACATCTGTCATTTCCAGAATCTGTTGCTCTTTAACCTCTGGCCTAAATTACTAGATAAAGACCGATATATATTTTCTCTGAAGTGTCAGGAATTATTGAGGATATAGTCTGTTTTTTATGTTCTCCTCTAGGTGGCAGTGCATAACTATGGCCAACATTGCTATTACAATTTTTAAGCCACACCTCAAAACTCTAACAATAAAAAATGGACCCACACAAATGCTGGCAATAATTCTTTAAGCTTTTCTTTATTTTCATTTCATTGATTTATGTGGTTCTTATATAGTAGTATACCCAACTATGAACTTGGAGGTTGTTGACAAAATACTGTGTGTAGGCAAAGATTCCATTTCTAAAAGTAAGCAATAATATAAAGTAGACCAAACTTAACAACATAAAAAATATATGGAAGACATACAATTGCTATTTACCTTTGTGCAATATAGTTTTGCGTACAAAACATCTGTTTCATTTTCTATAGAATTTATGCATCATAAGAGACAAGCATCCCTCTATTCATTCTCTGCTTGATCTTTGCTTAAAGCTTGCTCAAAGAGGACTACGGACTCTTACACTGTTTGTTTCGGTCAGTCATGCTTAAATGATTGATCAGGTATATGAAAAAGGAAAAGCGCAACCCATAAACTCCTTCCACAACCCTTTTTCAGTCACAGATAAAAGCTTTAAATACTTGTGTTAGCATAATATATGGAGTCTTGACACTTGCTCTCCACCAAGCAAATTTTAGTGTTCTGTGTTTTATCGCATTCTGCTTTGATGTGTAAATAGATGTTGCCTGTAGTCATGGTATAATGTAGAGCGTGTCAAAGGTCGGCATGCTCTCCTTCCTCCTCATGGTTGTTGTCATCTGTAATTGGTTCTTAAATAGTCATCCTTAAAGGAACGCTTGCAAATGTCCGTTCCAGTCTGTTGTCAAAAGAAGGACTTTTGTCACGTCTGGTCTTCTCCGAGTTCCCACACATACTTCTTGCACTGTTTCTGTGTCTATGGTCCAGTCACTAGTGTGAGACATCATAGGATTTTAGTTAACTTTAGTTTGCTTCACTTCACAGTTGGCACTAAAATAATGTTAGCATTATAGAATAATATTATTATGGATACAACAGATGTCATTCAACCATTTGCCTCAACACATTTTAAAAGGCTGACCGTTTCTTGCACCCTGAATGCTTTCTTTTTTCCATGTCGGACACTGTGGACCCTCCTGACATCCACACAGAAATCTTCCAAATGTTTCTGTTTGGTCAGCAAAGTATAATGACAATTTATAGTTTACATGGTTTGACCTTCTTTCCTCCGCATTCTCAAGCGGTCTGCAAAGGCTTAAGGGAGTTCCAGTCCTGCCATATTTCCTGTGCTCGCAAGGCAAGATTCTTTTCTGTGTCTATGGCTTTACAGTCCCCGGTATTTTTATAATCCATCATTGTATTCTCTGTTGTCTACTTGCACCTTAGTGGGCCAGATGTCAGCAACACCACGCTCATTATATTACTGCAGAGCGAATCAAATTACCTTTGGCCTTCAGATGAGTCCAGACCATTAGAGTGGAGATAGAGGGGCCAGCGAGGATGAAAGTGGGCGTCTGGGGTTTTGTACCCGCCGCACGTGCTGGTGGAGCTCTCAGAGGCAGGCGGGCCGACTGTGGAAAACGTGCGGGGGGCCTCATTATCTCTTCCGCACAGAACGGGAGATTCACGGGACCCCTGACTGGTCTTTGTGATGACCCTCAAAAAAACAACACACAGTCAGAGGGCACAGTCGAACCGTTCAATTAAAAAGAAGCCAATTATTTTAGCCTTTTAATTGAAGCCATAAATTTTGTTTAGAATTGGGATTTGATTTCTGGAGCTGTTTTGGCACGTCTGTGCTTTGTTGTTTGTGTGTTCTTTTAAGTTTTTGTCTGTTTCATAATATGGTTTCTTATTTTGAATTCTCGCTGTCTGAGACCTTCTTGATGTGCAAATTGTTCTCCTAGGTTTATTACATTTAATTTCACCAAGACTGTACAAGAATAAAAATAATGTGACTTTTTTCTGCTTTGTCTAAAGCTGTCCACAAAACTGAATGGACCGTTTCCTCTCTTCCCCAAACCATCAGCTCAAACATTCAAAAACCTCTAACAAAAAACCCACAAAAACTCAATTTAATAAGCAGCCTACTGTGTAAAAGTGTACAACCACTTGTGATTTACGGGCAGCTGCGCTTAAAATGAACCGAGGAAGCATGCAGTCATAATTATATCAGCAAAATCTGACTTAACCATACTGAAGCCCTTAATGTTGAGATGTTGCAACTGTTACTTGCAAGAATCTTTATTGGTTTTGGATTACTAAAACAAAACCTCGGTGATTGTTTTAAAGCAGTTTTTATATAACTGTATGATACCAGCCAAAGACATACATGTACCGTTTTAGTGTAGAGCAAAACATCTTGAAAACAAAGAAACATTTACAAAGATGCCCAGTAGTATCCAATGAACATCTCGCATTTGCTTATCATTTTGTCCTCAATTTAAGCGTAATATAAAAGTGTTCTTTCCTGCCAAATATCACATCTCTTTTCTAACCTTTGATTTAACGGAGGCTTGTAATTCAAAACTTATCATGAGACTGTTCATGTGTCCAGTTGGAAAGGCTTCAAAACCTTTGGATCCCTGCTTTTGGTAAAGCAATTTATCAAGTATTTGACAGGCTGGCAAGCAGCGTTCTCCACAGGCTCCTTATAATTTATTTCTTACTTCTTTTGAACATATTTGTTGTCTTTTTCAGTTATCATCGTTTGGCTTTATTGCATCCATCATGCAGACTTGTAATACTTTCTGACTTCCCCATAAATCTGAATGTGCACTTTGTTCTTACTCCATTTTCCACAACTGCTTACCTTCTCATTCAGACATCCCACAATCTAGAAATGCTTATTTCTCATATTTTCACCTCAGATTGCACTTTAGATTTGAATTATCCTAACATTTTCACTAGGCTACATATATATCGCTGTCAGCCTAGGTGCATTAAACAGACAGTGATGGCTCAGTAATTTGTTTGTCAAACCACACAAATCATTTAAACCGTTGACACATCTTTCCTTTTTTCCAACCACATACAGCCTTTGTTTCAAATTTCATTCTAGAGCTCTTTGTCATTAAAGACAGCCACTGTCAACATTCCCATTTGTCTCATCAGACAAGTTTAGCGTCATCCCTCGGTTCAAAATTGATAAATGCTAACATAAGTAACTTTTGGAGTTCTGACTGTTAACATGAGCCTTTCAGCAAGTGAAGCATGTCTTTAACCTTGTTTAGCCTTTTGGAATCAAGAGTAATCTTCTCTGACAGGAGATTAATGGCACCAACCCTTTAGTTTTTACTAGTGCCATTGGGGAGGAGAGAGAGGGGAAAATGAAGGGGAGGAGGAAGGTCTGCAGTCTGTCATCGTGCCATACTGGGATGAGTTTAGGTTAAAGGGCTTCGCAAAAACATGAACAACGAATGGATTTTTCGCTCTTCCGTTCATCCAATGTGTTTGCTCTCTGTAATCTATCATACTGTCATTTACTAGGGGTAGAGATGTCTGACCCACTGGCATTTAATTGAACGTTTTTGCAGCTCAGGACCTTGGACATTTAATTTCTGTTATTTCTCAAATGTTCTCCATTTAACACTTCTAATATTAACATTATAGGCCTGTTTATTTTAATGAATTACACTTCCCTTATGAATTTCTTTACGAAAACCAACCATGGTTTTACTACAGTTACAGCATATTGTCATTTAGTTTTTAGGTAGGCAATTTTTTGTAAAACTGTTCATACAAATGTTAGGCCTTATTGATCTGAAAATAAAACCATGGGTGATGTAAGGGTTAAATGCAATCAATTATTAAAAAGATTTAAACCATTCTACAAGTGCCCAAAAATGTTTACGCTTCCGGGAACACTTCATGGTGATTGGTCAATCGGCGCACACTGCGTTTGAACGTCAGTCATAAGGCACCGGCGGTACTTTCAGGACCATCGATTGTTCTTTTCTTTAGCTTCGTTTTATATTATTTTAATGCAGTACTGTTCCTTTTATGGAACATTTAATAAAAAAACTTTCACGACCATCGTACCTCTTCTCGGACCTTTTTTATTGTTCCGTTCGCAAATTAAAATAGCTGATTGGCGCCATCTTGCGATTTAATTTCGCACCAACTGACTAGTTAAAATGTGTCGGGGGACCTGACAATTGTTGTCGCCCAATCATTAAAGGTCACCAGGCAAAGTAGGCAAACGAAAACCTCGTCTACGTCTAGGAGAACAATATGGTACCGGTAAGAAACAGAAACAGTTAACGTTAAACGTTTAAAAGAAGGAATTTTGCTACATATAGCTACATATAGCTGTCAAGATCATCTTCAATTTCTTTAGTTGAAAAAACATCGTACTATAATCTACAATCGAAATATCAGGTCTATTTTGGCATCACTACATTTTCTCCAACAAAAACCCGGCTGGATGTTATTATTTTTTAAGCATCACTATTGTTTATACATGGCACTTTGAATTGTAAACTTTGTGTGTTATGAAATAATACACCAAGTTGTACTGCAAATTACGGTACTAAAGAGACAGCATGCAAAATGGGTCGAAGTAAAGACGTTTAAATGTGTCCGTTGCAGCTCGGTACGCAACAATTGAAGATATTATAAGATATGTATTTTGCAGTATTCAATACGTAATATCGATTTCATTAGGCTCCGAAAATTATTCAAAAGAGTGGCCTTCTCAGCTGCCATAGTTAATCTCTTGCTTCATCACAACAGGATGTTCAATCGCACCACCGTTTCGGTTTAATAAACGTATTGCAACGTTTTGTCGGGGCTGAACGCAGCCAACGTAAACAACGCTGGTCCAGAAGAACTTCCGGTTTCAGTTTTTTAACGCTACACAAACCTTTGAACAAAATACAACTAACAGGACATGTATAGCCTAATCAAAATGTTTAAGATTGAATTATTTATGTAAGATTTAGAAATAAAATAAATAAAAATGAAACCGGAAGTGCCGCCGGACCAGTGCTTACATCTTGCGAAATGGTAAATACGTGTACTTTGAAGGGAACCAGAAAATTGTAGACACTTGGGTCAGGGTGGATTCTCTCCACTTGGGCCAGCAACACCCTAGCAAGTAGCAACCCTTGGCACCGTGTACATTTCCTTCAGGAAATGTAAAAGTCTTGTTACATTAAGGATGTTAGGTGGAAGCCGGCCGCACAATGTACATTAGCTTATGTCTATCGTTTTGTATGTATTCTGGAAGTGGTAATGCTCTGGAGGTTAACCCCAGATGGTAGCATTTCTTCCACAGACCCAAACAGCTGCTCGATCGTTTTGCAATACTGCGGTGTGACGACTGACTAATGGCAAAGCCCCATCAGTGTGCACACATACGCGAGCGTGTGTGCATGTGTGCGGCTGAATGATGACTGAGACACGGGGGCCCCACTGTTGCATTAAAAGGTAATGCCTGACCACAGTGGGCCCCTAAATGTGCAGTGAATCAAGGAAGTGTTGAAAAGGGCTTACAACACTCGCCCACTAAACTTAGGCAACGTCTCGTAATTAGCTTCAGACCATTGCCTAAACTTTACACATAAGAAATTTGACCACAGTACGCTTGCATGGAATGGTTAAACATTTGCTCCCTTGTGGTAGGCCTATGCATTAAAGGAAGCGTATTACATCGCCCGAACCTACCTGGTGGTAAATTATCAGGTATGTTTGGTTAAGTGTAGATCCCAATCTTTGGGGTTTACGGTTTTTGAGCAAACATGTTCAGAAAGGGAATCAGTTGTACTGGCTTTTAGCGGTTTTAATCAAGTTTGCTTTTAGTTTTTCTCAGACTTTTTAATATTTCACAAAAACAGAGGGGTTGATAGAGTAATTATATTTTCCGCCTTGTGGCCATTTGTAATTTTCCCTGGAAGAGGAAAAGGGTATGATTTTTAATATTGTGATCGTTCGGTTTTATTATATTACAGCGATGATTATTTTCCAGCTGGTTTGGGCGTGATATAGTTATTCTAACCTTTCACACCGAACACTTTTATTCCTTTCGGTTATTTTTGAAAATTCTCATTAAAAAATGTAGATTGCTTTGGGAGAACGCTCTCTTTCTAGTAATGAATAGCAAGTAATCACCTGTAATAGGTTTACACTCAAAACAGTTCTCTGGCATGATTCAAAACATGCCCATATCCCTGGCCATAGTGTATGTAACATATTCTGACTTGTAAAATGTAGTTTATACATTTTGGAGGGCAAATGTTTTTTTTTCTAAAAGTAATATTGAAATATTTAGGTTTGCAACTTTATCTCAACGGTTTATTTTAAGTGTCCTTTGGTGTGGTGGAGGTGGGTGAGAGTTCACAGTATATATTTTTATTACACGTAATACAAATTTTATTGTACGTAACATTAACAAATGTAACTTTAGCCTCCTGTCCCTTAAATTATTGTTTCATGTTACGAATGCATTAGTATTTCTTAAATCTCCTTAAAGATCCAAGGACATTTGTCCCAGAGTTTGAAATGTTTTTTGAGATTAAGGGTTCAAAGGTCAGTTCTTCAGGCCTCCCAGATTCTTGCATTTTATTTTGTGCTGAGAGAAAGGCATTAGGCATTAAATATCTCTAAAGGTCCAAAGAAAACATTTGTAAAATGGTAAATGATTTAAATAACACAACTGTTTATATTTTGTAAGATTACCTAACTATCATATCATAATTAAATTGCCAATTGCAACATACATCTGAGAAATCAAATGTTTAAAACCTTTAGTTACTACCTGAAGACATTATACACAACTAAAATTAGCATATATGTTCACTCTTCTTGTATTACCTATTTTCTTAATTGTTGTCATAGTGAGAAGCCATTAAAAGCCTATTATGGTTTCTCTGCTTCTCTCTTGGGGTCCGAAGTCCGGCGTGCAATTTTAGCATGAGAATGCAGACCCTTACGCATGCCATTAGACTGATGCACAGTAACTATTACCCTCCATTTAAATGACAGCAGTGAAAGACCCCTGTAGAGAGAACTCCAAGACTACCATGTTTACCATTGTTAGACTTTGTAACAGCTCTTGCTTATATATTTAATATTAGCCGCGGGCTAAACATTTGAAGCATGAGGAACCTGTGTAAGTGATCTCCTGTAGACGCACAAGGACACTCTAATTACCAGCTTTTCTTGGTAGGAGATAATCTATGTTATTTCGGTCACCTTATATCTTAATAGCGTATGATTCCTTTCCTTTAGGGTCCTGTACTAGAGCTCCCATACCCCTGCAGGATATGCTTTACCTTTCTCTTTAATGGACACTTAAACACATTTAACTTTCAGACAATTGTTTATGTAAAGTTTGGTGTCAGGTTGCTCTCTCAGAGGCATTGTGGGCCGACGGAAAGGGGTACCCCGATGTTACTGTGCCATGGCTTGCTAAAGGGTATTTGGATGTCGTTAAGAGAAGTGGCGAGAGTGGATGAAGCTTTAACTGTTTTGTTCATATTTAGTTCACCCAAAAATGAATCCTGTTCATTTAGTTTAGTTTTTGTGTGAACTTTTCCTTTCACTTGTGGCAGCTGGCAAACACACTTACCTTGTGTGCAAATTTACCGTCTTGAGGATTAGTTTTCGGCTGTCCATAGTGCTAAAGAAGAATGCATTGCTTGCCACTCATGCATTAGGTCGGTGTCCCACAGTTCAAAGGAGGTCAATGGGTTCTCTTGCCCACGAATGAGGAAACACTGAAGCGTCTAGACGGATGTATTTAGATGTTTTTTTAGAACATGTAGGGTAACTTGTTACGTTAACATTTACACTTTGCAGTTGTGCAAATTGATGTAATAGTCAAACGACAAACATCCTACACTGACCACTTTCTGTATCTTATTAAACTCTGGGAAGTCTGATCATTTAAGTGAATCATAGCTTTTTGGATGCTTTGTTCGAAGAAGGTGATGTCATTGAGTCTCTGTTCAAATGTCTGCAGCATTGTACTGGTTGAGTAACATGCAATTGTTTATTTGTAGTTCATGTAAGATTTTACATTTAAGCCTTTATTCCTTAGAAATGGTTATAAAAATATATGACTTGAGACATGATAAAAAAATATGATTTGCTACACATTTCTTTGCGGGTATTTTTGATGTTTTATGAGCATGTTCCTTCCAACCTGATCTCGCATGAATTCATAACTATTTTATGAGGTGGTGGCTAATTCAAATAAATTCAGACAATGTTAATCGTAAAAAAAAAGTATGATTATGAGCAAGAAGCAGTACTGAAGCCCCGCCCCTAAACATATCATCACTAACGCAAAAACAAATAACCTTGTAAAATAGTTATGAATTACAATGAGATTGTGTTGTTCCCTCTCCGTGTGCTGTATATTTTGTGCCATATTCCATCTGTGGTTTACTTCTGTCATCCCCTTAATATGTAAAAAAAACCTGGCAGTTATTTAGAAAATCACACTATTAATCATTGCAAATGGGGCATGATAACAGCAATTAAAGGCACACGAAACAACACCCTCTCTTAGATTTTCTTTAGGCAAGTTTTTTTGTGTGCCTTTTTTGTAATCCGTGCCAACTGTACAAAGCCTCTCTGAAAGGACATACTGTACACCGTAAGATAGAAAATAAGAGCATAATACAACATTTGATTGGAGTGAATTATTTCACCTGAAAGGAATTGCACTGGATGTCTGCTGAAACAACAGCCCAAGGCTTCAGGAATGAATAGAGAATAGTCATTCCTATTTCCTATCATAAACTGATGCCTTTCGCTTTCTTTTGTACACAGAAAAGCTCTCTTGCGGTGAATGGAAGAAACATTTTTCTGTGAATTGTTCATCTTTGTATTTCCTGTGTATTGTCGCTATAGTAACATAGAGACAATGGTAAGCTGGCGAGATGGGCATGTTTCCCCTTTCTGTTTCTTAATGATATATGCTTTCAGACGATAAATGGCTGTGTTTGTTTTGTACTGTAGAAAAGAATGAACTCAGTTTTTAAAAATTTCAAAAAATGATGTTTTATTTCTGTGTTATGATGTTTTTATTGTGTTAGCTCTATTGGTCCGAGTTACTATTACTTGATCAAAACAACCAAACTGCAGTTTTTTATATTAATTGGAATACTAATATTAATTGGAATGCAAAAAAAAAAAATGTTTTTGCAAATGAACTCTTCGTATTTTGTGAATCAAACATTTGCAGAAGTAATCTTTATGATTCATGAATAATTCATTTGAGGATTTTATTAGCTGACATCTCTCATAAGGTAAACACATGTTAAAGAATGACGTTTCTCACATTAGATCTGTTTATATAATGACACCCAGCCTTGACGAACAGTAAATATCTCGTTTCCTCTTTCCTAATTATGTTTGATGAGTGTTTGTGTACTCAGTCCAACACCCAAAAGATAAATTTTTTTTTAATTTTAATTGATTGGTCTGTTTTTAGTTTGTAAATGACACAAACAGTTTAGTTTGATTTTTGATTTATGCAGTGAAATAAAGTTAGGTGTTTCGACTCAGCTAAAATCTACTGACAGAATGCATTTTGTTTTCTATTGTCTTGCAAGCATCTTCTAAAATAAGCATTTGATTTGAATTATTTTTGTATATATTTGCTGTCTTATTGTATTATTTATATATTAGCAATAACGCTATAGTAGCATTGGCCCATTGATCCACCAGTAGGCATGCCCCAGCATTCAAAATGACATAAAAAAGCTTTTCCAATGTGAATGCCTCTGTTGGTTTGATTTGTTGCATTGGATCGCAAGAGCCGCTGACCTCACCTGGACCTGTGCGAATAAGGCACAAGACAATAAATGGAACGAGAGGTCAAACTCTCCCTCTCTGTTAAGTACGTGTGTGTGTTCTGGACTGTGGGAATGGCAGCGTGAGTGTCACGATCGTAATGGATCAGGGAGGTGCCGGTGGGGTCAAAAGAGGGTAATGACCCCACTTTTCCTGCTTGGGTTCTGACCTCCCAGTGAGTTCTGGAAACCTGAACTGGGCATTGTCGTCAAACAGAGAGAAAGTGGCCTCTGGAGGCCACCCGTGCGGAGTGCCACACTTTTGCCTTTCACGCTGCAGATCTGTTCTGTGTGTCAAGTGTGGTGCCTGTGGTCCGACATGTAATTGATGCTGGGGTATTAAAAGTGGCTTTAGGGTTAATCTTCACACCATATTGCATGTCAATTTCACAAACTACATGCTTTGACCTTGCGATAAAGTTTGTCTCGTGCACCGCCCCCGCCCTGTATTTCGACTTGCATCTATTATTTTTGGCTGTATAAAAATAAGCACAAAATGTTGCTTTTTGTCTATAAATTTTATCCGAATTCACACTTCTGCCATTAAACTGAATGACACAACGATTGCTTAATCATTAAAATAAAAGAGAATTAACTCCATCCTATATTGACTTAGTATCTGGGAACTAGCTGCTAGCGCCAAGATGGAAATCTAAATAAACTCTGAGCTATATGGAGAAAACAGAAGCTCAGCTCAGGATGATGGGAATTGAAGTATCCTGTATCAGGTTTGCTCTGGATTGTTAGTGCTTCGGATAAACCTTCCCTCGCCTCGACCCAGTCGTGTTCATGGATAATTATATGCGATTTTCTAAGCCTGATGGATTGATTTGGGTGTTTGGATTTTGTTACACAACTGTTTCTCACCTACTGCTTTTCTGATCACAGGTTTTGAGACTGCCCAGCTGCCCCAGTATAAATCTCCCAGAGAAATCTGATCTGGCATTAGCAGGGACAGCACGAAACTGTGGGCAGACGGTTTTTTAGACATAATGGACATCGCATGCAAGCTTTTAACTTACTTTATTGTACTTCCATTGTTAGGACAAACTTGCCCCAAATCTGCGGAAAAATAAATCCACGGACTCTCAATGGTGTGAGTTTGGGACAGTAGTGACTATCCGATTGTCCAACCAATATAAGAGGGGGGCGTGTTCAGGGAAGATTTGTCTGAAAACAGCCTTTATTGAATTAAATCTGTTTAATGTTACTTAAAGAAAGCAGGTTATTTTGTATGACTGGCAAAGGTCATTTCGCTAAACACTCTCCGATTTAAAACAAATGTTTGCTGCGCAGTCCAGTCACACCTTTTTCAACACTCTTCTGTTGTAACGATGCCATGTTCTCGCCAAAAACAGTCCTTTTAATGCCTGTGCTGTTTGAATATGAATCCTATCAGCTGTAATCTGCATGAATAAGTGTGTTCTGACATGGGCGCCAGAAATTGCTCTGCACTTCACGGCAATTTATGTGTCAACTGTCATTGTTTCACATGAACGACGCTGAGGGTACTAATTACCGTTATCATCTTTCCCGATGTCGGAATATGCTTGACTTCCATTTCTGTGTAAGGAGCGACGTAGGTTACCAGCACGCTCTATACTGTTATCAGAATAGCGTACTGAAGTATGTGAAAGTAAATATTGTAGTGTATAGAAATACTGAAATGGCTCGTAAGTATCCTTTAATGGAGTTACAGTGTCATGTTTAAGCTATAGGCATTGTAGTGAAAACCCTTCGAGTGTTGCTGCGGATTTGACAGCACTTAGAGGAAACAGTGTAAGAGTGTAATATGTGGAATCTTGCCAACCATAACATAAATTAGGCCATCACAATGTGAGATATTACATATCCATGCACATTCAATTCAATTTCAATTTTACATATCCATGCACATGCACAAACATTCTCACAAAACACTAATGCCCTTATGCACCTTTGTTTTTTAGGTTGTTCTTTGTTCATGAGCATAAGTGTGTCAGATAATTGCTTCAATGCACAGTTTGAATTTTTGTCCATGCTTTTATTTTGGATGCTTTTACTTTGGACTTGTGATATTCACAAAGCGATTTATAATATGGGCAAAAACATCCATTGACTTTATTTTAAAGAGTGATTTAGTCATGGATATCGTAGGAAACCATCGGAGCAATTCCAGCGTTATGGATGTGACATTTTGCGTGATGGATGTGACATAAAAACCCTCAGAGAATGCATTTGTTAGCAATATACAGTGAGGAAAATAAGTATTTGAACACCCTGCTATTTTGCATGTTCTCCCACTTAGAAATCATGGAGGGGTCTGAAATTGTCATCGTAGGTGCATGTCCACTGTGAGAGACATAATCTAAAAAAAATCCAGAAATCACAATGTATGATTTTTTTACTATTTATTTGTATGATACAGCTGCAAATAAGTATTTGAACATCTGTCTATCAGCTAGAATTCTGACCCTCAAAGACCTGTTAGTCTGCCTTTAAAATGTCCACCTCCACTCCATTTATGATCCTAAATTAGATGCATCTGTTTGAGGTCATTAGCTGCATAAAGACACCTGTCCACCCCATACAATCAGTAAGAATCCAACTACTAACATGGCCAAGACCAAAGAGCTGTCCAAAGACACTAGAGACAAAATTGTACACCTCCACAAGGCTGGAAAGGGCTACGGGGAAATTGCCAAGCAGCTTGGTGAAAAAAGGTCCACTGTTGGAGCAATCATTAGAAAATGGAAGAAGCTAAACATGACTCTCAATCTCCCTCGGACTGGGGCTCCATGCAAGATATCACCTCGTGGATGATCCTAAGAAAGGTGAGAAATCAGCCCAGAACTACACGGGAGGAGCTGGTCAATGACCTGAAAAGAGCTGGGACCACCGTTTCCAAGGTTACTGTTGGTAATACACTAAGACGTCATGGTTTGAAATCATGCATGGCACGGAAGGTTCCCCTGCTTAAACCAGCACATGTCCAGGCCCGTCTTAAGTTTGCCAATGACCATTTGGATGATCCAGAGGAGTCATGGGAGAAAGTCATGTGGTCAGATGAGACCAAAATAGAACTTTTTGGTCGTAATTCCACTAAACGTGTTTGGAGGAAGAAGAAGAATGAGTACCATCCCAAGAACACCATCCCTACTGTGAAGCATGGGGGTGGTAGCATCATGCTTTGGGGGTGTTTTTCTGCACATGGACAGGGGCGACTGCACTGTATTAAGGAGAGGATGACCGGGGCCATGTATTGCGAGATTTTGGGGAACAACCTCCTTCCCTCAGTTAGAGCATTGAAGATGGGTCGAGGCTGGGTCTTCCAACATGACAATGACCCGAAGCACACAGCCAGGATAACCAAGGAGTGGCTCTGTAAGAAGCATATCAAGGTTCTGGCGTGGCCTAGCCAGTCTCCAGACCTAAACCCAATAGAGAATCTTTGGAGGGAGCTCAAACTCCGTGTTTCTCAGCGACAGGCTAGAAACCTGACTGATCTAGAGAAGATCTGTGTGGAGGAGTGGGCCAAAATCCCTCCTGCAGTGTGTGCAAACCTGGTGAAAAACTACAGGAAACGTTTGACCTCTGTAATTGCAAACAAAGGCTACTGTACCAAATATTAACATTGATTTTCTCAGGTGTTCAAATACTTATTTGCAGCTGTATCATACAAATAAATAGTTAAAAAAAATCATACATTGTGATTTCTGGATTTTTTTTTTAGATTATGTCTCTCACAGTGGACATGCACCTACGATGACAATTTCAGGCCCCTCCATGATTTTTAAGTTGGAGAAGATGCAAAATAGCAGGGTGTTCAAATACTTATTTTCCTCACTGTACATAACCATTTGTTTATATTTTACTAAACCCTTGTTGATAGAGTTTAAACATCGGACAAATATTAGTCTATATGCACAAGTTTTCTATTTTAAAAGGGAAATAAACATGCGTTATGGATGTGACAACAAAAGGACACGTTGTTTGCGAGACGACAAACTTTGTAGGATTTCTTTGAAATCTAACCTAACAAATGTGAAGGGATGCATCTTCATAGAACATAAAATAGTTACTTCATTATCATTTTCATGTGCCCATTTATGAGGAATATTTACCGTTATGGATGTGACAATTCTGAAAATGACCTGACTTCATCTCATGACACAAAATCATGCACTCAAAACAAAACAAAACAAATGCTTTAAAAACTTGAAGAGAGACCTCACATGGGTAGCCAATTTGAACTAAATGTTGATATCTGTTCTGTTAATAAAGCAAAACCCTTTGATAAAAACGTTATATTTTATGGTAAGTTTGACAATTTCATGGAATTGCCCATTAAGCAACTAGCTTTAAAATACTCAGAACTCTCTAGCAATCACTTAGCAACATCCTGGCAACCAACCACATGCTCTAGGATAATGTGGGCTAGTTTTGCATAGGCAAGCATCACTTGTATACTTTAAAAAATTTTTTTTTTTAAATCTACACCCTAACAAATATGACCATTTACTGTGTTAATTTAACCCAAAGGTAGGGTTGGAAATCGCAAATCGATACTTGATATAATAAAAATTCCTGTGGGCACATTTTCAGATCTTTACTAATGCACTGCTGGTTTCAATAAAAGCCCATATGAAAATGTATCATATTTGTACATACTTAACGAAACGTACTCAACTTGGCAAACAAGACAATAAGCAGGCTACATTACCGTACAAGCTGATATCTTTATACAACTTTGGAATCAAAACTGGGAATCGATAAGAATCCGAATTGATAAGCAGAATTGGAACTGGAATTGATAAGTCAAACGAACGCAACGGTTGTGTTTGTCCCTTTTTTGACCCAACCATGGGTTAAAAATAACCCACCATTTTTAATAGAAAATTAACTGCTTTATTCCTTCCAAATAAGATTGTACATTTGGTTAACATCTGTTCGCAAATATTCAAAATGTACATTATAGGAAGACTGTGATTTTTCAGACAGTCTGTGCCAGTTAGATAATGCAGCTCAATAATGCAGTCTCCTCTTGTGAAGGAACAGAGCACATCTTCCCTGCCAGACCGTGCCTTCTTTTTTCCTGACAGACACTTGGAAGTGATTGCGTTTTGCATTAATGTCTCATTACTCACAGGTGTGTGTGTGTGTGTGAGTGCGCACGCGCTATGACTGTCTGTCCGTCTGTTGGCGTCTCATTAGTGTTCTTGTTGACAGATGCGATAGGGCTTTTAATATATTCCACCCACTCTGTCACCACCCAAGGTCAACTACTGGGCAGTATTAGATGCTGAGACTTGACAGAAGGTTGTAAGAGAGATACACAGATAAACACATTAAAAAATCTCCTCTCAGTGTCTGTGTGTGGAGCCATGGGACTTTTAAAAACGTATAAATGACAAGCGGTCTTCACACACAAATGTGCAGCCGGTGGCTTTTGTGAAGTAATAGTAATTGAGCTAAACATCACTGTCTGGGCCCATTAGTTGTCGTGTTATTGTGCCATGACTTGTGCATTAGGTATATAATCATAATTAAAATATAGCATTTAACACAGTTGCTCCATGGAGGTTTACTGATTGCAGGGAATATTTGTATTCTTAACTAGTAAAAAATGAAGTCAAAAACAGAAAACAGTCTTGTTAATTTGATGCCAATGGAACATACACGACAGATCAGTCTTGTTAGCTAAGATAATATAATTTCTTAAGGATATACTGGTTGTTAATATATACAAAGCAGATAGGCCCCCCGAGGGGTTTATTTTGTGATAATGACTGGCTATCTGTACATTATTTTGCTTATTACATGGATGATTACCAAATAAATAAACAAACGGAAATTAAATATTGATGTGAGTTCAAGTTGTTTTTTTTGAGAGGCAAGGCACCACAGGGTGAAGCCAGTGATGTAAAACTAACACAGCTATGTAGGAAATTGGTTGCCAGTGACAATACAGTGTTGTAGCCATATATTTAATGTATGTGTATATGTGTGTGTGTGTGTGTGTAATGTTTATATTAAATACATACATCAACACAGTCTCACGGGAATTTGTGAAATTGTCTCAAATTTCCTCTTTTTTTCGTGTCACTCAGAACAACTTGTGTCCCCAGCACGACAATTTTTCAATACACAGACCGCATATGTATGTACATTTAAATATTTCTCTAACCTGATATCAAAAGAAGTCGCAAATACTTTAGGAGTTGGCCAACCAACAACTTACCTCCCCCCAAATCCTAAAATCACAGCCGCAAAGGCTAATTTAGATAAAAATGCTAGTTTCACGAGGTGGCAAAGCAATGATAAATGGCTACCCAAACCCCGCCCCTAAACCTAACGTCACTTGGAAAAGTCATATCATAACAAAACATACGAATAAGATCTTAGGAAATAGGTATGAATTCCCATCAGATTGCGTTGATTTATATTTATACATATGAAAGATATCGCGTATTAAAGTACTTTTGATGGCAAGTTTGCGAGTGACTGACACGAAAAAAGGGGGAAATTCGTGTTGATGAACACGAATTAATAGATTACGGTTCGTGACAGTTGAAGAATATACCGTACATGTGTCCTATGGTGTGACATATCGAACATTTAGAAAACTCTTATTTATATATTGCCGCCTCAAATTTTCATTTAATAAGCCTTTCTAGATGTATTGTGGCCATTCCAGTCCAATGTCAGTTGAATTTCAACAAAACCAAACCTCAGGAGTGACAAAGTGATCCAGCAATGTGAAAGACTCAACTTTCACAAAAATCACCTTTTTTTAAGTTTTCCTAATAAACAAATACTACTACTTGTATTCTATTTATCATATAAACTAGCATAAGAGAGATTTCTATTTTTTCAATTTTTGCTATCACACCATAGGACACATTTATACATTTATTTCTTAAATACTCAAATAATTTATACAAACTATAGGAAGATATGTGTAACAATATTAAATTAACAGTGCATTTTAAATGCATTGTAGGCCAAATAATTACGATGTTATACGATATGAATTACATAAATTAGACAATTGTCTACCAAAAAAACCAGCGTGAACCAAACAAGTTAGTGACAGATTCAAACACCCCCACTGTTTTCTAATCCTATATCAAAACATCTGCTGTTGCCATGATTCAGCCTGTCAAGAGATGAGAATTCCATGATACCGCTCTGTCCATGACAACACTTGTAACCGTTCATCCTGGTCATTACCTCCAGTGAAAAAGAAAGAAAAACCAGAAACCTCACGTTCAAAGTACATGTGGAGAGCAGATGTCTTTGTGTGAAATGTCATGATGGGACTGATGTTAGGTTTGTGCAGTTTGTATCCTCAGGCACCATACTCCAGAAAGTCACGCCTGCTGTTCCTGCTGGGAAGGCACGCAGTCTTTAAAGAATGTACACCGAAATTAGGTCTGATGCGGAGGGACCAATCTGAGAGAGACGTTCATAAATACAATAGATGGTTTGCCATCTAATGATACGACAGTTAGCATTTTAGGCGACGAAGCCAGTAAAATATGCTGTAGTATTTCGATAATTATGAAAAAGAGGTTTAGCTGAAGACGTTCAATGCAATTCTTTACCCTCATTAGACCGAGACCTCTGTGTTCAAACCTTGTGATGTACTGTAATCACATTCTTTCACGTTTAGTGGTTATTATTACAAGACAAATGCCATGTACAGTACACGAATTGAGCATGGAAAATGTTATTGCTCAAAGGTGGCTCTTTCATTGAGAGATAGTGGATCTAATGTTTTATTTAGGAGCCCCTTTTTTTTACATGTTACCTAGAAGATTCCTTTAGAGGAACAGACACAGTAGATTCATGAGACAATTGTTATAATAAGAGGTTTTTATTGCACATTTGGCAGTCCGAGTGTGGTTTGTGACATTGAAAAGACAGAATTATTTTTCTTTTCAATACTTAATTATATTAAAAGATTAGCGGTACCTCTTTTCACATAGCTGCCCTTAAATATAGAAATCTTTACTGGCTGCTTTGCTTTTTATTAAAGATGAAATTATCTGCAATATGAATGTGGTGGAGGGGAGGGGAGACTGAGGTGAAGTGGAACTGAATCTCAATCAAACTATTCAAATATCAGCCCCGTCTTCATCCCCACCCCCAATCTGCCCAGCCAATAGTCTTACTGTGCTGTGGGGGCTGTATAGTAGATTGACAGAATGTTCTTACGCCACACATCCAGTCTTCACCAGACTGTCTAGTGTCCTTTTTGTACTCGTACAGGGTAATTTGTTCTAGTCATATTGTAAGTGGTCATATACTGCTAAAATAGCTCAGATGGTTGAGCTTAAATTACAAGGATTCTGTCTCAACGCTGCTATTAGAAACATTCAATAACAATTTTCCAAACGCTGATTCAATTTAGTAACTGACAGCTTTATTTTTATACCACATAGCTGGATTCAAAGTAAGTCTTGAGTCTAGACTTCAGCGTCTTCTAGGAAACGGACTCCCACTGGTCAACTGGACTGGCCAGTTTCCCAGACACAATTTAAGTTGGGTTCAAACTCAAAGTTCAAGGTTTCTATAGCTCTGCACTGGTTAGCCCCGCCCACTTTGAAATGACATTGGTTCATAAATCTGATTATTCTGAATGTCTATTATTCTGGGATTTCATGCAACCTTTTGGTGCGGGTGTGGACTGACATTATCTGACACTGAAAACATGTTGTTTCTGTAAGACATTTTTAGTCAAGTATAATATAATTTTTTTTACTATCTCCAGGTACA
Source organism: Triplophysa siluroides (assembly GCA_006030095.1). Taxonomy (NCBI): domain Eukaryota; kingdom Metazoa; phylum Chordata; class Actinopteri; order Cypriniformes; family Nemacheilidae; genus Triplophysa; species Triplophysa siluroides. Next base: position 6,399,799 of record VCII01000237.1, read on the forward strand.
CTACGGGTCAAAAGTTTAGGATCACTTGACAAAAATGTTTCTCATGATCTCTTTAATCTTAATCTTTTCATCTGAAGGTTTATGTTTTAATGTTTGAAATTAAACTTTCAGACAAAAATATAATTGTGCCAACATATTGATTTATTTTATTAGAAAACAAATATTTAAAAATATTTTTGAAATTTAATATAAGATTTTTTTTTAAATTACTTTGACCAAATAATAAATAAAACACAGAAAATAAGAGTCCAGCATAGATAGAAATTCCTCAACACTGTTTATAAAGCTTCCCAGCTTGAGATCTAAAAAATCTGGATGATAAAATGGTGTATGATTTTGCAAATTCTGGGCAAAATGTGACTGCTTCGAAAATGTTAAAATATAACGTAGAGTTTATTTATTTATTTGCTTTAAGTCACAACATCCCACCGTTACAATTGTTCAATGGTTTTGATGGGTTTACATTAAAATGTAAAACATATATAAATAAAGAATGTGTATCCAGAACTGTTTCAGTTTTTTAAATACAGAATTAAATTTGCCATTGTAGCCTTTTTGTGCTTGTCTTTGTGCATGATTTTGCAAAACAGTTTCATCTGGACAATATCAGATCTTTCACCAGCCTTATACCCAGATAGATCATGAAAATGAGGGGTCGGGGACATGAAAATAGCGTAGAGGTTAAAAATGAAGGAAATGAAGACAGGTATGGCCCTGACACAAGCTGTAACCTTCCACCACCAATATGTTTTTATATGGGAGAATCCAGATGTTTCTCCGGGGTAAGGCAACTCTAAAGGGCATGCATGAAGTAACGGCCATTGTGTGCCGTGAGTGCTGTCTAACACAGACAAATATTCACTAGGGGGGTTTGCAAAGTTAGTTGTAACAGCTTGCAGCCATTGCGGGATGCACAATGCCTATTGTATGGAAAAATAACTGTTGTCTGTCAAGGTCTTTATGTTTCAGATCAAGTTGCTTGGGTGGCTAATGTGTTCATAAATTCCTCAGCTTTTTGGGGGGATTTAGTATGTCACTAACATGATATCTGAAGTTACAGCCTAAGTTCAGGCTTTTATGACATAAAAGTGAATCATGAACCATTCACAATATCTGAGGCAAACATACAAGCACATACAGTATAGGGTTTGGGGGGTATGTAATCATTTACGAACACCCATATCAATCAACCACTAATCTGGATATCCCAGATTATAGGAATCCCAATGTTTATTGTGCTTATGGCCCAGATCTCAAGGCTAGAATTCAGCCAAGAAATGATCCCATAGCTCAAGATGGACAGACATTTGTGAAGGTTATTTACAACGTGGTACCCCAATCCAAAACTAGACTGAGATTTATTGTTTTAGTCTGAAAGAAGAATGGAAAAGTCACTGTAAGACAGAAAACATCTGGCTTCTCTTTCTCTTTACAGTCCCCTGTGTGGATCTCTATCAATGTTGTAAAATATGACAACCTCCCACAAATATCCACCAGCATCTTTGCTTTGTCATATTAAAGAACATGTAGAATGTGTTCCCCATGGAAAGATTGTTTTGTAGTATCTACTTGTCTGGCCTTCTGCCTGCCTGCCTGACATGTTTGATGAATCTCCAGCTGTGGTGTCTGCTGACAGGTTGACCACTTTGTTCTCTAGTATAAAGGAATGATGAAGGTTCTGGATTTTACATGTTTGTGTATTGTTTGCACACCATGCTAGAGGGCAACTGTGAGGCTGTTGTGTTTTTGGCTTGGAGGGAACAAAGGTGTTCTTTTACCATTCACATCAGAAGTCAAAATATTTATCTAAACAATAATAGAGAAGAGTGTATGATGTTAAAGGGTTCTCCACCCAAAAATGAAAATTCTGTCATCATTTACCCTCATATTGTTCCAAACCTGTATAAATGTATTCTGTTGAACACAACAGAAAATATTTGGAACAGTGACAGTTACCAAACAGATCTCATCCCCAATTACTGCCATAGTAAGGAAATAAATACTATGAGAGTCAATGGGGGATGAGATCTGTTTGGTTACTGACATTCTTCCAAATATCTTCCTTTGTGTTTAGCAGAACAAAGACATTTATAGAGGTTTCAACAAATGATGGGTCAACTATCCCTTTAAATGTACACATGTGAGCTTGATTCCTCAGATTTCCTATTCAAAGATATTTCGAGAACTTCAAGGAAAAAGAAAGGAAATCGTTTTTTCTTATAATTTTGCTAGATCGAAATTATGCAACAGCAAAAAACTCATTTTGTGTTTCACAATCAAATATCATACAAGTGTCATTCCAAACCTGTATGTCAGTCTTTCTTCGGCAGAATATTTAGACGATTTAAGACACAATGGTCCCCCATTGACTTCCATCATATGGACACAAAACCACTGAGACATTTCTCAAAATATCTTCTATTGTGTTTCACAGAAGAAAGTCATTGGTTTAATTTGGATATACTTTTATTTTTGGGACAACTAACCCTCTAAGATGAATAAATTATGAATTCTCCTTTATGGGTGAATTGTTCCTTTAAGTGAGGTGTTCGTCATTGTATGTATTCTCAAGGCACTAATGACAGAACAGTGGGTTATTGTCTGTTTTTGCCTCCCTCAGTGTCAACAAACTACTTGCAAGCAGCCATTAAAAGCCATTGGCGCCTTTATAAATAATTCAAGCACTTGACTGGATGCTAAATGAATGGAGATGATACAGACAGAAGGTTTTGGTTTCCAGGGAGTCCTTGAGGAGGGAGTGTTTGGATGTTTAAAATCACCTCCTCTAAACACCCACCCCAACACAGACAAAGAGTGAGGCTTAACTCCAACCGAGCTGATCTTTCTTCCTCTTTCTCCTTCTCTTCCTCAGACTCGGTGAGAAATTGCAGAGGTTTTCCTCTTCTTTTCTCTCATGAAACAAAAAGCTATGTTTGTGTATTAAAAGTGCCCCTCAGGAGTCTGTCTTAGGTCCACCCCTGATTGCTACCATGGAGTTTGAGGGCTTGTGGGGGACCAAAGTGGACAGTAGGCGGACCAGTTCCAGGTTTTGTTCTCATGTGTCAATAGCCTTGGAGTGAAGTTATGCTCACTAGAGAAATAACTTGACCGTACTGTTTTCCTCTTGGCAACTACACTAAGAATAGGTGAATGACAAAAGGAATAAGAGAGAAGCTGGAGCAAACTTTAGACTAAAGAACGGCCAAGAATGAAAGATAACTTTCTGGGCTCGATTTATAATGTTTTATATCACGATGTGTTTTTGATGCGGATGCTGGTGATCTTAGATTCTGACATGGTGTCTCAAGTAGAGATGCACCGATAATACATTTCTCCACCGATACGGATAGCCAATTATTCAGTGATATCTGCCCATACTGATTATTTAATATTTCTTGACTTTCTGAATGTTATTAATTAATATAATGACTGTTGATATTGAACATCAAACTGGTGATGTTTCTTAACATTTTCTATTTACAGAGAACAAATTCATTGCCATTTCCTGTCCATTTGATTGACAGGATATATCGGCCTTGAACATCGGCTGTTTTTAAAACATCGGCTGATAACCGGTTATGAGAAAAATTGCTTTTATAGGCCGATAACGATTATTGGCCGATATATCGGTGCATGTTAAGTCTTAAGCAAGTTTTCTAACCACCCCAGTTTTGTGTTAATGTCAGAATTTTTTTTTAAATAACAATAAATAAATGTGTTCCCAATCTACTTGTATTCTTTGGCATAATGTAGGCACAATACGTCTTTTGACTAAGAAATAACAAAAAACATAGCTGTCCTCAGAGAAGTTCCACCTGCCAGTAAAACATGTCAACAGTGCTTACAAGCAACAGAAAAACAGACATGATGTTTATTTGGCTTCTCTTGTAAGAAAACCTGGTAAAACAAAAGCTTTTACATAAATGTTGGCCCTCCTGGACCAATGAAAGCCTGAAGCAAATGGATTCGTGGTTGAATGGCCATTGTGAGGTTTTCTCCAGACTGTGTGTGTGTGCAACACCCAGCTGTTGTTATTTCTGTATCATTTCAATTGCAGCAGCTGTCAGGGGAACTTAGAGCTGTTAAAATCTAAATGAGTACAGGAGCCAAGAGCTCTCCGCCTGACTGATGGGTCACAGACCAGTGAGAGGAGAGGAAGAAGACGGCTAGGAGGAAACGTGTAGTTTGGATTAAAAGAAATAGGAAGTGGTGGGTGGCGGGTGACGGGGGATCGAGGGGGTACTGAGTCTATTGTCCAAAAAATGGTGAATAACTGCAAATCAAGTGATATCTTGTCAGATATAAAGTAAAATCCTCTTATACAGTACCCTTTAACAGTGGTTTTACCTTTAGTAAGCCGATTTACTTTTGAACCCTGTGAGGCAACAGTTTATTTCCAGGAAACCAACCAATATTTTCTTTTTCTCCCTTATATTTTATAAGGTAAAAATGTGTGATATTTTTCACTGATGAAATGATAAAGGTAATAGTAGAACTTGCTTTGGCTCATGACCTAAAAATGTATGTACAGTTTTTCAAGAGTATTATTGTATTAATGGTGTTTTAGCATGACCGTTTCCAGGAGCATTGTTATGTGGTTGCTAGGTGGGTGTTAAATATAGACTAAAATGGCTTAGATATACTTAATTGTAATTATACTTTTAATTGTTTCTGATTGACATCATCATGCCCTCATTATTTAGTAAATCAAAGAAGCAACCACCTGAATGGTTCTCCTTTGTCTTTTCACCGCGGTGACGCTCCACCACCTCATTTATCCGCTTGCTCGGTTGGTTCATTATAGGAGGAAGTCAGTTGACCTAGGTGGGGGCCATCGATTTTTCCACCACCTCTATCTCTCCTTCTGCATCAGTTGGCAGGCTTCAATCTGAACCCTGCATTAGTCTCATCATCTCAGTGCTATGTGCAATCGATTGTTCAACAGCTATGTGATAATAAATTCATGGCATGCTGCAGGACTTACTTTCTCTAACTACGGTGAAGGCTGTTGCTGTTACAAAGAAAAAATAATTGATTCCTGTCTCCTTGGATTTGGTCAACTTTAAATAATTGATGTGGATTTTTAAGTTTGATGAAAAAGAGGAATGACACTGTAGAGCACTTGATACGTTTATGTAACCAATAGAAAATTGTCACACAACAGACGAGTTTTTATTAATATACAGCTGTGGAATAAGAGACAATTACAATAATTTTCAGTTTTTCGGGATTTATGTACAGGTTTAAGTAAAAGTAACATTTTTGTTGAACTAGTGAAATTCTAATGGGACAGACCGGTCAAAAAAATAAAAGAGATGCAATGGTTGCATTTCTTAAATATTGCAAAGAAAACAAGCTCATATTCATGTTTAAACAACACGATACTAATGGTTTTACATGTAGGGTCAGTTCAAATATGAATAGATGATGGAATAAGTCTGATTGTCATGTGTCTTTGCATTTTTCAGTCTTTCACATTGTTGTTGTGTGAGATACTGTTGACCCTAAGAAAGCATTTTTTTATGTAAGATTTACTTACAAAGTATTTTCTTTTCAGTCCATACTAAAATCTTTTATTGCAGACTGTGGTGTCTTATTTTGAGACATCAAGTTTTAATTTGCACTGTATCCAATCTAATTGCCTTGTAGAAACAACTACAAAATCAATTCTTATTTTCCTCCTTTCTTAAGGACTGCTTGATTTTGTCCAACTTTTGTATATCTTTCTGGCGGTTCCAAATGTGCAGTGCACACGAATTTACATGATATTCAGTGAACTCATTTAAAAGAGTTGAGATTGTAAGGTGTCAATGAGATCTGCTCCTACACTTGTCTTTCTATCTGACCATCCTTCTCTCTACCCGTCCTAGAAGGTGAGCAGCAGGTTCTTCTAGTTATCTCATTAGCACTGAAATGGCAGGTTGTCGGCTAGAGCTTCAACTTTCGAGTGCATAATGGTGGGTGGAGGCCACCTCCAAGGGAGGAAAGCAGGGAATCTGTTCCTCCAAGGCTATAGAGAGGAGGGGGCCCTGGGTGTTATGATCCTCACCGGGGTCAGCGGTCCTTTGGACAAGGATAAAGTGTCCACACAGCATGCCAGAGTTTATTTAGTACCAGGCAACAAGTTGTGATGAAATCGGAGCCTCTTGCAGATGGTGTGCCGAATTCCCTATCCCTTTTCAAAGCTGATCAGTCAGATAAGGATCGGCTTAAGCATCCTAAATCAGCCACGGGATGTGTTCCGCAATGCCTAAGTGAACTTCCTTAATGACAAGGCCAATGTTGAGCCCTTAGACTGCGTGTCATGTCATTTCTGCTTGGGATCACTGACTTGGGATCAAGTTTGAGTTGACGGGGACGCACCTTCTTCTGTTGTGTAACTTTGTCATTTCATTGACCCTTTTATTAGTGTTAGTGACCCGTACCTGGGTCGACCTGGAACCTATCCACCTTTTCCTAGGTGCCACTTCCATTTCCCACAATCCTCAGTTCCTCCTTTTCCCCTACGGTTTCAAAGAGGGACTCTCCTCTTTTCTTCACTCTCGTACCCCTCCCAGTCAACACTCTGAAGATCAAGTTTCTCAGGCCCTGCAGCTAAGTCCAGCTGACGACAGACCCGTTGGCAGTCCTGTTTGATGCTGAAAGCGGATCCCAGTGCCACTCTATGAGCTCTGCATAGCAGGAATGTGCAGGAAAAGGGATGAGCATGTTGTGGTGTCTCTCTGATCCTCTTCACAAGAAACTCGAGACGGCGTATGCGTTTGAAATGTCTAGGGGGCTGCCGTATCGCCCTTTTTCCCGAGCTCCGTCTGCCTCTGTGGTTTCAATTCTGATTTGTGCCGCTAATTTAGATTGCCGTCCGAGATTGTATATTGTTTTCATATCATTACTTTTCATATCTCTTGATGAGAACAAGAGAGAGCCACTCAACTTAATCTTTCGACCCGATTGCATCTCTGCGCAGCGACTTCTGGTTGCATGCACAACCCGCATTTAAGAGGAGAAATCTTTCTTCATTTTAATGATGAAGGAGAACTTGGGCAGAACTTACTCTCCGATGGTTTGCAGTTTGTGTGTTTACAGAGCATTTCAAAGAGACGGATGAGAGCTGGAGCACTTGGGAGAAGTCACAAAACCCAGAGCATATCAGTCTTTATATATTTTGCATTTTGGGTGCTTATGCGATATGTTTGTAGTTTTACTTTTGCGGTACTTTGATTGAAGGTGATTTGATTTAACACTTGAAAGATATTCACAGACTGTAGAGCAGTAACCCATGACATTGTCGGAATGGCCATTTTGGCATAGGACCTTTGGAGACGGAGCGTTTATTGTCATTAGCATACAGTCAGTGTCATTTGCATTATTTACTGACCTAGTCTAGATAAAACTAACAATACACTTATAAAATTACGAGTATGTTTTTGTTTGATAGATTCATTATTATTATATGCAACAAATACACAACGATACAGTATATTGATTTACAGTCCCGGTCCAATGTGTTGTCCAACTTTAGTAAGTTGTAATCTTTTATTTAAATATATTATGAAAAATGTATTAAAAACTGTATTCATGTTTTCTTCATAGTTTTATTTGTTTATAAACTTAAGCCCACATAAACTGAACACATTGTAAAATTAATAAAGATTTATAAAGTCCCAGGAGAATGGCTACAAATTATTATTTCATGGGAGGATCTACAAATAAAACAGAAAACATTTTAGTGAAAGTGTAGCGGACATTACTTTTGGCCTCTTCGGTATCATTCACATAAAATATTTTCTTATTATCAGTAAAATTGTCAAGAATTGGATTCTGTGAAACATATTCATGCCATTGGTTGCTAAATTGACCAATTTCACATGAATTTCACATGCAACAAAATCTTTTATTTATCAATATAAGCGATTAAAACATACAATTGAACATTTACATGAATATAAAAATGTATTGGTATATGGTATATCTGAATCTTTTTCATTCATTTATAATGATTTAAGATGGCTTGACTATGACCATTGTGTAAAACCAAAATTGTTTCAGAGCATTTTATTTCCATATTTTTTCCTTTTTCAATCCAAACCATTGTAGAAAACCATTTTGGTTTTGGAATCCCAGATTTTTTGATGTATAAATATATAAAACAATATAAAAGTGAACTGAAAGTTTTCGCAATAAAAACAATTTGCGTTCAAATTCTTCACCCCATGTAATCCTAATCTCCTGAAGTACAGCCAGCACATCTTCATGGGCACAGATAGCATGATGTTATCCAATCAGTGCGCGTAAGTCAATCACTCTTTGTTCAGATGAGACGATAGCCTATAGCGTGACTCTTTCCGTCTTCTCTCTTCGCAACGATATCAGTCTCATGTAATCAAAACATAGTTATCCTCTGCTGCCTGTTGCTTTCTTTGAAAGAGCAACAATAACAGACATCCACTCACGCAATGCAGGACAGCAAACACAAACAGGGCAAGATATTGATCCCCTCTGGCAAACAGCTTTTGCTTTCATTTAAGGGGGAAATCATGTGTCCCTTACACATTCAGTTCTCATGTGAGGGTTTAATAAAAGGCAATGCCCAGGGAATTTTTTTTGTTCTATAAATGTCTTTCAGTTTACCTTTACAAAATACTTACTTTTGATCCATCCAAGTATAATAAAATCACCTTGAAATGTACCGGAGCTCTCTAAGGAGAGTCTTTATTTAAATCAGGTGTTGCCAATATTCGCAGACAGAGTTTTTTTCAGGAAACCATTGTTAGATGCTATAAATCTGTGCATACATACATACTCATAATAATGCTTTGGAGATGTGTAATGCAGTGTATGCGTGCCATCAAAAAATGCTAAGTCAGATACCCCCATCGCTCCTGAGGAACAAAGGCGTCCCTGGTTGATTATCTCCATGGCGTGCAGCAGTAGTGCAACGCTGAGACCCTCCCTCTGCTTTGTTTTAGACAAAGTGTCTGCTTTTCTTTGAGGTCTGAAAGATTAAGATGGCTGAAGATGAAAGTGAAGCGCAATAATAAAACTAGCTAAAAAAATCCAAGCCGTGGTTTCCATAGTGATATAGTAAACTCTTTAGGGATAAGAGATTGTAACGAACAGTGGGCTGTAATGTAATTTTCTTATTAATGTAATGAACAAATGTTTACTTTGAATAGTTATTATATTATTATAATTTTATTAGTCTCTTACGGTATATGAGGTGTCTTTAAATAACACGCATTTAAGAAGAAAAAGCATTTGATACGCTGTGCTTATTGTGCACATAAATGTTCTGGGTAAAAGCTGTAATTTTACAGAATTTCGTCGTTTTATAGATTCAGATGTAATTTTGAAATATGGTGAAAAAGGAAAAAACTGCAAATTCACAAGAAAAACATGACAATTTACGTAAAAACATTTTATTTTACAGACATTTTTCTGACGCCCTATCTGCTGGAAAATCTCTGTATTCTATGGGATTTTTATGGTGTACACTATAAAAAATAACAGTATAATTCTGTAAAATTACTGTTGTTTTTACAGCATAGGTAAAGCGAGAAATTCAACCAAAAAATGTCAACTCTGTCATAATTTACTCACCCTCAAGTTGTTTCAAATCTATATACATTTATTTGTTCTGTTAAACACATAAGATATTTTGAAGAATGTGGCAAACCAAACAAATCTGGGGCACTATTGGGTATCAGTAGTTTTTTCCTTACTATATTAGTCAATAGTGACAAACAGTGGGACATAGAAAATGGGACAAAGAAAAAAATGGGTGGACATAGAGCGATAAAGCAAAACAGAGAGAGTGAGAAAGATACACAGAGACGGATACCAAAAGAGACAGAGATGGATAAAGAACCTGATGAGTTGCTGATGGGTTTCTGCTCCCAGAGATACCCAATCAGACGCCTTTAATCACTGCACATGTCCTTCTGGCGGCAGGGGACCGGGGGGAGACCTCCAGCTCACCAAACTCCCTGTCTTCTCCTATCCACCACCTACGCTTCACTTACCCATTATGTGATGTGAAATGGAATTAAAGCAAGGCTTTATTACCCCCAAACAGTAATTACTCCAGAATTTCCCCCGTGACATCCCTCACCTCACACACTTTATTCTCTTATCAACACAAGGTGAGAGACATTGTGACAGCTAAGGTCAATAAAGACATACCTTTATTGACCCAGAGAGCATGCTGCATACACAAACACCGCTTTAAACACAGTAAAGTATGAGGTACCGGGACGATGTATGTGTTTATTTTACCGTGTAGGTGTTCGGAATGTGTCAAAACATCTCTGCTCTGGCAGACGTATGCGCTGTGGTTTGTTTGACTTGGAAATGTTGACAGCTGAAGCACAACATTTCACAATCGAATGGTGAGGCGGTGTACATTTTTGGTGTAGAGAAGCATACCAGGTTTTTTTTTTTACAATATTCTCGGCTCATTTTTGGATTATTAGTCTATAATTAGGCTCTCCATTATACTATAATGGACTGTGGTTTTTGGATTATGAGTTTATAATCATCCATTATAAAACCATATGGCAAAACAATTGAGATTCTACATTTTGATTGGATGAACCACATTTGAAGTTGTTTTAAAATGCCAATAAATGCACACTTGTGACCTCACAGTCTACATGTATGTGCCAAATATCTACGTAGCCTGGCAAGTCTGGCAAGCCTCTCTTGGCTTCTTGCTTAAGCGAATCCAGTCGAATGTTCTATGGGAAAGCCGGAGGAGGTTTGGTTGGTGGACGGCAGCCAATTTGTATGTGTTCCTTAAAGACTCGTTTGTGCGTACAATCTATGCGGTTGTAATGGAGCAAAGAGCATGCAGACATGTAGAAAGCAGGGGTAACAGGCATCTTTAAAAAAAACAGTATTCCAAAACATAATTCAAAGAAGACGTTATTGTCAGATTTACCGAACGTCTTGAATAAGGCCGCGATTTGATTAAAAAGTAATATCGGAATCTTCACTCATGGGCCTGAAAGCAGGAGTATTATCTTGTCATTGACAGGATTAGTGTTGATGGAGAATGGGTATACGGGCAATAATGGGAGGAGATCTATCATCTATAGTATCACTCCACTTATGTTTCTCTGTGTGTGGGGAGAGAAGGGGTAAATGTGTAAATGTTACAGTAGCATTTGTCTTCCAATTGCTCATGGGTTGTTCTATTGTACTTATTGACTACCCTAGTAGAAAGAAAATGCTTTATAAATGTCTTTATTCTGTTGAACACAAAGAAAGATATTTGGAGAATGTAGGAAAGCAAGTTCTGGGGAACTTTTGAGTACCATTGTAGTTTCCCCTACTATAGTAGTCAAATGTGGCCAAGAACTGTTTGGTTACAAGCATTCTTTCAAATATCTTTCTTTGTGTTCATCAAAACAAAGACATTTATACAGATTTGGAGCAACACGAAGGTGAGTAAATGATGACAGAATTTTTATTTTTTGATGAACTGGCCGTTTAAGATCTCCCCTAACGTTGTGCTTACCACAATTCATCTCAACATGCATTTAAATTATAATTATTCGTAATAATGATTCTTGTCATTTTTTTTTATAAAAATTAGCATAAATTAAAGTCAAATGATGACAGATTTGTGAAATATGACTCAAACTTGTTCTTATAGTTTTCTGGAAATAGTGCTTACCCCAATCATGGTTATATCTAAGGTCAGAAGTACTGTACAATTACCATGGTAAATGTAACAAACATGACAGATCATTTTATTTACACTTTAAAAACGCTTGTTTTTAAGCTTAGGTCAAGCGGAGATTCCTATGGTGATTTTAATGGCACGGTGGCCACCTCTAGGAGGATGTCAGCTCAGCAGGATTGGTTGTGGAAGAGACGCTGGCAATTTATCACTTCCTTTGGATTTGCTGTTTTGCTGAAACCTACTTCCTCTGCCCCTCAAAATCAGAGCGAGGAGCCGTTTTAAAGCTCACTGGGGAGGAAGGACAAACTTTGAGCTGTTACCTTTGGCCCCAAAGGTTTATGTGGCCAGTAAAAAGTGTGTTAGAGGTTAGCGGACACCAGTGGTGTTGTCGGAAGGTCAGTGTTGGTTATGACGTTTTACATTTGAAATACTGAAATAATTTGCTTTCACAGATATAGATTTCTGGTTTGACTAAATATTTGATTTGCTCTCACATTTGCTGACTAATGTTCTTAAATACTGCAGTTGCTTACTTATTTCTTTTTGGGTAAAAATAAACAAAAAACCAGTTATTGACCAAGTGAATCATCTTCTGTCTCCTTTTCGCAATTATAAGCTTTTAAAAATGTATAATTGAAAAGCTCTTTTATTTGTAAATCACTTTGGATTAAACTATTTGTTAAAGTAGTAGTTCACTTCAAAATTTGCCCAATTAACTTTCTATAGCAGGAATAAAAATTACTATGGAAAGTGAATGGGGGCAAATTTTGAAGTGAATTACTCCTTTAAATGAATAAATGTAATGTAAATGTAATCATTTGATCTGTTCAGAACATGTAAGTGTAACCCACTATAGATAGATAAATGCTTCATCATTTTGATTCCCACTGAAGTCCATCAACTTTAGCCACTTGAATTTAGATTCAATACCACGTATTTGCCTAAAGCATCTTTCTTAAACACTCACTCTGCCCTCTGGGTTTTCAGATCAAGTCTGGGCGTTTGTTTTAGAATTCCGTTTAACCCTGCAGCAAACAATCTTGTTCCTCTCTCAATGGTGATGCTAGTCTGTCCTCCTCCGAGACCAACAAATCCATCCTATCTCCAAACGTCTGTCATTGTGTCTCTCCCTGTTGACCTGTTCACTAGGTACAGCAAGAATCCAAACCTGAGCCCTTGCGTAAACAAGTGTCTGAGGCCAACACAATGATTAACCAACGGCAGAGCAATGTCAAAGAACATGTGAGACCGATTTAGAAGAAAATACGATTTCAGAAGGGAGGGTGTGAAGATTGTACAGATTATCAGCGTAAGGGGACTGAAGAACTGATCTTTAACTGAATTACAAATGATACTATGTGACACAGTATAATGGAGAAGGTGCACTTTCAAGGTTTGGAAATACCACAAACCAACTATAGAGCTGTCATGGTGTACTGGTATTGACAATAACCATGATTTAAAAAAACATGATTATCAATCAATTTAAACATAGTATCAATAATATTGTAAATAGCTACAATCATAATTCACTGGGGAAAAAACTAACTAAACAAAATGACAAAGTTACCAAAAAAATCTAAAGGTGAATTTGACAGATTACACATTAAATCGATTTATTTATTTAAAAAAATGTCAGATACTGTGATGATATTGAATCTGGCAACAATAACCATGTACTGAAAATCTGAGTTTAGATCAAAAGTAAAAAAAATGATTACATTTACATTTAGTCATTTGGCAGACGCTTTTATCCAAAGCGATTTATTTTGTAAAACAACCATTTTAGAAGGATTTCCATGATCAAAAAGCAACATTTCCCTACATTCTCATTTGTGTTCCAAAAATTAGAAAAAGAAAATAGAGAAGTGATGTATGTTTTTATAAAAAAATAAAAAATGTGTTCAACTGAAAAAAGAAAAGCATATGCATCGGGGATGGTAAATTTTGGATTAAATATGAATATATAGTTCAGGCTTGAAACTCTAAACTAATCGCTAATTGGCTCATTCAAATGTGTCCCGAGCCAATCAGAAATGCTTCCCTACTTACGCAACCATGTATATATTTAGCACTCTAACCTGTGCTGAGCATGCTATGCCATTATGAATTATCCCTCCTCCTCCCCAGCTCCACCTGTAGAGATCTGCTATTGGGTTCTACATTCTTGCAGCAGCCTTCCTTTGTTATTTTTGACTAAGCTGAACTATTTATGTATTATCATAGCAGCGTAGCAGATCTGGTCCTCCAAAATCAAGCTTATGTCCATTTCATGTCTATGCTAATAAATGCTCACTCCGAGAGCTTGTCACATTCCACAAATAGTTTTTCTTTACATTTCTATTGCATTTCATTTCTTACATTTCTTTGTTTAGCCCCCAGTTTTATCCAAAGCAACTTACACATGATTAGTTCCAAACACTGTTTCCACTTTCTGGCTCTGGTTACCGTCATACTGCCTCAAGTTCCTCCATGAAGTTGTACTGTGCTGTGTCGTCGGCTCATAAGAATTTAAAAGGCTTGAACTATGGGCATACACATCATGCACATCTTCAGGATTCCCATAAACAGATTATTTTTGGCTGTACTTGACTTTTGACTCCTCTGCACTGGATGTGCCTCAAGCGACATAACAAGATAGAGGTCGCGGTCAAGTGGTGTGAAGTTGTTGCTCTTTTGAAGATGGTGGACATGAACTGTAAGACTGCAGAGGTCAATGAAATCAAATCTTCATGAGCGAGAGTCACTACCGGTACATCAAACGGATCGAAGGAACGTTTCAACGCTGCGGTTCAAGACAGCATGTCTGGCTGTCTAACGTGAATGATGTGGGCAAATTTATGTCTCGGTGGGAAACGTGCATTAATGAACAAATAATAAAAATAAATAAATATGGTGTGTGTATCGTTTCCAATAGCGAGTATTGAATTGAGTTACACAGACTAGCTTATAAAGAGGCCGCATAACTAAAAGTGAGTCGAGGTTCCTTGGGAATTATAGATATATGATCTATGTCTCGAGCTGTGTGTGCATGTCATGAGAAAAGTCGGTGACGTTGATTGATTCTGACTGAGGTCCCTTTGCGCTGTGATGTCTTCTCCCACACATGTGCTTGGGATTTAAAAGCACTCAAACCCATGTTTCGTTCCAAGTATAAGGCAATGATCATATTTCTGTCTCATATAATCACTTTCACATTGTACTCTTCAACCTCACCTTTCCTACAATGCCAGTAGTATCAGACAAAGGTGTGCTTTAAAGCAAAATCGTTTTCCCTTATGGTGAAACCGAACCCTGTTTTCTCATTAATCTTTCCTGGGTCACACATCAACTTAAGCAACCATGAAAACTCAAACCAGAACCTGATTGACAGTGCGAGGGCAAAGATCAGGGGGCACATCCTTTGTGGTCAGCGGAAGCCTTCGACAGACATTACTGCACTAATATTTGCAAGCTAACGTTGTTTGGTGAAAGGAAGTTCTCCATATGCTAGAGGAAATGAGTGGACAAGCAAGTGACTGTGAAACGGAAGCTCAATTTGCTGCTTGCTTTCAAATCATATGGCGTGTTTAGTCTATAGAATAAATTCCAGGGTTGAAAAGCATGACAGTTCCTCAAATGTTTTCGCATATGTAGTCTAGAATCTTTGATATTGATCGTAATATTAAGAAACATGAATACCCATATTGTGTATATAACAATACAGTAAATAATTCAGCACCCATTTATAAATTTGCCGTAGTAGCCATAATGGTTTCAAAATTTTTCTTAGACTCTTTTTCTCCTCGCTCTCTCTCTCTCATATTTTGGGTGCGATTCACTGGACAAAAAAATAAAATAAGTATAATAAAAGATTAAATTGACTAATAGCATTATTTATTTTCTTTATTTTCTTTTTAATTCTTTCTTTATTTATTTTAGTAGATATCGCAATTATATTGTTATCTATCGCTGCTGTCCATCCAAAACCTTGGATGTTAATATTCTTTGTTGTTTAGATATTAGCAAAACCCAATGACAAACATAAAGGGTTATTAATTATAATTAATAAAGGGCCGCAATCCCAGGTGTTTTCTGCAATGTAAAAATAGTCGGTGGTATCCCCAGAATGTCTTACAAGTTTCAGCTCAAAATACACCACATATCTCTCATTCCAAGATGTTGAACATGACCATTTGTGGCTGCAATGGAAAACGTGCCGTTTTTGTGCGTGTCTCTTTTAATGCAAATGAGCTTCTGCTCCCCTCCCCGTATGCCAAATAGGAGGTAGAGCGTTTACACATGTGCTTTGGATGACATCAAGACAAGCAATATAGCAGAAAGCGCAATTACGTCTGTAATGCCATTTCCAACCAAAACCATACACTAACTGCAAAAAAACACATTTAAAAATGTGTAATACTTACTTCTTCTTCCCAAGATGAAGCTTGATCGCGAACAGCTGGTACTGATCCACTCTTGAGAATAATTATTTTGCCGAAACCCATGCTATACTGACCCGCGTTGACTTGCCACGAACCCGGGAGCCGGAGATACATTCGGTGGAAGGCAACTGGCCGGAGTTCTGGGCCACCGGCTCCGATTTTTCTTTTTAACCTTTCCAGCTACCGGGAGCTCTTGCTCCTGACCTAGGGGTCACATTGAGCGTCATTCGAATGTCTTGGCGGAGACCTTTCCAACGAGTCCTGGCTCATTTCTGTAAGTCTTTCCGGACTGGAGATACGGACCGGTGAATGTTGGTTTGTCGAACTGAAAAAAGTGCTTCTTCCCCGGACGCAGAGTTCTCGGAGTCCTGCCCGGGACATTCGAGCGTTAATATCTCCGGTCGCCAACGTCGCAGCGGGACGAACCCGGGCTCGTCGGAAAGGTCTCCTCCCGGCCTCCTTTTTTGTTCCATTTTACATCCAACAACTGCTCACATTTGTTGTCTTAGACATTATTGTCGCTGGCTAGTGGCTACATCCGCTTTTGCCTGAAAATGGCTGACAGCATGTCTCTGGGTAAGGTGGGAACTACGACCTCATAAGGCTGTGGACGGTCATGGGCAGGGCGTAAACAATGTGACATCAGATTGTTAGGGGATCCCCAACAGCCGGTTTTGTGTCACTGTTGTGGTTTAAAAGATATTACAAAAAGAAGAATAGATGGATTTGTATAATAACAGTTTCTGCACACCCGCTGGCGACTCAATTTCTAACAGATAAAAGTGCATTTTCTGGGATGGCGGCCCTTTAATGGCACAAAATAAAAATCACAAAACTATGTAGATGATGTTTCAGAAAGACAGCAGAGATATAAGTTTAACATTAATACCAATAATATTTTGAATTTTTGTGCACAGTAAGCTTTATAGAAATGCTATAGATAAGCTTTTGAATCTTTTCTGCAGAACCCCATGACATCACCGGATTTATGACTTTTCATATTGATTTTACCTGAAATGTCTTATTCACTGTTGTATTTGGACTGCGGTTTCAACAGCATTTCTTTTTTACCTCTCACATTTTTTCAGACTGGCAGATGTCGCCGAATTGTCCAATCCAAAGGAAACTGAGCTGTGAGAAAGAGTTGATGGTGATAATGTGCTTAAGTGCAATAGGAAACCTGTCAAAATAACAATGCTATAAAGATGGCAGGTGAGAATGTTGTGATGACATATTCAAAACATAAACACTTTTCTCGCTCTCAAATTTCAGTATTGTGTGAAACCGACTACAGTGCTCATGTTTTTCACCCTGTAAATATGTTCTTCTATGTTCTCTGAACAAGAATGTACTTGGAGACATCAGCCCTTAATTCTGTTTCCCATTGCATCTAGCTTGAATGACCTTTGTGCCTTCTTAAAACCAGCAGGTTCAGTACTGGCATGCACAAACAGATTGGTTATCTAATGTCAATGATAAAACCTGAGATGAGTCAAATGTTATGTGCATGTGCCTGTTTGTGTGTTGGTTGGTTGAAAACATGTGGCTCAAAAAAGCATAGATGATCCTTAAAGGAAGGTGAGAAGACAGTCTGAATAGTTGCTGACCAGATGGATGCTCTTTAGGGTCATCTGGACATCTGAGAGTTGATGGACCATGAATCCTCTTGCACCAAATATTCGGAAGTTTATTCAACACGACTGACCCTTCACGCAGGCCAAGATTTTTTCCAGATTTGAGATAAGCTCAAAGAAATATAATCGGGATTTACTTTGAAATTTACCATCAAAAGAGATTATTGAAGAAGTTGGCATTTAGATTGCTTGGATATATATACCCGATATTGCTATGTTCTGACCATCAAGCATTTTGCTTCAGTTAGATTCCCCTTTGCTAACTTAGAATTGCGATTTATAGTCATTTAGAAGGGAAACAATTCCACCTGACAAACATAATTACGACAGCAAATAATGAATTGGCTATTTGTGGCTGATGCACAACAATCATACACTGTCCAAGCTATTTTTGCAATATGATCTGCAAGGCCACTGCTTGGTAGAGGTAGTGTGAAAGTTTTCTTAGTGTCACGACTGAAATTATTATTTATTTTTAGGGGTGTTCTGGCACCATAACGAGCCAAGGCTGCTGCGCTTGGAGACGTTTCAGGGCTACACAGATCCTATTTTAAAGGACATTCAACACCCTGACTCTCTTTCCAACGGCTTCTGGGAAAAACTCGCTGGGATAGTGTATAGTGATTTTCAGCTTCATGTTTCATATGATTTTCAGCTTAATACGCTAATGCTATTTTTCTTAAAGCTTTTGAATCATTTCTTAAAGGACCAGTTTATAATTTTTTGGAGGCTCTATTGACAGAAATGCAATATAATGTACATAACTACGTCTTCAGAGGTGACCTTACATAACGAAGAGTTATGTTTTTATTACCTTAGAATGAGCTATTTCTATCTTCATACATCATGTTGTTCCTACTGTAGACCTAAACGGACAAGCTGCTCTACAGAGCTTGTTTCATAAATACGTCATCTCCTTCGGCAAAGAAGCGAAATCGCATCGGCATCTTAGTCCTGTGTCAGCCTTCGTAGCGCTTCAAAAGGGAAGGAGGAGTGGTGGAGTGAGCCGTTGGTTGCAATTCGCAACCTCACCACTAGATGCCGCTAAATTTCACACACTGGACCTTTACGTTTTCAAGTTGAAATATGGGAAATGTTTTACAGTACATAAATGTTACTTTTTGTTGGTGTGGACACTACTATGGTTGTCATTATAGTTATCTATATACAGTATTTATTGCTTATAGTCTGAATCGGCTATTTATTTTTATTGCTTACAAAAACCCGGCCCCAACTTATAAGATGTACTTTCTAAATTTCCATTGAAGGAAGACATCATTTGAAATGAGGTAAGTGTGAACACACTGCAATATATATACAGTATATACTGTATATATATATATATATATATATATATATATATATATATATTTTGACTGTAATAGTTGCATTCCAAATAGAGTCAGGTTTTTTAAATGAGACACAAAAAGTGCAATAATTGCATTACCATTCTAAAACTGTTATTGAACTTACTGATATAAAGTGTCCAAAATATTTGTTACTGGATTTACAGAAATGTATAATGTAAAAGATGCTTTATTTTAGTCGTCCAGAACTGACGTTTTGAATTGGTCCCGTTTACCAGTATTTACTCTTCAACCAACATGTTCTATTCATTAAAATGCTCATCCCTCCGTCTCTATGGTAACACAATTCTCAGAGATGCTGCTTAGAGAGTGCGAGATGTGCGAGTGTGTTTGTACATGTGTATGTCTTTGTGTACGTGCGATTGTGTGTTTGTGTTAATTGTACTTGCGCTCATTCTCCGAATGTCTGTGACAGATTATCACAGATGGAACATGTTGGACGTCACCTTAAGCAAGCCTGAAGCACTTCCTTTTACACAGCATTTACTCTTGGCTCTTTCACTGAATAATTCATCACAACAGGTGAGACTTGCCCTTTTCTTCCTTTTCCATCTATCTTCATCTGCAGTCTTACACTTTTTGAGCTGTGACTACAAGAGAGGATCTCAATGGGGTTTCATGTGTTCAAGGAAACCTCAGGTGGCTTAGCAGTGATAACTCCCTATGAGAGAGCAATGGACATATAGATGATCGATGGTATATAGAATTTTATATGTAAAGATACCTTGACAAGAAAGAAATAAGAACTGGCCCACAGAATAATAAATGAATAAAACCTTGTTTGTAGTCACTGTTTATGCACATCTGTGGAAAGTTAAACACATTAAAAACATAAAAACACTTAGTAATGGAAATAATTGAAAGTGGGCATGCTGTTCTGAGTATTGATAACAGCTTTTGTGTCTGTGTGGTCTGTACTTTTTGGCAAAGCGGGTTTGGTTCAGCGTGACTAGTCTAACAAGCAGAACAGACCTAATGTGACACCAGGATCTCATAAATGTGGGTCGGCAGAGGTCAAAACTCACCTAAAGACGAGAAATCACACACATTTGAAAAAGATTAAGAACAGCCGTGGAAATGAACAAAAATTGGCTGTTATTGACAAATTTTCAAAATTTCCTTTAAAACAAAAAAATTGCAGTTAAGTTATTAGAAAACAATTTGCACTTGCATATCTTAAAATATATCAGTGTGATTGTTTTGTCTCAAGATGCACACAATAATGTTTGTTTGTAAAGTATGTTTTTAAAACGCCTTAAATATCCTAATTTAGCTAAAGCCTAGTCCTTGTTTAGGCTAATCCCTGTCCAGGAAACCGCCCCTATATGTTCAAGGAATCATTCTCCCAAAAATGACTATTTTGATATAACTGAATCACCATCATTTTCTCTTGACTCTTACTTCTGTGGAACACAAAAGAAGATATTTTGAGAAATTGTTTTATGTCCATACAATGGAAGTCAATGGGGTCCAATGTTGTGGTTCTTCAAAATATCTTATTTTGTGTTTTCCAGAAGAAAGTTTCACATGTTTGGAATGACATAAGGACGAGTAAATAATGAAAAAACTATTCCTTAAAGACACTTATATTCCTTATTAAAGGTAATAAGGCAGTTAAATTCCTTTTTTGCAGCAGGATTTATTTCCTTCCCTATCAAAGACAAATTTAACATCATCCGGAGTAATTTTGCACATGCTGCTGTAATGCTGATATACACACAAAATGCTTTTTTGCTGCTGCAGGTGGAATCGTGTTAACTGGTCCCAGTAGTGTCACAGGCATTAACAGATGCAGGTGCACATGTGTTCAATATGACTCGGGCACAAACCTGTCAACCGTCTCACAGGTTGAAACCTTCTGGTGCCGCATTAATATTGAACGGACCCCCCCTCTGCCACTTGGTCACATGCGATGCTTCACAGATATTAAGCCAAAGATCCCACCACAACCTCAACCAATTCCCTCGTGCTTTCCCTATTGTGTGGATCGGGGTGCCAGGGCTGATGAGGTGGTGGCTCCATCATGACAGCAGGGGGAGGGGTTGTAGTTTTCCGCTGGGGAGCAATCAGCTTTCTGCCTTCAGTCAACTGAGTTTGAAATGTCAACTTTGAAAATCTTAATTAAAGACGAATCTGAGCTAAAACAGCAGCAATTTAGTGATAATTGTGCGAGTACTGCATATTCCCAGCAATTAGATATTGCTTGATCAAGTGCATAAGCAGCTTCTGATGGTTAGGTGATGTTTATTGTCAAATTTACCCAAATATTATGCCATAGAGAGAATGCACATTATTGATTCCAAGAATCAAAGACACAGCTGGATCAGGTTAGAAGTTGGTTGTTAATTGGTTGATTTTCATGGTAGGTGAGCTAGTTATTGATAATTTAATGTTAAGTTTGCAGTCTCCATAGTGATGAGAGGCCATTACACGTGGTTCACTAAAACTAATAAATAGGCCTACAAGGAAGAAACCTGCAGGACATTTTGAGAACATCACTCACACAGTTTATTTATTAATTATAATAAAATATTTTGACTATTCAGTACATTTAATAATTACATTTTCTTTTTACCTCATTAAAAGTAGTTCACCTAAATCTGACACATTTCCCATAATTTACTCGCTCTCACGACTGTCATGACTTCTGTTCTTTAGTCAAACACAAACAAATGATTTTATATTATATTAAAATGTCATTGTGTCATCATCTTTGGGTTTCAAATTGCTGATGCTCATGAAAGCACATCCATCCATCAATAAAGTCCAAACTCCAGTGCGGATTTTATTATAATATACTTTTGTTACCATTTAATTATAATATAAAACAAAGTATTACAAAATGTTAAGCCTACGGTATTAAATATAATTGATTTTACGATACATTGTGATGCTGATTTGAACGATTTTGCATCGATGCAAAAAAGTAGAATAATCGAATATTAAAAAATACTATGAAATATCATGTGCCAATAGTTACTGTTTTTATTGTAAATGAAGTATTCCTAGTAGTCTTATTATCTTATTTAAAATGTTTCTTTTGACAAAAAACATACAAGTACATCTTTCAGACTGACACGAAGAAAAACGAGCGAGTCGCAATGGTAAAAGTGAGAGAGAGACAGACTTGCGCAGTTATATTGAAATTTGAGGATGCAATGCGTCGTGATGCTGTGTGACCCCTAAATGGGTCCTAAAAGCCAAAAATTAAGAAAAAAAAATAACAAATTGGATTTGGGACTCCCAAAAGCAATGGTTCAAATTTTGACCTAGATCCTTGTAGGATTGAAATTGTGTAATAAGAATTAAATTGTTGACTTAAATATAATTCTTTAAAAGTAAAGTAAAGTTATAAATGTAGCTTAAAATATCATTTTGTTTCTTTTAAGATGGATCCCTCATCTGTGCTTTGTTTCTCCGATCTCCAGATGGTCAGATGGTTGTATTTTCCGGCCAAACAAATGTTTCATAACACCTTTTTTAGGCTGTGGTATGTATAATATATATTGCCATCCTGCTAATGGGGCAGAAGTCTGCTATGACGGTACTGAGGGCTAATGGGAGCTGACAGCAGAGAGCTGCCTGATGTCCTCAGTGGCCGAAAGCAGTCAGCTCACATTTACACTGATGACAGCTGATTAGAGGAATACCAACCTTTGACTGACAGGGAAAGAGACACACAGAGATGCTGCTTTGATTTCTTTAGGAGTGACTCATTTCATGTCAGAGTGATCGACCTTAAAGAAATAGTTCACCAGAAATAAATCCTGCTATTTATTCACCATCATGTTATTCCAAAACCGTACAGTATGTCTTTCTTTGCTACGAAGGTGTTTAGTTGAAGATTATCATTGACAGTCTTTAATATAATGAAAAAGAACCCAAAGTACTGTAAAAGTATCATAAAAGTAACCAAAAGTTATATCAGATGACTAACAGTTACTTGCATGTGATAAAGTACATTCAAGTTTAAAGTTGGTCGAGAACTCTCATGTCTGTGCAAAGGATGTCAAGACACACTTAGAATTTTGGTCTTGCATTTTTGAGGCTGCGAGGTTTGGTCAGTTTTATGTTGAAGAAAATAATATTTGGGGGATTCTTATGTCACATCATGTAGTTTGCAACGACGGGTCAGTTAATAATATCAAAATCACTGTAGTAAATGGGATTATTTGCTGACAGTAACAGTTTGAAGCAAGTGTAGAATTGCAAATGCAAATTACCTCATATAAACAAAATCACAGATTTTTGTTGTGCGTCGCTTATTTTTTTCTGGTTTGAAGCTTTCAGCTTGTCCTCAAATGAGTATTTTCACTTGATTACTACAGCTGTAAATGAATTGGTCCAAATTATGGCACATTTTACTCCGCACGGAGTCTTAATTATAGCGTCTTTTACAGATTAAAGCTTATTTGATGTGAATAAAACAAACCCTAAATTACTTGGGAAAACTGTGAAGCCCAACAATCACGCACACACATACACGTCATCCGCAGTGCATAGACAGCATGTTACACGATGGTGCTGTATGATCCCCAGAGCTGAAATATCATACATGACACAGATGCAAACACATACAAGCACACACATGTGCACAGTGGGTGGATATGACAGCTCTGTATAGCACTGAGCACTTAAACTGTAAAAAACTCCAAAACCAATATATGAGGTACAAAGATGAATTTGACAGAATATACTTTACAGCATCATTACACATACAAGTTCTTAATGTCTCAGTACAGGCTCAGATAAGCTCTCATGGGGTACAGTATATAATAAAAGTTTATATGTAGTGTTTGATAAGGCAGAAGAGTGGAGTTGGAGTGTGTGAATAGGGAGGGTAGACAAGCATGAAGATTGAGATGTGTGAAACGATGCTAATGCCAAATTAAAGGTGTAAATTAAAGTTCAAGCTTTAAAATACTGAAGGGCTCCTGCTGCTTTGAGAAAATCCTGTCGGTTTCACAGCACAGCGTTTGAACTAGTCTCGCTAAAGCCTTTGGTGTTTAGATATAAGACAATGGTTTACGATCAAAGAATAAGCTTTTGAACTCTAACACAAGCATGTTCATTTTAATGTTAGAAAGTAATAATACATTGAGAACTAAAGTTACAGAAAGGAAAGTTAAGAAATACCTCAAACTTTTTCATTTTAGAAGTTCATGCGTAGCACCTGGGGAGTGTGTCAAAAATGGCAACACATACTCAAAGTGGTGAAATTTTAATTAGTTTAAAAATCAGCCCTGGGTTCCCTGTGCAATATTTAGTAGTAATGAAAAACTACTGAAACAATTTCCATCTTTTAAAATTCTGACTTCGGATTTATTCAGCTGCATAGTACAAATGACCCTTGTGATTTGACCTCTGGGGCGTGGGGGAGGTTGGTAGTACTGCCAGTTCTTCAAAATGCAAATGTTTGATTGACATCTAACTGTCTGTCTAAACCTGACCTGGACACCTATCATAATGAGCTCCATACCATTTGATGGTTATCACAAATATAGACCAGATGCATGCGTCCATTGATCTGAAGAGTTTTTGAAGTGATTGTTTGCATATGTTTGTGAGTTTAGATTTCTGTGGAAATGCAGTTAGTGCACGTAGACAAGCGTCTGTCTAAACAATTTTGATTCTGTTTAGAAATCTATTTTATACACAGCGGTCACGTGACTAATGCCATTATGCTTTTTTACACCCGCATTGAACGCTGGATTTTGTTTTTGTGTGGATGATCGATGAATACCGTGCAGTTGAGTGTGTGTTCATAACATCACCTCATCAGTCAAAAGCTCATCAGTGTAAAATGTCTTGTCTCATTAGTACCTCATTTGTCTGATTAAAAATTACCATGTCAAGATTAAACCGCAAATTTGCATCATGTGATTGTGTGCTGGTTTTTATTTACTTTTTCAGAAATGATAATCATAACTAAATATTAATGATTCAGGGTGGCATCGCTGTCAAGCTTCACTCTCGTGCCGCTGAGATGAATGAGTTTGAGGTCACATGAGGTTACAGTGCTGGAACTTTTCAGCTCATGTAGTAAAAATATTGCTCAAGTATGGTGCTTTTGATTGACTTGTGTTGGGTCTTGTGGTCAAATGTTAGAATAGTTTATCCTGCTGCTCTTTTTTGGAGAGGAGATTAAAACATACCTTTTGTGAAGGACAATTCATACATAAATACGGTATACATTCATGGTATATGGAGAAAGTTTGTATACACTGCACACACATGTATATGCTGTAGAAGGTGCAAGCTTTCATCAGCATTATCTTTAGCATTCAACAATTGACATGAAATCAGAAATTTGCAACTGCTGAATATCAGAAAAAGCTAAAGCTTTTGTATGCAAAGCAAACGGCCCCAAATGCTTTAAAGGAATTGTTAAAAAAAGATGGAATTTCTATAATCATTTACTCGCCTTCTTGTCATTTCAAACCTGAACGACTTTCTTCCTGCTACAGAGCACAAAAGATATTTTAAAGACGGTGCGGTTGTTCGGTGACCAACATTCTTTAAAATGTCTTCTGTTGTGTTTAGTCGAAGAAAGAAAGTCATACAGCTCTGAAATGACCAGACGGTGAGTAAATGATGGCAGGAATTTCATTTTGGGGTAAACTGTCCCTCTTGAGGCTTTTGGAAGCTTTATGCGAATGCCATTTTAGTGTCATATATACATGCATATAATCTGAATTGGACAATTGTTTGGTTTTGTAGATTTATACTGTAGCTGTGGAAATCAAAGCTTGATTTGACTGAGGGAGCTTAAAAATGTGGAACACATTGCAGCCAATCACAAACATTCCTCAAGGATTAATAAAAGGGCAACTGTGACATCACTGTAAGATCAGAGCCACATGTTGTGTTTTCTGGTGTTTAATCCGAACCACAGTGAGAACCACACACACACATGCACCAGATAACTCATACTGGGAGCTGACATCTGGGAAGGAGATAACATGTGTCTTGAAAACATGCATTCTGTAGGAAATTCCAGGAACAGATGTGTGAACATTGTCATGTCAGCTTTGTGTTAAACAGGACGGCCATCAACTCTACTCACATTCATCATGTTTCTAAATCTGACTATAGAGTTTTCAGGGAATGGTATAGCCACCTTTATGCTCTCTTAATGTAGGCTACTGTACAATATTTTTCAAGCCTTTTCATTGTTTATTACTTTTGGTTATATTAAATAAATTGTTTCATGCTACGAAATGTGTGTCAGGCAAAGTTTTGTAAAGCTATTTCGGCAATACACGCGATGAACAAGCAAGATGGACTTGAGTGCGTAGTCTTCATCTTTCTTTCATTAACATTGTGTACTTGTATTTGCATACATGTCACTCCTGGAAACATATACATTAATTCCTTCAGCAGATGTTTTCATCCAAAGCAACTCAGAAATGAAAAAATTCAAGTATACCAAATCAGCCAAAGATATTAGTAGTGCTCAGACAAAATGTAAAATTCTCTCTTATTTGTAGGTTGCTTTGAATTCGAAGCAGATTAAACCATCATTTTGAATGTTTTATTTTGTATGAATCAAGGCTTCATAAGGTTTAAATAAGTTATAGCTGTTTTCAGTATAATGGCATAATTGGATCATTTGGTCAAAGCTATAGCAGAAGTTCTCCCAGAAATGCATGAAAACCACTCATATCATTGCATTTGTAATATCTAAAACCTTATGTCCCCCGCAGGAAGGCGGATTAACTGTTAGTAATCCAGAGGGATTTAAACATGCTCAGATGTGGCTCAGCAATTCAGGATTTTTGCATGAAAGTCAATGTTACTGCCCTAAACCAGAGGTTCCTAGAAGTGGCAGACATGTCAGCATCTTTAAACTTTCACTATTGGTACGCAACTAGACATAATAAACCCAGTTTGTAACTTTTGCTATAAAGTCCTTTTGTAACTGCAACCTGTTTGAGTTGGGAAAAAATTCTGCACAAATCACAAAGTAGATGTGCTGTAGATAATCTGCTTTTAGGAAGGAGGCAAAGCCGCTTTTGTAAAACCGGCATTTTAAAATGGATATCAACACGAGGACAAGGCATACAGAGCATTCAAAAAGACTTTTCAGACTGCGTTGCTACCTCCAATCCAATGCAGTGACCTGACATCAGTTCTTTCCTTTTCTTTTTTTTTATTTGATCAATCGCAATAGAATTGGTCCCATCTCCTAAAAATGATCCACGTAACATTATTTTCCACACTCAATAGAATCTGTCATGCCCTCAGCCCATTTCGCTTGGTCAACATGGTGCATGGTTCAACTTAGAAGAAGTATTCACTGGGTTACTCATCCAAATAGGGGCTGTCTGTGGTTTTCTGGAGCGGCGAGTAGGAGTTTGAGGTGGGATTCGTACAGCCAACACTGACAGGACGATGGTTTCACAACCCTGCTGGCCGCAGGATGCGAGGAGAAAGTCTTTTTCAGACGGGGTGCCATTTTGAAAATGAAACCATTGTTGTTATTCGTGGGACACCTCAGTTTGTAATAGCCATGATTGGATCCATATGTGACCGCTAAAGTAAAGCTCATGGATTTAGGCCTGGGAAAGAGGAACATTTTGTGATGCTCATTGCATTTTTACTGTATGTACTGTACGAACCGGCCTGTAGGCTCTTCCAAAAATTAAAAACACAAAAACCAGCATGAAAACCATAGACAAAACATGATTAAGGTTCAACTTAATCCTCCAGTCCCTTTAAATACAGTTGCATTGGCTGAACCAGAATCTGTAAAAGATTGACAACAACCAGGCTATCATCTTTGAAAGCTATTTGTTTGAAAAGATTGAAAGTATATGTGTTTAAGGCCACTAACCTATAACCAAGCCTATAACTCAGGGTCAACAGATTAGATTGAAATAAAATTTAAAGTGACCGTTGTATTGCAAAATGTTGTATACAGTACATTGTATTACGTATGTGTGTGACAAGTCATTTTAAATGTATTTATTTACTTAATTGTTTGCTGTAAACTTGCTTTTTCTAAAATGGTTATTAGAAAAATATATAAAATGCCACCCCTACACTCCACATCCCTGAAGCAAAACAGGATTTTCTAAAAGGTACGAATAAGATCGCACAAATGCATACAAATTAGTCCCTTTGTGAAATTGTTGCGCATTCTCATCAGATTGAGTGTAATTTTTTGAGGATCAATTGATGAAATGCAATATAATATACAGAACTGTCTTCAGATGTGTATAAAGACCTTACATAATGAAGCGTTATGTTTCTACAGGGCGCGTTTTGTAAATATGTTATCTCATTCGGCAAAGAGAGGAAAACATGGCAACATTTTAGTCCTGGGTCAGCCACCGTAATGTTTCGAAAGGGAGGGGGAGATGTGGAGTGAGCCGTTGGATGCAATTCGCATCCTCACCGCTAAATTTCATACACTGGAACTTTAAATCTCTAAAGTACATTTGGTGACTCATTCTACATTACAACACAGGATCCAAACTATTTTACGAGTTGCTTACTTCGTATGAATTCATATTTACATTTATGCATGTGGCAGACGCTTTTAAAGAAAAGCGACTTACATTGCATTATACTGAACATTTGTTTCTGAGTATGAGCAATCCCTGGGATCGAACCCATGACCTTGGCATGCTGGTGTGATTCTCTTAACACTGAGCTATTTCATATGAAGTGAATCATACAAAGACAAATATATCAAAAACACATGGCCACACCTAAACCTAATCATCTCTAGACCCAGAGAAAATCGCACCAACACGTACAAATAATTTTATACGAATTAATATGAATTAGCCACCTCGTAAAATAGTCACAAACAGCCATGAGATTGTGTTGACAGATCCTAAAGTTTTTCTCTGTTATCGAGGGACTAGACAGAAATCTAGTCCACTGAAGTCACTCGTCTCATTGCTGTAGGTTTATGACTTGCAAACACGACTATCTTTTTCCTATTTAAATGCTAATGAACAGCAGACTGGTGAAGGAGGCTGTGCAATTTTAATGTCTTATCTCAGAGGTAAACGGTAGCAGCTACTGAGTGGTGAGTACACGATCAGTCATTACATGCACCAGAGGTGCTCTAACCTGTTTGTGTGTTTGTGTGCGTGTGTGTGTGGGCGTATTTAACCTTGTCTTATAGAAAATTAGACAGAACTAAGCATGGATATTTATAAACCTGACCAAGAAGAGTGTATGTACGATCATATTGTAACATTTCAAGTTGACAGTATTATACTCTTTTTGGCAGATGAAAGCATTGTCAGTTTAGCCACGAGTATGTAACATTCCCAAATATAAATGGAAAACAGCAAGTAGACAACTTTCCCATGACCTCCATCTTTCAAGTAACTACAAAGGAATTATGTCATTTCCTCCAGTCCCACTTTTCCTTGATTGTAAGCGATAAGTGTTTTTCCATTCTGCTGTAATAATGCCCTACACAGACAGGATCCATCCATTTCTCCAGACGTTTCAACTAATATCAAAGATACTGCAGAATGAGGCAACAGAGCCCACCAGGACTATTCCATACCGTCATATCTGATTCTAACACACCTCATAAAAATCCCGGGAAATGTCCATGTTTTAATGTAATTTCATTTCATGTGAATTACCAGGCATCTGGTTGCACAATCATGGTATTAAAATGAATCAAAAATTTGATTATGAACATTCGTAAAAAGCCACAGCAAATAACTCATATAATTAAAAAGAAGAAGCTGCGCAGGCCTACAGATATAAATTATAAAAGAGAAATGCATGGAAAGAATTGCATGTGCTGTACAGATTATCAAAATATGAACTTGAGAAAATCGTTTTGATTGTGTTTTTTTTAAGCGAAATGCATGTGATATGTTTAGTTTAAATCAAACTGCATCTAATACCTAAACAAACCTTCATTACGGACTAGAATAATCAACTCAAGCTTAATCCATCTGTGCGTATCACCGTCTCTGTTCAAAGCATCGGCACAAAATCCTCTGTAATAGACTGAAATATACTCGCAGACGAGCTTTGACTGACTGCTGATGCTGAGATAATGAGATGCTTCACCGAGTTGAGAGTGGTAATTGTCTCGCTTGGTGTGTGAAAATCAAGGCCATTTTGTGTCTCCGTGTCATTGTCATCCTGGTTCACACCTGTTATCCGTCTCCTTAAGCCGACTGCAAACTGTCACTTATAGCTCACATGCTCTCGATTACACCTCTGTATTTATTTTCTTATTTCTATCAGAAGCTTTTTTTGAAGCGTTGGCTTGCAATGAGTCACTTTGGTTATCAAGACTTCAGACTTCTGTCTGTTCCTCGCAAACACACACACGCAGAATGACTTTGCTATGCTTCGCTAGCAGACAGTCAGGTGTTGAAAGAGAGAAATCTCTCTCTTATCTGCCTATCTTCATCTGTGCTTCTCCAAAGGGAGAGAGAGAAAGAGAGAAAGAGAGAGAGCGAGAGAGAGAGCTCAGACCCACATTCCGACATCAAAGGGAATGCTTAGAGAGATTTGTTTATCACAGCAAAACTATTTGACTGATTTTAACTTTGACCCAAGTTATACTTCATTGTGCTCCTGAGCAATACATATTTGTCATATTTAAGTTCATTAATATTTTTTTTTGTTTTGTTTTCATGCTTTCAAAACCAATATGTGTACATAATCAATTGTTCAAGTTTTTTGTCTTGGTTTGGAGATAGAAGCAAAAGTAACTTTGATACCTACTGTACTGTTTAAATTACATTTTTAAGAAAGAGCTGAATAAGTGTAAGTTGTATAAGTTATATTGGGTCCGAAGAGAATTTCAACACTAACCACTGCCTCCACCATACTATATAAATCCTAATATTTTCTCTGTGTAACCTCAACACTCAAACAGTAAAAGAAAACAAAGGGTATATAATATGTAACTCACAAATCTTTCAGGGAAGATGTTTAATTAAAGCTTCGTGCATTGTGGTTTGGATGTTTGTTTTGCAATTCATCTGTTTATTTGACGAATAGGCCTGGCTGTCGTGACTTTGGTCAGACCAGGCGCTAGCTGTTTGTGCAAACCTGCTCTTACATCAAGTTGTGCTTTTGTTGCACACATGCATCCAATATACACATTGCCCTTTGACTGTGGAGTTTTACTTTTCCTTGTAATATAGACTGGTGGTTTAAGCGTGATGCTTTAAAAAATGTAACATCTTCACAAATTACATGTTTTATCACAGAAATTTCACATAATCCTCAAGTATTTAGCGTGTCATTCTAACCAGCTAAATAAAACCAAGGACGCCTCCAGAGGGCAGATGTAATTTTTGGGGAATTTATTCTATAGGCTATAGTTTAGTTTCTTGGTATGATTAGATGGAGACTCTGAGGCTGAAAAATGTGCTCCTATAGACTATAAACTTATTTACGCCATTACGCTATGGAAATTCCATTCTTCAAGGAAAATAAGAAGACAGGGGGTGTAGACAAATATTATACAGTTATTCAGAAGCATGTTCCATGTTACTTGCAGCCCAGTGATATTTTACCTGATAATGCATACTTTACACTTAACATTTAACATTTAGTGTAAGGCCTAAAAAGATAGTCCTCGTGTAAATATGTAATTTCCGTTACTTTAAAGGTAATAAGTGTGTTTAACATATGTGACTAAATATAAATAAATGCTATACATTTTAATAAAGTTAACTATGAACTTGATATTTAATATGAAATATGAAATAAATTAACAGAAAACAGATGATGAAAAATGGTCCCACATACAATATATAACGTTAACTCCCTCTTAACTTAACAAATATCTATCCAAACACACATTTTCCCAAGAACAAAGCACTAAAAGTGTGTTTCATCTCCAAATAACTGTTCCCTAGTGTCGTGAACGTGTGTACCGCGTGGGCGTCGCCCAGGGTGAGTGAGGGCGCGAGGCGGGCGAGCGCGCTACAGATCTATTTGATGCCACAGTTATCGATGATAAGCATTGCGCCCCCACTGCAAACATCTCTCGTGTTTTTGTTTTGATTCTGCGCGTGTATTCGCAATGCAAAATTGCATGGTAAATATAAATGGGAGTTACTTTTAAGGTAAGTCTCCGCCCAGGGGGAGTCACAGCGCTTTATCCACCTGCCAGACTCCTTCAGTGGCAGACGAGCATTGGACCTGATGAGAGCGGCCACGCTTGGACGGAACACAAGGGGAGCGTTTAAAAACTCCCGTCGAGGGGTGCACGAGCAAGGAATCGGAGTCAAAAGCAGGAAAATAAGGAGCGAGTACTTTTTGGACACTTGTATGCAGTGACGGACGATTTACTTTTGGTGGACGCGGTGCTTTTCTTTATGCGCGTGCGTTTGTTTGAGGATTGCAAATGATTTGCACGTTGGGACGCAAAGGATCGGACGTGTTGTAGGTGAGTTCTGCGGTAACTGCAGTTTATTTTAAGGTTAATTGAATGGAAATAAACGCATCTCATTCACACTTTACTCTAAATCGAGCACTTTAATCCAATCTTAAATTCCAAGAGGTGGCACAAATATTTGCTATTTGCAGATGTTACACTTTTTTAAGAGGGTGAGGTTATTGAATAAATGTTTTAGTCATTCAGAATAAAAAAATATGTGTACATATATTGAGAATACATCCTGAATTATTTATTCTTGCTGGAAAGGGAAAAAACCGCTGGTGTTGACACTTGAAGTTCATTTATAGCATCATTTCGTGTTAACTTATTTTGTTTAGTGATTACAATACGCTGATGGTCCTATTGAATATTTGTATTGAACTGTAAACATGTATAACAACAACAAAAAAACATTTTGGCTAAATCAGATCAATCTACACAGATACCAATAATAACTGCTGTGATCATTTGAGTGTCGCAGTAAAGGTGAATATATAAGGAACTTTTTTCAGCATATTTATTTTATTATTTTGTGCCCCCTTCCTTCCCACATAGGACTGAAAAAATCTCTAGTGGGTCTTCTGAAAAAGCAACCATGCAGGGCGTCAGGACTTTGGTGCTGGGGACCCTTCTGGCCTCTGTGTTCTCAGCTGTCTCGGTCCACAGCAACCTTTTGTCTTCACTGCCACCCGCCTCTGTTCCACGAGTCTCCCTGTCCTTCAAAGGTAGGATGCATCTCCTCTGTTTGCTTATTCTCGCACTGTTGCTCTGTGGTTGCCTACAGCCCCTGCTGGAGATGAGCTTCACTGCTGTTCAAATATATACATAACTGGAAATTTGATATAGATTGAATCCATAGTGCATATTAAATGAACTTCCATTATATTGGCTTTATTATTTGCTGTAATCGTTTTTCATTGCAAGCCTTCTTTAATTGAGTCTGGTGGGCTTTTTTCCGTTTTGGCTCATAAAGTGCTGAGCAAGCTACTTCCCTTCTTCTGTTACCTGTCCGTTTCACCTTTCTATTTCAGAGAGTTTTACAGTCTGCTGCCTGAACTAATTTTCCTTTCTATTGCCCGTTTTTGTGTTTCTTTAATTGGTTTTTCTGACGCTCCACGAAGTGCGGCGTGCCCAACAGGAAGACCTGAATGTTATGTTTGCTCATCACTCTGTGACTGTGAGTTTAACCCATTCTGAGGGAATTGGTTTTCATGTTGGGTCTGTTGGGGTTTGTGCACGCCTCTTGGTTGGCTAAGCAATGCAATTAGTTTTTAGTTCTGAAAGAGTATTTCCCTTGCGGATTTTCTGAACTATTTTCTTCTGAATATCTGTGTTCTTAGTAGGTTCCCATTTTCAAGGACTGTGCATTTCTAATTTCTACTTCACAACACAATGGTTTTGGAAGAACATGGCACTACCATGCCAAGGGCATGAGTTTTAATCCTAAGGATCTCATTTGCTGGAAAATGCACAGCTCCATAATAAATTGAATATTGCATGAATGTAAGAAAATGCCTAATTCTAAACATGTTATAGTTATAGGCTTTCTTTCAAAATTGAAAATTGAAAACTGATACTGATAAATATATGATTTTGCTCATATTGTTTTGATTGGTTTCTCTAGACCTGTGCTTGTAGGGATAATGTACTTCTATCAGTCAAGACAATATCCACTCTTAACTGCCAAGACACACTGGAGAACATATCTCAAGCATACATGGGAGGGATATTTCAGCTTGCGATGTGATTAAACATGATCTGTGAGCTGTCTGGAGATTATCAAAATACCACAGCAGAACTATTGATGAAAAATAGAACTTGGTCTGGTTTATGTAGGACATATTGGAAGCACATTAGATAAATCATGGTTTATATGTCTGGCTTCTTTATTTCTCTGTCCAACAGCTTTTACTAAACACTTCAAGCATTTGTCCTGCCCTGAAATTGATCGTCTTGTGCAAAAAGAGTACATTTGTTGGCTTACATTCAGTTCTTCTGTCCCACAAACAGCTCAAGCTTAACAGAATCCTGTTTTGGTTTTGTACTCTGTCTGGGTCATTAGAAAATCATTATGGCGGCTAGCCGAAAACCAAGCTTTGGCCATAATCATCTGGCTTTGTGCCCTGTGGCAAGTCTTTGAAATATACAGGACATCCTGTCATACGTCTCTCTCAGTTACTTAAATATGAGCTACGACTGTTTATGTCATGAGGTCAGAAGTTGTTTGCGGCTGTAATGGGGTGGCACAATGCTGAAGTGTTGGATGAGATTTATTACTTGTTTAGAGCACAATTGTTCAACTTTGGAAAGCTCACAGTCGGTGCCACAAAATCAGAGTCAACATTTGAAGAATGTTGGCAAACGAACATCGGCGGTACCCATTTACTTGTATTGTATGGACACAAAACCAATGCTATTCAATGGGTGCCTCCGTTGTTCGGTTACCAACATTATTGAAACGATCTTCTTTTGTGTTCTACGGAAGTCATACAGTTGAAAGTGGTGAGAAAATGATGGCAGAATTTTCATTTTTGGCTGAACTATCCCTGTAATGCATCAACAGTCATTCTAGTCCCTGTTTTACGTTATTGTGCTACAGATGTCCTTGATATAAACTATGAAATCTTAACCGGTTTGGACATTTTAATGTTGCGCTGTACATGCTGTAATAACTCCAGCCCGGCCTTTAATCACTATGGTAAGAAGTAATGTTTGTGATTATTGCAGTTGCCATAATAATGACAACATCACACAAGCCAGAAGAACTCGAGGGCCTCCTGCAGCCCGAGGCCCGCGTGTTAAGTAGTTCTGCTTTAGACAATATGCAATTTCATGCATGGTGTGTGATGATTCGACGTAGCTTAAGGTGCCGTTTAAGAAAAAAACAGGGTAAAGAAATTAATGCCTTTCAAAGTATCTTCCCTGGGGGAATTCAGGTAAAATGCTGCGAAGTGAAACTCGCGCACACACATTTGGTATCTCCCTCTTTCTTATTTTCCAGTACGAGCATGTAGGGAGGGCAGGGAACCCTGCCAGACAGAGTCAGTTACAGAGTCTGAGGGAGAGCTTGGCTGCCTGTCGTGGTGTCGGTGAGTTAAGAGAGGAGATACCAGTGTCTTCTTGTGCCCTTTTACATTACAGACAGTCCAGGCCGGCACATTTCTGGAAGCCAAGATAAATCATCCGTGAAGTTCAAGGTCTAGTGAACTGTATCGGACATGACTTTATGACATGAATTTTTAGGGAAGTTCAGGCCTTCAGTTTTCATTTTGTGTTAGGGATTGTGCAAAACCCCAAAATGAAAATTCTGTCATAATTTACTCGCCCTCTTGTCATTTTAAATGTGTTTGACTTTCTTTCTTCTTCAGAACACAGTAGAAGCTATTTTGAAGAATGCCAGTAAGCGAACAATGGCGGTACCCATTGACTTCAATTGTATGGACACAAAACCAATGCAAGTCAATGGGTACCGCTGTTTATTTGGTCACCAACATTCATCCAAATATCTTCTTTTTGCCAAAGTCATACAGGTTTGCAATGACAAGAGGTTGAGTAAATTATGACAGAATAAAACATTTTGGGTGAGCTATCGCTATCTTAAAGTGTCTGTGCAACACAAGGTGACTTTTGATTTACATTTTTTCTTTCTAACACGCATACACACCACACACATGTAAACATTTCTGTTTAAATTCCCTCTTTTCCATGCATCTCTGCAAGTCTGGGATTTACGTGCTAAAAAGTAGCCCAGATGACTTTTGGAGTCACATGACAAGCTAAGTTCATCTTTTCGCGTACGAGCACTCGCATAACTCCTCGTTTTGGACATGACAATGGATTTATGAGCATGTTTATGCATATCATATCGCTGTACAGTGGTTGAGAAACCAAGGGCTGGTTCATGGAGGAATGCTGTGTGTGACTGTGTGTGTGTATGAATAGTGCCACGGGTGTTGTTTGTGCACATTGTTTTAATTTAAATTCCATCAGCAGAGTCTCAGAAGGATAGCACACTCATTGCTCAGTTAGACGAATGTACGCAGACACTTTGAAGCCATAATCTCCAGGTGCTCTAGGGACGTGAAGGTGGAGCGGACAGCAATGCATATATTATCACGATTAAATCAAGCATACAAAGTGTTATGACATCCGTGTGGGTAACGTTCTGCAAAACAGGTTTTTCTAAAACAGCCCGTCTGCTGCAGACGATAGTCTGTGAAGTTTTTCTAATGGGAAATTGTGAAAGCCTCTGCTTTAAGAGCTTTTAGAAATCTTTATATATTTCTACAAGTAGATAAAAGTGCATTATTTTTATTTAAAACACACGTTAGCTATATCTGGCTCTGTTCAGAATGACATTGTAAACCACATACATTCTCATTTAAATATTTGACCAGGGCACAATATGAGTGTGGTTGTCTGAGGTGGAGTCTATTTTTATCTTCAAACAAGCTCTAATAACAGCCTATTTAAGGGTGCTGGGACTGAGGTTATGACCCCAAAAACAGGAGCAGGTCCCTTTCAGGCGGTCCGTCCTCTCTCTGTGTGGGAAAAAAGTGAACAGATTCCTCCTATAAATGCTTGTTACACTAATCTACCACCCCATTTTAAAGCATTTAACGGTTCTTGCTGTTTATTTCATCATTGTTGAGAAACACCTGGATGCAATAATGGGCCATGTGTGAAAATGGAGACAAATATATCCAAACAGCCATTATAGAATTATACTTCTGAAGTGAGATTTTATTATCTTATATCCATACCAAACAATGTGTGTACACCCCTATATAATGAAATGCCAGGATTAACTTTCTTCCAAAGCATCTGCTGAGACCGAGTTACCTGTATAGCTAAAGGATATGTTTGATTTCTTATATCTCATACTAGTGTTACATTACTTTCTATGCCATTTATTTGTTTTTTTGTAATTGAAAATGTGTTTGGGCTTAAGCATGACATGTTTTCATTTTGCAGGAAGAGAGAGATAAAGAGAAAGTATTAGTAACAACTCGAATTATTGTACACTCAATACTTTACACTCATGAGTTGATTAAGTTCCTCCTTATGTTGTCTATAACTGGACTCTAACTGGGTCAAACGTGACACCAGAGAATTCACTAAGTGCTTCTCTCTAACACACACACACTTGCAGATAGACAGAGAATGGAAAAATCATGTGTAAGAGAGAGCCCCTGAGCAATCAATGTTTCTCTGAAAGGTGAACCTCCTTCAACCTGCCAAGATCCGCCTAAGAGACCCGTTCAGACAGAAGATGAGACTGTCTCTCACAATTTCACATCAGAGATGAACTAACAGCTCTGCGCACAATGCCAATCAGTGAGGATTGTTACTTCAGACATGTCTCACCTGTGGCGCTGATGGGAAATTATCTGAAAGCGATTGTGCGCGTGTGTGTGCACATTTGTCTGTGTTTTTGGCCCGATCTTCAGTCTCCCACAGTGAGGTCTTGTATCAATTTTCCCTGATCCAACTAAAAATGCGTTTGTCTTCAGGTAACAGAGCTTTTTTATTTTTAGCTAAAGCTCAATCTTGCTCTCGTTTTGTACGCTGAAGCGCAGCGACGTATCAAAACGGGATTAAAAATCAGAGCGAGATGGAAATCATCTAAAATGCATTATTCTGAGCTGCTCCCATGGGGCATTCTCTAATGGAGCGCTTGGCAGAGAAATAAACTTAACCTTGTGACCCTACATCGAGTTTCAGCTTCATAAGAATCACTTAGAAAAGGCTGCATGGGACGCAGACATGCGAGGTCTTGGAGGCCTGTTCTTTGTTCTCTGGTCTTTTCTTTTTTGTTTTGGCCAAAGGGTGATGTGGTCATGTGCTGTATTAACATCTCAGTCTAGTGGTTCGTAATCTAGTATTGGGATTTGAAAGATTTTCACATCCGTTTTGTATGAGAGCAAATGTTTTTGTCCGTGATGCAGGGGTGCAGCAGATGCTCTCAGTGCGGTTGTGTCAAGGTGTTGGTGTATCCCAGCATCCTGTGCCGCTGCGCTGGATCTGAACTGTCACATTGAGCGGAGAGCCGAGGTGACAGCAGCAGAGCTAAATATAGAGACCCTGCACTCCTACACCACCCCTTACCTTCTCTTCTCTGTATTTCTCAAACAAAAACATACGGAAGAGTACCATAGTAAAGCGTGTTTCTAGACATGTACCATGGCAATACTGACTTTTTAGTTAATCATGGTGATCCCATATTTTGTTTGAAATTGTTGTAAACACCATGTCACGAGGTGATGACACATCATGATGATGTTGTATACGTTATATTCATATAAATTTTAAAATAACTGTATATTAAGCTAAACGTCATGGTATTTCTACAGAACTATAGTGCTTTTGATCTGTTTGGTAAAAAGATCTATATCCAGGTCAAATTGTACCCAAATTAAAAAACAGAAAAATAAGCGGGAATTTTTCTTTAGCAATTCTTATACTCCTGGATTCTCTGCTTTGTTTACTTTCTATCTCTGTCTTCACAAATTGTTTTATCTCTTGATTGTCATCTTTAGCTTTTCTCTTCATTCGCTCTGCTCTCAGGGGAGGTGTCAACATGTCACCACCCCAAAGGAGTAGGAGCACATAAGAGAAAGAGCGCAGATATTCATTTTGGGTGAGGTCTGGGTCACAGCTCATCAGATGAGTCATACAGATGGGCTTGTGGGTTGGTGGATGTGTGTATGACAGGGAGATGCTCATTTCAAGAAGCTGTCATGGAGACACAGGATACAGCTGTTCACGTCCAGGCGCTTTTGAGGGATCATCAACTCCTTTACTTAATAAAGAAAATCATAACAAAGGTTTGCAAATAAGATATCTTAAAGGGATAGTTTACCCAAAAATGAAAATTGTCATCATTTACCCACCCTCGTGTGATTCAAAACCATGTTGTCTGTGGAAGAAAAATAAGATATTTTAAGAAATGTCTCAATGGTTTTACATTTACGCATTTGGCAGACGGTTTTATCCAAAGTGACTTACATTGCGTTATACTATACAATTATTATTATTTTTTTAATATGTGCAATTCTTAGGTTCGTACCCATGACTTTGGCGTTTCTAGTGCCATCCTCTAACCACTGAGCCACAGGAATGCTTTTTGTGTCTACAATGGAAGTCAATGGGTTCCGGTGTTGTTTGGTTACCAACGCGCTTCAAACATCTTCTTTTGTGTTCTGCAGAAGAAAGAATGTCATATAGGTTTGAAAGGGTGAGTAAACAGTGAAATAGTTCTTATTTTTGGGAGAACTATCCCTTTAACCAATTCAATTGAATGGAGAGATAGAGGAGACCAACAATACTGCTTCTCATGCTTGTGCGTTAGCTATAGAGGTGAATAGATCGTAATGTTTCAAAATGTGCTCAGATTTGCCAAAATCCCAACATTTAAAATATTCATATGAACTCAAACATTTCTCAAATATCAAATTGTTTGCCATGCTATCCACATAGTGTATTTTTAATTGTATAGTTATAAAAATTAAATCTTACAACATACAAGCAGATTGTACAAAAATGTGCAAAAGAGATGCAACATATTCTTGCAAATTACGAATTGCAATGAAATTGTGTTGGAATTTTGGGTGATCATCAAGTTGACACAATAGGAAACAAACTTAATAACTTCCTCCGAAGCAACTGTATAAAAGAGAAAAATGAGCAAATTGAGCAATTCATATTTCTGTCTTTAAATCCAGCCCCACAACACGTACGATTTGCTGCTGTTGTTTAATGTAAAATCATTTTCTCTTTCTGCGCACAAAGAAAATTTTGGCTGTCATCACTTTTAGTTATCTTCATTGTACAACATGCCAAGCACATCCGTACTAACACCACTCCACCATCCACACTCATCTTACAACACTCATGTGTGCAGACTGTATGTTTTAACGGTTTTAGCGTTCCTCTTTTCTCATCTAACTAATCACAGTTCATTCCGACACAATCACTCCCCTCACGTTACATTTCGATCTGTCTGTGGCGCTCATCACTAATACACTGTTAGCGTCAAAGACACTTAAAGTGTCAAGATTGTAGATGACTGCTTTGTTTTGAAACAGCCTTGGAACCAAAGGTTATCCGATCTGGATAAACGCTTTGCACTGTCAGCTGGTTTGATGTGTTTCTTTCTTGAGTGTAACGTGAGGGATTCTGTAAGCTCATGTGGAGAATCAAAACATTTTTCTATTACTGTTGGAGAGCGAGTTTGGGAAAAATGGGGAAATCTTTTTTTCTCTGTGAGAAACAGACATGGTTAGTATTCTGCATGAGTGCGAGACAGTGATTTCTCTGTTTGGGCATTGTGCTTGTGTGATGGTGTCTTTTGTGCCTTTCCCATGATAATTGTGGTTTGTGACTGTGAGAATAAAATGTGTAAGAGAGACTGAAAATAACCCAATGGATGTATAGGTTCGACTGGGGTTAGTTTGTCACACTTCTTACTCCCAAGGTATGTTTATTTTGAGAAGTCAGTTTCTGTAGGCACATTACGTAAGACCCAGGTCTTGAGTGTATGAAGGTAACAAATGTTTACACCTTTATTACCTTTTGTGACAACATGCAATATTTTGTGTAACAACTGCATACAGGATCTTACCATTGAAGCTAACACATAAAAATATAAAACATTTAAAATAGTGTGATTTAATAAAATTAAATCGTCAGACAATTTGCCGCGATCGGCCATTATGAAAATAAAAATACAATAAAATTGAATGGAAACTGAAGTTTGGGGTAATTTCGTAAATGCTGCAACTTGTATAGTGACATTAAAATGGAGTGACATGACTCTTTTGGTGTCACTCAAGTCTCTGTTGTCTTGGGCTCTAATTGCTCCCGGTAGGAAGTGAAATATCCCCTTTGACTTGTCCTATTGTGATCCTTCACCGCAAATGGAGAAGAAAAATGACTGTGTGGTCCACCGTGATGTGATTTGTTCAGACGCACCAACATTTAGGTCTGTTATAATGGGTGGTTACAATAGCCTTTGACGCCAGGCAGCTTTACTGAACCCCAGACCTGGACCCCCGTGACGCCTTTTATGCAGTTAGGGGAGTCCACCACTTGTTATGCTGTTTTACACTGTGAACAGAAAATATATGCATCTGAAATGTGGTTAACAGTAGCTCTTTAGATGCAAGAAATTTAATCAAGTCTTAGAGATGACCGGAAAATTTAAATTCTATTCTCTTTCAGCTGGTGGAAAAGATAACAAATGACAAAATATATACATTTTTTAGGTTATTGGCTTTAGAAAATATAATAATAATAAATTAATAAACAATAAAATTATTAAATACAATATAAAATGATTTAATGAATATGTAATATAATAATAAATATAAATTAGATATGATTTGTATATACTTTTATATATAATTATACTTTGCATTTGATACTATATATTATAATTGTTTCCACACAATGGTTGTTCATATTGTGTTATTACTCAGGTTTAGAACGATATACGGTTGAATATATATATACTGTAGTTGTTGGGTCAGCTGTTGTTTTAAGGTTAAAGCGTTCCTCTAAAAAGGCAGAGTGATATGAAAAAAAAGATGGTGGATTTATTTGATTAATCTTTATAAATATTCCATGTTTATGTCATTGTGTGCATGTGTCTGTTCGTCCACTTGTGTCTTCCCATCAACAAAGACAATGCCTTCTCCTTGTGTCTGCTGGTTTGGTTGCCATGGAAGCACCTCTTTTGTTACCTGTCGCTGCATTATAGCAGATTTCACCTGTTATTTAATCACTGTGGTTTTCTGCATCCAAATCCAGGAAATTTGTATTTCCATTGATCTACAGTAATAAAATAGCAAATACTTTTTTTTAAGTATAAGCAAATGAATGACCCCCACATGAATTAAATTGAGTCTGGACAAGCCAAGTTGTTTAATTCCCTGACACATGCACAGAAAGATATTCTGCCTCCAGATGTGGTTTGGGTGTGGGAGTTACAGCCTGGAGGTTACTAGACAGTCTTGACCTCGGGGGGGGCGTGAGGTCAAGGGTTCCTCTCTCTTCATGTTGTTTTAGACTGCCACCATTTATTACCATCTGTCAGTCAGGCACGGACCCTAATGCCGAGGCAGTACTTAGACTCAGACAATGACCCATTCTGACACACCGAAGCATCGCGATGGGATGAAGCAGAGGGGGATCTGGCCAATCCGAGCGAAGGGATGGAAAGAACACAACGTGAATCACAACAGGGGTTATGGGGTGCTAAAAGGAAAAATGTGTCTGTCACTGACTGGCATGCTTTATGATTTTAGAGGACAGTGAAGGACATAGAAGAGAGAAAGAGATAAATAGAGGAACCAGTTTAGAAAGGAAAGAAGAGAGTTAATGCTTATGTTCTGTTAATATTTAGGGACCTCAATGCTGTATGTGTAGGGGTAATTTTGTATTTTGGAAAGACGCTTTTCTAAACATATAATGTACTGGCTTTAGACTCATTTACATAACAAGAACAAATATAAAACCTGGTTTTACTGTGCTTGTTAAATGCTCATGTAGTGTTTTGTAAAGTAAATACAAGTTTGAGAGAATTACATACCTGACAGTATAATGATACGGTTGATAAGATGTTGCAATCATAATTATTGTAAGCAGCACCAGTAATCTTCTCTTGTGTTTAATTCAATGAGAGCTTGTTTGTGCGTCTCTCAGGTAAGTCACTCCTCCAGATGTCACTGTGGAGAAATTATACATGTGGGCTGGTGAATTAGAGGGGTGGGAAGATGCGTGTTTCTGAGACTTAAGTCTCAAGAGACCACATTCAATTTCAATTCTGTCATCATTA
The DNA here is from genome assembly GCA_006030095.1 of Triplophysa siluroides. NCBI lineage: Eukaryota > Metazoa > Chordata > Actinopteri > Cypriniformes > Nemacheilidae > Triplophysa > Triplophysa siluroides. The sequence goes on from VCII01000237.1 coordinate 6,443,134, forward strand.
TTCACCCTCTTGTCATTTCCAACCTGTACGGTTTTCTTCTGCAGAACACAAAAGAAAATATTTTCAAAAATGTCGTTACAATGGCGGCACCCATTGGTTTTGTGTCAGTTTAAAATAAGTCAATGGGGGCTGGCGTTTTTGTTTTCCTTTCTTTCCTCTCATTCCTGTCTTCTGCCTCTTTTCACTTTCCCTTCTCTTGCCTTTCACATCTCCTTTCTTGCCCAAAATCAACAGTTAAAATTGGTCCAATTTGCTAATTCTCTTCTACCCACAGTCAGCTTTGAACTTTACATGCACCTCAGCAAAGAAACGCCAGTGAAGTCTAATATAGGACGAAGTCATGTTCTCATCCCACGTGCACACACACACACACAAAATCCCCAATGAAACTATGACTGACATGTTTATGTTGCTGGAGTGAAATATTCCCGGCTACAATTACTCGGGAAATTCATTTTTAATGAAAAAATCATTGTCCTTGCTGCCACCAACACAAGATGGGAATACTTTTAGATACTTGGCTTTGGCTCCGATGAATTGGCGTGGTAATATTAACTCTCGCTTGGTCTTCTACCAGATATTGACAAGTGAATAAAATGTATTTGAACAACAGATCAATTTATTCGAATTTTAAAGAGATTATCAAGATTAACATGAACACATTGTGAATAGTAAAGACACTTAAAGTGTAAAACGAATAGTACACATAATTCTGTTATCGTTCTTGTCATTCGAAGAACAATGTAATGGATCAGACAGCAGACGAAGGTACAATATTCTGAGAATCGCGTCCAAAATGTCTGGAAGAAGAAACGAGGAATCTTTTGGCACGGAGGCAAACAAAAGATTTCATTAATTGTGGTCTGATCACTACAGTGCCTGGACAGGACATTGAATCATTTTTACAGTTTTCGAGCCTTCGCAGTATAGAGACAAAGGTCAAAATCATTCCTCTTTCAGACACATTTTGGTTAAAACCAAAAGATTAAGTATCATCCCTTCATAGTTGAAAAATATAGCACGGAGGCCAAATCATTTTTGCTTTTTACAGTTTTCTGCAGCTTGAATCTCGAGTCCGTCAAACTGCTCCCAGTGGAGACATGAGCTTTGCAAAATAGATATGCTAAACCTTTATCCTGGGAAATAAAAGACGGAGAGAAACAGATGTGAAATCGGAGAGAGCGAAAGATAAATGTGGCTTTTAACATCGTGCACACGTCCCACCGTTAAAACCGTCCCACAATTCATCAGTTTGAGCCTCCTGTAAAATGAGAACGTATTTACTCGATAACAAGATGGAAACGGAGATGCGGAGAAAGAGCGTAATAGGATAAGAGAGAGTGCGTGCTGGACAGACGCCAGGAGGAATGTGTTAGGTGTCTGTCTAGAGTCAACTAGCATCTTTTCGCACTGTCTGCTGATTTTGTTATGAGGAAAAAATAGTATATACTTATAATATAACATGCATGCTCTCAACAGAGAAGATCTGAAATCTGCTATATATTTATGTAGTATATACTGTATGTTTGTATATGTAATATAGTGATCTAATATATATAGAAAAAAATATAGATTTTTATTTTGAGTTTGAACATAGTCTAAAAGAATAATATGTTCAATTCAATACAAATATATTTTCTTTGCATTTAGATCAGGGTTCGGCCAATGTACGTTGAAATCGTCCATCGCCGATGGCTGACAGACATGACGATGTCGGGCCGGCATCACTTTCGTCATGTGACTCTCGCTGCTCTGTGCCGCGGACTGCAAATCACGTTGTAAACAAATATGAACAAGGATAAATCCTACACTTTTCGTTCCATTGACTTCCATTCATACTCATGCGAATGCATCAGACCGGAAACGCAAGCCTGTCTGAAGATATTTTGCATTTTGATGCGTGGCAAAGTCCAAGTTTGGTGAACTCTGACCTGCAAATTCACGTCAGTTGAGTGCGTGAGACCAATTGAAGATCAAAACATCACAGGGTGACCTCTTGGTACAGAAATAATAAAATGGAGGATTCGCTCCTGCCCATTTTCGTACCACCGTCCGAACGAATTCGCATGCTCAAAGTCAAGTCTGACTGCGGAATTAGGGGGATATAAACTCGCACTGTAAAGATCAGACTGGCCTGTCTACGCAGCCCGCGTTGTATATAGAAGACACGAGTCTGCCCAGCTCGCTCTGTATAAAAAAGATGCCAGATGCGCCACACTTCATAACACCGCAGGGCGATGTCATCGTCCATCGGGATGTTTTCCCAACCCTAATTTAGATACACAATAGTAACATAAATAAAGAGATGTAAGTTTTGTCAGACTTGTTAACAATACTTAGAAACGATGACAGCAATAAAAACCTTTTTATGTCAGTAGACAAATTTGGGGCCATGTTTCTTTCATAGCTCAAGTCTGGTCAATGTATCAATGATGAGTCAAATCCTGAAGAAAAGACCAATGCATTTGATCTCTGCTTACGGTATTCTTCTAATTTGTTCTCATGTCATAATTTAAGATATCATGACTGATATTTGATAAATACTGCTGTTGTTTTTTACCTTTGTGTTGATGCAGCCAACCAAAGTAGACCTTATTAATCTCCCATCATCTGTTTCTCTCTTGTTTTCCTTCACAATCTGCTTATCACTACCTTGTTTCATTTGGCTCGTGAATTCAATTAGTTAACCGAACAAGAGACAATCCCATTAGATAATTTCATGGCTGGTTTAGTGTTAATTGCCTGTAACATGGATTAAATGATTGGTCTTATTAAAACAAGCGGGGTGATCCATTTTTATGGGGGCACACGTAATCGCTGCGACTATCTCTTGCAGATGTCAAATAAGAGAAAATTTGTGCTTTTTACATATCGTTAGTTAACATTCCATTCACAGGCTCTGATTTAAATGCACTTTGTTCTCTTGCCCTTTTCAAGTTAATCTTCATCACGCTAATAGGACTTTGAGATTTCTTTCATGTTGTCCTTCTGTTTCTGTTTAATATTGTCAGCTAAAGTGGCTCCAGGAAAGCTTTTGTTGGTCAGGGAGCGCTTAATGGAACAAAGGACAAGTGAAACTAAATAGAAGTTCATTGCCACCCCTCGTCGCAAATCACATGATCTTTGCTATCAGGCTGGCTTGGGGGTTATGGGGTCAGTGGAGGGGAGCGCCCACTTGTCTGTCAAATGAGAAAGGGGGCTTTAGCTGGAAAGCCTGTGCTTGTTTTTAGTGGGCGGAGTTTGCTTGTCTGTCACTGTGAACTCCAAAGAGGCGGCAATCCATTGGCTTTTCAAAGTGTCAATCAGCTTTGCATTGTTTGATTTATTATTATATATTAATGCAGAAGGAGGGAATGCTTTTCAGTGTGCATTAAACATGCTTGTTATTGAGTTGATGATTACAGATTCTCTCATGCTGATCTTGTCTGACTTTAGAGGAGATTCCCGTTTGCAACGTAATTAGCTTAAATGTATGTGTTGCCAGAGGCCACATTTACTGCCCGTGACAAATGGATTGAGATGCTGGAGCTTGTGCCATTAATAAGAGTGAAGCCCCTCTGTATTAAAATTCTGACTCTCTAGCCTGGTGTCTGTCTGATCTCTGACATTTAGCTTCTGTGAATATTATGCATAACCTTTGCATATTAAAAACTATTTTGTCATTTCTCTTGTACTGAAATGTTTCCTTTAACATTTTGTAAATGTTTTCTGTAAGCTTTTTTGCTTTTATGCACATTGGTAAAAGAATATATAGAAAAGTTATAAAATATATTAAAAAAAACATAATTTGACTATGATTGTTTTTGTAGATATTTCATGTATTTTGAAATACCGGCAAATTACAGAAAAAGAGAGCAAATTTACAAGAAAACAGGGAAAACTGTTATTTTACAGAATATTTCTGGCGCCCCAGCTCCAGAATAATTTTTTACGTTATTTTTTTACAGTGTATGTCGTGTTATCTATTATCGGAATCATACATTTTGAGACTAGATGTTTTCATCTGTTTTTTTGTCAAGTCTTCACATATTATATATTGTTATTACAGCTATGTTCATTTGCTGCTGGCAAAAGGTTTTAGAGAGTCATTGCACGCCAGCTTTCTCAAAGGACTTTAAGGGTCTGCTTTGTGGTTAATATGCATTTTGATTGACACCTCCAAAGGGTACTCTCTCCAATTCATATGGTTCTCTCCCATGAGACTGAGCTACATTTATGTTAATGTGTTTTGCTGTGTGTGCCTGAGAGAGTACGTGAGAGTGAAACAATGAGAAAGTGGAGCGCAAGAAACATTAGAAAGATAAGAAAATGCAAATATGAGTTTTTGGAGTGAGTTGTCTCTTTAAGAGTTGAACCCGTCATTGCATTTCAGAGCTTTTACAATCAAGGCAGAACAGATGTGAAAGGCACTCAATAAATGAATGAAAAGCAATAAATGAACACGCACACACACTTCTCATCAGCAGTCGATCAGTGGCCGCTGCTTTCAAAAGCTTGTTTCTCGCCTGTCACATGCCATTAAGGATTTTTACTTGGTTACGGGTCACTGTGAGCATTCAGAATGACCTTTTCCCTTGTTTCTAAGCAACAGAGGTCAAGTGGATGTGTGTTGAGTACCCAGTAGCCACTCTGCTGACCCTACCTTTAGTGATCGGGGGTAGACTGGTGTTCAGTTCTTTGCTGGGGTGTATGATAACCTTTGTGAACCCTTGACCCTGATTTAGGGAACCAGCGTTGCCATTGTGTGTTGACCTTTTTTTTGTGTCAAGGATATAGGTTCCAAAATAACCCACAATGGAGTTCTGAAAAAAACAGATTTTCACACATTAAAACGAGCAAATATTGAATGCACAAAAGGAACCTGTCCTTTTTAGTTTTAATTAAAAAAATATTGTTAAATTACTGAGATCAGCTTTGCATCTGGTGCAAAAAAGGATTTTCATAAACAACTTAAGCAACTTTTGCATATTAAGAAAGTTATATTTTTTTAAATATAATTTGTAATATTTGAATTAAATGGATGCATAAAGATGGGTTGAAATCCCAGGGACTATACGTTAAATTTATAACCTAACTTACAAGCATTGTAAATCGCTTTGTGTCTAAATGTGAATTGGAGATTTGAATGAGAGAATGAATTCAGCAGGTGCTTTCACTCTGTATTTAACACTCTCCCCTGACCCAGAAAAGAAGCGGAAGGTGAAAAAATGTAGAGATAAGGGTGTGAATAAAAAAGAGGACCAGAAATATGTGTTATCTCTCCCCTGGTATGCAGACACAGACAGCTGAATTGGGAATGGGAGGAACACAAATGGCAAAGGAAAAGTCTTATGAAATCTGTTTAATCACTATCATGACGGTGTGAAATGCAGAAGGGGATAATAATGTCAAAACATGTTTTACAAAGCAAGAAAGATTGGAAGAATGGAAATAAAACAAGTAAATCTCTGCCGTTTGAATGCATTTTGAAGCATCCGCCATGAACTGTCCGATTGACCAGAGTGATATAGGAAAATAGGAAGTTGCTGGGCTTATCTGTTGACGCCCTCATTTAAAATGAAGCATCCTGGTGATTTGAGATGATAATTTCATAAACACTTCAAAATCTTTAGACACATTTGCGTGCTTGCTTGTATGAGGAGTTGGCTATAATCATGGTGATGAGATTATGTTGCTTACGTCATGGCAAATGTTGTTTTTAGTTGGTTTTGTAATATTTATGAAATACTTGTTAGGAATCGACTTACCTGACATATAGCAAAATATAGAATGCCAAAAATAAGGTTGCCAAACATCAAACACACCAGTTAAATACAACCAAGTGTCACTTTTGTGGCCTATACTGTTTATGTTTCCCATATTTCTTGCTTCCAGGATTCCACACCTACGGTAATACTTTAGAAGGTGCTACGGAGTTTGTCTCGCAAATGCCAAACTTGATTGTTCAAGCGCATTAAGAGATCTAAATCAAGAATCTAAGGTGTTGCTTTTGGCTGTGTTTAATACACAAAGCAAAATGAAACGATAAGAACAGTATAAGCTGTCACATGAAATCATAATGCAAAATAAACGGACCCGACTATAACATAATACAGGCCGTGATCTTGTGCAAACACGTTTTGACATCTTTAATAAGCTGGAGCAAGGATTTTGGGTCATCACACCAAATGGAGCCACGGCCTGGTAATTATTACCATGTTTCTGCTTCTTTTTGTGAGAAAACCTTAATTATTCGTTTTCGTCTTTTTGAGAAACGATTCACTGGGGCTGTATGGGCGAGGGCGGCACGCTGTGCTGGATTCGTCCCTGTGCCTTTGAGCGGGAACTTTGACCTTAACTCTCACTGAAGCCATGGGCTAAAGCAAACAGTGGATCCCATCAGTCCCAGAGGAGACGCTCCCAACCGTACACATCCCTCTCTTTTATCTGTTTTTGTTCTCTTATTCCTGCTGTGTTCCTTTATTTTATCACTGCTCTTCCCATTCGTGCTGCCTTTCTTTCTTATTCGTTCTTTTTTCTTTCTGTCTCTTGCATTTGAAGTTTTTTTTACATCCTAAAACATTTATTTCCTGTGTGATTTGATAAAATCTTTCACTTTAATCGTGCCATCTTCCTAGAAGACTTGGCTGAGATAAGGAGGATGCAGTAATCCTTTGTTAGATATGAGGGCTGTTAAAATCAATGCCTCTTATATACATACCAAGTGGAGAGTTTTCATCTTGATACGCATATTAGCAAACACACACACGCACACTCGATGGCAGGCAATACAGGTAATGTCTCTCTCTCCTTGTCCTTCAACCTGTCATTCAAATCCATGGGAGCGGTCAAGTGACAGCGCTTTGAAGCTTAGAGATAAGACCTAATCTTCAAGTGATAATTTAGGCTGGACAGCTGAAGGAAAAAATCAATCTCCAAAGCCTTAGTTATATATTTGTGTGTGTGTGTTAAATTTAGACATGTCAGAGCAGATGAATGATTGTGCTTGTGAAGTAGTTAAAACCTGAAGTTGCTCCGGTGTCCATATGCCCTCTAAGTGTCTTTGCTGTCCACAGAGATAGTTTTAAGCAGTTTAGACTTATTTTCCTTCCTGTTTGTTTGAAATAATTAAAGGGGTCAAATGACACGGCTAAAACGAATATTATCATTTGTTTTAAATGTAATGCAATGTGTATGCACGATTTAAGGTTCAATAACACTGTATTTTCCATATACCGTGCATGTTTGTATCTTCTCTTTGCCCCGTTTCTCTGAAACGCACAGATTTTTAACAAAGCTCATCTCTCTGAAAAGCAAGGTGCGCTATGATTGGCCAGTTAACCAGTGCGTAGTGATTGGTCGAATACTGCAAGTGTGTGACAGAAATGTAACGTCTCTTACCATGTTTAAAAAAAAATCAGGTTTCAAAGCAATTGTACTGACAGGTACGCCCACCTTACTTGGGTATACATTTGGGCGGTCTTAGTAAAATCATACCACAAACTGACGTGGATTTGTGGGGGTGTGGTTACACGAGGCGTTTCGGGCAGGTCTGGGTGATTATTCGCTTTTAGATAGAATGCATCTTTTGTCTGACACTTTAATTTTTGCAATTTTACGTGTCTAATACATGCATGGGCAACTTATAACACACCAAAGACACAGAAAAACACGTGATCACGCAATACGACCCCTTTAAAAAATTTAATTCCGGAACTGTTAAACAAGAAAAAATGTCAAAATTATGAATAAAGGTTGGAACAATGGTCTTGGGGTTAGTACACATGGAGCTGTGACGACTAGACAGACAACGCAGGGTTTGAATCTGGCTTGCAACTAAGTCATATTTTCGTCACCATCAACCCATCAATTGATCAATTCAATGGCAAAAAATAAAATAAAAAACAAAAAAGTATATAGTGAGAATGTATATTATAATAAATCACTGTCAACACTTTATAATAAAAATGCTACTGTCATTGAAAATACATGTTCATTTACCACGACTGATACTAGAATGCATTATTACTGTTGGCAAAGATACACAGAGATGTCGGAGGACTTGTTGAAACACGGTGGATCGGCCTTTTTGCTTAATTAGAACCCTGAAATGAAAGAGATGAGGAATTCCATCTATGTGCCAGGAATGCCCACACAGGTAAATGGGGTTTTATGATGTCTATGGCCCCATGCTAACTTGCTTTGAATAAGACTCGAGGAGATCTCATTGTCTGATAAGATATTCATATACTGGTAGTGTGCAGAAGTGGATGCCTCTCTATCGCTTGCACATTCCAGTGTATTACCATTGTTTCCAGTGAAACTTGGCAAAGGTTGTGATTTGTGGTCTAGTTAGGATTTTTATAGACAAATGAGTTCAAACTTGATGTGTTTTACATGCCAGCTAAAAATTGGATGTTATTTCAAACATTGCTGTTATGTTAAAACGGAGGCAATAATTTAGTTTGAGGGGAAATTCTTGAGAAAAGTTGATTTCAACAATTATGTGTTCTGCTTGACTTTGTAATTCTTTCCAAAGCTAAATGACCAAAATAGTCATTATTGCTGTACAAACCACAATGCAGATACCGATTCTAATGATTAAATGAATATTTCTTAACTTTCTGAATGATATTAAGTAATATAATGACTATTAATATTGAACATCAAACTGTGATGTTTCTTAAAATTTTGTAAGTACAGAGCACAAATTCATTGTATTTTCCTGTCCTCTTTTGATTGACAGGATATATCGAGCCTGATCATCAGCTGTTTAATCGACCGATAGCTCATGATGTGAACATTTGCTTTTATCAACCGATACTGATTATTGGCCGATATATCTGTGCATCTCCAGTTTCATTTTTTGTTATAATCTTATTTTTATATTCTTTAAAACTCTTGCTCATAGTCTCATCTCTTTTAATTTTGAGGTTGCAAACTTGATTTTGGGCTGCAGAGCATAAGCAGTTGTTCTTTTTCTGTCATGGGCTAAACACCAGCTAGCTTTCAGGCTTTGATTTGATGGTACTTTGTCAAGTTGGAACTACACTGTGGAATCTGGCGCTGATGAATGTAACTTGTAGGTTTGTCCGTGGGTTCAGCTGGATTTTCTCATGATGGAGTGAGACGGGAGGGTGACCTGAAGATCCTTTGTGAATATACGACCCTGTATTCTTTTTTAAACTTGAAAATTCTTGACATGGATATCTTCTATAGACAGGCAGACAGATTTTGTGTGCAATCATTGTATGCATTTCATCTACATGTGTGTGTTTTCTATGAATCGAACCCATGACCTTGGCGTAAGAAGTGTACTTTATCATCTGAGCTACAGGAACATTTTATTATGAGAAATAATCATGTTCTTCGTTATCCCCCCCATTTATAATAAACGTTTTGCTTCCTCAAGCCCTTCAGCACAGCTTTCTTTCACAATACAACTGGGAATTGTTACAGTTGGAATTAAACATGCAATTTTACTTTGGCCAAACTCTCTGTATATTTTAATTTGTGTGCAATCCATTCGCCATTGCCAACTGTCTCCAATGCATTATTCCCCTCCACTACCCAGCGTTCTGCAATCCATCCTCAGGTAGACCTTATCAGCTTTAACCTCGTCCGTTCTCAGACAGGAGCCGAAAGTGTGTTGTGCTACAGTAACATGAGTAGTGGCATTCCATTCTCCAAAGGCTTCCCTTGACACGCACAGTTCCCCTGGACGCCGCCTTGCAGGAACATCCAATGCAGACCTCTACGTTCATCCAAAGAGTCTTTCCTGTGAACTCTCTGAACCATAACCTACACAGACCATTTATTGAAATTGTGGCAAGCTCGGTGTATCTTGAGAATGCTTGTGGTGTTTTGTGGGATATCTGTTTGGTTCATGGCAGCGGACATAATTATGTTAAAGGCGTGCATTGAGTGTAAAACAAAACAATTTACATGGTTTCACGTAAAATTAACACACCGTGTTCATTTGGAAGTCTCCAGTAAACCGCAGGCTGTATAAATACTCGCTTTCCAACCATGGGAATTACGCCTGTTGGGTAAAGAGGCAAATAAAGGGTGACACCACAGCATTGGTAGTAGTATTGGAAGATTAGTACTATTGGAAGACAAGTTCCAGAGACCCAAAAAGCCTAGACAAATGCAACAAATCACTTAAACAATATTAATAGCAAAGAACATATGGTAAGAATGAAGCCAGTGCATTGAACATCAGGGAAACACTCCAGCGAGTGTTCATGTCCAGGCAGCTGTACACATGTTGTATTTAGGAAAAATGGAGTCTTATGACTTATGGTGTTTGGTTTGATTAATTGTTTGTGAGTCCTTTTAGAGTTGTAGAGTTTGCAAAGTTGGAACTAATTCATTTGTTACATTTATAAAGCGATTTCTAGACACTCAAAGCGCTTTACATGGAAGGCGGGAATCTTCTCAACCACCACCAATGTGCAGCATCCACCTGGATGAGGCAACGGCAGCCATATTGCGCCAGAACGCCCTCCACACACCAGCTTATTGGTGGAGAGGAGACGGAGTTGCGAGGCCAATTAGTACATATGGCGATGATTAGGAGGCCATGGTGTAGAGGCAATGGGCGAATTTGGCCAGGATGCCGGGGTGATGCTGCGATTTTTAATGACCACAGAGAGTCAGGACCTCGGTTTAACGTCTCATCCGAAGCGAGAACATTCACGAAGGAACATTGAAATGCTTGTGTGGATGTAAATTCAATAGAAGCCTACGATCAATAGTAATGCATCTTTCATAGTAGTGTTGTATTTTAACTAAATCACAACAATAATAAAGATACTTAATGAAAAAAAAATCTGTTACGTATCTTCTTTTCTGTAATTACACCTCTTCTCTTGCTGTATATTGTTCTGGTTTATTGCGCTCTTGTATATTGGTTTATAACTGACGTTTCTAGTAGTTCTCTTCAATTCTAAGTCGCTTTTAGATACAATTATTTGGTAAATATACAAGTATAATAAAATACATATATTTTTGCTGTCATCTTTTAGAATTGAAGTCAACTGGAACCTCCCATCACTTTGCCTTCCTGCTCAACTCAACAGACTACAGAATCCTTCGCATGGACGAGGATCATGATCGCATGTATGTGGGGAGCAAAGACTACATTTTGTCTCTAGACCTGAACGACATCAACAAAGAGCCCCTCATAGTAAGAGCCTTCTGTTACACGATCACAAATAGGGTACAATATAGTATTTTGTTCTCTTCAACAAATGGTTAGAAGTTTGATGATAATAATAATAACAATAAAAATAATGTTTTGTAATTATTGATCAACTTATATATACAAATAAATACTGTATATTTATTTTGTATTATATTTATTTATTCTACAGTTTATTTATTTACCATAGTATTATATATTTTTTTTATATTTGTATATATAAGATCTGAACATTTTTGTTTATGCTTCTAGTGTTTTCAGAAAGAAATGGGACCCAAATGTGTGCAGTATTTGAGGAAAACTTTTTTTCTTTAACTGAGACAAATTGCAATGAATGAAAACTGAGTAAATTTTGGCAGTGAAAAGCTGGTCACTGGAGATTTGGATGACCAACATTTGTTTGTTTATCTCTCTCTTTCTCATCAGATTCACTGGCCCGTCGTCCCTCAGAGAAGAACCGAGTGTGTCCTCTCAGGAAAGGACATCAATGTAAGAATCCATAAGGGAAAAGACATTTAGACATTGATGCTCTCTTTAGGAGTTTTCCTTAAGATCAGTCTAGACCGTTGCCAGGGTGCCACCATCTTGGCCAAGCAGAAAACCAATTCTGTCATTCCAGCATGTGCATGTCAGAAACTACAGTAGCATTCATTCGGAAATGAACACAACATTCATGACATCACTCTGTTTTCGTCAGGGTGAATGCGGGAATTTCATCCGTCTCATCGAACCGTGGAACAGAACACACCTGTACGTGTGCGGAACGGGAGCTTACAACCCCATCTGTACCTACGTGGACCGAGGGCAAAGGTCACAGGTAAACCATCACTCACAGGTGACCTGTCGCCATTTGCGGGTCAAGGGTTTAATCTGTTGGCTACATTAGTTAAAAGGTATTATGTCATTAGAGTGGAATGTTTCCCCACCCTGGATCAAAGAGTATAATCCGTACCACCTGTATGTTTATTGACTGTGTTTAGGAAAGTAATTGTATTTAAAGGTCGTTTCTATTGAATTCCACTTCCCACCTTTCCCATGACCACCTTCCTTCTTCAACCCCTGTCTCTAAAAATGTATTTTATAAAATGTGACGTAAAGTAAACAACACTGACAGTATTTAGTTAATTGATCAGTTACATAGCACACATAATTAAACAAAATTAATGTAATTTTTGTATATTTTTTCAAAACATTTCACTCAAATTCTTATCCTGATGATATAATTTGGCAAAAAAATGAAGTAATTTATTTCATTAGAAAGCTCTAAGTATTTTCAAGTGGTCTCAGACTTTTTCAGATTTTTTTGCCCACATTTAAAGGGTTCTGCGTTTTGCATGCCCGTTTCTTTGCATTTCATAAGCATGTGCTAACAAGGGTCCAGCATGGTGTGCATGTACTGTATAAAACACAACCTTTATTGTAAATAAGTCCATCTTTATACACCAAATATAAATCTCCATAAGACACAGATTGGGTCATTCTCTTGGGTTTAATGGTGTGACCAGAAAGAGGTCTTTATTAAGGAACACACCTTGTTTTATAGGCCATGCTCGAAGATCAGCTGCCTCGTGCGGGAGGCCGAACCAGTCGAGCAGCAGACCCTAGCGCTTCACCAGAGCCGTTCGCACCCAAGGTGGGATATGAGGTCCTCCTTTTGTTGTAAACCAAGGGAAGGAAGCCCCATTTAAACGTATTTTGGGTCACACACTGAAGGGTATATTTGATCCTAGACGCTCAGTAGCTTCGTGTGGAAAGGTTCTGTTCACACACAATAATTGGATTTTCAACAGCTGGTTTTCTCGATCGCTGAAGGCGTTGAGAGGAACATGAGAAGAGCTGTTAGCCTTAGAGCCTCTCTTTCTCAGGTTTGCCTACACTTGTCTGAAGGCTGCCTTTGGTGCGGAAATCTAGCAGAACGTACAGAGATTACACCCACACCCTCCATCAGACTCCATCATGAGTTGAGAGCAATTAGTCAGCACAAAATCTATCTGCGGTTATTGCGTCTGTGATGTGCGTGTAAAACTTCGAACATGATCTAAAAAATGATCGAAGCAGATATTTTGTTGAGACATGTTGCGTTGCTGTTTGCTGAATGGGATAAACTTCTTTGCTTGGATATCTATGTAAATCCCCTTCAAAAAACAATCCATAAAACAAGATGTTTCCATTTGCTGTCATTGGCTACAATTTTTTGCAGATGTGAATAGATCGGTTTGACTGTAACTGGCATGCAGACTGCATGGAGTAGAGTGTTTCTAAGCTCGAAGAGATATTTTCTTTAATACCAGAATGAAATAGCTGTCACTAACCCTTGACTCTATATAGATTTAAACCTTTATTAAAACAAATAACTCAAAGTGAGAATCATTCATTTTCTTTAGCAACCACCAAGATCCTTGAACTTAAGATATAATAAAAACGAAACGATTATGGTTTCAATGTCTTTTCGGCATTTACCTGGGCAGTTTTAGACTAGCCGGCTTCCATTTAATGCCTTGATGTTGGTGTTGGGTTTAGACATTATGCAACAGAGTGAAAGGGAATAAAAAGGTTGTTATTACAAATCACAATAGGTACCTAATTATATTTCCTGTATACTGTATAACAACCTCAGCGTAGTTTTGCCCGTGCTTCCCAGTAACCCAGTGTGCATTTCACTTCCTGGCTTTACCTCTTAAATACCGGAAACTTAAAGAGTCTAAGTAAGCTGAGAATCAATACTGCACATCTTATTAACAAAAACTCTGTGCGTATGTATGTGTACCTTCTTCCCATTCCAGGAATACATTTTCCGTCTGGAACCTGGTAAAGTCGATTCTGGGAAAGGAAAATGCCCCTACGACCCCAAACTAAACAGCGTCTCGGCTTTGATAAGTATGTGACTAGTTCAAGAAATTGAAATGTTCTTGTCATTTTACTTTATCTTATTCTTAAAGGGATACTCCATCCAAAAATGTAATTCTGTCATCATTTACTCACCCCCAAGTTGATCCAAATCTGTATACATTTCTTTATTCTGATGCACACAGAGAAAGAAATTTGGAAAAATGTTAGAAACTGATATTTCTGGGACATTATTGACTACCATAGTAGGGAATCATTTTTTGTTGTTGTTATATTTGAATGAATTTAGGAAAGCAAACAGTTCTGGGGCACATTTGACTAACATTTTTATTTTCCCTACTATGTTAGTCAATAGTGCCCCAGAAATGTCAGTTGCTAACATTTATCCAAATATCTTTGTTTGTGTTCATCAGAACAAAGTTGTTTATACAAATTTGGATCAACTTGGGGGAGAGTAGTTTATGACACAATGTTTTATTTTGGGGGGAGTATCCTTTTCAATAAGATGATTAATTCTACAATTAGAAACAATAAAGTTCTTTCTCCTTTCGTCTGTCTTTTGTCTCATAATCAGATAAGTTCATCTTTCTTAAGCTTACGTTTCAATCTCTCTTTATCTCACTATCTCTCTTTTGGCAGATGGCCAGCTGTACGCCGGAGTCTACATCGATTTTATGGGAACGGACTCTGCCATTTTCCGCACGTTGGGCAAACACACTGCCATGAGGACCGACCAGTACAACTCCCGCTGGCTTCATGGTACAGAAATACTTAAGATTTTTTTTATTGTGCCGTTAAATCAAAAACCACCTCTTTGTTTAGTGTGAAATGTGCCAGATGTGAATATTTAACATGACCCTTTTTTGTACTATTGTCCAAATATTGTTCTTTTTTCTTTGAATTTTGAAATAAAGAAAAGTTATTAACATTAAGTAATATTTTTAATTCTGCACAATTTTAAGGTCACTAATCTAATTTATCCAAATTAGTGAAAACAAATTCATGGAAATGTTTCAATTGTAACTTTTTGTTTGAATTACGCTGCCAGTTTATTTTATAATGACGTTTTTATAATGAAATTATAAGTTTTGCATTTAAATAAGAAAAAATGCTTTTAGAGACTTGAACCACACTGTGTTTCATAAACTCTATCCTTAAAAATCTATGTGAAAATACATCTTTTATATGTAAAGAAAAAAAGCCTATCATACTTTAGAAGCTAAGTGATGGCTGGCCCTTGGTTTGAACCCTTGTTTTAGGCAGATCCTCATATTAAATAGGATCTCTTTTACTTGGCTCCCATCAGTTCTACTTGAGTTTTATCTTTCCTGTTGCAAAAGTGTCCGATGTGATAACATCACAGATGCTGTCAGAGACACCCTACATGTGACTGTAGCATGTTATGAATGAGATAAGAGACGAACTGCTTCTCATCAGTTGCACTTGCCAAAGTATTTGAAATTCAAGCGAGCGCTACTTAACACGATCCATTTGCTCCTTTATTTTCTTTCTCTCTGCTTTTTTCTCCAAAAACTATGATTCATCTCCCATTTTTCTCTTTCTGGTTCTTTTCTTTCCCTCCTGCCTCTTCTCAGATCCAACGTTCGTCCATGCCCAGCTCATTCCTGACAGCGCGGAGAAAAATGATGACAAGCTGTATTTCTTCTTCCGTGAGAAAGCGTCGGAGATGGGTCAGACTCCCATGGCCCAGTCCAGAATCGGTAGAATCTGTCTGGTAAGAGCGTGAGCAGACGCAGAGCCAAATAACCCACATATTATTATCCCATTCTTCATTTCGGAGTGTGTAGAAGTTTGGCGTGTGAAGCGTTAGGCACCTCGTGATTTGATTAGATTTCAATTCAGAGAGTCATAATCTGATTCCAAAAAGATTCCCGATAGATCTCTGTTTAGATGAGGGGCGCAAATCTTATTTTGCTTTTGTCTTTGGCTATTAAACAACTTGGAGAAGGCTCCTGCATACTTTGTTTGTTTGCACAGTGCAAATACCGCAGCAGATGCGGCCGGCGTGCATTTGTGCTGTGCAACACAACTAATGGGACTTGCAGTATTTACAGTACAGTGATGTTTTGTCTTTCGTATGGTTCTGTAGCAAAAAAAATTATATTGATCAATCCAGATCTTGTGGATCAATCCAGAAGCATTTCAGAATACATTCTTCCATTTTTTACATTGCAACACAACATATAGCATTTACAGTATCTAAAGTAATGTTTTGCCTTTAATACAGTTGTACTTCTGGGTCGATCCAGAATCATTTGCGAAAGAATATTTTTTGTGTGTGTATTGCAACACAACAAATATTTTTTGTTTGTGTATTGCAACATTGCATTAATAGTATCTACATTTACAGTACAGTAATGTTTTGTCATTTGCATAGTTATATAGATTAACAATAAATTGCATTATGAATGCGTGTGGAGCGATCCAGAATAGTCTCTGAAATAATCAATGTTCCCCTATACCATTTTTCAATACAATACAATGAATGGCATTTACACAATAGTTATGTTTTCCCTTTCGGACAGTTTTGCAATAAATCACATTGCTAATAATGAATTCGAAACCCTTGTGGATTGATTCAGAATCATTTAATAGAATACATTTTTCCCCATGCAATTTTTGCATTGCAACATAACCAATGCATTAACATTATGTACATTTACATTATAGTGATGTTTTTACTTTTATACGTTTCGTTTATTTTATTAATAATGAATTAACTTATAAATGCTTGTGGATCAATCTAGAATTGTTTCATCAAGAATTAATAGTTCCCTAATATTCCCCACATCAAATGGCATTTACAGTATCTACATTTATGCTAGAGTCATGTTTGGCCAGTTTTCCGATAAACAGCATTCATAATAATAAACTATGAATGCTTGTGAATCGATCCAGAATGATTTAAGAAATAATCAATATTTTCCCTATGCCACACAACAAATGCATTTACAGTATTTATATTCACAGTACAGTAATGTTTTGCCGTTTATGCAGTTTTGCTATGAACAGCATTAATAATAATGAATCCTGAATGCCTCTGGATCAATTTTCCCCCGACCCTAATGGCAGTTTCTATCCATCAGTGGTTGTTCCTGTGCTAAAATCACGTGTGCATGCACATGCAGTGCAGGACAGAGACAAACTTGATTGACAGATACTTGTCTCATCATGAGCCATCATTGTCCAGTACCTCCTACATGAGCAGCCGCTTGTTCCTTGGTTATTTTTGCTGTTGTAATGTGAATCAAACAAGCATGTTTGTAGTGTGTGGGTAGCTGCTGGCGGCTGGTCACCGGGCATGGTTGCGCCTCATTATTGAAGTTGGCCGCCGTCCACAGCAGATGGGGCTTAGCGGCGCTCGAAGCCAATGTTTACAACCCAGTCACAGCCAGTTAATGCAAACCCACAGAAATAACAGCGATGTAAAGCGACGTCTTTATTTCACAGAGACAGCCTAGGTGTTTGACAGACGTCCGTCAAATCGCTAATAGCGCTTGGACTTTGTGTGGTGTCTGACAGTGATTGTTTAATAGCTAACGTGACATCACTTCCTCCGCAGAACGATGATGGAGGACACTGCTGTCTGGTGAATAAGTGGAGCACCTTCCTGAAGGCTCGGCTCATCTGCTCCGTGACGGGCTCAGATGGAATCGAGACGCATTTCGATGAGCTTCGTAAGTCTCTGTTTTAGTGGAGCTTTGCAATCTGGATTGCCCGTTTTTACTTGTAATTGAGATCATCTGTCAATATGCAAAACCATCAGGCTTCAGATTTCTTGTCGAATTGGCCTTTAATACTTTTTAAATGTCTAAAACTCATTATTTCAGTATTATACTCCTATTAAAAATAAATAGTTGGTGGTACTAAAGAACTTTTACAATTTTCCAAAAATTACCATTTAAATGGAAATTCACGAATACTATGGTCGTTTTTGTGGATTGTTATGTACTTTTAATATGTTTTTGTCTAATTGTAACACCTGGGGCCATCCATGTATCCTTGATGACATCATATAAAACCTTAGAAGCGAATTAAATTGATTCCTAGATTGACTTCCCATATGAAGCGTACATGAAGTGTATACCGGAGGCACAATTCCATTCTGTTTTGTTCATTCTCTGTATTCTTGCTGAAATAAGAGACCTCTTATTTCAGGAAAGGCCATGATATAGCTCATTTGTGGAAAGCGCTTGTATCTGATGGTTCAATGGATATGTCTCTCCAGAGGGTGTAAACTTGGAAAAAGTAATTTCCTTCTTTTCCTGTATGTGCAGCGTGTAGCGTGAAGAGAAATATCTAAAAGCAAGTCGTTCTGAGTGGAAATTGAAGGTGCTGTGGATTACATTGTACTACAAACGCTGAAGTATAGCTCAATTGATAGAGTATTGTGTTAGCAGCACAAAGTCCATGGGTTCGATCCTAAGAAAACATATTCTGATGCAAATGACCTTGAATGCACTGTTTTTCCTATGAAAGCATCATATAAATGTGTGTTTATGTGGAATTGTGATATACGTGATTGTGCATTTATGTGTGAGGTAAAGCACGGATTAATGCGTCCTTGTGAAATGCAAGATGCGTCTTAACAGGCTTACACAAAATGGTGTGGGAGAGTTTGATTGACAGGACAGAATAGGATTGGCTGATAAACCAGCTGTAACAGCCTCTGCCACTCTTCAGTGGCAAATGAATCGAAACGCATGAACGGTAGAATTTTATTGCTTTTGCAGCGTGGTTAAATCGGGCAAGCGACCGCTCTGTGTTTGCTTCATTTCACAGCACACAAGGTGCCCTCAGGACTGTTTTCCCTGCCTCTGCCCTCTTATTCCCTCTCCGGTTCGCCGTTCACCGTCCCCGTGTCGCTGGGTTTGAGCAATGAAGCTGTCAGTGGAGTTTTTGACTGAATGTTTTCTCTTATCCTCAGTGGGGCAGTGAGGTTTTTATGGCTTGTTTTTTTGTGGCTTGGCTAGAGAGAGATTTTCGCATCGGATCAATCGTGCAGTGTGGGATTTTCCCTCATTGCTTGATTACATGGTGTCCGTTTAGCTGTAACTATCCGTGTGAGCTCATCCGTCTGTTTTTGACGGGACATCTGTCTGTTCTTTTACCTCTGCGTTCTACCCAAAATATCTGAAAATTCACTAAACTGTTAAATCTGAAACTGTTTTTGGCAAAAAAATGTACAAGAACCACTTAAGTAAAAACGCGAACAATCGCATAGTTAAGCTTTTCACAGTGATTTATAAAAGGTGTTGGGTCGGATTTTGCTGGGCATGTCAGTTGTTGGTAACACACAAAAATGTATCTTCTTCACGATGTAGCCGATTTTTGTTAATTCGAATGAATTTGTGCCCTCTCATTCGTACATTTTAGTACGATTTGCTCTCTCGCCAGCGACTTTAGGGGCAGGGTTAGGGGTGTGGCTTAAGTTTTTTTCTAGATTAAAAAAGTACAAATTCATATGAATTAGCCACCTTGTAAAATAATTACGAATTCGTGTGAGATGAGGTTGGATAAGCAGATAAGGTAACCTGCAACATTATGTTTTAAATAGAGATGACAAATGTTATATTGCAGCTTTAAAATATAACATTTTGTGTGCTGTGTTTCTATGTAAAATTATGCTCATTTAATAAATGTTCGCAATCCAATTTAATGAGATGAATTTTCTTAAAGCTGCAGCTCTTAACCTTCTTGTTAAAAATGTAAAAAAATAAGCTATTGACCAAGTAGGCCTATACAGTAAAAACAGAGAGATCAAAACTTTCATTACTGTACCCCTGATTCAATTAATATGATTGGTATGTAATAATTTATTTGTTGGGCTCTTGGATGCGATTTGACACTAAAATACATAAAAAAATTACTTCGCCCTCCAAAATGTATGCATGTATTTAGCTGAATAACAAAAAACGCTATCAGCGGGTCCAATCATTCTTATGTTTGGTTATTGCATGTCCCCAATAATATCCCTCAACTAGAACTGCTCTTACGATGAACCCATAAAAAGCGTCTCGCTCAGACCGTTTCAGTCTATTTCTCCCTGTGGTCCTGTCCAGTCTTTCTCGTTTTGGCTTGGAGAACATCACTGGTCCTTTGTGGCTAATTCGCCTTGAAACATCTAGCAAAATTTGGATCTGTTTTGTCTGATGTCAGCAAACCTAAACATGGCATAGAACATAGTGGCTTTTTTGCAGTTTGAGGGTTTTTGACAGGTGTCATACCCGAGATATTTGACAACCGTTATTTTTAAATATGAATAATCTTGCTACTACATGTACACAAGAAGGATTTCCATGGTACTGAGACATCATTTATGACAATAATATGTTCCAATAGGGCTCAAAAATATGTACTTGGCCGTCACCATAGTTTAAGAACACAAGATAGCCTGCTGCTCATCCAAGACCTAAAATAAATAAATCTATCTTTCAGGTGACGTGTACATCCAGAAGACTCATGACACCAAGAATCCCACCATCTACGGCGTCTTCTCCGTGTCTGGGTGCGTAAGTTCACCATCATCTCCAACATCAGATTCCATCCCCACTTCTCAGACGCCTCTTAGTAATCAGGCAGTTTATCAGATTGGCAAGAAAGCTTGAATAGATTTTCTTTCATATTCACACTCCAGTTGCCCGCGGGGCAACACCCCCATTTTTCCGCTCCTAAAGACAGTTTCTGCCATACTGAAAAACAAGTGTTTGGCAGCCTTCACAGGCGCTCGTACGAGTCCTCCAGCAGCACAAAAGAAAGCAGCTTTTTGTGCATCTGAGATGTGATATTCTCATAAGGATTTATCTGCATCATACCAACGTTATTAGATGTGCTTAAGAGTGTTATTTGTATGCATGGAAATATTACACAACTGGCCTTAGAGGCAGCTGTCAGTGTTTTTGATGAGCTTCACATGCTAATCACACACAAGACTGTATTTGTGTGTGCGTGGTGCTCAGTCTCTGTAGATTTTAGATTTAATTAGTGAAGCCCCTCAATTCTGTATCTCATTTCTCTGTATTTATGTTAATAAGCAAAGAAGAAAGTCCAATCAACATAAAATAGTATTTGAAAACCCTACACTTTTCAACCCAGCGTTGAGTCAAAAGGGGAAACCCTATTTTTGGGTTGTCAATTAATCTATGATGGGTTGTTTTAACCCATTGTTGGGTGAAATAAGCATGTCTGGGTTAATTTAACACAGTGGCTGGGTTTCTCCCTTTTTGACCCAACGCACATGTTAAAAGTATGTGTATTACGTCCCTAATGTGGCGTACTGTGAGGTCCAAAAATCCACTGGTCAACATGCCTCTAGTTTATATTTTTCTATTTTAAGAAGTCAAAGTGACTTGATCCAAGTGGCCTGAAGCAAATGAGCAATTTTAAACATTATTTTATGAACGTTTACGAAGAAAGTATGAGCCAGAGTTGGATTTGTGATGACCCTAAAACATAGTGTACAAGTAGATATACCTGCACGATGTTATATGTCTCTAATCCTTTGTTTGCGTCTCTATATCTCTTTCATCTATAGGTCTGTATTTAAGGGTTCAGCAGTATGTGTGTATTCAATGGGTGATGTGCGTATGGTCTTCAATGGTCCTTTTGCTCATAAAGAAGGACCTAACTACCAATGGGTGGCATACCAGGGTAAAATTCCTTACCCCCGACCCGGAACAGTGAGTATCATTAGTGATCCATAACATTTGGCCATTTCAGTAAAAATACAGAAATAATAACTCTTATCCCTCTAATAACAGTGTCCAGGAGGGACATTCACACCCAACATGAAATCTACTAAGGATTACCCAGACGAGGTTATCAACTTCATGCGCAACCATCCCACTATGTTCAACTCCGTTTACCCAGTCCACAAGCGCCCCCTGGTGGTCCGCACCAACGTGGATTATGAGTTTACCACCATCACTGTAGACCAAGTGGCTGCAGCAGATGGAAACTATGAAGTTCTGTTCTTGGGAACAGGTAAATGCTCTTGAACAATAAAAATAGTATATTTCGGATACATGTATCAAATATTACTGTTGTATTGCTTAAAGGTGAACTTGTTTTCTTTGCAGTATTTGAGGTCTGAAAAATACAACAGAGCATCCTCTCTGTTATTTTGACTTGTTTCTCCAGTTTTCATTTTCAGCAAATAAATGCAAATAGAAACAATATTTTTATTTAAAATTTGGGAGAAATATTGTTAGTAGTTCACAGAATTAAATATATAATATATATATATTTTTCCTGAACTCATACTCAAAAATTGTAAATTCGGAAGAACTAAAAATAATTATAAAATGGTCTCTTAATGTTTTCCGTCTGGACGTTTACAGATCGAGGTACAGTTCAGAAGGTGATTGTATTACCCAGAGATGATCTTCAGACTGAAGAGTTGGTGCTGGAGGAGGTGGAGGTCTTTAGAGTAAGTTTCTGTTTTTCTCTGACATTCTCTGGCGGCAAATTACAGGCAGTATAAATATTCAAAGTGACTTCTAATTCCTAAACATTTTGTCTTTTTATTTCGCAGGTTCCTACTTCAATAACTACTATGAAAATTTCACCAAAAAGAGTAAGAATTCTCTGAATTATTTATAGACTGCTTTATTGCCTTGTGGCTCACCGTCATTTCCCAATCTTCGCTTCTTGTCATACTTGTGTACTTATGTGGAAATCCACTTATGTAAAAATAAGAAATAAATAAAATAGTTCTGAGACAGAACAAGAAAACACATGTTGACATGTGTTTTCATCCTGTGTGTGCAGCAACAGCTGTATGTGAGTTCGGCGGTGGGCGTTACTCATCTGGCCCTTCACAGGTGTGATGTGTATGGAGAAGCCTGTGCTGACTGCTGCTTGGCCAGAGACCCTTACTGTGCCTGGGATGGCAAATCTTGTTCTCGCTACTCCGCAAACCAAAAAAGGTTAAAGCTTTTTATTGCATTTTGTATAGTGATGTGAAAAGCCTAACTTCAAGGAGTAGTTCGCCTTCAAAAGGAAAATTTGTCATCCTGTACACGCTCTCTTGTCATTTCAAACTTGTATGACTTTCTTTCTTCTGCAGAACACAAAAGAAGATATTTTGACAAATGTTGGTAACAGAGCAGCCCCCCATTCACTTCTATTGTAACCAATGCAAGTGAATGGGGTTAACAACATTCTTCAAAATATCTTCATTGTTTTCTGCAGAAGAAACTACCTTTCAGTCACACTGCTCAAGCTTTCTACCCAAAGTTTTTACATATTATTAAAAGCTCAATATAGTGTTCAAATGCTAAATACATGTATATCAGAATGCAATGCACTGTATGAATTATTACTACACACTAAACTCAATATACAAAATACACAAAGCACAGTTCAAAATGAAGTGACAATATACAGAATATGCAGGGTGCACAAAATGGTTGTTGTTTGGTATGTGACTGTTTCTTTCCTGACTTTAAAAGTCTCTGACTCAATAGGATATTAAAACGTTTTGAAGAATCAGTTTCTTGACTTGCTATTGGTGTTTGCAACTTGTAGGCGGAGTCGAAGACAAGATGTGAAGTATGGCAATCCCATCAGACAATGCAGAGGCTACAATTCCAATGGTGAGGAACCAAAAAGAAATAACAGAAAAACTACATTAAAATACAGACATTGCTGATTTAGCAAAGAAACAATGATTTGGTTATTGTTTTAAAAAGTATTTTGTTTTCATTCCTGGCAGCCAATAAGAACACATTGGAGACGGTGCAGTATGGAGTAGAAGCGAGCACAGCCTTCTTGGAGTGCCAGGCCAGATCTCCTCATGTGTCAATCAAATGGCATTTCCAGAAAGAGAACAGTGACAGGAGAAGAGAGGTATGTGTGATTGTACCGCCTTACTTTTGTGCCGTATTTATACACATAAAAATGCAATATATATGTAATAACTGACATTTATATAGTGAAGAATATCTTATGGTGTGGAACTTCCTCCTCAAGCAAAAATTCTTGATGTGCAAAAAAGAAAAACGAACATCTGATTTGTTATTCCAGATCCGTTCCGACGGACGTGTAGTTCGCACAGACCAGGGTCTCCTCCTGCGCTCTCTTCAGCTCTCTGACGGAGGAGTCTACCAATGCACCTCCACCGAGAAAAACTTCAAACACACACTGGTCAGACTGCAGCTGGTGGTTCTCTCCGCCCGCACCGTCAACACCATCCAGACGGAAACCACCGCCCCCGCCGTCCCGCCTCTCCAGGCCAGCGCCTGGACGCCCAGCGCTGAGCAGTACAAAGATCTGCTGACCATCCTGAGCCAGCCTGAGATGGGTCTCATCAATCAGTACTGCCAGGACTATTGGCAGATGGGGGACGACCCCACGGCTCACACCCACAAGAAGAAAGACCTCAAGGAGGCAGCGAAGGACCTACGGAAGCCACGAAACAGGAGACACCACCAAGAGCAGGACAGCATGGCTGAGACATGAGAGAGAAATCATGACAAAATGTCGCATAAATGAGATTTCCGACATACACTACTAGAATTGAAGTTGACATTGAGGTACTTCGCAAAAGTATTCAACCACAAATGACTGATGAGAAAACGAACAAAACATTTTTGAGAATAGACAGTATTTATTGTAGGCTGTAAATACTTAGATTCTGTGGATATCTTTGTATGGAAATAGAGCGAAGGAAAAGAGGAAAAAAACGTTTGTGTATAGATTCTGTGCAAATATTTTGTTATCATTGTACCTTCCCTTCCGATGTATTTATTACAATGGGTCATAACACGCCATGTTTTCACGACCTAAGCTTTGGTGTGTGTGTATATATATCACTAACCGGATAGTTGGTGAGTATCAACTCTGGACATTTAATGGACGGTTGGACTGCCCTTGATGTTTTGATACCAGAGCTATGATCGGACCGTAAGCTATTTTGTGGACTCTTGTGTGAGCACATGTTCACGTTCAACAGATGTACGGAAACATTTTTACATATATTGGTGCATCTGAGTATTACGTGACCTTGAAAAGGAATATCATTGAAAGTTATTTTAATCTTCTTCTGATCTTCCATATGTTGCTATGCTAATGTTTGTTAAATATAAGTCGTTCCTGTATGTTCAAATATTCTGTTGGTTATTAATTACAGCTTCTTGTACAGTATGTACATCAACACTATTTTCATTTGTAAAATATGTACTATTGCACGCACAGAGTTTAAAAAACAAAAACTGGGGTTCAAAACCTCCATCTCTGCAAATTGGAATTTGGAGCAGCATATTAGAAATATTACATACTGTATGTATCTCTCCAGAATTGAGTTAAAAACACACTAGCAAGCACATTAATAGGTGATCTGGGCCATGCGTACGAGATCTTTAATCTAATCTAAATGT
The DNA here is from genome assembly GCA_006030095.1 of Triplophysa siluroides. Lineage (NCBI taxonomy): Eukaryota > Metazoa > Chordata > Actinopteri > Cypriniformes > Nemacheilidae > Triplophysa > Triplophysa siluroides. Next base: position 6,468,565 of record VCII01000237.1, read on the forward strand.
TTGGAGGCTCATTTGAGTTTGCATGAAATGTATTTGTACTGTACAGATATGTAGTCTGGATATGTTCCTATGTAGATGTCTGTGGATGGTCTGTGACAATGATTTGAAAGAGATTGAGAGATTGATTTCTATAGACAAAGGACTTGAGTGACTGAAGCACAAATACCTGTCTGATCCTGTAAACGGACTGTGTGAACTGGCTGTTGTAATTTTTCGTTCTTTCATTTGTAAGACATTTATCTCTGTGGTTTGTCCACTTGTTTTGTCTTTTTTTAGGATTCTAATGTGAAAAAAGATCCAGATTAGATGTTATGAACAGTTAATGTTATAGTAATGTATTTTTTATTTCTTTTCTTTTCCATCATTGTCGTTGACTAATTAAAGTTATATATTTTATAACAAATTTAAGTTGAAAAGTTAAGATTCACCACTTAGTCATATTTTGCCTTCTTTGTGTTCCACTAAGGTATGCAAACTAGGAACACAATAGGGTTATGTTTTAGATAATATATACATTAAACATATCAATTTGATGTCCAAATTTGCTGTTTTTCAGCAAATGGAAAGAACACTGGACTTTTAAAATACTGTGTTGTCGAAGTTGACAAGCACTTTTTAATACTTTTTATTTGTAAGATATTTGAAAAACCTAGTGACAAACATAAATGGTGACTAATAATAATGATTTGTTTACGAGATATGCAGATAGGAGGTTTAAAAGGACAGCAGCTATATACAAGTTAAATACTGTAAAAACTGAAGAAATACAGCAGATGTCGAAACGAACAGCTTTGAAGAGCGTTGTGCCTATAACTCTCACCTACATTCAGATCTGTCCATCTTCAGATTGGGGTCAATGAGCTCGGCGAGGGAAAAGACTAAAGCTCTTTAAATGCATCATTGCGCAGTGTACACTATGGAAAATGTGATCCTGTTGACTACAGTGGGAAGGTGAGATTAGAATTACTCTCAGAGGTCTCACTGTTTGCTATCAAATAAAGCTTTTAGACTAATTTTATTATCAAACTAAGTAGGTAATGACTTAAAATATTTAACCTACACTGTAAAAAAAAATCGGCAACTGAGACCTTAAAATAAATGTATGTAAAATTACATATTTTCCATGTTTTTCTTCGCATTTTACAGTAGTTCGACACTTTTTGCCGTATTTTTAAAATCTGTTTTAAATTATAGTTTTTTTACAGTGTATGGTTGAGTAATATGTGGACATTTTAAGATAATTTAAACCAATTGTTGCCCATATTTGACCTAACCATGCATTGAAACAACCTAACTTGTTATAGAGTGCAGATTTATAAACAAATTATATTTGAAAAAATAGATGAAACAAGTGTGTTAAAACTTTTTTAGCCAAACTGTTTACAAAAATGATTGCCAGTTAAAACTTGATAACATAGACATTCAAAAACAGAGAGGTGTTGTTATAGGTGTGATAAAACACACAGACAACCAACACATGCCATATGAGATCCATTTATTTGTAGCTGACATGTACATTTTATTACCAGAAGTTATAATTGGTCATGTTTTTCATATTTCCTAATATTTGTGATATGAAATCATCACCCTCAAGAAGACTCAATGACCCTTTCACTGTGCATGTGAATACACTAACCAGATTATCACCTTCTGCTGACCGCAGCACCTCCACCTTAAATCTCAGAGTAGATGACCTCTCCATCCTTTGGATGCCGTCTGTCCTTGTTCTTCATTGGCCCTGCCAGCCCAGGTGGTCAGAGACTTCCCCGAAATCCCCCTAAGACTCAATTCAGTAGGTCACCGAAGCAAAGCGGGAGCCAGTTGAGGTGCGAGCCGTGTTGTTGAAGGCATCTGGAGGCCTCTATAGGCAAACAAGTGGTCTTCCAGAAGGACTTTTTATTAGGTCACAAGAGCCAGTATGGGGGCCGGCGCGAGTGCCGAGGAGAAACACTCCAGAGAGCTGGAGAAGAAGCTGAAAGAAGATGCTGACAAAGACGCCAGGACCGTCAAACTTCTGCTGCTAGGTAAAATCGCATGTGAATGGACTTTCTAGAGATCAGGTGGAGCTGGTGATAGTAGATCAAGAAAAAAATTAAGTTGGAAAACGTGGTCTCGACATCAATGCTACATTTGGATTATATTTGATGTATATTGAGGCCTCATGAATGGCATCAGGGGTAATTGCTTAATGATTTTACGTGCAAATAGAAATTTAGAGGTATTTCTCTTAAATATATACTGTAATATATTAAAAATATTGAATGTGGATTTGAGTTGAGTTGATCAATTCATAAATTCAAAAAGCTATCTTTTCAAGTGAAGTTTGAGACAACCAACAATCCACAATTTGAATAATTTGTCTTAACAGAACAGTGTATGGAGACTTAAACAATTGACTGTATGTTGAAAAATCTTTATAAATGTAAACAATGTATTTGGCATCTAAATAATATTAACATAACAATCTCTAATCATCACTACTGTACACATTGTGTTGTTGTCCAAGATATAATATGGGTCAGGTTTAAGGGACAAGGGGGCTTAAGACAAGTATAAGCCCCAAGCCTCTTATATTAATCCTTCAAAAGATAAACAAATGAGAGGAGAAGAAAGTATTGAGGAGAGTAATATGTTTGGAAATTTTAGAAAATATCAATAAAGTGGAAAAACCCCTTTGAAAATCTAAATAATAAAACAGACTTTCAGTGGCCTATTTTTCTCACTGGTAAACTGGTCAGACACCCTCTTCTCTTTAGTAATTTCCTCATTGAAGACTGATAAAAGCAAACAGGGATTACGTCTCATGAGACCGAATGCAGAAGACCTTTTTCCTGGGTGTCAAAAAGTCAGCTAGCTCATAAGTGGGCAAATAATCCATTTTAGAAATGTCCTACTCTCCACCAAATGTCCTCATAATACTGATGTAGTTTAGTTTTAGTGTTTTATTTACATTTTCCAGCCATTTTAAATTCTGTCTGTTAAAATCATTGTCTGTTAAATGACTGTTAAAAGTTAAAAACTCACTGGCTATATGATGATACACGACAAATGAGTTAAACTGAGATCTACATCACCCGACATTAAAGCCAACATTATCTGGCTTTCAGGTGCTGGTGAATCAGGAAAAAGCACAATTGTCAAACAGATGAAGTAAGTTTTCAAACAACAGAGGTATGACATTAAAATCAACCTTTTTAAATTGAATTTGTAAAACGTGTTATCATCACAGAATTATTCATCAAGATGGTTACTCCCTTGAAGAAAGCATGGAGTTCGTTGTTATCATCTACAGCAACACTTTGCAGTCTATCTTGGCCATAGTGAGGGCCATGACCACACTCAATATGTCATATGGAGATGCTGCTGCACAGGTACTGTTCAATCTATTCTAATACCTTTTGTTTGTGATGGGGTTACAGAATAATTAATAGATTTTGCCACAACATTATTTCATCATGTTGAGTTGTCAAGTTTTGTCATTTTTTTGCATGAATGATTTAGATTCATAGCATTTCCAGTTCCCAGCATGCTTTGCAATGGGCTGGATAATAAGAGTAAATGTTGGAATAAAGTGCTATTTTATGCATGTTTCATGAAAAGAGAATCGAATGAGACGTTAATAATGTTCAGTCTTGTATTCTGTTGATATCTAAAAGAGTTTTTGTTACATTTTGTTACCACTGAGCATTTGCTTATAGGCTGAGAACAGGATTGTTATGTTATTTAGTATAACTTAATGTTGTTTTGATCTGAAGACGTTACATTGGTAATGCATTGGTTATTTTTGCTCCTTTATGGCAAGATTGAGTATTTTTTAAATCAAGTGAAAACCAACATAAAGTTAAGTTTAGTTTAGTGAGTGTGTGGAAAGTTCAACAATAACCTTATGTAGATCTAAACTGAATTCATTGCGTATAAACAGTATTGAATTAAGGTTAATCATTTCAGTTTTGGAGAGAAGTCTCCAAACAAACAAACTCTCTTTTGTTGATGAGAAGAGATTTTCTCATATTTCTCAATGCATGTATATTACTGGCTTTTAAATGAACAACATACAGTTGTGTGTTGATTTTAAAAAGTTTTCTTTTTTTCTTTTCAATGTGCCATCCAAGAGACTCTAAATTGTTCCTTGAGAACATACTGTATTTTAAAGTCTAGATATGCTGATGTATACAATTACGGTATCTGTTTTCATAAAGGATGATTCCAGGAAGCTGATGCACTTAGCTGACACCATCGAGGAAGGCTCAATGCCCAAAGAGTTAGCTGACATCATCTTAAGGTTGTGGAAGGACTCTGGTATTCAGTTATGCTTTGATAGAGCCTCAGAATACCAGCTCAACGACTCTGCTGGATAGTAAGTTCCCTAACTACACTGAAAAAAATGATACTTTAAACTAACTTAATTCAATTATGGATAGTGGTTCCACACAACATAAATATGTTATCTCTGTTCAAATACTTGATGTATGATGAACTAAACTGAACTGAGTAAACTTAAACAACCATGTCCAAATAATGTCCAAATAACATTTTATTGCAACTTTTACTCTCCCTATTCAGCCCCGTGCAAAGCACGAGGGGAAGTGGAAATCCTGTTCCTAGTTTCTATAAAGCTACTTTAATAAAAGTAAATTCATTTAAATTCATGTATCTCAACTCAAATGGATGAAGTAAAGTGGTTCAAAATAATTGTGTTGTGTAAACTTGATTTATTTTAGTCAATTGAACAAGCATCAAATATTATTTTCATCTACTTGATTGAAACATGTTTATTTAAAATATAAACATTTAGTCAAGCCAAAGCATTACTGTTTTTAGTCCGTTTAACACAATGCAATTGTGATTGAACATAAAACCTAATACAATGGTGTTCAAACAAAATGAATAGTTTAAATAAAGTGAACAGTATCGTAAAATAGTAATACACTGGAATGAAGTCTCCATCTCTGATTTTTTCTCTAAGCTATCTGAATGACCTGGAAAGATTGATCCAGCCTGGCTATATCCCTACTGAGCAGGACGTACTGCGATCAAGAGTAAAGACCACTGGTATCATCGAGACCCAGTTCTCATTTAAGGACCTGCACTTCAGGTACCTCTGGAAATGTTGGATAGGTCTTCCTTATCTTTGAACACAAATTGAACACACCTCAAATTGGGATAAAAACGTCACAAATAATTACACAAGATACACAAACCTCTCCAAGATGGCACCCTTGATACTGTACATTCAATGGATATCGGATGCTTGTAATAACTGACCCACCTCTCTTGGTCTGCAGGATGTTTGATGTGGGCGGTCAGCGTTCCGAGAGGAAGAAGTGGATCCACTGCTTTGAAGGCGTGACCTGTATCATCTTCATTGCTGCTCTGAGTGCATACGACATGGTGCTGGTGGAGGACGATGAAGTAGTAAGTTGCCATTTATGGTCCACAGGTGAAGCGTTTCAACCAGCATTTCTAATGAAGAATTTTACACCAGGGGTCATCCTCTGGGGGTCCACGGTCTCTAGAAATGTCTGGCCATTCTGTAGTTAGATCTGAACTTTTAGGAACAGAAATCATGATCTTATGTTTTAAACCACAGAACCGAATGCACGAGAGTCTTCACCTGTTCAACAGCATCTGTAACCATCGCTACTTCGCCGCCACATCCATCGTACTGTTCCTCAACAAGAAGGATGTTTTCGTGGAGAAGATCAAGAAAGCTCACCTGAGCATGTGCTTCCCTGACTATGATGGTGAGACTGAAAACAGCATCTGAAAGTAAAAGATCATCTACATGACAGACTTTTACACGAAACCGAATTTACAGATGAAAAAATAAGCATAAACATCAAAAACGAACAAATGCCTTCACACTGAAATTAAAGTTTCAGATTTTTTAAAAGCCAAGTTTTGACCAGATCTTCACTAAGATGTAAATGTAATGTTTAACCGGACATGAAGTCTTAATTTATGAAAACAAAATACAGATTATCCAGGCTTGAGAACAGCAAGACCATCTTCCATTTGATCTGCAAAATTCTGAGACAGCACAGTGAAACATTGACATTCCCTCTCAGGTCCCAACACCTTTGAAGATGCCGGTACCTACATCAAGATGCAGTTCTTGGATCTGAACATACGGAGGGACATCAAAGAAGTTTACTCCCACCTGACCTGCGCCACAGACACAGAGAACGTCAAGTTTGTGTTTGATGCCGTAACAGACATTATCATCAAGGAAAATCTCAAGGACTGCGGTCTCTTTTAAAAGAGGTGAGGATAATAGCAAGAATTGATGTAGTACAATGACACGATTTGTCAGAGGCTTACACTCAATGGAAATAAGCACAATTTTGTAAGCGCAAATATGAATAGAGGCTATTGTTCATTTGATTTAAGAATTATTTAAAATTTGCCAATAAGATCAGCTTTTGCATAGACGCTGCTGTAATAGTTTTGGTCTGGAAACATATCGAAAAAGTCAGTTTTGGAAGTTTCTGCTAAAGTAAAAATGTTGCTTGTTTTCTTACAGAGGGGCTCAGCTTCTTGAACAACACCCAATAAAAACCCACTGCCCCTTGCCCCATATATCCTATGTAATGAGGAATTTTCTAACTCACAGAAAACTGACTGATTACAACTGAGAGAGGAAACTGTATTGTTGCTGTCAAGACCTTCATTTAAACAAAAACACCAGAGTTCAATACATATGCATAACAGTATTGCATGTACTGCATTACAATTACACAGCATCACAAAGAAGAATTGACTCATGAGGGGGGCTCTGATAGTATTTCACAAGCAATCTATCATGAAGATCTGCGAGTATGAGACATATGCATAAGCACTTCAGCATAATGTTTTGCAAGCGTACAATATGATACACTCGGAGAAAAATTAGATGAAAATTATAGCAGTTATTAACTGTGCAAGGTTTATGCTTCAAGCTGATTGAGAAAATTGTCAACATTTTGATGTTCCATAATCATTTTATTCACAGAGTAATATCAGAATCTCAAAAGAGATGGATGACTTTTATGAAAATATAGCAGGGACCGTCATTTCTTAAAAATGCTTAGCTCAGAAACACAGTTCAATAGTTGATGATGAAAATGTTGTACAATAATGAAATTATGGCATCTAACATCTCCATTCAAAGGGCAAAAGTTATTGTAAAATCACTACCATGTAAATCTAAAATCAATAAAGCTTATATATGTAGAAAAGACTAAACCTGATGTATTGTTTCACTCCTTTCACTGCACAACCTATAAGATGATCCCAAGAATTTATAATTTTGTCAACTTTCCCAGTTATATTTGTGGACCCTAAATTGGTATGAGCCGATATGGTCTAGGAAATACCAAATGTTTGTATTTGATCTTGAATAGGTTTTATTTTTTCAAAAAGGGTCTTGATTAAGACCTGAGACCAATGACTACCAAGTTTTACATTTAAAAGAATCGGAGAGTCCATGCTTCAACTACAACAATACAGAGAAACTATATTATTGGGATCACTTTCAAAGTAGCTGAATGAACCTTTACAAGGTATTACATTTTAAAATACCTTTTTTAGAAAAATATACAAGAAATCATTTCAATATGGTTTGTTTTCTGAAACAGGTGTTGTATTTAACCTAGATTGAGCATTCTCTTAACAATAACAGCACAAACTTTACAACTCACTGCATGAGATGAGATGGTCAATTTATTTTGTTTTGCATCTTTTTGTAAGATTCCTTCTTGGAATTCACTTCAAATATTTTTTTTTATACAATATTGTCAAACACAGCCAAGTGATGGTTTTCATTTTAATTCTATAAAACGGACAGTATTGCCTTTTTAAACCATGTTATTTCACAATTAAACAACAGTTAGCCAGATGATGCTATTAACCTTAATCTTATCAATTTAGAATACTAGCATCTGACATCAAAGTTGAAAAGCTGTCACTAATTACTGTCTATCCTCTGAATGTTACTGCTATCTAAGAAAAGCATTCAATCTTATCATGTTGATCATTATCGTCATCCTTTTTATGGCTTTGTTCAGAGAAGTTTTCACCAATATCAACTAGGCATAAAATCAATATTATATCTGGAACATCGCATATACTCATGACCCTGAGGACCAAACAAAACTTGTAAAAGGCACATGCTATTTGCTAAATGTTGTAATATTTGGTCCAACATGTTAAAGTTTTGCTTTTCCAAATTATGTTTTAATTGAATTTATTAATTTGACAATATAATGCATGAGAAATGAAGGCTGTCCCAATTATGTAGTCTATGTAACAAACCGACTGACTGCAACATTTGGAAACATGAAACCATGCAAATAAAAAAGCCACAGTGTTCTGACAAGCAAGGCACAAGATTTGACAACATGAAGACTGTGATCGCAAACTAGAAGAATTTTCGCAAAGATTTGTATTAAATAAAATCCATGTTGTGCGTGTTGCTAAAAGGCGCACAGAAGAAATTGTTTTGCTTTTCTAGGTTTGTTCTAGAGTTTGTTCCTTGAGACAAGTTTAAAACATGCATACCATCTGACACCCTATTATAGCCCTTAATACTAGATCAAGTTTTCATTAAACATGGCACTGTAGAAACTGTGTGTAAACATACACGATTGCACAATATAAAATTGCACATAAAAATCAGCCCAGAGAATCAAAAGTAGTTTAACAACGGATTTTGCTGTTTTGAAGCATCAAATCGCCCTGAATGTTTCCTTTTGCCCTTTGAGCTTTGCTGTATCAAAATGTGCAATCAAATTCCAAGGCTGGTCAAAATGTACTATGTCCACAAAAACGTTCAGTTAATTCTCTTAACCAGCACGACCCCACTCTCTGTGCAAAAGAGACTTAAAGTTTGTCTGTATCCATGTTTAACCCCACCAGGGGGTTCCTAAAGTGTTGAGGCCTCCGGGGCTCCAAAGGGCAATACTGACATCAATACAGCCCAACCATTTGGTCAATCTGCCGCATGTACACACTTTTTAGTGGAAGCCCGAAACGTCGCTCTTCAGGAATCCGTTCACACTATTGGACAAAGAGAGATCGAACATTTTTAAAATAGTGTTAAAATATCTCAAAGCGCAAAGATGCAAACCTACTTCTCTTAAAAAAGTAATTGAATTTAAATCTATCAACATTATTATTTCTTTCACTTCTCTATTAAAAGCTAATATGTATTAAATAGACATTCTTACGTTGCTTATGTTGGCCTGTGGCTCTTTTTGGGGCTCTTCAGAGGAGAACTGCTCGTCCCAGCTCTTTTGCCTAAAGCGTTGATCTATTGGCACTACATGGCCCTCGGTAGTGAAGATGTGTTTATTCTCAGACTTGTGCAGTGGGTTGTCTTCATCAAAGAGCTGTCATGGATTATAAAAAACATGTTAGTGGCGTTAAAGGATAGCAAGACATGTATATGTATTGAAAACTAAAGACTTCATTGTTTTTGTTTCTGTGAAATTTTCTATAGTTCTGTAACTGAAATCTCATTCCAATTAAACACAGTAATCAAAATCTCTCCAGACACAATATATTTTTTATAATACAAGCATTAAATTCAGTACAACATATTGGTAAGAGTTTACTTTTAACCTACAGTAAAGAAACACTCTTTTAAAATTCCTCTTTATAGTAATTAGATCAGACATTTGAAGTGAAATGACCTGGATATTTCTATAAATTTTTAATGAGATTAGCCCCTCACCCCTACTGACCAGATAAAGGTATTTGCAGGTTTCACTGAGGAAGAAACTCTCCATGCGATCCTCTTTGGACTTGTCCACAACGTGATGTAGCGTAGCATAACCACACCTAAACATCACCCAGACACAAGAGTCATAAATCTAATCCGGACCTCTGTTTACAATATGACCTCAGAAAAGAATCTGCATTAATCTCGAGTCTGACTCTGTTTACTGCCACGTACCTGACTTTGGTATTCTTTTCAATGCTTTCAAGAATGTCCATCCCCACATGAAGATAAAAAGGATTCTTGGTAGCCTGCAGCAGAAAAGAGGTTTAAATGTATTTAGAGAGAATAAGAATCTTCTTCAGCCAAACTGTGGAAAGGGATGAGAAACTAAATTAAATGAGAAATTAAGTTTTACAATATATATGGGCCAAAATCCTGATCGACAACAAATGAGCAGTGAATGTAAAAGTATTGTACCTGATAAAGCAGGTATGTGGATTCTACTAGTTCAGGTCTCAGAGGGTAGAAAAGCACATCTGGGGCCTGAAGCTGCCAGTTGTATCGCTCAGGAAGTGCCCCGAAACGCTTCCAGATTGCATAGTAGAAGGCGTGAAGGCAAATGGCGTTTTCAACATCTCCATTCAAAACCTGAGCAACAGAGGTGGTGCCCCATCAACAGAGAGTGAGAAAAACAGATATCTTGTTATTATTGGATTTTATATTATTATTAATTATTGTTGGAAAAGCATTTGTGATGTGAAAAACTTAAAACACACAAAAATATAAATAATTATACAATATTACAGTAGTGATACCTGTAGTCCTGGGAAAAACGCCTGCAGAGAGTCAATCCAAGTGTTCATGATCTGTCCGTTAAACATGTTTACATTTACATACAGCGGTGGGTCGCCCTCTCCTTCATTGCATGCCTCTCTTCTGTTAAAAGATATAAAATAAGTTATATAAAAAGAACACACATATACAACCAACAGTTCATTATAAACATACTTCCTTGCAGTGCACTCAATGGCTGCAAATCATGCAAACATAATCCCACATCCCACGAGACACAACATCTGCAGGTGGTTACAAACACAAACATGCAAAACCGCAACTACAATCACACACACACACATTTATAATCACCCTCTTCTCAGGTGGCTCTGAATGCTCTCGTAAGCCGCAGTGAACATACTGTAGTCCTCTTTCTCTCCGAACAAGATGTAAGACTTCAGCAAGTACTCATAAAACGAATCCATGCCTGCACCAAGACCACTCTGCCTTCCGACCCACTGTCCAGTCTGAATGTTCACCACGTTCCCTATAAAATGAAAGGATCAGATCACGAAACAAAACTCTAGTGATCAACCATAAAGCGAAACAAGCTAATCTGACAGAACCAACAATTAAATAGTTCATTTTAAACAAAAAATGTATGGAAAATAAAGACATGAGACAGAGAGAAACCCACTTACCCAGCAACCCGGTTTCATTGCTTCTTAAGTTCCACAGAGCTCTAACAGCCCGCCGGGCGACCCATTCAAATGTTGAGTCACCAATCAGACGGCTCAGAATGCCGAACTCCACGAGCAGCGAGCCCGCCCCTGCGGTACAGGTTTCATTAATGCTGTCAGGTGGGACGCCCTTCTTTAAATTCACCTGAACACAAATGAACTTATAAACATCGTTCACGAGCAAGCAGGCTGGTGAATTTTTAAGTTTCACAAACGATGACCGAAAATAAGCCACCGCTTCCCCGCTGTGGGCAAGAGAGGGTGTAGTTTGGCTTTGTAGTTTCGTGTGCAGTCCTGTAGGTCTTGTGTCAAGGTGAACAGTGGTGTGAATGGGAGTGAACAGGGTTGGGGGTGTCAGAGTTTGGAGATGATATTTTATTCAGGTGGTGTGAAGGCCGGAATTAACATTGTTTCACCAAGAGTAAGAAACATTTGGTTCACAAAAGCATAAAACACGGTCATGTTTACAAAAATGGACTCTGTCATTTATCAAGAGCATCGATGAGGGTCAGAGAGTAGTTTCCAAGGACATCATTGATGTTGATATTTGACCTAGCAAAAATACAAAAGTGCTTGACATGCTGCTATTACAGACCAGCTTATTTAAAAGCCAAAGATCCGTGGTCATGGGAATCTTATCCATTGACCTTGGTAAAAACGAAATGTTTCAAAGTGTTTGAATTCCAGGTGCGTTATCATAAGACTACAGTCAAATAAAACTTGCTTTCCCACATTCTTTAATAGTGAAAGCAATGTGATCAACTTTCACAGCAATGTTAGTATGAAAAATGGATAAATACTGGATGGTTTGGAGGAATACATTCATAGAGAGTAGTGTTTCTCCACCAGGGGTCTCAAGATCACTTAGTTATTTAAAATATAACAAAACGAGCATTAAAATAAGCTTATAGATAAAGATACTTCAATGTGATTTGTTTTTAAATTGACAGTTTTAAAGTTATGTTAAGCTCTACATTATTTTATATTGAAGAAAAAGTGAGTTGAGGTCCTTGTTGTTGAGCATGAAGTCAAAAGATTGAGATACACCGATATGGACATTTACCTTAATGATAATATGGAAAATAATAAAGACTTGTGCGCGCGAGCGCGGTGTTGTCAAAGGTGAGCAGTGGATTAGTCATTAACTTACGGGTTGAGCACGTCAGGCCCTCGACCTTCACAAGCTATAGGGTTGAGTTCATCCGCCGGAAAGGCAAACTTCATATAGTTATCATATCCGAAATAAAACATATCCCTCGCCCTTCCCCTCATCTTGACTTTGAGTGCGTCGGGGAACGAGCTGTACTTCTTATCGTACTCATCTCTGCCGTCCCGAAAGAAACTGAGGTAGAATTTCTTTGGTGAGTTCGCGCTTATCTTGGAGCAGGTCTTTGCCTGCGGGTTTCTGTCCTCGAACATGTGCTGTGACCATTGGTTGGGTTTGGCCGTGGCTTGGTCTTCATTCTTGAGAAGTTCAAATTTATGCAAGTTGAACGCGAACTTTATGGGGAAATCAAAGCCCCAGCTAGGACCCAGTCCGAACACGAGCCACACGGCGCAATGCAAAACCACCCTCAAAACGAAAAGACCCACGACTATTGACCTCCATTGCATGATCTTTGCCTGCCGTCAGCCTTTAAAGTCATAATTCACTTGAACGTTTCGACTTATCGAAGCGAAAAACTCAAGAGATTTCCTTCTGTTTTCAGTTCTCGCGAACACTTCCGGTCATTAAACGAACCCCTCCCTCGTCCTCGACGCTGATTGGCGGCCTGGCGTCAACGTCATGAGGAAAAGGCGAATGATTTTTGTCTGCGTCAGTGACACAAGTGGCGCTGCGCATATGTCGTGGCATCCCTGCAGTCTCGGAGCCAATGAAAAAACACAAGTGTGATGGACTTATGAATTTGCGTGTATATAACAATTGTAAATATAAAAAATTTTTTTTTGCTATTATTATGTTAACATTAACATGTGATGCTATTAAGAGAGCCAGACAAATACAATATCGACCTGCATTATAACAGCCTGGAATATCGACAATTCAACAAAAAAAAGGATATTTGGAAGAATGCTTGTAACCAAACAGTTCTTGGCCACCATTGACTACAACAGTAGAATACAATAAAAGGGTAGTCAAAAGTGCTGCAGAACTGTTTGGTTTCCTACCTTCTTCAAAATATCTTCTTTTGAGTTTAATAGAACAAGGAAATAAAAAAAATCCTACTATGGTAGTTAATGGTGGCCAAGAACTGTTTGGTTACCAGCATTCTTCCAAATACCTTTCTCTGTTTTCATTTACATTTATGCATTTGCTCCCCGGGCACTGCAGGATGGGTTAAATGCATAGGTCTCATTTTGGTTATGGGTCACCTTAACTGACAACAAGGTCACTTTCATTAAGAAAGATTTTTCGTTTTTGGGTGACGTATTTTTATGTATACATAAAAAAGGTATTGAGGTAAGTGTCTTACAATGGAAAAATATGAAATAATCTAGTTGTATTAGTTTGCAAATGTGTTTTAAATGTAATATTTTGAAAAAGAAACATTACTGTATGCTACAATTTTTATATTCTATAACTTGTATGATTTGAAAACTCAAGATTAAGATTATATACAGAATATGTCCACATAAATTGCTTATAAATATATATATTATAAATGCTTTCATCTCACCTTCACAGAAAACAATTTTGGACAATAAAACTTATCAAATCAGCCACAACAATGAAAGATTCCTTTTACATGTCAACGATCTATTTATTGGTTCATTGTATTTACAAAAGTGCATTGATAATAGTGGGGGTTCCAACATTTTTTGATAATGACAACAATAATCGACCTTAAAAAGCATGCCTTCAGTTCTTGCAGTTTAAAGCTGTCTTTATTCAATCTAGATCCAGGCAGGCACACCTGGTATACTGTTAGCTTGAGGGACAGGTACACTGCACAAGGCACTTTAACTTCACCTACTCTCTTGCAGCTCAAGAACAGGACATCACTGAGCTTAATGAAAACTACATCTTTACCAGCAATACAATCATCCTCTCAAATATACTTGCACTCAATGCTTGTAAAAATCTTACTGGATCATCATTTATACATTTCTGCTGAGCTCTTTATGTACCAAACAGCTCCTCACGTCTAAATATAACAGATTTGTCAGGAGGCCTTTTGTGGGGGGAAAGACAGAATGGAAAGAAATAAAAACAGTCCAAATAATATTTAATGAACACGTGAGCAAAACCCGACAGACTGGAGGACAAAGGTGTGGTTTAATAAAGTTTGGATTCTTCCCGGTTTGTTGTTAAATACATTTGTTCATAAACCTCAAATGGGTCCCGTGGAGGCAGCTGGAACTAGAATCCAAAGCGGTCATCTGACAGCACGCTGTAAGAGGAGGAACTCGTTTTGCAGGCTAGCGTCTTTTAGCGACTGATGTATCGTTGAGATGACCAATGAATTTGGGAGGAGGAGCTTGTAAAGAATTATGGGGTCAGGCAGGCAGGGTGGCGTGAGGGGAGCAGGATGGAGAACTGTACAGTTTCACAAAGTGAGCAGGACGTGGTACGCAAGTAAGATGTCAGCGGACAGACCTGGGCCCGTTGAAGATTCTTTCAGCTTCTTCTTGATTTTGAGTGCTGGATTAGCCACTGAAGTGTAATGTCTGAGGACAAACGGTATCATAAGTAAGACAGACTAAAAATATAGCAGATAAACAAATACAAAAATACATGTTTATGCTGGAATACATGTATCTCGGACACCCCAAAGTGTCTTACTTACCAATGTTATCTTTTTCTTTGCAGGAAATAGAGTAGCAGCAAATCTCCCTGTCTTGAATAGCAGCCAAGTTCCTATAGAAACACAAATGCTGATTAACAATAAATATTAACAATGTATAAGGTTTCATTTAAACAAAACAAAAATGTAAACACAAGCTAACCCAGCAACAGAAGCTCAATGGAAACATTTTACATTCCAACTCAAAGCAACGTTTTAGGAATGACCAATAGGTGGCAGTCATTCTTATGACAACAAAAGACCCCCAAACCACATAACCTTTTCTTCACCCTTCAGACCCAGATGACTAAACTCTAATCGAAGCTCTGACTCATCTATTTCTCACAATTCGTAGACAACGTAACAAAATCTTTGACCCAGGAATGGTGAAGGGGGTGGGGAGTTCACTATAACGAAACTACAAAAGAAAGTACAAACGGGCAACAGCTGGTGTGACAGATTCATAAATAGTGAAATGCTGACAAAAAAAATACTGGCAAAATATTGAAACGCAACTAGATGCAAATAAATAAAAAAGATAAAGAGAGCAAGAAATGTGATCTCCTAATGTTAATCACATTAAGTTATGAAGGAGTAATCTTATTAGCAGCATCAGATGATTTGGCAGAGTGATATGGAGAGAAGTTTGTGTAACTAGCACGCATACACACAGGAAGAAGCTACTTACATTTTTTCAATGAGCTGTTTCTCATCCAATGCATTGGGTAGATCTCTCTTATTTCCAAGCACCAACACCTGAAATAAAAAAATTGCCATAGCAGACATATTAAAGGTTACAAGATGTTTGTGCAATGGTGTGCAGAACAAAAAGTGTGGCTTACAGGGATTCCTTGTAACTGTGGCTTGTCTAGAAGATTGTGCAACTCGTTTCTGGAGGCTTCAACTTTCTCCCGGTCAGCTGCGTCCACCATGTAACTTTGAAAGGAAAACATTTTTTTTTTAAATGCATTATTTTGTAACAGACTCTTCTTTCAAGTTCAAGTCAGCTTTATTGTCAATTCTTCGCATGCACCAGACATACAAAGAATCGAGAAGATCTGCAGTGAAACAAATATGTCAGACATTTCCTATAAACAATATACAAATACAATACAATACAGTACTAATGGTAGTGCAAAAGAAGGCAGACGGTAATAGCAGCAGAGTTATTTCTGAGTTCCCTAATAGATGATGGGACAGAGATATACTTACACTATTGCGTTCACTCCACGACAGTATCTCTCCCACATGCTCCTGAACCTAGGCTGACCCCCTATATCCCAGATCTGCATAAAAGCATACTCAAATCAGCATGTAATTGGTTTACGAATAAACAAAATTAGCTAAATCTTACCACTGCATGAGATTTAATATTAAATGTTAAAAAGCACTGGACCTTGATGGTGACGTTGCCTTTTGTGACCTTCCTCATGTTGAACCCGACAGTAGGTATCATGTCTTCACTGAACATGCCCGACTAGGGGGAAAATAAATAAATTATAAAACTTGATATTAAAGAACATTTCAAGATTCAAGATTTTTTTTTTAAATCAGGTGATCTAGTCAGTTGATCCACTGATCAGAATATAACACGAATGTTTTTTCAAAATCCTTATTCCCTTTTACTCTAGGAACAATTAAAATTTTTTTGTTACTACATTTTTTGGTCTATGCAAGACAATAAGTCATACAGACTTGATCAACGTTAGGGAAAATCAGTGATGGTAGATTATTTATTTTTTGTATGAAATATTCCTTTGATTTTTTTTTTTATTCACACATATGTACTTTGTTTTCCTGCTGGTTTTGACACCCTGTTTTTTTTACTTTTGCTGTACGTGTAGGCCTGTATCAGTGGCCATTAAGGGCTTCCCATAAGAAACACTAAAAAGGAAAGTTCTTAAACAGACTTCAAAGCCAGATAAAGGAATCTTCCGACAGACTGAATGTGGTATACTGCCATCTAATGTACTGACCTACTCAAGTTCTAAAATTGAGGTCATAAGATTTCCTCTGTACATTTCCATCACCAACTCATCCTCAGTGTCTAACTCTCTGTTTGGATCTAATAAAGAGTGTGCCAATATCACATGGAAAACAACGAACACCATCATGGCAATAAACCCTAACTCTGCCCAGGTGTAGGAAAGTGCAAGAAATACAAATAGTAGAAACATGCTTACAATGAACTCATGTATATTGTATATCTTATAACTTTAATAAACCCACATCTCCCACCTCACCACCAATGACCCAGAGATGAGGTTTGCCTTTATAGGAAAACTCCCTCCCCCCAAACTCACTTTCCCCAACACTGATATTAGTAATCCACATTCTCTGAACTGTAAAATGCTTTACTCAGTACTTGACATTTACTGCAGAACACCAATTACTAAAGTTAGTTAACATTGATAAAAATCTTCCACAATGCATATCAAATGATGAAGCTCAGAGGTTCAGAGTTTACCCATGATCATTGCAGGACAAGTCTGTTAAAGCCTGTACTTAGTAAGTTGATAGTGACAATGGTGAAATGACTTAACGGTCCAGTGTATGAAATTTAGCGGCATCCAGTGGTGAGGTTGCGAACTGCAACCAACGGCTCGCTACTCCACCCCACCACCCTTCTTTTCGAATCAAGGTAGCTGACACAGGAGAAAGATCTATACGTTTTCACTTCTTTGTCGAAGGAGATAACGTATTTACAAAACGTACTCTGTAGAGCAGTTTGTCCGTTTAAGGCTACTGCAGAAACAACATTGCAAATTCCATGCAAGAGGACACACGGTGTAGATCAGGGGTGTCAAACTCAGTTCCTGGATGGCCGCAGCTCTGCACAGTTTAGCTCCAACCAGCTCTAAACCACACCTGCTTGGAAATGAGTAATCCTGAATATGTTGGTTAGCTAAATCAGGCGTGTTTGATTAGGGTTGGAGCTAAACTGTGCAGAGCTGCGGACCTCCAGGAACTGAGTTTGACACCTGTGGTGTAGATAGAAATAGCTCATTCTACAGTAATAAAAACACAACCCTTTATTATGTTAGGTCTTTAAACACCTCTAAAGACATAGTAATGTATATTATATTGCATTTCTGTCAAAAGATCCTCAACAAAAAGGCACACAAACACTGGACATTTAAAGACACTAAAATGTATTCTCCAGGCAGGTCAGAACCAGATAATGTGATGCAACAAAAAAAATCAATCCTTTCACCATCTGGTCATAAAACGCAGCAATATGCTCTGAATTATTTACCTGTTTTCCAAAACGGGTGTAAAAGCACTACTGTGTGAACTTCACCTAATGTATAGATACCGTCTGTGGCTACCTGTGGTTAAAGTCTGGCCTAACAATATAAACATAAATGTCTCAGAAATTCCAGTTTACAAAATGACGCTTATGGTTTAATGTGACCTTTTAATACAACGCTCTGGGGGAAATATGACCAAATCTACTTATTTAGTCACATGACACATGCAGTACCACATGTGAAATGTTCCAGTGATTCCAACTTCTCTTTAGCATAATCACAAATATTCCAAGTATGCAGACGTCAAAAAACTCTGCCTCAAAAACCAGACATTTCAGAAGAACTTTTCAGGGAGAAAAAAAATCCACACTTGATCTCATCAGACAGTTTGAGTGAAGTGAATACAAAAATGAACAACACATATGGGCAACATGGTAGGAAAATACTTAAACACTTAGCATAAGGCCTCTCTAGCTTATGCCAACCTAAGCCTTTTTAGCACAAATGGAATCCAGTAAGCTGTCTCAGTCTAGTTTACTTAAAGATACATTTCAACCTTGGGTATCTAACTGAACTACTGTGACCAGCACACTGATTTATCTTGTGCTAATGCATCAATCACATGATAAGGAACGTCACTTGACCAGGAAGAACCACATTTAACAGTGCAAGTCTTGTGACTAATACCAGAAACTCCCAACCATCTAAACACACAGACACGCACATTGTGCATTTACAAATAAAGTGACTTAGTGACAGTCAGACAATAATTGTTTACATATCATTTTTATATATGTTAACTGTTGTTTGCAATTTCACTGAGATACAGTATATCTATGGGACATACATCTCTACCAAGGTGATTGAAAATTAAAGTTAACATTTACAATAAAAGGGAAAATACAACAAACAAGTCTTTCCTACATTACCCATGGAAAATACTATTCATACATATGATTGATGCTTACTCGCACTTATTCACATTAAAAAGTTCCGTATGACCGAAAATGTCATGAATGCATTGCGAAAGCGCATAACTTTTTAAACTCAGAGCTACACTGCCAAAAAAAAGACATGTGTGACATTTCTGTGCCCACGTCAAAGACAAACTGATTAAAAACATTGTCGTTTTCTTACCATTAAAGAACATGCTGCCCTGTGAATAGTTCACCTGCATGATTTTGTGAAACATGCATGTGAACAACTTATACTCTTAATCCAACACACAAAATTATAGGCTATTTATTTGTCAGAGATGGACCAGCACAAGCCGTATGGCATATCAACAAGGCAACTGAATATAGTGCAAACCTTTAAGATTTTTTTTTTAATTTTGAATCTATTACTTGCCCACAACTGTAACTTTGCATGTGTCTTGCCTTCACATGTTTGTCTTGTCTTGCACAAAATTTAAAGCAATAGTTAGTTCCTTAAAAAAATATATGTCATCACTCTCTCATGTCCTTCAAAACCCAAAGCTAAAGTAGGGGTCTTGAGACTTGACTGCACAGGTAATATTAACTACTTCTATTAGTAGCTTTTCTGAGCTAATTTCCAATCCAGTTTCACTTATGGAAAACAGCACTGTAAACAGAAAGGTTTTGTACAACATGACAGTGAGTTAATTATGCATTCATACATTTGCACATATATCATACAAATGTAAACGTATATGTTAATATAATAATAAAAGGTTTCCATGTGAACTATCTGATGTTGAGGGCAGTGCTGATGTGTGTTGGTGTAATACAGCAGATAAACAAGCCTGACGTGTTGAATCATGTGCTACGCAGACCTACAGTAGCGTCAAGTTTCCCATCAGAAAATACAACTCATCAATGTACAAGGATCTGGTAGAGGAGTGTTTCACTGCAATTCTTTCTATATACTGTAAACCCCTTATATCTATTACCATAAAATTGAATTTTTCATTACACAACTAATAAATCCATACTTATCCATCAAAACATTCGTGTTATAGTAAGCTGCCTGTACCAATTGAACTGCGCTGTCTTTGGACCAATGAGTTCAAGAGTAAACAGAGTTGAGAGTGACATAACAAGTTAAGTTAACTTAAACGGAAAGAGATGTTTACTCTGCGTTTACAGTTTGAATTCAGTAAATTAGTAATCAATGTCAACAAACATATACAAATTCTGGTCCTCTAATTTTAAATACTTCTCTCCTAAGTTCTGTTGAATTAGCATGTTAAGTGAAACGTGTAATACTATTAATACATGTTCATTATTTTGTTCTATCAGTAAATCAACTGCTATCATCGCTTGGTGTACTAAACAGAGAGTCAGTCGCCTGGACTAGCCCATGCTAACGGTGCAGCTAACCGCAAAAACTCACCGCAATCACGTTAACAAACGTCGTTTTCCCCGAATACTGCAGGCCGACGAGGGTTAACTCCATCTCTTCCTTCCAGAAGAGAGACTTAAACCAGTCCAGGAGACGGTTAATCATGGCCAACATTTTCAGATGCTGGATTTATAGGTCTATGATGGTTTTGTTTGCAACGTTTTTGTCACAACTGATATGAAGCGTAGTGTTTGGGAGGAACTGACCGCTGTCATATGACTGCTACGTTTGCGTAGTCTTTTTGTGTTTACACGGGTTAAAGCTGCACCACTTTTGCGCAGGACCGCACAGGGAAAACGCTTGCCACGGTCAGGTGTTTTTACACTGGGGTCCAGGTTCTAGTGCTGTTTATATTTTATCTTCAAAGTTAACAGCATGTAACAGAATATGCAAAAAAATAGATTAAGATAAGCAATGTTTTGAAGCTTTAAACAAGATTTACATAAGATTTATAAGTGATATAAACACAAGATGAAATACAGTAGAATACCGTATCATTTGACAACAAACAGGATTTAATTAAATTTGTATAAATAAATAAAATCTGATTAACTTCCGTAAACATCTATCAACATTAATATTGTAAGTAAAGTCTCTATTTTTGTATATTTTATTTTCACAGGTTACAGCAAAGAACAGAATATGCAAAAAATAGAATAAGATAAGCAATGTGTTTTAAAGCTTTAAACAAGATTTACATAAGATGTATAAGTGCTATAAATATAAATATAAGTCATGACTTAAATGTGCTTCTCATACAACACTGTTGCTTCTAAAGTCATTTTCATTTCATTCCCCATTCATTGTATTGCATGAAAATAAGTTTAATTTTAGGTACAATTTGCGGACTCTAGTTCCAGAAAGTCTACAAAAAAAATGACAGAATCATTTGATAAACTGTTAATAATTTAACTGTTAACTGTCTGTTGTTCACTGTTTTTTAACACCTGAGTGGTCTTTAAGTGGTTTAACAAAATAAATACTTTAATAAAGTTAACCAAGACTAAAGTCAAGGGTAAACAGTTCTTAATCACAGGTACTCTGTCCACGGTCAAAGGGACCATCCACATGATCATCAAGTCTTCATGATTTGTTTCATAGTAGATGATACTGCATCAAGATGAGCTGATTTTCATAGATGTTATATCCAAAACTGAAGAAAGGGCAAGTTTATTGTCTGTTTTTCAAATCACAAAGATCTTTCAAGGTATTAAGGATTCACACTTTAAAGAGAATTCCGAAGTTGTTTTGGAGTCACTTTCATCATCACCCATTTCCTCCTTTGATAGTTTGCAATTACATGCATCTGAGGGCAAAGCCACCTTGTGTGTGTATAGTTGAAATACTGTAAAAAAATAAATTACATTATCAAATAGGGTAATTTCTTACAACTTCAGTTCTACGTTAAAAAGTAAACATAAAGACAAATTGAACTAAATATAATTTCTTTCACAGTGTCTAGGTAAAACATGTTGTTACATTTAAAACAAACATATATTAACCTTTATTAAAATATGAATATAAATAATTAAAGTATAAATATTAATTACATTTAATTACCAACCAGGTTTTTGGTCACCAAGATTGTACAGTAAAAGTATGATAATCATTCATTCAGTATTTTGGAATATTTTTTAATATATCACAGTATTATTATTGCACTATTAAGCTCACTATACAGCCAACTATATAGAAATATAGTAGAATATTTTTCCTTTTAACTGTCTTCAAAGATTAGTAAGTAACATTAAGCACTTAAAGAGATCTCTCAGAAAACTGGACTAACATGAAAACGTTACTTACATGTTCTTTGCTTTCTGCGTTTGAAACGTAGAGAAGCAGTGTACATGACAAGCAGCAGGCAGATAAAGACAGTGATTGTTAAACAGGCCGTCATAATGTAGTAATAATTGTCAATATGGGGTGCTTTACTTGCTTCTTTTGTATTTGTGTCTTCTGAGGGAAAAATACAAACAGCAAAAAAACTAATTAAACATGAAGAATATTTTGAAACGTTTGGGAAATTATAAAAAGATAGTTTAACACCAGACTATGATCAGGGCCGATATACCCTGTGAATCATCAGTGTGTCATTATAAGAATGAATAACATTCAGAAAGTTAAGAAATGTTAATTGAATCTTCAGAAATCACTCTGAATAATAGGCTATCGGTATCGGTGTAGAAATTTAGGATTAGTGCATCATAATAAATACCTGTCATTATAATATGTAATATGTAATAACTGCATCCAACTGTACCTCTGCTGCCGATACCTTGAAGCTGTATTTACAAATACCGGTACTTAACGTTTTACTGCTATTTTCAATTCTATTTACCTAACTTGTTTGTGTCAAAATCTTATCCATTTAAATTTCTGGGTGAACTATGCCTTTAATGTTTTGTTATTTATACGTTTACTGTTAATATTACGTACTTGTATATAATGTTCATTCCTGTAAATATGTGGATGTTACTTTATTTTATAATGCACCAATGGACAGAAACATATCCAATTTAGATAATACAATTTAAAGTTCTTCTAAGTTCTTCTAATGATGTCTTTCCATGTGATGATGATGATACAGACCATAACCAGCACATCTTGCATTGTGGGTTCTGTTTCCAGCGAAGATCATTTGAAAGCCATCACACCTGATTTCAGAAACTCAGTTTAAGTTACTCTGAAAAAGTAATTAGTTACTAGTTACTAATTACATATTCAATAGTGTAATTAGATTACTTTACAAATTACTCTGTCCAAAAAGTATTTAGTTACTTATTACTAATTACTTTCTATATCCTACATCAACGTTGATTAGTTAAGTGATTCAAGGATAGACATGAAACGACTTATTTAATTCATTCAAATAAATAATATTAAACTACTTAAAGTACTCTATTAACTGACCAACGTATGACAGATGTGAGAATTCAACATTTTACAAGTTACAAGTTAGACTTTGAATTTTGATGTCAATTCCACTATTGCACACACATATATTACACAAAGTATTTAGTTTAATTACATCAAAAGTAACTGTAATTAAATTACAGAAAACATAAGAGTAATCCCTTACTTTACTTTTTCAAGGGAAAGTAATTAATTAAATTACAGTAACTAATTACTTAGTAACTAGTTACACCCAACACTGGTTATAATGTGACAAAAACATCTTAAGGCAGCACTTAAAATGAAAATATAGCAGTGTTTTACTTTGCAAAGGATTTACACAGTCCATCCTCATCATCCTTGTATGTCCCGTCAGCACACGGCTTACAATTGTAAGAGTAATCAAAGTTACCTGCCAAAACCCCAAAAAGAAAAACAAAAAGGTGAACGATTTTACAAAAGTATATTTATGTAGTTATCTGACAGTTTTCACATCTTTAATGTGGTCCTGTATCTCACAGGGGTCTCTCTATATTACAACCACAAAAAAGTTTCCTGATGGGCAGGAAAAACCCAAGGAGTGATTGAGCTCATGCATACTATTTAATGTGAGTGCTGTGATACATTCATGGGTTATTAATTGTAAAGATGAGCTTACCATCTCTGATCAGTCGAAAGCCAGGTTGACATGTTTTTCTGGACTCACACACAGAGCATTCCTTGTCACTGCATAAAGGCTTGTCAGTACAGAAGCATCTTAAATCGGCCGAAGCTGCCGGACATTTCCCACAAACACTCTTACCATTGTTCTCTGAACAATGTTCTGTGGGATACTCCCCTGTAAGATACGATAATGGATGTGAATTGAAATCATTTAGACAGGACAAGACTAAATTATCACATTTATCACTAAATTAGGAGAAAATACTTTATGAGATCAAGACTATGATGTCCACATGTATTTCACAGCCCCCTACTGTTACTATACTGTATGTCAACAACTATGTCACCTGTATTTACTTTTATTAACATCTCAAAAAAGTTTATAGACATCTAAGAATTAAAGTAGCAAAACACAACATTTATTTCAAAAGACAATGAAATCACACCGAAACTGTGCATACATTGCAAGTGTTCATAGTCTTTTGACTATCATAGTGGCCTTACCTGAAGGGCAGGCTTGACAACAATTCCCACCATTTTTGTATTGGATCGCCCAGTCACATTCACCAGCCAGAGTTAAAATCCAAACATTATAAACACAGAGCAATGTAAACCATAGCTTAAAAGTGTCCATTTCATCAGGTTGGTAGACTAGCTATCATTCTGAATATCTGCTTTCTGTTCTCACTCTTTATCGTTTCCAACCAGTGACGTTGGTTTCAGTTCACCCCACAAAGCAGAGGCGTAAACACACGAGAGGCTGAAAACCAAAGCCAGTGTGACCAGCATTGAGAAAAATGAAATGACGAACACACACACACACAAACAAAATGCCTTTACATCAGTGGACGTTTCTGCTTTGGTTTACTTTGAAAAGCATGTGATATAGGTATCTGGTATCAAATCTTTTATATGGGTAAGAAGGAAGTAAAACACATGTTGGATTTTTCAGTCATTGATGCAGATCGTAAAAATGACACAATTTAAAGCTATTATAACCAAACAGATCTCAACCCCCCATTGAATCCCACAGTAGGAAAAAACAATGGTAGTCAAAAGGTCCCCAGAACTGTTTGCTGTCCTACATTCTTCAAAATATCTTCTTTTTTGTTCAACAGAACAAACAAAAAAATATAGTAATGTTTCCTACTATGGTAGTCAATCATGGTTGAGATCTGTTTGATTATAAGGTTATTCCAAATATCTTTCTCTGTGTTCATCAGAACAAAGAAATGTATAAATATTTGGAACAACTCGAAGGTGAGTAAATGATGACAGAATTTTCATTTTTGGGTGAAGTATCACTTTAGGGGTAAATTTATCCCAAAATCAAATTTGTGTGGTTTTTTACTCACCCACATGACTTTAAACATGTTATGAGACCTCCCTGCGTCTTCGGAGCACGAATAAAGATATTTAGGTGATAGATTTCCAGGCATCCTCATAGACATGGTTATAGTTGTTGTCAAGGTCCAGAAAAGTACTAAAGACATCGTTAAATTGGTCCATCAGCTCATAGTGGCTTAATTCCATTTCTTTGAAGGGAAGACAATACTTTATGTGCAAAAAACAAACCAATATAACGACTTCAATCGATATATTCTCATACGCATGCATGCATGCGTTGCCTCAAAAAAAATGTATTGAGCCACTATGAGCGGATGGACCAATTTAACGATGTCTTTAGAACTTTGCTGGACCTTGACACAACTATAACCATTATGTCTATGAGGAGGCCTGGAAAATCTATCGGATGTCACCTAAAATATCTTTATTTGTGCTCCGAAGACGCCGAGAGGTATGTTGCTCTGATTGAACTATAGGCCTGAGATGCTTGGAAATGTTTGTCACCTTGTAATTTTAAGGATCTATCTAACACTTTTGTCAACTTATTTACATCGAGTGATGTCATTTCTTTTCGTTGAATTGTACATTATGGGACTTTTTAGGAAACAAAATGGTTTTATCTACAAGTCAAATGGAATGCAAAAACTTTGAAGCTTGTTATCCCAAAGCGGTTGTACTACACCCTTATAATCCCAAACCGACAGAAAAAAACGGAAATAACATATGTTTCTTGTAAAATTACCCGTTTTACCCAGCTGTCTTGGAAATTTCAATTTTCGTGTAATTTTATGACTTTTGACCGTATTTAAAAATCTGTTAAAAACAGTAAAAACTTTTCTTTTTATGTAAATGTATCGCAATCATAAAGTTTTAAATAGATTTACAAGACAAATATGCTTAGGAAGAATGTCATTCTTTGCAGTGTTGCTGTGCTAATGCCAGTAATAAGACCAGTCTCTTCTTGCTCATTTTGAAGTGTTTTAATTTTGATTAAAGTAAAGTTTAACTAAAATTGAAAACAGTGCTAATAGTAAAGTAGTATTAAGTAGTAGTTAAATCTACAGTAAGTTACTGGCAAACCTGCTGCAAAACTACAGCAAAGTTTTACCGTACATCTTATTACATAACATGTTTGTTTTCTAATAAAATAAGTTATTATGTTTTCACAATTATATTTTTGTCTACAAAGCACTGTTAATGCTATATATTCTATTAGGCATCAATGTTACAAATTATTATTCTTTATATATTGTCTTTGCTTACAATGAAAAGCAATCCACATTCTAAGAAGTCTGTTGTTGGTAAAACATCATAGGTGACAGTAAATGCATCAACGAAGAACTGAAAGTTAACAGTCAGAAATCTTTGCAAAATTTGCATGTCAGCTATGACCTTTCATTTAAAGACACATACTATACACCCACAACCACCAATACGTTTTAGTTCTCATTTCTTATGTCACTTTACAAAAAGAGTCTGAATTCAAACCCATTCCTGTTTTACTAAGTCATGAACACTATTGTAGTTTGAGAATACAGCATTTTTTTTTCGTGCACATAAAAGTACATTTAATATAATAACCTTCATGTGATAGCAATTTCATCCAAAACTGAACACCTTGGACAGGTTGGTTTAAAACCACCTTTTACAAGGGATGATGCGCAGTACATTCAGACAATCATTATTGTAAAACCTGAAAGAGTGTTTATCAGGCAATGTTATAACTATAATGTATAAGGTATTTACTAAACTTACAAATAAAAAACATTCTTAAACAGTAAATCAGTAGCGATGCACGAATAAGGTACGGATTAGAAAGCAATTATATTATTTTATCTTATTCTGTTCTGTACTGTACTGTACTGTACTATAACATCACGAACAGATGGTAAGGGCTTAAGTGTTCTTTACATTACTTGATATTTAACCGAGATTTTCTTTCAACTCTTCTCTAGATTCTCATAACACAGGCAATGATGTCACAGAGAGAGGTGGTCTGTGTGGTCTCTAGTAGACGTCTTGCAAGTATCACTTGCACGTGTCTGTGTGGTTTTGTTCAGAGACTCCCTCTCCCGCTTGCGCAAAGGTACGCCCAGCAGAAGTGCAGCTGACTGAAGTGGTCTAAACGAAACGTCACGTGCTCAGCATGAGGTAAACGTCACATAAAACTTGCGGTTGAGTTTTTAAAGTTCTGAGCCACCACGTGTCACTTATAACTGAAAAAAGACATACTGAAAAAATATTTAGTATGTTATATTTGTGTTGACATGTTTGCTGTTTTACATCATTCTGCCCTGCTGAAAAACAACAACAACAAAATTCTAATGGTTTTCATTATGAAGCATCCAGTATTTAACAAATATGCAGTATGTTTTGGTAGGATTTAATAGTAAAAAATCAGGAAGGGGCCAAATACTTTTTCACACCACTGTATAACATCCCACCCACACTTAAACAAATCAACATTTTTCAAATGGCTTAGCTAAACGGGTCAAATGACACGGCTAAAACGAATATTATCGTTTGTTTGAAATGTATGCAATATGTATACACGATTTAAGGTTCAAAATCGCAGTATTTTCCACATACCGTGCATGTTTGTATCTCCTCTATTCCCCGCCTCTCTGAAACGCGCTGATTTTTTACAAAGCTCATCGCTCTGAAAAGCGAGGTGTGCTATGATTGGCAAATTCACCAGTGCGTAGTGATTGGTCGAATACTGCAAGCGTTTGACGGAAATGTAACGCCTCTTACCATATTCGGAACATCAGGTTCCAAAGCAATTGTACTGACGGTTAATACAATGTCATCGGTACTTCCTTTTTTATCAATTCGAGCCAGAATCTGCTCCGCAAAAATGAAGATGATCAAGCCGATACATCAACTTTGCCAGCGCGACTCGAGCAGGATGTACAGGATTGTTAAGTTTAAAAAAAAAACCTGTGTTAAATAGTTTAAAACTATTGCTAACTGTTTTACCTTTTATATACGACGTTATAAGACTATGAACAAACAACCATATACATCATACAGAGTTTGAGTGAGATAGAAACAAGCTCGCATTACAGCAGGGAATAGTAACATGATAAATATCGCGAGCGCATATGCCCTTCTTGATCAACCAGTGTTACGCCACGTCTCGTCGCGACTCAACAAAGACAATAAACCCCATTAAAAACACGACATTTGTTGCCTCTAGTTGGAACATTATTTCTGATTATTATGTCTTATTTCACGTTGCGCGCATGTCTGCATTTGCAGATCACAAACACACGACAAACTCAACCTGCGTTAGTCCGTAGCAAAGTCTTTTACCATGAAAATATACTTACGGGCTGTGAATCTGAAGCGCCAGACTGTCACCGCAAAGTTTTAATGGTTGGAATGGCCCCACTTTTTAACCAAAGCTTTCGTTCATAGCCGGTCTTAAACTCTCTCCTACGTCCGTGAAGCAATCCTTCGGTGAAATGCGCTGCACAAACTTGAAAATTCTGATTGTGTTTTCTGGAACAGTGTTGTCAAAACAAATCATGTTACGAAGTGACGTACATTCGCGGGGGTGTGGTTACACGAGGCGTTTCAGGCAGGTCTGGGTGAGCATTTGCTTTTAGATAGAATGAATATTTTGTTCCGACACTTGAATTTTTGCAATTTTACGTGATTAATACGTGCATGGGTAACTTATAACACACCAAAGACACAGAAAATTTTCATAAATGCCTGTTGAAAAGATTGTTGCCCAGAGTGATAAATTAATACAAATTCAGTTGAGTCAATTGAAAAAAGTACAAGCCACTAAAGTTTTTTTCCAATGAATAGAAACCAACACATTACCAGTAGAGATCCAGGGTCACCATTACATTTTCCATTAAAACCAATGATTCCCATTAAACAATCCATTAAAAATCATCTGATGGGTTTTTAAGGATAATTCAGCAAGGTGCGGGTTTGTGGGTCAATTAAAACCATTAAAATATGAAGTGTATTGTACAAAATTGACAAAGACAAAGGCACTACAATTTGATCAGTTATTAATTTTGTTGATCATCGGTTGTGGTAATATGTTAGAGTATATTTGATATTCTCCTTGGTCTTGAATCAATAAACTGTGCGCAATAAGCCTCTTCAGTTACTGTAAGCACATCTACATGCAACATGTATACAACGTTTTTAATGCATCTGTAACAATATATTTGAAATCAAAGCAAAGACATCACTTTTGGCGATATGTAATTAATGACGTATATGCCTGATCAATAATTTTCGTGTTTGCAAAATCAGTTTTGTCATGATAGTACACATCCTTCAACATTAAATTATTTAAACATTTATCGGTATACTCTTAGTTACAGGAACTAAACAAAAATACTCTATGGGAAACTTTCAGCTTCATAGCAATGAGGTTCTCTGACGAACACAAGGGATGTGGTTCATTCGCTAAAAAAAAAATTGCAGTAGATGATTACTGAGCTGTCAGACCACGAGTGCAACGCGATCGCATGCAGTGTTTTTTGCAAACATGGCAGAGCAGTTAAAATGGAAAAACTTAGATCTTTAGATTAAAATAAAACAAAGTGCTGATGCCCGGGTAACATCAGGAAGCAGTATGGTTTTTATCTCGAAAACTTGTTTTGCAGCTGTGAGGCCCTGTAGAGGGTGTCTTACAAATAAAAGTTAAAGAAAACCAAGATAATGTATCAGAAAGGTATTATCAACATTATTCTTGCATCAAACATCAAATGGCTTTCTATGTAGCCTTTAATATCATTTCACCCTGAAAAGTGTTTCACCCCTTCGTGGTTTGGGTGGGAGGCATTGAATTGGCCTGCAAGACACCTTTGTGGTAATCAGCCTACGTTAAATTTCAGATCCTTTTATTTAAAAGTTTCACCTGTGTAGGGGTCATCGCACTCTGATGCCAATTGAGACGTCATTGTTCATAAGCTGTGACTGAAACAAACCAATAGCAATTCAGGTATGGTTTTGTTAAACAGAACTTGAGTTTGATCTACGTCACATAGACATGAGTTTCTCAGTAAAATTAATACTGAGTGCACGCTATATGAAAAAAATACAAAAATATATACATTTTACTTATATATAAAAACATTTTTTAATGCACTTCATGTGTTGATTTTCCACATTACAAGACTTTGACAATGACTGTAAATGGTAAAAAGCATTAGTGCTCAAACAAACTTAAACCAATCTCAAATTTTAAAATGACATAAAGCACCACAAAGTTTTTAAGAATTAAATTGAGATTCCCTTGGTGTAAACCACCTGCAGTTGTTCCATTTTGAGCCGTTGTGGTTTCATACACAATACAATGACGCTTCGAAGGCTGGAACGTGAGTACTTATGGGTGGATGGAAATTTTGAAGAAGTCTTTTAACCGAAATCTATCGCCTCCCCGGAACTAGGTTCAAGACGAGGAGGGGACGCCGTTAAATGTTGGAAGAAACATAAATGTAGGAGGGGACAACACCAGCTCTGTATTTGAATGTACAATTTAAAAACAGAAATCAACACAATGAAAATACTTTAGCACATTAAATGTATACTAAATCTGACTCAATAACGTTTTAAAGATGATTAAAATGAAATATTATAAAAAAATAATAATATGAAAATAAAATCACCCTGAATGTCCTCCCCCGATCCAAAATATCACAATTACAGCTCACATTTATTTTCATTTCATAGAAACAAAATCAAACCTTCACAATGAGGCTACATAAAAAACAACAGTAAAGATTCTCAGAAGTTGCCCACCTAAATATGGGAAATTCAGATAATTCATCATTTTTCCTCTCAGGAATGCATGAGTCAACAGGATATGTCTGCGGTTAACAAATGTGATGCCATCGTAACCGTGGCGTCATTCCAGCCATCCATCTACCAACAATGAGGTGTCGAC